>VRYO01002184.1:19156787-19184580 GCA_009812075.1 Sialia sialis | reverse complement strand
AAAGAGAGGCTCCTGCCTTTCTTAGTAGACACCTGTCCTCCAAACTAGGACAATACAGATATGGATAGTTAGATATAAATATTAGATATAGATAGTTATATAGATATGTATATAGATGGATATAGATATAGGTATATCTAGATATTAAATAAATAAATAAATATATAAATACAGGTATAGATATATAAAACAAAGAATTTGCCTGAAATTTTGTGCCACTATTTTATTTTGGGTCAGGCGCTCCAGTTTGTAAACAAAACTGAACGAGATGATCTGAAAAAAGTGTGGGGGAAGGAAAATATCAAATGTAACTGGACTCCTGACTGGACTAATCTGAAGAGCTGTGAGGAATGCTGCTATAATATATCAAATGCCAGTTAACAATAGTGTGCTGAAAAAGAGCTGGCTTTGGGAGATATTTACTCATGTCATTCTTGGCAAGAACTCAAAATATGACTCACTCCTGGAACATTTATACTACAGGTTACAGTTAAAAAGACATTCAGGTCTGATTATTAATACCCAAATACTTTTAAAAATTGTGTTTTTCTACATGACCCTCTGTTAAATTGTGGTGTTTAAAGTACATTTAATTCCTTTTTCAGGAAATAAAAAGGACTGTTTTGCAAGCAAGAACTTGTTGGTGAAGCAAAAATGGCACGGAATGAACCTGACTGAAATTTATCTGAGCTATATAGTGGGACTGAAATATTGGATGAAACTAAGCTGCCAACCTGCAGATGGAATGAAAGAAAATGAGAAGCTTTTACTTTCTGCAGAGCTATTTCTCACCAAGGCCTGACTGCAGTGAATAAGGATTGTAAGGGACTAGGAGAGGAGTGGAAAATAATGGACTAGTGCTTCCCTCAGCAGCTTAAAAGTAATATGGCTTAAACTTGAATATACCTCATCATTTTTTAGAAAATTACACACACAAAAACTGACAACAAATGAGGAATTCAAAATGTGGTTTGGCATTTTATTCCCTCACATTCTCTTAGGACAGTACATAATTACAGTTATTTGTATATGATATATGAATAAACAGACAAACATCAGACATCCTGGTGCTGAATGTAGGTATTTTTTTAGTTAATAATACACATGGGAGGAATTGCAAGCCCTCCAGTGAGCTGTTCCTTTCGGCAGAAGGCACATAAAACTGTTGGGAAGAACATTAGAGTAGGAAATCAAGGTGTGGATGAGGTCAGAAGAGACTGGGGAGTTTGTTTTCTGTTTAACAGCCAGTTCTAACTCAATCTGTGCTCAACTTCAGAAACTAAACAGGCAAAGGAGGTGAGTGACAACTCTGCTCTTAGCAGCTCCTCATCAACAGCTGGAAAACAGCAGCAGCATCTCCATCACACATTAATCTGTGCTCAGTGCTGCATCTTCTGTCCTGCCTCACCCCTGAGTGCAGGGGAACACCCCTGGGATGATGGTGATGCCTTAAATCTTACCTTTCATATTTCCAGACTCTGCCCTGGTGTGTGACTCTGAACTCCACACAAAGTGTTCCAGGTTCTCCTCCCAGCTCAGGCACACACAACAATCCTTGTCCAGCCCCAGAACCAAGGACACGCTGCAGCTCCAGCCCCAAAAATGCAACCAGGGAATTGAGGAGAGAATCTAGGAGGGTGGGACTGCAGAACCTGCAGCTGGAATTGGACAATGAACCCAAGGTGGAAATGGAACAGAACTGATAAAAGTGTGAAACTCTGACTCTAGTTCTATGTTGGGTGCAGCCATGGCTGGGCTCTTGCACTGCCCAAGGTGAATCCTGTGAAGGATTTTAATAAATCCCTGCTTTATTCCTTTAACTCTGCCCAGCCTCTGCTCCAGGGAGCCTCTCCAGGCACCAGTGGCATCCTGAGCAGGCTCTGTCACCTGTGATGGGTGCAGCCAGCACACAGACACATGGACATGGACATGGACATGGCACAGCCTTACCAAGGCTCTCACATTCCCTGGGTGTGTTCGTGGCTCATCCCAGCCCCAGGATCACATCCCAGCAGCCACCCATGGCACTGCTCTTCCCACTCATTGTGGGCACAGTTTGGGCCCTTTCACTTTGCTGGCTAAGGTGTAAATGTGTACATTGATATCCAGATGTGGATAACAGTACAGATGTATCTATAGACCCAAGTTCCCTGAAATTTCCTGCCTTGGCCCTAAAACCAGGGATGCTTTGGGGTAGAAGGGACTTTGGAGATCATCTCGTCCCACCCCCTGCCATGGTAGGGACACTCCCCCTGTCCCAGGCTGCTCCAAGCCCTGTCCAGCCTGGCCTTGGACATTGCCAGGGATCCAGGGGCAGCCACAGCTTCTCCAGGAACCTGTGCCAGGGCCTCCTCATCCTCACCGGGAAGGATTTCTTCCTGATATTTAATCTAAATAGGAACATGAAATTAAGAAGGCAGGAGTTGCCTCTGGAGAGATCCAGTTTCCAAACAGCATTATGTGTTGGAAGTGTGCTTGTATTCTCCATATCCTCCACAGAATATTTTAGCACAGCAAAGTGCATGGAGCTTGTTCACATGATTAGGTTGTTTAGGAATGGAGATCTTGAGGAGAAGCATGGTGAGGCTGTAACTGTTCAGATTTATACATTTAAAGTGCCTTCTCTCAACATCATCTTGGTATTTAAAGAAAATTATGTTTTAAATCCACACCCAAAAGCTCACTATCATATACCTCACAGCCATGTGAAAATCAGCAGCAAGGTTTGCTCAAGTGATTTTGTTTATCTTGGAGACCCAGGCAATTAACTAAATGACCAAGTGTGTTATTTAATCAGTGACAAGTGCTACAGCTCTTGCTAAAAGAGCTGGAGGTGGTAGTGAAAACCCAGAATTTTTCATAACCATCCCCTCACACCTTTCTCTGTGTATTGGAGATCAAAGAGGCTCAGGAGTCTTTTTCCAAGCAGCTTTCTGGAGGCTGCAGGGAGAACTGGATCACAATCTTCAGGCTCTTTTCTGCCCTGAACTGCTTCTGTGTGCTCAGGATATTTAATATTTAAGGCCTGAATACCTGAGCACACTGATTGTAGTTTCTGAGAACAGTTCAGTGTTAGGCTACATCACGTAACAGAATCATTAAAATACGGTTTATTGGAGCCAAGCAATGTTGGTAGAATATTTAAAATAGTGCTATTTGGACAGGGAAATATCCTTTCTAAAAACCTGAGAGAATCAAAACAGAACTATGTTGGAGAAGAAAACAAACACCAAATAAACAAATGAGCCTTTGAAATCAGGATTTGTGCGATGTTAACACTTGCCACACGCTGGGTGGACTGTATGAGCAGATTTATGGGAATTTGATGTCTGATGGGTGAGTACAGCCTAGTGCAGAAATGCTACCAAACTCACAGCACACACTTTCTTTTCCTTGGATTTGTTAAATGCTGCTTACTGCCAGTGTTAGGATGGACACTGCAAAGCTTGTGAAGAGCCCTCGAGCCTCAGGATTCATTAGAAGAACAAAACAAATTCCAAGATCATGTAAATGCATTAGGATTGGTCCAGGGTGGGGTGTGGAATTCAGGGTGTTTCAGTGGCAGGCTGGGAGGCACCAACAGGGGAATTTATCATGTTCCCATCAAGTTTCTTTATCCCCTTCCAAAGGCTATTCTTCCTTCCCCCACCACATTTCTAGCTGGTGGCTTTTCCTTAACTAGACTGACAAAAAACTCCAGGCTCAACCCCTACCATTTAGAGTGTCTACACTGATCCAGAGAATTTTTATTTTCAGAATTGAAAAATTCTGGCCACAGGAGCAGATCCTGAAGATTTGCAGCTGCTTGTCAAACTGTAGTCACAGAATCATTGAGGTTGGAAAAGACCTCAAAATCCCTGAGTGCTCTTCAGCTCCTGTAAACCAGCAGGTATTTCCATGGAATACACTGATGGGTTTTTAACACTCTGCCTCCCATTTTAAAGGTTTCATGTCAATCAGTGTGCCTTGGAGATAGAATATTCCAGATCATCTTGAGTCAGCTTTTGTTCTTTGGTTCATTCCTGAGAGTTTGAGCTGGGAAAGCTTCTCATGTGAGACAGTGGGAAAGGCTGGAAGGTTGTTCCAGTAAATTCTGTCCTGAAAGAAGTTACCAATCGATGAAGGCAGATTTTGTCAGCTGCTATTCTGGTTTTATTAAATACAGTTGTCTCTAACTGCCCTCAGTATCAGGGAAATCATTCTTCTCCCAGTTCTAGGCTGAGAACTTAATGCAGCAGTATAAATTTAGGCTTTCACTGCATAACCTTCTGTCTGTTCTTTTCCAGCTGCAAACATGATCCTGTTAGAATCCCCAGGTGCACGGTTGAGATCTCACCCCCCTGACCCAATCTTGCTTTTTCTGTGCTTCTCCTTCAGTGTTTTATTGATTACTGTGTCACTGTCTGAGATCCCCACCTTTGACAGTCATTCATTATGCATCTGCTTTTCCTTAATTACTCTAAATAATTATTTAATATTCTTCTTTTTCTGGGCAGATGTGACTGGGTTTACTACCTTCATTTTTCTGGAAAAATGCCAGATACCTCTCTCTTCAGTAGTGTCTTTTTTTCCCTGAAAACATGGGCTGATGGTTTGCTTGCTGCAGTGATCTTGATGTGAACTGATTGTCCTTCCCAAAGTGCACTGACTTTTGCTTCCAGCTTCAAAGGGAAAGGTGTTCACTTTGTGGGGGATTCAGGCCAGGGGAACCTGAGCTGAAGTTCACATTTGCTGTGTGAGCATCACCCTGAAATCCACCGGAGTTTCAGGGGACTTGTGCATCTAAAAACCATTTACAGTAATTGCATGATTATAAGCCGCACCTTTTTCATTGAAGAATCCAGCCTACCCCAGTAGTGTGGCTTATATTCAGGTGTGGCTTATCTATGGACAAATCCCAGCGAAATGCCAACTTGGAAGTGAGAGCTGGCAGGGAGGGCGCCTGGGGCTGCCTTTAAAGGCTTCACTGGTCTATGAAAACTGTTTGCAACTTGAGCACCTGACACCAAACCCAGCTGGCAGCGATTCTGCTACTAATTTGTTACTTTGTTACACATGGATCCTCGCTTTTAAAAAAAAAAAAAAAAATGTGGCTTATATTCGAGTGCGGCTTATATATGGACAAATCCCATGGTCTCCCCAGCTACTGGGAGGTGCAGCTTATAATCAGGTGTGACTTATAATTGCGAAATTACTGTACATCTTTTCTTACCTACAGATGGAAACACCTGCCTGGGTTCCAGGAGTAAAAGTGTTTTAAAGAAAACTGTTGGAAGGGCTGTGAGATAAACTCTTTTCTTTGGTCATATAATTCCAATTTATGCTGTAGCCTGACTGTATTTCCCACTGCCACTCACGTGCAAACCCATGAGCTCCCTCTTTGCAGACACTGAATTCTTTGAATTTTGGTACAATAGCAACCTCTTGGCAGCTGTAGACTCCTGTTATTGAGAGAGATGACTCTCTGAATATTCGTCTATAGAGGGAGAGGCTTTTGAGGGGCTGGGATTTGCATGGCATGTGCTGATGTGCAGTTTGCTGTCCCAGGGAATGCTCCTTTGTGTGGGGAGAACACAGCTGACAGCAACAGCAAAGCCTGGATGGCTCCCACACCACGGCAGGAAAATTTCAGCTTCTGGTTGGTTTGGATTGGTGTTAATCAATTTATGGATGTATTTTCACAAATACCTGGCCCCATTCTGTTCTACTCACCCATTTTCTGCTGTTCCAAGTTTCTTAAGGTGTCTGGGCTCAGGAAACTCCACTCATTATTTGCTTTCATTTTACAAACAGCTGTGACATTAAAAGCCACTCTCTTCATGCTCCTCATTTTCAAAGATTTTCAGTGCCCCCAGAGCTTGGTTTAGGATTCAATATATTTTTAGAGAGCAATACTCTCTGATGCTAATTCTTCCTGCCCACACAAAGTGAACTATTGCTTCATGTGCATCCTGATTTTCTTCCTTTAGAGTAACTTGATGTCCCCCAGTGATGGAATATCATCATTTGAGCCAAATTGAGCCTCCTCCCACACAGAAAAATTCCATAACCGTAATGTAAATACTTCTATGAAAATGTGTGAGACTGGTTACAACCTAAAGGAAGAAATATCCCTTCAGAAATTTCCAACATTTGATATTCTCAGTGGTCATTTTTTCCATCAGAGAATCTTTCAGGCAAGACTTTAAGGAAATACAGGCATTTTATTTATTCTATTTTTCATTTTATTTAATCCAATTCTGATTATTCTTATTATTTCAAAGTTACCCACAGAAACATGGAAATCAAAGGCAACTGGATGAGACAAATGCACTTTATTCTTCTACAGAACACAGCACCTATGGGGATAAACTAAATGTGACCCTGAGAGCTGTCAAGACAAATTAACCAGTCAAAACCCATTTGAACAAATTCAAACTTAAACTGTGTAAAACTAAGGAGGTCTCTCCACTGTCATACTTAACATTTAGACCTACAATGTTTAAGGAGCCCCATGTACTTTAATTTTTTTCCCTAAAGGACAAACTTATTTTTAAAATAAACATTAATATCTGAAGCATTACTGAATTCTTGCCAGCAGCCAGAATGAGCTTAAAAAGTCAGGATAAAAAGGGCTTCTTTTGAGATGGAAATTAACTCAGTAAAAAGATCAGATCTGCCAAACTGGGAATTCCAGTGGTAAGCAAAACCAGTCCTCATTCTTCAGGCAGACGACCCAAATGTCAAAGGATTGTGTTGAATCACAGGTATTTCTTTGGAGTGAAGGCAATTCCTCGCGCAAAAAGGCCCAGCCCATATTCTGAAAATTGGCCAAGTCATACTTGTGAAATTCAGTGTGAATTGGAGATGTTGCTAATTGAGCCAAATTAATTCAAGGATGAACACCCCAGTGAAGATGCTGAACTCACTCAGTGGGAGCCACTGACCACAACAGTGCACCAGATGTGCCTGAGGTAAACAACACTGCTTTCCCAGCTGGATTATAATTCTGCTGAAGGAAAGGGAAGGAGAAGGAGAAAGAAGGAGAAGGAGAAGGAGAAGGAGAAGGAGAAGGAGAAGGAGAAGGAGAAGGAGAAGGAGAAGGAGAAGGAGAAGGAGAAGGAGAAGGAGAAGGAGAAGGAGAAGGAGAAGACCCTTCTGGAATTGAAAAATTATGTGGACAGCTGAGAGCCTTGAAAAGACATATCTTGAAAACCTGTACAAAAGTACAGTCTGCCATTTGTGTTTCCCTGGAGTTGTCACCTTTTAAAAGGGACACCCACAAACATCCAAGGGAATGAGCCCTGTTCCTCAAATTGTTCTGTGGGATCTGAAATCTGCTTTTCCCTGATTCTCAGCACATTTTGCACAGCAGTTGCTCATCCCTGTGATCCCTGTGTTGTTTCTTTTTGCAGCTTCACCCCTGAAAGCTCCTCTGATGGACCCAGCCTCTCCCCAGAGCCTCCTGTTCCCACTTTCCTGACACTCACCCTTCTGCAAACTGCAGGGCCCATTTATAATTTATAAATTAAAACCCTCTCAGAGCAGCCACGGGGTTTTGTCAGGTCCTGTTCTCACTCCAGCTCCACCTGGGCTGGATTTTGGTGCATTTCTGAAGAGCGTCGTGTTCTGGTGATTGCAGGAGTTGATTCAGCTTTGGCTGAACTCTGAATTCAGCTCCTGAACTCAGCATGAGCAAGACCAGGCATTTTAGGAAGAGGATGTGCCCATCAGCCTGCATTTAGGGAATATTCTGGGATGCTGCTTCCTGTGATTGAAGCACTGCCTCTTCTGAGACAAAATGTACTGAGGAACGAGCCCTTGAAACTCTGTGTAAAATAAACAAATAATCTTCTGGAATCAAGTTAGTTACCATTTTATTCCTTTTTTTCCCTCCCCTTAATTGCTTACTTCCATTTTCTCTTGATGGAACACTTAAAATGGGGCTGTTGGTTAGAAATTCCAAAAACTGAAGTGAAAATCGTGTGGCTCAGACTGTGTTTAGTGCTTCACGTTCTAACATTTTAATTTTGTAACAGCCATTAGTGGAAGGGCTGACAAATGGTAGAAACCTGGAAAAAAATGTGTCAGAAAAATTTCTTGCTCTTCTCCTCCCTCTCCCCTGCAAATGAAGCCTGTGAGATTACATCAGCCAGGAAAAAATAGAATCAAGAGGGAGAGATGTGATGGAAATTCCTCTAAAACCTATTCTGTGATTAGAGGTATCATATAGTGTATGAAGAAACACAGGGGATTGCCTGGAGTTTTCTTTGAACTCAGAAGCATCAACACATGGCAGTACAGATAGCTGCACTCTCTGTGAAGTGGCAATCTTTTCTGATATATTTATTACAGAAGAAGGGAAAAAATATATTATATGCACTTTTTCAAGTGAAAAAAAGATAGGCTGGGTAATATGTTTTGAACCAAGAGACAAAAGCAGTGTGTTCTCCAGATTAATGAGCTAATAAAAATCTATAATGCAGGGAGTATCAGGAGAGAAACCAGAAAATTTTACATATTCTGGTAATGTCTAACACTGAGTGGGATTTTGTGTCTCAAAGATCTGTGCAGTGCAGGACTGGAAAGAAATTGAGCATAGCATTTTTACTGTTTTAAATGGCAAAATCACATATTTCTGTGTCTAGGGCTGGTTATGAAGAGATAGTTCTCCCACCCATGGGAAATAGGAGAATGGGACAATTGGCAAAATTCTTGGCAATATAAAGCAACTTGCCCCTGAAATAATTCAGGTTTTGGACATCACCCATGGCTTTAATTCTGGGAGTTCCACACCTGGAATTAATGCACAAAGAGACTATTATCTGCACTGTCTCAGTGGTGATCAAATACATTGCTCACTGAAAACAGGAAAATCCCCTGCTCTCCTCCCCGTGAGAACGAGCTCCTCTGGCTCTGTTTCACCTCCTGAGCCCCTTCCAAGGGGCACAGAGCTCACCCACTCCCCAGATCCATGGCCCAGGAGCTGCTGCTGTGATCCCCAGGTGCCACCCAAGCTAAGTGTGTCAGTCTGTAATTAATTACAGTAATTTCACAACTATAAGGCATACCGGGCTATAAGGCGCACTTTTTTTTTTTGCAGCGAGGATCCACGCACAACAAAGTAATGAATTAGTAACGGAATGGCGCCATTGCGGGGTTTACTGGCAGCTGCTCAATTTGCAAACATTTTTCATGGATCGGCACAGCCTTTAAACGCAGCCCCAGGCGCCCTCCCCGTGCCGCGGGCCCCGGCACTCCCGCCCGCCCGCGGCGCCGGCTGGCGCGGCTCTCGCAGCTCACAGTTCCAGGTTGGCAAATTTCTGAACTTTGTCCATATACAAGGCGCACCAGATTATAAGGCGCACTTCTGGTTTTCAATCAAAATTTTAGTCAAAAGGTTGCGCCTTATAGTGTGAAATTACTGTGCCTGCACAGCTTTCAGAACTCCAGCTTGGGATTTGTCACAGTGTCAGATTCTCTGTGTAGAAAGAGAAGTTTGACTGAGGAGATGAGCTGCTCTACTAGAGTAATTTTCTGCCTAAAATTTGTTCTTTCCTCCCAAAAAGGGATATTGAAAAAGAACACTAAAGGGTTTTGACAGAGCTGATGACAGTCAGAGCTTTTCCAGGCAGATTCTTTATTTTGCTGCAATTCCCCTTTGTGGTGCTTACAATTATTGGCTTAGAGTACTTGAGGAAGGGTTTTGAGTTTGTTTTGATGTTTGTTTGATCTTTGCAACCCCGGTTTTTGAGAATGTGAAAAACATGTTTTATTGTTTTGGTAAAATTTAAAAGGTTTAATAAAAAGATAATAGGAGATAAATATGAAGTAAAGGGTTAAAATGGTTGGGTGTTTGGTAAGCTGTTAAGAGTTGTTGAGGTTGTTTTGGGAATGTTTTTTTAAATATGTTTTTTAATATATTAATTTGTTGCATGTTTATAGTTTTATATGTATAGTTAAAGATTTTTGGGGAATTGTTTAATATGGCTATTTATTGGGTTTGTTTTTTTTAGAGTATGTGTGGTTTTGGTTTGGGGTTTTAATTTTTTATTTTTTTTTTAATTTGGGTGGTAGTTTTGTTTTTTTGTAGTTGGTGAGTGTTGATAATTGTTGTGTTAGTTGTAGGGTTTTTATTACACATTTATGGGCTGTTAATTTAACTAAGTGGTAGTTTAAGAAGAAAAGAAAAAAACTCATATTTATATAAAAAACCTATGCTAATATTATACATATAGCATTTATTTAGAATGATCAGCATTCCAGAATTTCTGCACAGCCCCTTGCAAAGTCCCATCTGCATCCTTCCAGCAGAGCTGGCTGCTCCAGCACAGCATTCCAGAATTGTCCATCTGTCCTGTCTGGTGTCCTCCCCAGGCTGCTCCTCCTCTTTCCTCGTTCCCAAGTTGTTTTTCCTGCTGCACTTCCCGTTCTCCCTCCTTTTCCAAGCCACCCTGGATGCCAGGAGCTGTGTGCTAAGGAAAACCTGACCCCAAGCTGGAATCAATCTGGCAGCAATCAGTGCAGCTCATAATTTTTTTATTAACTTAATTGGCTTATATCTTCCTGTTCTGTTTTATTTTATTTTATTTTATTTTATTTTATTTTATTTTATTTTATTTTATTTCATTTCATTTCATTTCATTTCATTTCATTTCTACTTTTTTTTTTAATTTAATTTTTTTTTCCCCCTCTGTATCTACATGTCTTTTGAGGCTGAAGCCCCTAGGACATCTGGAATGGAGGTAATTTGGAAAACTCCAGTCATGCATTTGAAAGCAAAAAAGTTTGTTCTTTCTAAGAGGAACATTACTTAAATAACAAAAATATATGTCTAATATAGATTATAGTCATAAACTATAACTATATATGTTAAGATATATAATCTATATATAGACTATAGTTTTATATAAATATATATATTACTCTATATAGTTATATATAGTATAGTTTACAAGTTTAACTTTTAAGTTTGTCTATATGGTCTATATAGTTTAAGATACAAGCTTAGTTCTTGAAGCAGTGAAAATGTGAATTAATGCCATTAAAAAAATTACTTAACTGTGAAAGTCTTATTAAAGGGAGTTTGCTGGGGTCCAGGGATTTCTGCTCCAATCAGTTTTGGGATTTGAGCCAAGCTGAGCCCACAGGTGTCTGGAGGTTCACAGGAACAGAGAAATGATCACTGCAAGAGCTCTTTGGGTTACAGAGCCAGGCAGGACTGGGCTCAGCATGATCACAAACTTGACTTTAACTCTTGTTCAAAAAGATCAAAAAGTGCCTTTGCTTTCCGGCTCTTCAGTTCCACCAAACGCTGCTGATTAGTTTGGTCATGGACACAAAAATCCACAAAACAATCCCATTTCTGGAATTTGAGTGGCCCATAAAGTGCAGGGGCTGCAGATGTCACCCATGGTGAACAAAGTGGTTTGAATTACCCGAGAGTAAAAAATAAAAGTGGATTTTCCTTGACATTTTATGAGACATTTGCTTTAGTTTTTGAATCAGATTGGTTTCATAAGCAGTTTGTGGGATCATATCCCTGTCCACCATTGTTTTTCCTGAATTAATCCAGAATCCCAGAACATTTTGGATTGGAAGGGACCTTAAAGCCCAGCCAGTGCCACCCCTGCCATGGCAGGGACACCTCCCACTGTCCCAGGTCACTCCGAGCCCATCCAACCTGGCCTTGGACACTGCCAGGGCTGGGACATCCCTAAAAAAATTCCATTGTAACTCTTGGAAAGGAAAATTTTCTAACTTGTTGCATCCCTCAAAATAAATGAAGTACCAAAGCTGAGCATGCAATGCTGGAAAAAGTAGTCTGAGTAGTAAAATGTTTCACTCTATTAAAACTTTTTTGGTACCACATGATACAGGAAATTAATGTTTTTGTTGAATTTATTTTTTAATCTAACAGTGTTTCTTCTACATAAGTAAATACACTGAAGTATTTAAATGCTTTTGAATTCCAAGGGATTTGACACTCCCAAGTGTAATTTCAGCCTTTTAAAATTTATAAATATTTTATAAAAATACAGAGTATATCACGGTTTAATTACTTAGGAAGACTTACCCACTCTCTGAGAAGTTTTCTATAATTATGATGCACTTTTATCACAGCAAAATGTTGTTATATCAAGAAAGATGGTATCTACTTTTCTTTTTCTCTTTTCTTTTCTTTTCTTTTCTTTTCTTTTCTTTTCTTTTCTTTTCTTTTCTTTTCTTTTCTTTTCTTTTCTTTTCTTTTCTTTTCTTTTCTTTTCTTTTCTTTTCTTTTCTTTTCTTTTCTTTTCTTTTCTTATCTTCTTGTTTTCCTCACCATCTTTCTCAGCCTCATCCTAATGCAAATCAAGGACCTAATTTGCATGCAATACTTTAATTTCAAGCTCACTAATATGACACTGTTAAATATTTGCACTGTGTATTTTTACCAGCAGATTCTTCATCAGCCACATATTTCTGCAGCAGCAAATTCCAGCTAAAGTCAATGGGCACAGATTTCTAACTGCCACATAGAATTTCAGGGTTTTTTCCTGACTGACCTGCTTACAATAATTAGCTTTTTTCCTTATGCTGAGCTGACAGCTACCTGGGAAACAGCAGGTGCTCTCAATGTTAATAATGCTGTGCAGCCCAAGGCCTTTTTCCTCAAATTCTTAGCAAAAAGAAGATTGCAGCAAGTCATATTTGTTGAATAAATTGTGAAGATGTTTCAGCTTAACAGAATCAGAGAGGAAATCAAAATACACAAAGCAAGGAGCAGAGAATTAATCTTGTATTTTCCCAGAGGCTTTGGTTCACCAAGTGCTGTGTTTGGGTGCTGAGATCTGTAAATGATTCCTGATTAAGGCTTGGGTATGGATGAGTGATGACCCAGCAAAGGGATCTGGCTTGGATTTAGCCAGGAATGTTCTCCATGGTCTGGGAATGGCTCAGCTCAGTCCTGTGGTGGAGAATCTCCAGGAATGTGTTTGCCTAGACCAGGACACATCCTGGAAATAGTTCAGCTCAGTTCCTGGGTGAGAATCCCCAGAGATGAGTTTGCTTGGACTAAGACACACCTTGGGGATGGCCCAGCTCAGTTTTTGGGCAGAGAATCCACAGGGATGTGTTTGTCTGGACCAGGACACACCCTGGGTTTGGCTCAGCTCAGTCCTTGGGTGAGAATCCCCAGGGATGTGTTTTCCTGGCTCAGGACACTCCCTGCTCATGCTGCAGGTGACAAAGTGCCCATTCCCAACCTGCTCTTCCCCTGGCAGAGGAAAGGGAGTGACTCTCAGGTAATCTGGGAAGTTCCTGGACCCAGCCACAATTATCACCTTGTCTCGATTTCCCAGAAGCCCGGGGCTTCCTGCTGGCCCTTCCTTGCTGCCATCCCTTCCACCTCCCCAGGGTTCACCTGAGCACCTGCACCAAACCTTACCCCAGCTTAGAGCAGAAATTAGGGAGAATTCTTTAACTGTAGAGGTGGCATGGATTGTCCAGAGGAGTTGTGGACTCTCCATTCCTTGTTCAACACCAGGCTGGACAGAGCTTGGAGCACCCTGGGATGATGGAAGGTGTCCCTGCCTTGGCATGGGTGGCACAGAATGAGATTTAAGGTCCCTTCCAACCCAAACCATATCAGGATTCTCTATCAGAAATCATATCCATACAGTCTTGGCACTGCAGGGCCATGAGAATCCACAGCATAGACACGTTTAGAAGAGAAGATAATTTACCACTCAAAAATCAGTGCTGCATAAAACATTTTGTAAAAATGAGTTTTGAAAGCTGTTTGCTGCTTTAAGCATGTCCCAAAGATGTCAACTCAGTACCCTGACAGGCATTGTAGTTTTAGAGAGCTGGGAGGTAACAGGGACAAGAAGGTTCCATTCCAGAGGGAAGCACATGAAAAAGACTTTTTCTTGTATTTTTGCAACAATTATCTAATGATTTCCAACCCATATGCTTGTACCAGATGTCTGAAGCTTCACAGGCCAAATCATATTTATTCCTTCAGACAAACTACTTCATATTACTTAATAATAATTCTCAGGATCATTATTATCATTCTCATCACTTCAAATCCAAACACAGCAAATATGATGAATAACATGCTCCCCTTGATTAATGGGCTCTGTGTGTGCACAAAAACACTTCACTTTGGAAGATGTGATTTCCCTGGCTAAGCCATTGCTAGCCAGATCTCTCCTGGAGCACTTTCCCTGCACTGTGGAACCAATGGAATTCTGAAGGGCAAGCACTCAAAATGAATTTTTCCTGTATTAGGATGCTAAAGGTATTACAGTAATTTCACAATTATAAGCCGCACCATTTTCATTGAAGAATCCAGCCTACCCCAGTAGTGCGGCTAATCATCAGGTGCGGCTTATCTATGGACAAATCCCAGTGAAATGCCAACCCGGAAGTGAGAGCCGGCCAGGGAGGGCACCTGGGGCTGCCTTTAAAGGCTTGGCTGGTCTATGAAAACTGTTTGCAACTTGAGCGCCTGACACCAAACCCCGCACTGGCGCAATTCTGTTACTAACTCCTTACTTTGTCACACATGGATCCTCCCTTAAAGAAAAAAAAAGTGCGGCTTATATTCGAGTGCGGCTTATATATGGACAGATCCCATGGTCTTCCCGGCTACCTGGATGTGCGGCTTATAATCAGGTGCGGCTTATAATTGTGAGATTACTCTAATTGTCATTTCTCTGCATTTTGCTGTATCTTCCTGTCATCACTAAGAATTGTTGCCTGTGAAATACCTGCAAAAGACTTGTGAAATACTTGTAAAATTCAAAACCTTTATGTGCATCATACTTGGTTTGCACTTCATCCCCTAAGAACTCTTTCTGCCCCTTTGGCAATCCAAACCCAGTGCTGAACAATGAAGCACTGGAGTTTTGCTATATTCCAGAGCCAAAAAAGAGTTAATAGTGCACAACGTAGATAAGGTTGTCATTACTCTGTGACAGTAAATATTGCTTTGTGCCAGGTTAGCTGATCTGATAAGGAGCAGAACCTCCCAGCAGCAGGATGCTGATAATGATCCTGCCTTCAGCCAGCGCCTCTCAGCAGCTCTGAGCTGGCTGCACAAGCTGCACACAGGCAATGTCATCTCTCCCAAAATGCAGCACAGACTGCAATGTGGCTGTCCATGAGAACAGGAGTGCTCAATACAGCGAGAACAGGCCGTGCAATCCTCCCCAGGGGCTGCAGGAGGGGAGGGGGCCGCAGCTTTTAACTTTGTTTTTCAAAGCATTTTGGCTGCTTCCCATCACCCCGGTCTGCTGGAATCTGTTTGGATCACACTACCACGCACTTTGATCAGGCTAAAAATGGAAACGCCACCATGACAGCTTGGTTTGATACAGATTTAGAAAAATGATCAGTTTCTGAACTGAAATCCCATATTTACCTTTACATCAGCATATCCATTTCCAATTGGATGTTCTGCAAACCAGAGTCAGTGCAGCTGTACATAAACAGGGCTTTTCACTTTCACAGGATCACAGAACCCCAAAATTACTTGGGTAGAAGGGACCTTAAAGCTCATCCCATTTCACCTTCCCCTATCCCAGGTTGCTCCAAGCCCTGTCCAGCCTGGCCTTGAACATTTCCAGGGATCCAGAGACCTTCTCTGGGCACCCTGTGCCAGGGCTTCACCACCCTCACAGGCAGGAATTCCTTCCCATATCCCATTTCAATCTCCCTTCCTTCAGCTTAAAGCCATTCTCCCTGCCCTTGATTAATTAAAAATTTCAGTTGCACAGTTGCCTGTGTCTTTTATCAGCTGTCATTGCAGTGTTTGTCCCCAGACCACCATTTCTTTTTTCAGTTTCTAGGATTTCTGGGGAGGTTTTGTTTCAACTCATCTATAAGTATTTATTGATTTTTAGGGCCGAACCAACATGTAAAAAGACAGGTATGGGAAACAGGAATTGCAAAGAGGCAAAATGGAAGATAACGGAAGTTGGAAATGAGGCTGGCTTTAACAAACCCTGCTTTATTAAACTCTGTTTTAATAAACTTTGCTTTAACTAACCCTGATTTAACAAACTCTGCTTTAACTAACCCTGCTTTACTAAACTCTGCTTCAACAAACCCTGCTTTAACAAACTCTGCTTCTGTGCTAGTGAAAATTGGCTCTATCAAGACAACCCTTGGTAGATCACTATAAATTTTAAAATTAAAGAACAGAGACTATACCAGTGCGTGACTGCACTGTGATCTAAAGTGTCCCTCAAGAATATTTCCTAATTAAACTGCTTGATCAGTTTTATTACCTTAATCAGTGCAGCCAGCCTGCAGGAGGTTCTGGCACTTCTGTACCAGGGATCCTGCACTGCAAGAGTGGATTTATTTTCAGAGCTGTCTCCCTCTCACCAGACTGACTTTTGGGCCAGGTTTGCCTGTGTGTGAGGTTCACTAAAATGAGCTTAACTTCTGCCATATTTCTACATATTGCAGAAAAATTAGAACAAAAAAAAAGCTCTTCTTGTTGTGTTTTATGGTCCAAAGGGTATTGACAGTCATTGGGATGGAAAACAACACAGACCACAGTGCATCCCAACTGTAAATACTATGGAATTCCTAATTCCTGAGGAAAAAAATCTCAATTAATGCCCCATTCCTAAAACAGGAGATTAAGGAACACAACATAAATTATTTTCAAATACACAATTTCCAGTATTTTGGAAGCATCATGTGACTTCATCTCAGAGCATTACTGATCATCCAGATATGCAAATCAAGATTATTTGCCAAAAACGTTGACTACGGGAAGTGGTAAAATGTTCTTCAGTCCAAAATAATATGAAATAATCTTACCTTCAAACTCCTCTGTTCTTGGATGATTTTTAGAAATTTAGAAATTTAGAAATTTAGGTTATTTTTAACTCTCCAAAGAATCACAGATCCTGTTTCAAACTATACTTGGCCAATATTTAAACATATCCACTACATGGTGCTTTTTTTTTTTTTTCCCCCGAGAAGTTGATGGGTTTTCTCTGCACCAAATCTCAATTATGCAAATTCTGTTATCATTTTGGGAATGCTCAGTCACAGGGCTTCATTACCATGTTTTTGGGTATGGTAACTGTGGAGTAGAGAAAGGCAGTGGCTCCAGAAGAAGTAGTGATGGTCTGATAGTCAAATATAAATTATTCTGGGATATTTTGAACTGCTCCAAATTGATAATAATTATGTTATCAGGCATGGATGCCTACTAGGGCTAACCATGTGTACAATTTATATTTTTCTGCTCTTCCACCACTGTTGGCTATTTCACTATGAGGACAAGCAGAGACTGTTCCAGGATGGCTTTAACATTGTATATGAGATTTAATTTTGTCGTTTTATATGACAGCCTGCCAGTTTGCAGGCAAAAAAAATTGAAATATTGTCTATAATTTTTGCCCTGGAAAGATGGGATAGTAATGAGATTTGAAAGAATAATTTGATGATAATTTCAGCAATTCCAATCAAGTCTGACATTGGAGGGTGAAAGGAAAGCAAAGAGCACTGGGGTGAATCCCAGAAGGATGACATTGCACAGAAAACCTGGACAGCTTTGGTTCACTTGGAATTCCTGCGTGGAGGTCCTGACATGGAAGCTGGAGAACAATCAAACTCATAATGGGGTATTTAAACCATCTTGATAAAATGGCAAAATATCTTAGGTTGCAATACAGGATGTGACCAAAAGAAACTATTCGGTCACCATCTGTTGAGACCAGGTGGGGCAGTGATCCTGATGTCCGTGGGAGATATTCTGCTAATGGGCTGTCCATTGAAACCAGGTGGGGCAGGGTTCTTTATTTCCCTGGGAAATATCGCCTCTTAATGGGCCAGCTGTTAAAACAGGTGGGGCAGTGATCCTAATCTCTGTGGGGATATCTCCTGCTAATGGGCTGTCCATTGAAACCAGGTGGGGCAGTGTTCTTTATCTTTTCACAACCCATCCTTCCTGCAGGGAGTTCTCTTCTGCTCATGGCCATTGAGTCCCACTGTGGGACTGATAAAATTACTGCATCCCATTGGAAGTTGCTCCAGCCAGGGGGAAGAGCCCAACATTTCTTCCCAAGATAAAAACTGAGATTTTGGGACACCAAGGGAGCCCTTTTTCCCATGGACTCCAGAGGAAAACCAGACCCTTCCACATCATCACTGGATCTTGGAGGGAAACTGCACCTTGTCCAGGAGCACTGCTCCAACTGAAGCACATCTGTCACTGCAGGAGGATGCAGCCACCATTGAATGGCACTGCTGCCAACACCCTGAGTGACTGACGGCTGTCAGGCTGGATTCTGACTTTGTCCGGGTTTGGGGTTTGTTTTTTGTAGTACTGTATTTCTATTTTAATTTCCCCAGTAAAGAGCTCTTATTCCTAATTCCTATATCTTTGCCTGAGAGCCCCTTAATCTCAAAATTATTATAATTTGGAGCGAAGGGGTTTACATTTTCCATTTCAAAGAGAGGGTACTGCCTCTCATAGCAGACACCTGTCCTCCAAACCAGGACACAAAGTTTATGTGGAATTAGCTCATTCCAAAAGCCAGGATTCCTCATCCAGCATCCTTTTATTGTAAAAGTTGATCATAAAAGAAAATGGAAATACAGAAAGGGTTTAAGAAAAAACTCTGCTGTTTAGGTAACAGAAGAGGCCTTCTTAATGAAGAAACTACAGAACTACCTTCAGATAAATAAAATGTGGTGGGGGATACACAAAGAGCCATCACAGTAAATGGGGAAGAGAAAACTCCACATTCTGAGTGATACTGATGGCTCTTGGAATGATTCACAGATTGAATTAAAATACTTTCATGGAAGGATCATTTGAGCAATTTGGTTTCTAGTTAAAGTATTGCCTCATTGCTGGTGTGCCAGTAATGATTGCTGCTGCAGCAAAAGGCATTGATAATTTTCAGATAAACAAGAAACAGTTAATATGATGTCCCACTGTATCTTTCAGCAGGTGAAGGCTACCTTAGCATATTTCCCAATGTTTTTAAGTCCACTTATGAAAAACTTGAGAAGGGTTTTCCTGATAAAATTTTGATTTTTTTAAACTTATCCATTAAGTTTATCTTTCTTTTTCTATCCTATGTGAAAATTTTCTATTATATCCTTTATCTTTTTTTATTACTCAGATAATTATTTGTTACATTTTTGATGGATTATTCACTAGCTGCCTTCTCCAGAATTTATTTCTGCAAGAGCAGCATTGCTGAGCTTCAGTTGTCAGTGGATCCATTTCTTTTTATGTAACATTCAAGCAGTGAATATTCCAAACTCTGTTAGTTCTGAACTTCTCTTACTCTACCTGATCCCTCCAACCACATGATACAAAAGCAAATTTCAAGGGGCTTTTTCTCTGCTTTGAGTGTTTTTTTTTCCTCTGTGATGTACAAAGTTGTTTTATTTGTATGACTAAGGGAATTTCTCAGCATGCTTGGCGAGGAACAATTGAAATCTCTTGACAATGGGCAATTAAAATCTCCCCTTAGTGTTGTGAAATTGAGGGCGTTTTCATGAGGAGCTTGTTTCTGCTGCTGACTGATCAGTAACAGAATCCTGCAGAGGATTTCCTGGATTTAGGAATGTGCCCCTGCAGCACATTCCTGTGCAGTGTGAGATCATGGAATCCCACACTGGTTTGGGCTGGAAGGGAACCTAAACCCCATCCAATCCCCCTTCCCCTGCCCCAGATTGCTCCAAACCCTGTCCAGCCTGGCCTTGGGCACCTCCAGGGATGGTTCATCCATAACTTCTCTGTGCATCCCTACCACTGGAAAGGATTTCATCAATGGTTTCACTGCTGGACCTCCCTCATGTCTCCCAGGGAAGCAGCAATTCATAATCTGATAGAGAACTGAGGAGCATCCAGGATGTTCACAGATTTCAACAGAGAATTTTCACTGGAAAAGCAACATTTGCCTTCTTCCAGCTGCCCCTGAGAGGTCCAGGAGCTGTGCTTGGCTTCTTGAGGATGGTGATTTTCACCTCCCCTGGGACTTTGGATGCACTTCACTTCCAAATCACTGCAGTCCTCTCCAAGACACTCAAAGCTAGAAATGTTTGATGTTAAATGAACAAATTCCTTCACAATCTAATGCTCATTGTCCATCTCGCTATGAAAAAGGCAAGGAGAATGGGAATGTGAGAATGTGAGAAATGTGAATAAACAGGAGAGAGACAAAAAGGGAATGGGGAGAGCTGGTGGAGAGACAGAGAAGTAAAACCTGCTTTAATTCAGGTGATCATTGGCATGTCTGAGCTGTCAGGCTGCCTGCACCCAGAGTTTGCCATGGAAAAGAAGCAGATGTGCCAAAGGAATCCTGTCCAGAGCTGTTGCAGTTTCAGCACACTTACAAAAACCACAATTTTTGACTTAAGAACACCTGAAATCCCTGCAGTTTTTCCAGGCTTTGTTTGATGCTTGGAATGAAAAAGATGGACATATTTGTAGGGAGTAAAGCTGAATGTATTTTGTGAAATTACTGTCTGCTACGTTTTTATTTCAAACATGCCACCTACGTTTGAACTAAAAATGCTCCACAGTCTTTTTATAATTCATCTTTGCTGGAAAGCAGTTGGTGGAGAATTTGAGTAGGAAAACCCAAACATTGCATTGGCCTTGAATCCTCCTGAGCACTTCTCTGCAGAGGGTCAGCAAGGATGTGTTTTGGGAGCTGTTAGTTAATCAGAAATAATTTCATTTTGATTCATCACTAGAGCCCTTCACAAATACAACCTCATAATTTTTTCCTCTCTCTGAATCCTTCAGGAGTATCTCCTGAACCTTCCCTTTCCAGTTCCTGCCCTCACTGCAATGGCATCAGGGAAGAGAGTCATGTTTACTAAAAAACCTACTGCCAAAATAGCAATTTAAATTAGTCATGCAAAGCAGTATTTAGAAGTTATCTACAAAATCACTCTGGATGGAGAGGATGAATGCAGATTATTGCTCAGCAATATTTGATACTACAGTGGTTAATTCAGTAAAATGCTTCATTTAATATCAAGAGTGTCACCAATTTCAGCAGCAGAGCCACAGCCTCCATTTCTGTCAGCGTGGCAGGACAGCAGCTCTGAAAGAAAAGCATTGAAAGGATAAGCTCTGCCTTTTTTAGCTTTGAAAGCTTTGGAGGTGCTAAAACAACTTTGCTAGAGGACAAATCACAGCTCACTTTTTGCTTTCCTTTTTTTTTTCCTTCATTGCAAACAGAAACTCAAGGCATGGAACCCATCAGAATGAGGCATAAGGAGATTTCTTGGGCAGGAATATTTCTTTACCCAAGCACAGTGAGCATTTAAAAACCTTCCTTGAGGACAGGCCCAGCAAACAAGGAGCTGCCTTTTTCTGAGAGAGGATGTGGAGCAGAGATTTGCCTCCCCCACCTAGGCAGTGTTTTCCATGCACTGAAATGATATTCAGAATTACAGTAATTTCACGATTATAAGCCGCACCTTTTTCATTGAAGAATCCAGCCTAGCCCAGTAGTGCGGCTTATATTCAGGTGCGGCTTATTTATGGACAAATCCCAAAATGCCAACCTGGAAGTGAGAGCTGGCTGGGAGGGTGCCTGGGGCTGCCTTTAAAGGTTTCACTGCTCTATGAAAACTGTTTGCAACTTGAGCGCCTGACACCAAACCCAGCTGGCAGCGATTCTGTTACTAATTTGTTACTTTGTCATACATGGATCCTCGCTTTAACAAAAAAAAAAAAAAAAAAAAAAAAGGTGCGGCTTATATTCAGGTGTGGCTTATATGTGGACAAATCCTGTGGTCTACCCAGCTATCGGGAGGTGTGGCTTATAATCAGGTGCAGCTTATAATTGTGAAATTGCTGTAATTTTTCTGCACAATTCAGTGTTTCTCAAACTGCTTCCGTCCTAGGCAGCCAGGAATCCTGTAGCACTGAGAGGCTCTGCTCCTTTCCTAGGAAATGCACATTTTACAAGCTGGTGAAAGCGTTACATGCAGAGTTCTCAGTGTTGTGGCACACGGGCTGATGGCAATCCTGCCAAAGGAAGGAAAAATTTAGAACTGGAATGAGTAGGGCAAGAAAGTCTGGGAAGAACCATGAAAACATCCTATTGCAGAGCAGGATCAGTGTCTTTGCAGATTCCTGACATGCAGCACCTCATTTAATGTGGTCTGAAAGTGTCACCCACGGGAGCCAAATTCTCCTGAATTTTGCTTCAGAAGATGGAGCACTGTGAATTAATGCAGAGAAGGTTGAGCTTTTCTGAATTTGCATTGCCACTCTGGCCTCCCTGGGATGGTCAGGACTGGGACAAAGTTGGGGATTTTGCACAATTTTAACACATGGTAAAGGTTACAAGGCACAGCAATGCGTGACACATTGTCTGGCTGCTGATATTAAGCTGCAAGACAATAAAGTAAATTTCTTTACATAATGACCTGGAAGATTAGTTACGCTTGATAAATGTGACTTGAGAGACTTTCATTGAGCTCAGACTTTTCTCTGGGAGCAGAATTACATTTCTTAAAAAGGTCTGAACATATCTGCTTTATAGAGAGGGAAATTTCAGAATAAAGGCCTAAATAACCTGATAATAAATACAGACCATTACATTTCTAAACGTTGCTGAAATCTTTTATGCAGATGGTGCTAATGCAGTGGGTTCTTGGAAGATATTTAGAGATATCCAAACCAGTTTCTAATTGGTCCTCAAAGTGGAGTTAGTGAAGATGAGGTAACAGGGATGCAGGAACACCTCAGCCAAAATAATTTCCACAGAGAATTAGAGATAGACTCGATTTGGGAGATCCTTGTACAATATTTAGCTGTGGGCCAGCTGGCCATGACCCCAGCCATGGCTGGGAGGACACAAACTGGAGCCATGGGCTCAGCAAAACATTTTGTTGTCCCTCCAGGCTGCACAAACTGAAATTAAAAGTGGTAACAGTCCAAGCCTTGGGAGCACTGGCTCCTGGTAATCCTGCCAGTGTTGTGAGCTCTGTTTCATTCCTCTGGGGCAGGGAGGAATGGGGATGTTTTGGGAATATTGCTGCAAGTGGAGCAGGTCTGTGTTTGCTGCCCTTGTGAAACACAGCAGGGAGAGTTCTGAGCTTTGGACATTTGGACATCATCTTCCATGGTTATTCTGGGAAATATCAACTCAAATATCCAGGAGGAAGCCAGAGCTGTAATCTCTTGGGGACTTTTCACATTTCAAAGATGAGGGTGCAAGAAACCATGCCAAGGTCTTGTCTGAGTTGGTAGAAGCCTTGAGACGACATTAGGTCACTCTGCTGGGGACAGACTGGGCACACAAACAATTCCAGAGGGAGCTGGAGCTCTTCTCAGTTGTATTCAAAACCTCCTGCAAAGGGCACGGCCCAACCTGCCAGGACAGTTTATTTCAACACTTAACTGTGCTGAATATTGGGAACCTGCTCCTTGAAGCCTGACCTTTAGCACTGACACTGCAAAGCTCTCAGCTCGGAGGTGGGCTCTGCTGACCCTTAGAAAGCAAAAAAAAAAAAAGTTTACAGCCTCCAGGAGCTGTTCACAAAATTCATCACTGAGCAGCATTAAAATCCAAAACCTGTGAGGGGAGGAATTGCCGCCAATTCTGATTCAGTGACTTCCTAGAGACAACTGGAAATGTGGTGCCAGTGGAACAGAGGAATCCAAGTGGGAGCCACAGCAGCAAATTGTTTGTTTCAGCTGTACAACTGGTGAGAGCAGAAGAAAAAAAGGTGAAACCTTCACTTTAGAACAGCTTGGGAACAGAATGCTAATTCTGCATTCGTGGCTCAGATCTCTCCCAAACCTATTTGTCTTTGGAAAGGGCTGAGAAGATGCTATGAAACCTACATTTTTCTAAATGAGGGATGGCCTGGGTTATCTACTCCAGCTTCAAATTGCATCTGGAGGAATTGTGCTCCTGATTATGGGACCCCGAGGACAGGGAGGGAGATCAAAGCATCACCAGCTCAGCACCCACAGAGCTTCTCACAAGCCTGAGCTGTGCTTCCAGCACGTTCTGAGGCTTGAAAAATGAGATGTCCTGCAAAGAGAGGAGGTCCCTGGCTGTGACACACTGCTCCAGCACAGGTAGTGATCTAATGGGAAGCAGAGGAAGAGGGAGAGGGGTTTGCCGGAGCCCGGCGTGATGTGAATGTTAACAAGTCCTCTCACGTCATCATTCCCTGCTCTCCACTCCTCCCTCCCTGCCTTTCTCTTTCATGAGCCAGCCTGAAATCAGGGAATTACATGCTAAGGAAAACCCTTCAGCTAAACATATAATTATTCTGCATAGGATCAGTGCAGCACAGTTAATCAGTTTACCAACTGAATTAATTTTTATTATTTTTTTTATGGCTACATCTCCTGTTGAGGGTGCAAAAATTCTGGATTTAAAGGGGAAAAATGGCTCGCAGTTGTGGAATGAGTATCCACAGCAGACCATTTACTAGGAGAGAAAGCTCCACTGCAGGCTGTTTTGGCAGACAAACCTGTCAGTCCCCAGGACTTTGAATCACAGACACTGTGTGGAGTTATTACAGGTACTTAAGGAATAGCTGGTTTCCCATTTTAATTTTCAGCTGTTCAATAGCACTGCATTCTCTGAAAATCGCAGCTATATCTCATTGCATTGTACTTCGTTTCCTTGGACTGCTCTGAAAAGTGAGTATTTGTTTGGACAGAGGTGTCACTGCCCTGTAAATGAGTTCACATTTTAAATGACCTACTTGTGAACTGCTCCCCTTAGGAAGTACAACATCTCCAATGCTCCTGGTTGTAACAGTACAGAGAATTCCCTTCAGGCTTTGCCTCCAATGGGAACACAAACTCTCACCCTTTTGTGAATTCAGCAAGGCATCCTGGCTCCCTTCTGCACCCCAGACCCCCAGAGTCTGTACAGGACTCCCCTGCAGGTTAAAATTGAAGGGTTTGGGTTTGGAGTGTTCACTCATCACCTCCAAAGTGTCCCTGAGTTTCACAGGGAGCTCCTGTGCCAAAAAGCAACTAAAGAATCTCCAGGTGAAGCATTCCAGATGCACATCTTGGGGGGCAGTTTCACAATGATATGTTAAACTGACCCAGGGAAAACTGAGCAGTTAAAAACCACCCTGACCTGAAGGCACTGGGGAGTTTTATGGGCGATGTTTGTTCTCCAGTGGGGCCACCATGGAATCTGAGCAAGGCAAGGTTTTTTCCTAAAGCGCCTTTTGGGTTCCCAGGAAAACAGGTAAGTTATGTAAGAAATGGCCATATACCAGGCAAAACACCTAAAAACCATTTGGAGGTGTTTAAAATTTTGAAAAATTTTGGGGACAAAAACGAATACTGACTAAAAACTGTTGCAAAAAATACCTTCCCAATTCATGTTGTCAGCTCCTTTGAAACCTTCCCTTTTAACCACAGTGCCTTCTGCTGCACCTGCTAAACTTTACAAAATATTTTTGCATAAAGACAGCTTCTATAGCACAAAAGTATCTGGAGTTTTAACTTTCTAGAACCTCTGAGTGCCTCAGGAATCAATTTCTCCAGACTTGCGTGGCCTTTTCAGGTTGTCCACACCATAAGATGCAGTTCCCTAATTGAATTCCACTTGAGTGCATTCCTGAGAAAGGAACTGTGGATAAACACAAGATGCCAACCTGTCATTACAATGTTCCTTAAAGCCTACCCATTTTTACTTTTTTGGCAAGTAGCATTTCCTAAAGGGAAAGAACAGAAGGGTGTCTCCTCTTGGGGGGGCTCAGGCTGCAGCTGCTGCTCTCATTGGAGCTGTAACCAGGACATATTCTGGGGACCAGGCTCCCAAACCATTAACATCATTCCCGTGCCTTCCTTCCATCTTCTCTACAGTTATTTGTTGCTTCTGGTACTCACTGCTGCTTAGTTTCAAAACCTGGGCTTTGCTGGCAGATTTTAGGAATGAGTTCTAATGGCTTCAAGGGATATGATAAATGCAAGTTTTAAAAGCGTGTTGCTATCATTTCCCTGGGAAATGCATTATCATTTGCAACCTCCACAAATAAAACTATTTGTCTGCATATTTTTAAGCCCCCCAAAGGTATACTACAGTGGCAATATTTGTTCCATTGTTTATTAACATGTTGCTATCTACAGTCAAGTTATAGACTCATTCCTAGAGTGGTAATTTTTTTGAAAGTGTTTTTAATTTACCTTTTAATGCTGTGAATGAAGTGACCTTTCAGACTAGAAAAACCACATAAAAACTGCCTTATCACCGAAAATCACTGTGCAGCCCCTCGACCTCCCTGGCATTTAGCAGAGTGACTGTAGCCAACGGAGCTGAGCTACACAACATGGAAATTACAGGCAAACAGTGGCCACAGTTGGGCAATTTTTGCAATGTAAGGTAGTTAGAAGCAGTTTTAAACTGACTCCAGTCTGCCCTTTGTGTGGGTTAGGTCTTTTCTTGGCTGCAACTGCACAATGCATCTGCAAAGGTAGATGCTGGGATAAAAAGGAGGCTTGTAATATTAACGTGGGGAAAATGGACAAATGAGCAACTTTGCTGTTTGTGGATGTGCAGCTCATGGTACCAAGGAAAAGATCCACCTTGTGAATACTTCAGTGTTCATTGCATGATCTTGGACACAGGCACAGCACTGGCAATGCTGCCTACTCCAGATATCCCTGTGGATGGTGCACTGTGCAGTCTGCTATGGAAATCCAATTGTCAGGCAACTCCAGGCATTGAAAAACCTGCTGCTTGTGTGACCTTCCTCCGCTGCACATCATGGATCACTGTTCCCCAAGATGTAATCGGTTTGTATCACAAAGGATAAAGAAGCAGCAGGAAGTATTATTTAAATTTAGCAACAAGTACTCCACACACTTTAACACTTAATTTGCATTATAATTCAGGTAAGGAGTTAAATAGCAGAGTGATCTGTCCCCTTTTTAACTCTTTTATGTGCTGGGAACAAAGGTGTGGATAAGAAAGCTGCTCTGCACATACATTGGGATTTGAAATCACCTAATGACATTGGAGCCTGGGAATCAATCCTGTATCTAAAGCTTTAGGATCCATCCCAATGACCTGCTTAAGCCCTCCCAACTACCCCGAGTTCCCAAACACCTGCGAGACAAAGTACATCCATCCCCCCAGACACCGCTTGCTTCACAAGACTCTGTGCTTGTAAAAGAATAATTAGCTGATAATGGCAACGTGTGTGATGAGCACCAAAACAGCTCAAGTGTGGAGATGGAGCTCAGCAAAACCAGATCAGAACAATTCCCTCATCACTGAGAATACTTTGAAAGCTTTAAGGACACCCGAGTGGGCACCCAATTCAACCCTCCCATAAGCTGAGTGTCACATTACAGGAATCATTTCCACGAGTAACCTGCACCCTAAATTTGCGTCTCTTCTCCTTATATAACAGAGATGAGATCCCCCGTGGCAGGAATTATTTGTCTCAGAGACAGACAGTATCAGAAGAGCTGTGTAACAACAGGAATGCATCCCACCGTGGGAATACATTCCTCGGAGAAATTTAAACCACTTATCATCAGAACAATCCCTCGCCCTCCCATCCATCCCAGTCTGTTTGCAGCACAGCCGAGCATTGTCAGGCAAAACATGTCACAGCTGACGGCTGTGTTGTGAAACTGCGAATGTGCAGGGAAATCATCATTCCTGTCAAGTTTATCCCGGAGAGTTAGCCCAGGCTCAGCCCTGCGCCTTCCCACGGCTGGGCAGCCTGGACAGGGCAGGACACGTCCCTAAAGGAGCAGGACAGGGCAGGGACAGGGCAGTAAGTGTCCCTAAAGGAGCTGGATAGGACAGGACACGTCCCTAAAGGA
>VRYO01002184.1:19113853-19135352 GCA_009812075.1 Sialia sialis | reverse complement strand
AACAGCGAGCTGTGTGTGTGTGGTTTGTGTTGTCACACCTTGGCCCCTGGGGTACCTGCCCTGCACTGCCCACCTGAAACATCTATATTTTCTCCCTTCCCACACGAAACGTATTCATCCTGAGAAATAAAAGGTTTATTTTATACTGATGCTCTGGTGCTTCACGGAGCCTTTTGGGATTGACGGGGCTCTTTGTGAGCCCAGGCTGCACAATCCGGGGGGTCACAGGGATGGACACCCACAGAATCTCGGCATGGCTGGGGCTGGAAGGGGCGTCTGGAGATCACGCAGCCCGAGGCAGGGTCACCTGGAGGGGACACAGGAAGGTGTCCAGGGGTGTTTGGGATGTCTCCAGAGAAGGAGACTCCACTCCCGCCCGGGGCTCTGCCACCCTCATGGGAAGAAGTTCCTCCTCGTGCTGAGGCGGTACTTGTTGTGCTGTAGTTTCTGGGCACTGCTCTGGTCCTGTCGCTGGCCAGAGCCCGGCACCACCCTCCTGGACACATTCACACGGATTGCGGACTCCCTCTCTCGCTCTGTCTCCCCGGAATCTCAGGGATGGCGTTCCGGGAGCGCTCCCGGGGGTGCTGCGGGCCGGGCGCAGCTGCCGGGGGCGGTGCGGGCTGTGGGGGCGGTGCGGGCCCCGGGCCGCTGGGCCCGGCTCTGTGGCCGCCCCGTCCCCTCCGGTGCCCGCGCTCCCGTGAGCGCCCCCCCGGCGGGCGGCGGGGGCGGGCGCCGTCCGGGCCGCGCTGATCGCAGCGCGCCATTGGCCGCTGTCTGCGCGCACGTCACGATCATGATGAGAATTAATGATCGGGGCCGCTGATTTCATTGTGTGACGCCGGGACCGACCCAGCCGAGCCCGGCCGAGCCCGGAGCCCCCGCGCCGGCCCCGCGCTACACGGTAAGCGCGGGGGAGCCCCCAGCCCCCCGGGTGAGGGAGCGCGGAGGGGCCCCCGGGCGGGAGGGGCGCGGCGGAGGGAAGGAGGAGGAGGAAGATGATGATGGTGATGATGATGGTGGTGATGATGATGATGCCGGCAATGCCCCCCCCACCCAGGCCCGGCTGTAGGGGTGGGGGGAGGCCCACGCGGGCTCGCGCGCGCGGACCCGCCCGGCGCGCGCAGGCGCTGCCGCGCCTCCCGCCCCCCCCCAGGCGCGGCCCCGAGCGGGGTGAGGGGGGGGGCCGCGCCGGGCGCGCGCCGGGAGCCGCCGGGGGAACTGCGCGTGCGCGCGCAGCCGCTCCGCGCGCTCCGGTTGGGGGGGCACCCGCGCGCCTGCGCGCGCCGGGGCCGCTCTGCGCGTGCGTGCTGGGCCCGGCAGCGGCACCCTCGGCCCCGGGTGCGTCAGTCACAGGCGCAAAAATATCACGGTGACAGAAACATCATGGTGATAGAAGCATCGCGGTCACAGAGCCTGGGAAACACCCCGGGATTCCCAGCACAGCCCGTCACCTAACACCGCCCCGTCCGCTAAACCACAGCACTCAGTTCCTTGACTTAAACACTTCAGGGATGGGGGCTCTACCACCTGGGCAGACCCTTCCAGTGTCCGAGCCTCTTTCCGTGGAGAAATTGTTTATAATGTCGGTCCTAAATGTCCCTTGGCACATGTCATCGCTGATTTCCTCATTCCTCAGTGCCTCGCTCACAGAATCCCAGGATCCCTGAGGTTGGGAAAGACCTCTGAGATCACCAAGTCCAAGCTGTGCCCGATGCCCCCCTTGTCACCAGCCCAGGGCACTGAGTGCCACATCCAGGCACCTCCCAATGTCTTATCAACCATTCCATGAAGAATTTCTTCCTAGTGTCCAACCTAAATCTACCTTGGCAAAGCTTAAGAATGCGTCTGCTTGTGTCACAGGTTGCCTCAGTCCTTAGTGCCTCAGTGTGCCTGTGTGGGCAGGGTGTGGAAGAACTTTAATGAACTTTAAGGTGGCTTCCAACCCAAACCCTTGTGTGATTCCATGGTGCTGGCCTGCTGTGGTGCCAGTCACGGTGGTTGGACAGGAGGCCTTGTGCTGCCACACTTTTATCCCTCAATTTTTGAGGATGAGGAGCAGGACGTGTCCTTAGCTGTGCTGTTCTGGAGGTGTCACCCCTGTGTGCTTGCGTGGCCTCATCTCCCTGTGTCCCCTGCTGTCTTATCCTGGGGTTTCTATTCTGTGGATAAGATCACACATAACTCACCTACAGTAGTGCTGTGTCCTCCCAACCAGAGCCCTGAAGCAGCTCACACGTTCAGAGCAACACTGCATTTCCATGTTTCATCCCTTTTTTTCTGACATAGCTCTTACAAAACACATACATTCTTTATTTAAAACACATGGCTAATCCGGCTGCAGTCAGGAGTCTCATTTACATCAATAAAGCAGGATGGGATGCCTAAACCTGCGGTGTTGTGGTCATGGGTTATTATGTTATTAGGTTACTGTCTTAATTTGTCCCTAATAAAGGGCTGCATTTTATAGGTAGGGCTGTAATACAATCCTACAAACGCTGTACTTAGTGGAGAGGGAAACAATTATACTGCAAGTCACAGATACTTAAAAGTAGTTTTACAAGCTGCTCTGTGCATTACACTCAGCCAAGCATCAGCCTCATCTACTGCACTTGGAGTGAGTGGTTGTAACTGGTTTGGCCTGTGCAGGAAAGAGGCACCAACCTAGAAATTCAGATTATTAAAGGTTGTTGCTTGATGTGCAGTATCTCCACACAGTGTGTGAGTTGGGGGGTTGGTCGGTTGATTGTTTTCTTTCAGTTTGGGATGTGCAAATAATGGTGAGTTTTTGGCAGCTGTGGAAAGTGAATGAGATGAGTTCAAGTTTCTAAAGCTGGAGGAATAGTGTCACTACTACAGCCCTGTTTTATTTATGTCTGTAGTAGTTTTCTTACCACAGTTCCAGTTTTGTCTCAGATTTATATTGGCACTGAGACTTGTTATTTTTTGCCACTGGAGATCTGTGTCGGGAACAAAAAAAAAAGATAAATTGGGAGTGTGCTGATTTTCTTGTTGTACCTCTTACTGATGGAGAGGCTGAAACAGAAATAGTTTTCGTAAGGTGACTTTTTTCTAGGCAAATGCCTTTTTGGAGCTGAAGTTAAAAAAGAAAACTGTCAGAAACCAATTGTTTCCTTTTATCACCCTGTGTTAATCCCTGACAGTTTTAGTTTTAGTTACACCATAAATATTTTCATACTTACTTCCTGGTGGCTTGTACTCTTGAGTTAATTGATTTATTTATTATTTATTTGGCATCCAAGACTAGTTTCTATTGCTGTTTGAAGTGACTGTAATTATGGGTTTGTGTCCTATTTTTCAAATTAATAATTAGTAGTATAAAGATTTACCTTGTAAATGTTTAATTGATTCAGCAATCCAAACATTTACGGACTTTTGGAGAGTAAGATCATATTGCTGTACATTGTAGGCAGAAATTATTTTTCCTTCTTATGCTGCTCCTTTTTTTCTCTTTATTTTTCCCCCCAGATCTCTCAAATAATTGCAGAACATCTCAGTAACTTCTGAATTATTTTATTACATTATTTCTCCCATTTCCTTATAGTCGTTCTTTCTTTTGTGGCATTCCTTGACATCGAGTTGTTTCCATTACTTGCTAAAAAGGAATGACCTGGCTCCTGCAGGTCAGAGGCACCAACACACTTGGCCAAGGCTGCTTTATTTTATTAGAGCAGGCAGATGTTGAATCCTAAAATACAGCTTTGCCACCTCTATCTTTTATTAAAGTGAAAATTCAACTCACATTCATGGAATTTGTTTGCATAACGCTTTACCTGATTTTTAATAAATTTCACAGAGTTCTTTGCTGTAACAAAGTCTCTTTTCAGTGCCAGTGTGTTGCCAACCAGCTGGACCCCCAAAAGCTCACATGCATGATTGCTAAGCTTGGCAAGTCAAGATCAAAATGAAATTATGATAAAAATCCATGTGGATTTCTAACTTGGAATCTGAGGTTCAAGACAAAGGTGAGGAATCCTGAAGAGACTGGAGTGCTCTGTAGGTGCACAGACTGGGAAAAGGAGTTTATTTCCTTGGAAGTTACTGAGGTTGTTTTGAATAATAGTGTGTGATGATGATTTGTGACCTGCTGATTCCATTCATACTGATGTGGCTGCCTCAATGTTCTGTAATTTTAGCACTTTGCAAGTTACTTCCTTAAAGAAAGGTGCTAAAGTGTTAAAGAAAATGTAAGACTTCATATCTCATTCTAATTATGAAAACTGATGCTGAGCATGTAATGCTTCCCCAAAAAATAATCAGTGTAATCCTTTGATGAACTTATCCTGTATTAATTTGTCTCAGAGACAGTGACATTATGTTCTTACAGCTGTCTGAATACCCAGGGAAGTGACAGGCATGGAAGTGAGCAGAAGTTGTTGCCTGTGCAGGTGGGATGTGCAGAGGCAGCTCTTCCTGGATTAATGGCATGGCTCTGGACTCTGTGGTTTTCTAGGGGAGCTCCCAAACATCTATCCATTGGTTTATTCCACACAGGGTACTGCTTCAGATATTCAGCACTGCTGATAGCAAACTGATTTCCACCTGCACTTTAGGGGTGACATCAGAGAGCTTTGAACCTGCTAGAGACACAATATTGCCAAGTGTCCTTCACACTGCTGTGAAATTGGTGGAAAATGGTACAGAAGTGTCTGTTGACAGAGGATTTGGTGTGTCCAAGACACAAAAAACTGTAATAAATCTCACCTGCTTATTAGGATGTTGGAATGTAACCTGCAGTTATGACTCAGTTCATAACTCTGTGGCTGGAGGATCCTGTAATCTATTTATTTAAATCAGTTTCTAATTGTCTCTGCAGGCTGCAGGCTCTGCTTTCCTGGATTCAAGGCAGAGGCTCACAAGGAATCTTACCAGGACTTTGGTTGGCAGGTGTAGTTCACAAGTGGTTAAACCCACTGCAAAAATGAGTTATTAAAGCAGAGCATGACCTCTCCTGAGCTTAGCTAGGCCAAGCCTGTCATGCAATACTCCAGGGTTTATCTGAAGTTCAAGTGATTTAATCAAAATGCTCCACCCTGTCTTTATCTAAATTACAGATGTCAAAAGCAACAATGAAAGTATTTTAACACAGAAGTGACCTTGGATACAGTAATACACATAATTAAACAATGTGTCAAGGACCAGACACAGGTCTTCCCTCGCAGGTCATCAGGTCTGGCTTTAAAAATTTATCGTGCCATTGGAAGAGTCTTCACTGCATTTGGTGAACTGTTTGGATGCATGATGTGATGAGCCTGTGTGTGGAGATGCTGAGCTTTGGGATGATTTCAGCTGGATCTGGAAAGGTGGAAATCTCAGAATTGTTTCTGCTTGAGGTCATTTGTGGGAACTGAGCTCCAGTAAATAAAACAGGAGCACTGGTACTGAAAGAGGAGTAGGCAGGAGTGGAAGCTGGGTCCTGCCAATCCTGCAGGAGGAAAAAGAATCACAAAATTAACTCTTCTGTGTTCTCTCAAAGTGACGTAAATCAGTGGGTGGCCTTGTCACTGTGTATCCACGTGGGGGATCTGCAGGCAGTTCTCAACATGAGAAAGTAGATTATTATGAACTTTATTGATTTCCTAATGGACTAATAATTGTCTCCTCTGCTGCTTGCTATAAATTTCTTTAAGGAGTAGATTATTCAGAGCAAGAGTCTCTTTGCCCAGCTCTGGCTGTGACTGAATAAATGTTCTGGGGGAGGCAGAACTTGGGCAAACCTGACTTGTACTGCAGCTGGTGCTGCATTTAAAATGCACTGGATTGAGAGGGTGAATAAGAGTTGAGAACAGAGGTAAAAAATGTGATTGAAAAATAATCTTCTATTATATCTATTATTTCAAAGAAACAGTAATTTTTGCAAATTGGTAATTACTGATTTTTCTATTGCCTGTTGACATAGAGAGGAAAGTAAACTCTGGAGTCAAAGCTCTGGCCTACAAATATTTTACTCCAAATTCTAAACATCAATTTCTTTCTTTATACAGGCCTCTTGAACTCTTAACATCCATTACATAGTATAACCATCTTGGAGAATAAAGTGAAAGCAGTTGGATGTCTGCTTATGCTTTTGAGCCTTTAATAATTTTATTTGCTCTATATTATAAGCAGCTCTTGTGCAAAGACTAGGCAGATCCATTCAGAATTTTCAAAAACGCTTGGCTACAGAGGGTTCCCTCATCCCCTTTATTTTCCTACTGGATGATGGCAGGTTTGTCCTCTGGTTCATTCTGTGTTATTGTGATGCATGTGCTGCATTAAACTAACTTGTGGCTGGTGATGTTTTTGCTTCCCAAGGCACCAGGTTGGATGCAGGTTGTTCCTGGCCAGCACTTGTGCTGTCTCAGCTGGTCGCCTCCTCTCCGAGGCTCTGTCTTGGAAATCGGTGATGATGGGGCACTTCTTTTCTGATATCTACCCAGGGGATTACATTCTTTGCTGTGTAGATTGTGTAACAAGAGCATCAAGCTGCAGTTTGCCATTAGGACTCTGTTATGGGCTTGGTAATATTGATAATATTGGCAATAATGTTTGCCTTTCCCAAGCCAGGGCATGAATTTTCACACATAGCAAAGCAATGTCTGGTTTAATGTGTTCATCAAAGTGCTGTCCTGTCCAGGCCACGTCCTGTGTGAATCTCAGGGGGACCCAGTGCTGGGAACTGACCTGAGGAGTTGCTGCTGCCCTGGAGGAACCTGGGTCTCTTATCCTGGTTGGGTTCCTGAGCACCACAAAGCCAAGGAGCAGGAACACATCCCAAGATCCTGAAGCCAGCATTGCTTGTATCCCAGAAAAACAACCCTTCCATGTTCTTAAAAATGCAGATTTCCAGCCTTCAGAGGGTGTCACAGCAGCAGAACCTTTCCCAGCCTGGGACATGGGTGTCCCTGCTCTGTTAAACTGGGTGGGCAGCACCAGGGCTGCCCAAAGCCCTTCCTTGGGCTTTTCCCCCAGACTGGTCTTTGGTCCTTGATCCTTGTGACTGTGCAGCTGGAAGTGCCAGTACTGACACAGCAGAAGGACCAGCTCTTGTGGAGTGTGGAGTGCAGGAATTGCTGAAGTTGGAGACAGTGGAAACTTTACTGGTGTCAAACAGTCACCTTTATTTTATACCAGATTGTGTCTGGCTTTTTGTTAGGGATGGGAAACAGGCCTGCTGATATTGGAGCTGCTGATGTGTCTCTGTTTTGCCTAATGCCTTTATTTCACTTATTTTTTTTAAGGGAAAAACCTTTTCTTTCAAACTAGAGCCTCATGGACTTAGCAATATTATGGAATATCTAATTATTTGTGAAAAGCAGTCACTGTTGTTCCAAACATCCAGGTCACCTGTTCAGCTTGAGTCTGTCACAACACTGATTGCAAGAGGCTTTCTTGGAGAGTGTTGGTAAAAGATTCTGTGGAGAAAACATGTCAATCCTCCCTGTTATCACAGTCACAGAGGAGAGCTGTGCCTCCTGCAAGTGTTCCAGTTTCCATTCCAGCTTTCAGAGTATCTCCTTTTCCTTTCAGATGAATCTGCGTTCTGTGTTTACTGTAGAACAACAAAGGATATTACAGCGTTACTATGAAAATGGAATGACAAATCAAAGTAAAAATTGCTTTCAGCTCATTTTACAGTGTGCACAAGAAACTAAACTGGATTTCAGTGTGGTCAGGGTAAGTACTGAGGCCTTCCAGATTTGTTAAGCGTATTCATTGCTTTACATAAAATACAGAGAGGTCTGGAGTCTCTAACTTTATCCTTGTCTTAAATCAGACTTCAGTGTGCATGTGACATTCATTTTTACCCAGTGAGCCTATTTAGAGTTTGTTTTCATTGAAATATCTTCACATGACTGTCGAATTTAGCAGGGGCCTGGGTTGCACAAGGAGTGATCTTTGTTCTTTGTCCTTGTTGGGATTTTTAAATTATTATTTATTAAATTATAAGTGGCTTGCCCTATAGAAACTTTGTATAATGTATTCTATCAGAGCAAGGTCATGTTAAGAAACTATTTTTAAGCTAAATAAATTTCTACAAATTAACATTTGAGGAAAACAATTGTGAAACTATTTTTTTGATGCACTCTTGTCACACTTGTATTCCACATCACAGTCATAAATATTGTGGTCCCTTGTGGTTATTTACAGTGAGGACCTTCTTTTCCTGTAAAACAAGAATGTCCCAGTGCTAACAGGAGCTCTTCAGAGTCTATGAATTCCATGGGCAGGGAAATAATAATCCCTTTGTGAAACACTAGGCTACCAAATGGCTGTTGTCTGAGAGCAGAAATAGAAATCCTGAGGCATTGGATGGAAAAGTAACAAAGGCTGGTGGAGCTCCCAGGAGCTGCTGTGGCACTGGGCATGAGGAGGAGGAGTGAGTGGGACCAGCTAGGTTGGTTTTTAATTGCTATAACAGTGGCACATTGACAATGTCAGCCCTGCTCCCAAATTGTTAGCTGGATTCCCCTCCCAGAGAACACTCTGGAAAAGTTAAAAGTTCCTTTCTCAGCTGGAGGTGGTGGAAGCTGTGAAAGCCAGCCAGGGATTCAGGCTCCTGGGGCAGGCAGGCAGTTGTAACAGGAATCTGGATGCTGATGGTGCAGCCAGGCCTGGTTTGCTATTTTTGTGCTGATTGAATGTCCTCGAGGAGGCAGCCCAGCTCCCCTTTCCTTGCACTTCTCTCCATCTCCATATTTTCTTTCCCTCTCCATTTCCCTTCCTGCAATCATCAAGTATCATTCCTTCTGTCTGCTTCCCTTTCTGAGCCCTGATTTGCACCACTTAAACTTCTTGCTTAGGAAGTGCAATGGAAACAGATCCAGTGTTTGTCCTGCATTTGTCATATTTTAGCATCATCTTACCTTTGTGTTCTTTACATCCCTCATTTCTGCTTCTCCTAATGCCCCCTTTTTTCCTTTTTTCCTATAAAATTCTTAGTCAGTGAATAGTTGTTTGCAAAGTGATGCTTGAGTTGCAGCTGGCACTTGCAGATAGGATTATAATAGGCACATGAATTCCCTAAATACAGTTGGTCAGGAGAATGGGACTCTCAGCAGAGGCAAAGCTGACCAGTAACTAACATTTTACTGCATTCTACAAAATGTGCCTCAAACTAGACATTTTGTAAAATTTAACCAAAAAAAGAAATAGTAGAGTGGAATCGTGTATGGCGGGGATGTTTGTTTTCCTGTTGGAAATTAGTCATAGAGGTGTCAGTGAAATAAATCTTGAGGGGAAAGGAGGAAAAAAAAAATCTCAGGATTTTTGAGAAGCTGGGGGTTTGGAATTGGGGCTGGGGTTGTCCTGTGTATGAGTTGTGGATCGAAAGGAGGAGAGGCCTGGATTTGTACCCTGTGTTGTTCAGGCGTGTATTTCCACCCTGTCATGTGCGCTGCATAATCGGTACATGATTTACATATTTGTAAACTTAGATCTCAACTCCAACACTTAACATGTCATCAGATCTGCTTAAAAATTGAATTGCTAATTTTTTTTCTGCCTCTTTGACGCCTCGTTTCGTGTTTGTTGTTGTTTGTGTTGTCGTTTGCAGACGTGGGTTGGCAACAAGCGGCGGAAGATGAGCAGCAAGAGCGCCGTGGAATCGGGGGGCACCCCCCCAGGGACTGCCCCCGCCACTCCCTCCGTGCCCCCGGAAGCAGCAGTGAGAAATGTGGTGAATATTGCTCGATCCCAAAGCCAGCAATCCTCTTGGACCTCTTCTAACAACGACGTGATAGTGACTGGTATCTACAGCCCAGCCAGCTCGTCGGGCCGGCCGGGAGCCGCCAAGCACATGAACGCCTCCATGGCAGAGCTCCACAAAACCTCCATCCCGCGGCTCCCGGGCAAGAGCGACGCCGACTTCCAGCAGCAGCACATCCCTCTGGGCCGGCAGGTACCCCACTGTAAAAACGCCTCCCTCTTAGTGGGGGAAAAGACCATTATTCTCTCCAGGCAAACGAGCGTGCTCAATTCTGCCAACTCCATCTACAGCCACACGAAGAAAGGCTCCTCGGTGCAGACGGCGGAGCTGGTGTTACCTCAGAAACCCATGATTTGCCACAGGCCCTGCAAGGCCGAGCCCTTGGGGTGCCAGCGCTTGCACAAAGCCGAGCACGCGGCCCTGGCCTCGCACGCGCCCCCCGGGCCCAGGGCTCACCCCCGGGACCCGGCGTGCGGCACCCAGAACCTGGAGATCCGCGAGGTGTTCTCGCTGGCCGTCACCGACCAGCCCCAGCGCCTGGTGGCCGCCAGCACCTCCCAGAAACATCCCTCCCCGGAGGGTGGCTGCCTGTCCATCGCTATGGAGACGGGCGATGTGGAGGACGAGTACGCTCGTGAGGAGGAGCTGGCCTCCATGGGAGCGCAGCTCCACAGCTACTCCAGATACTGTGAGGGCGGCGGCTCCGGCCGCGGTGACAACCAAAGCGGGGCCGGGCCGGGCCGCAGCGGGGCACAGCTGGGCAGTGCCAGGGATGTGCCCGACAATCTCCTGTACCACAGCAGAGAGTTCCACCTGCCTGCACGGACCTCATTGCACACCACATCCAGCACCATTTATAACACCAACAACGCAGCCAGAAGTACCTTTTCTCCTCATTTTACGTCTTCAAGTCAACTGAGGCTGTCACAAAACCAAAATAATTACCAGGTAATCCATCAGTTTATCTCTGTTTTCAAACCTCAAAGCTGGGGTTGTAGATAAATGCTGTTTCTTTTCAGAGTTGGTAGCTATTAAGTAGGTTCGTCTTTCTGCAGGTTGTGCTCCTTTTATGCCTTTAATTCCTTCTCAAGCCCAGTGCAGGCAGCACTGCAGTGTGGTAGCACTTCCACCTGTCCAACTGAGCCCCTGGTAGCCACGTGTTGAAGATCAGTGAGGATTTCATGGATTCCATGGCTAAATTTTGGCTGCAGGAGGGTCATACCTATGAGCTGGTGTTGTCCAGCATGTGTCATGGCCTTTCCCTGGGTGCTCCCCTGTGGTACAAGATTTCATGCTGATATTGATGCATTTTCTCACCCTATTGATGCCATCTTGGAATCCTGTACCCCCTGTGCAGGTGGCAGTCTCTGGACCTGTGTTCTGTCAGGGATGAGAGTCCCCTGTCAGGGAGTTAACTCAGCTTCCTTTCCCTCAGCATCTAATTCAAATAACTCATTTTACATTAAATTCCTTTATTCTTCTTCCTGTACTAAAATCCCTTTAGTGATACTGAGGGGAAATTAAATGCAGATCATTGAAGAACTAGAAGATGTTTAGGAGAAAGTGCATCACTTGACACATTTTTTTTAGTTTTTGGTATCACAAGGGGAGAGATACTTGTGCAGGAAACATCCAAATTGGTATTTTTCATGGATTTCACACCATCTGGCATGACATAGCCTGGAGACACTGAGGTAGAAGTCTTTTAAGGCTGACAGGATGTGATTGTGTGTGTCACCTGCATGCATTTGCCTGTTACTGCATTGCCTTTTTAGTTTATCCTGAAAATGAACCATGTCGACAGCATGTCAGCTTTTCCTGTGCTCTGCTCACCAGGATGGAGATCAAGACTTTGTGAGCCATGGTTTTTTAGGGTTTTTTTCAGTTTTTCTTTTTTTTTCCTGACTTGTTCCTATCTCATGTGACCATTTGAAAGAAAGCTTCTGAGTCCAAGTCAGTGCCACTTTTCACCTGAATTATTTCTTTTCTGGGTAAAGCAGAGGCTTGATGTACAGAGAGTAAATTCTGGGGAGTGGATGGCACATTAGATGAACTGTTCTCTCCTTTATTCTCACAGTCTGTCAGTATTTGCTGTTACTTTTCTTACTTGGTTATAGAATTCCTGAAATGCTGTTTACTTTTGTCATCCCAGTTTCACAGTAAATGTGCAGATCTGTCAGTAAAGGGTTGGTAAAAGTGCTTACAGTTGAGTTAAGGATGTTTTTTTTTAAGTTTCATGAAGGGAAATCCTTTACTGATGCCTCCATCATGGTGCTCATGGTGCTTTATTTCACTCTTAAAAAGGCATCACTAAGATTGATTTCTCCTATTTTAAATTCTTTTAAAATGAAATTCAGAATAACTTTGTTTTGAGGTTTATGGGGTAGGAGCTGAGTCTTTTTTTGAAGTGCTAGAAAAGTTCATGGTAGATGATATTTTATCTGCGTGGTGTTTTATGGATCAGAATAAGATGTCTAGAATGTTGTTTTGTTGTTTTGTTTTTTTTACTGCCCCCTGTTTAAGAACATGCATGTTTTTTGATAAGTGTGGAATTCATCTGTACCCAGATGACACTTCCTTTTCTGTAGTCAGTTTGTGTTAATTTTATTGCCCACGTTTAGCTAATTTATCCAGCAGCACAGAGATGAAAATCCTTAAACTTGGGCAAATCTTCTTGAATTTAAAAATAGATTAAACCTGAGCTAAATGATTATTGGAGTAGTTGAACATCCAAGCAGATGCTTCTTCAAAGTCAGTGTGATTCGTGTTTTGATGAAGTAATTACTGTCATATATTGGTGGGGTATCTAATTAGCAATTAGTTATAGCTTCCTTACTGGTTCAATTAATCAAATTCATGTTAGTGTAACTTAAGACTAAATTTAATTAACTGATCAATTTTAATGGCTGAGCAGTTTCAGTAAACAAATTCTTCAGCCCGCTTGCTTGTCGTAGTTGGAGTGTGCTGAAGTAGAGAGGTGATCTGGGGCTGGATTGTGATTTAGTCCTGGTTTCTACCCCCAGCCCTCAGGAGCAAGAGCACTGTGGAAATCTGTGTGTTTTTATTTATTTTGTTGCCCTTGTTTGACAGAGGCAGCTCTGGACAGGGCCGAGCACGTTTTTTTTCAGGGAATTCTCTTGAGATGAACTTGGCAGGTTTTGGCCTCATCCCTGTCAGAACTCTGAGCATTTGTCTTCCCAGCAACCCTTAATGCTCTGCCATGTAGATTTTGCTTTATTCCCATAGAAGAACACTATCTTTTTTTTTGTATCCCCCTTTCATTTGGTGCAGAGGAGCCACCTGGGTAGTTCCTCAGGTGCCTTTGCAGTGGATTCTGTGGTGTGAAGCTGTTGTGTGGGATACAGTGTTGTAACAGACCTCACTCCACAGAATTTTGAAAAATGTGTGCAGTGAAAAAATTAAAATTTTAGGCTCAAATCCTGGTGCAAGCTGGCCCTTGGGAGGGGAAGGTGCTCCTTTCCAGCCCCCCTCAATCCTCTTTGTGCTGCAACGAGGAAGGGTCTGACCTTGGCTGAGCTCCAAGTGATTCCAGCCAAAAACTTTGATAAAAGTGTTTTACATGCTTGCACAGAGACACCTGTACCAGGGCTGCTGTGCTTGTTGTGCTCGTGCTGCAGGAGCCATCAGTGAAGCACTTTGCAAATAAAAAACTCTCAGTGCAGTTTGGTTCACTCAGCAGAGGTGCACAGGTTTTTTTCCTCACAAACGTGTGTGTAATGACTTGTGCTTGATCTCTCCAGAGCTGTGTTTAGTCTCTCAAGCATTGCTTGTCTGCAGAAGATGAACATGGAATCTTAAATATAAATATTCCAGGCTGTGACACACCTCAGATGTCAGGGAAAACACTCTGAGATTTTTATTTGGTGAAGTCTGACCTCTGAGGATGATGGAGAAGCAATAGCAATGGAGACAGCTCTCCTTTGCCTTCACACCCCTTCCCCTTCCTTCTCCATCCTGATAGCCCTAATTTTTCTGCTGGTACTCAAATCTTTGACATCAGGCATTGAACAGCACAGTGACAAACACAAGAACATTTTTTCTGGAGGTTGAAGTGATGAAACTGAAAAAGATGTGAGGGCTGCTCAGTCCCCTGACCTTGTGTGACTCCAGTCTGCTCATCCTGCCAGTTTGGGACACATGGAAAGGCAAACTGCTGTGAAATACAAATTTTGGGGTGGCAAAAGTACAGAAACACAGTTGTCACTGTGTTACCATGTCCTCACCCAGAGAAACAGTGTTTTATTCTTGGCAGTAAAGGTGAGTGTGACTTTGGTTTTGGATCTTGACCTGTTTATGGACATTGGTGTCAGAATTGAATGTACAGTGCTGAAGTCTCAGTATTGACTCTCACAGCAACCTAAGCTGTTTTATTTTCTGTTCTGTTTCCTCCTTCCCCTCTGCAGATTTCAGGAAACCTTACTGTGCCTTGGATTACAGGTTGTTCCAGAAAAAGAGCAGTAAGTACTTTTCCATCTAAGTATCTCATGCATCAAGTGAAGCAATGGAAAGTTGGTAAAAAAGCATTTTTGAAAATGTCAGTTCTATTTACCTTGAGTGGATTTTTTCCCTTTTTCCTTGGATACAAACATTGTCTGCAGGTGCAATGTTTCAGCTGAGGTGAAATTCAGGTCTGTCTTTAAAAGCAGGTCAAGGTTATCATCCAGTGTGAGGTGATGCCCAGGCAGGAATTGTGCTCTTAGCTCAAATACAACCTCTGAATTGATAAGGACTGGGAGTTTGGAGTTCAGAACATGTTTTTTATATTGAAAGTGAAGTGGTTGTTAATTCAGGCAACTGAATGCTTGAGAGAGTAACTCCCTCTACAGCTTCTCTGCACATGCACAGAATTAGTCAGTGCTGGCTGTAGGAACTTGATCAAGTCTAATTTTATCCACATAAATGGCATTTCACAGTAGCAGAACCAGCCAGGTGTCCTCAATTCACAGACAACTCCAAACCATAACATGAGGTATAAAACAGCTTTTGTCAGGGGAGAAAAAAACCTCTGCCCAACTCTTTTGTTCAGTTAGTGCTCAGCATTTCCAGTTTGTGTTTTGAGAGGTGTCAGTTCTGTCTCCAGCCTCAGGTCCAGCCAGGCTCTCCAGGGGCTGCTCTGTCAGAAGCAAAAACTGGGGAAGTGTCTGCCATGGTAATCAAATTCCCCAGTCTGTGGAGCTGGCAGTGTCCTGGCACTGTCCTGGCATCCTGGCAGTGTCCTGGAATCCTGGCATTGTCCTGGCATTGTCCTGGCAGTGTCCCTGCAGCCTGGCAGTGTGGCATTGTCCTGGGAGTGTCCTGGCAGTGTCCTGGCATTGCCCTGGCATTGTCCTGGCATCCTGGCAGTGGCTGCTGTGTTGGCAACAAGTCTAGGCAATGGAAGAGCCTTTCCTTGCTATCTCCTGCTGTAACCAGAACTTTTTCCTTTCTTTATTATAATATTTTCAGTTCTTTAGTCTTCCAAAGGTGTGAGTGTGGCAGTGTTTCCTGTACAAGTAGGAATCTAAGGACCATCACATTAATGGTGTTTTCTCTGAAACTTTTTCTAGGTCTCAGCTGAAGCACTTCCAATTTCTGTAGAGTTTGGCAGAATCACTCACTTCTTTTTATACAGAGAGCACTTTATAAGAGCATCTCCCAGAGGAGCTGGTACTTTTATACAAATCCTGTTGTGCTCAATCCATCTTTTTTCTTTCCTAAGTGCTAATTCTCTTGAGGAGGCTTTTTAAAATGCAGCTCTTTTCTGGAAGGCTCATCCCCTCTATCACTTAATGACCTTTTAGAGCATCTCACCAAGGAGCTAGGGAGTGTCCTGGGGTAGAGTTTCACAGCTAAATGGGGAAATTTTCCCTCCCTGGAATGCCCTGCCACCCCATCCACAGCTGTAAGGTAATCCACGTCAGTGTGTGACCTGTCAGGTCCAAGTTCTGCTGCTGAGGTTGTTTTCAGAGGTCAGTGCTGTTCTGAGGGTCAGAGCCAGCTCAGATTTGGCAGTGGGAGCCCTGGGCAGGAGTGGATGATGTTTGCCCCTGCCTGCAGCACTGGGGGGATTGTTGGCCATTGTGGTCATGCTGGATACCCAGCCCCAGCTGTGGAAGACATTTCTGGAGCAAATTTTGAACTTGCAAGGACGTGGAGGTGCCTAATTTTTAATTACAGAGTCCCTAAGGTTGCAAATACCTTTAAGATCAACCCTCAGCCCAGCATCAGCATGGTCAGCACTGCACCATGTCCCCAGGGGCCACATCCACACGTTCTTTGAACTCTTCCAGGGATGGTGATTCCACCCCTGCCCTGGGCAACCTGTCACAATGCTTTACAACCCTTTCAGTGATAAATATCTCCTGATATCCAACCTGAACCTCCCCTGGCCCAGCCTGAGGCTGTTCCCTCTCCTCCTGTCCCTGTTCCCGCTGTCTCCTCCTGTCAGGGAGTTGTGCAGAGCCACAAGGTCCCGTCCCCCCCCCCCCACCCCCATCCCCCTGTTTCTCCAGGCTGAGCCCCTTTCCAGCTCCCTCAGCCCCTCCTGGTGCTCTAGACCCTGCCCCAGCTCCATCCCCTTCTCTGTCTCCAGCCTCTAAATGTCTTCCCTGCAGTGAGGGACCATTAAGGGTGGTTATTTGGAAATCCTTTTTCCTTAGACCTTTTACTCATTTGTCTTTAATCAATAAAGTGCATAAAACCCGTTGGTTAATACAAGCTGACAGCATCTGTGTCCAGATTTGTGGATGCACTTTCCCAGTCTGAGAGCAGACTCAGCCTCCTCAGGACACTGCAGTGTGCACACAGGGGTGAGACAAGCAGAGGAGAAAAAGCTCGTGCTTCCTAGAAACTTTAATTTCAACTGTGAAGTTCTTTTGAATAAAGAGTGTGAGAGAACAGAAATAGAAAGGATAGAGTTGTGGAAGTGCCATTATGGCAATTACTGCCATTCAAACAGGAAAAGGCTGATCTGTATTTTGGTTAAAATTGAGAAGATTGTCTTTTAGATGCTCTGAATTTTTAATCTTCTGCCTTGATGTTTTGTTTCCCTTGCCCTGTCCTTCAACTGTATCAGGAGAGAAATAAAAGCTGTGCAGCTCTGCAGAAACTCTTTCTTGTGTGCTCAGCTCTGCTGTAGGATGATGTAATCCTGATTGTTAATGAATATTAGTCTAGAAATATCACCCTCTCAGTAAACCATGAGAGTGTTTTCAGAAATGACAGCTCTGTGTTCTGTCCTGATGCATGTGCAGTGGCCTTTATGAATGCATTGATTTTTGGTTTTTCACAGGGTGGTGGAAGGATAACAAGGATTCAAAAATAGCAGTGAAGGTACCAGTTAAGGAGAATTAAAAGGGTGAATGAAAATATCTCCACTTCAGTTCTTAAGTCTTGAGTGAACTGAGTGTGCTTCAGATCTGTGTCATCTGAGGTCTGAGCAGAATGGTTTGTGTTTGTGGGAGATTTAAAAGTGCTGGTGTGTTCTGGAGAACATTTGTCACACAGGTGGTGAAGTTTGATTTCAGGGGGCTTGTGTGCCCTGAGCTTCACTTTGGGGTGGCTGGGCTCTCAGTGCAGTGTATTTGGGAACAGGAAAGACCTGGAATGGGTGGAGAGTGCTAGATTTTGATTTTTGTGTCACTTTTGAATAAAACTCTGGAGATGGAGGCAGTAAAGTGTTCCCTGTGCCTCCCAGGAGTGCAGACACACTTTGGGCAGGTGAGGGGCTGCAGTGTGAGACCTGCCCCAGCTGTTCTGGGCAGGGGAACACAGCTGGATTCTGTGGGGGAGACACACCAGTACAACCCTGAAGAAATCTCCTCCTTGGTCTGGGCTCTGCAAGGCTCAGGAAACCAACCTGAGCTGAGAGCAACCAGCTCAGAGCAGCTCAGAGAAACCTGGCAGGGATTAAAGCTGCAGTCAGAGGGCACCTCACTCTGCCTTGGGGTTTAAAACTATTCCAGGAGGAACTGAGGAGTTCTCTCCACCTTCCTCTGCTCTCCCAGGAGGGGGGAAATGTGGTTTAGGCAAGTCAGTGAGAGCTGAGGCAAGCTGGAGCTCTCTGGATGGGAAAACTCTGCTTGTTCCTGTTTTGTGGCATTAGAATTCTGACTGAAGTGTTTCCTCCTTCTGTGAGATATTTTCCTAAGTATCTCAAGGTATTTCTACTTTGGTAATACCATCCATAGCCTGGCTTCTGGCTGGGAGCAGCACCTCCCTGTCCCACAGCACTGCTGCAGGAACGCACAGGGGGACAAATCTGCTTGTGGTTTTATTTTGTGATGTGCTGCATCTCAGTGCCACAGATCACCTTGGCTTGTTGTGTGCTGTGAGCCTGCAGGCAAGGAATTCATCCCATCTGAACAGGAACGGTAAAACTTTCTGGCCCAGTGTGAGGAAGACATTGTTAGATCAAGTAAGAATCATGATAATTAACATCTAAAAATCAGTTTACTTTGAGGCTGAACATTCACTCTTTTACAAATCAGCTCAAAACCTCCAGAAGGGTGAGTGGTCATTTTGTGTGGTTTGAGGGTTGGTTTGGAAGTCACAATGAGGTGATTGGGGCTCAAGGGTGTAATTTCTTTGCTAGGCTGTTCATTGCATTGATATCTCTTTTTTTTTTTTTTTTTTTAATCTTTTTAGCTGAGTTTGATTTGGAAACAGATATTAACAGAATAGCTGTACTTTTGGCTGTGTACTGAAGCAGTTACAGCTCTTCTCACAATGGGGTGCTATGAAATATTTATCAGCTCTGCCTCCATCAGAGCAAACTTCAAGCTTACCCAGCCAGTGGGGAAAGATGTAAAAAAATCAAAAGTTGCAGGAACTTACCGGTGTGTGCCCTGGTGCTGTGTGAGCAGGAGCTGAAGGTGCCTGCAGACACTTTTGTGCTGAGTTTGTGCAGCTGTGTGAGCAGCAGTGGCCAGCCCCAGCTCAGCATGGGTGCCATTGCTTTGTGCCACCGTGAAACCTGAGGCTGAAACCTCAGGCTGGAGGAATGTGTGACCTGGCACAGCTTTAATGAGGTTAAACATCTTGGTGTGTTAAGGGAAAATGCAGAACTTTGGGATTTGTGTGTGGGAAATCAAGAGATAATAAACTGAAAAGCAAGAATGAGATTAAATGGTGGAAAGGAGAAGTGTAGTGGAATGATTCAGAAATCACTGTTAATACATATAAATAAGATCTTAAGGTGGGAATTGATAATCTTCTGAAGAAAACAGATATTGATTAGTGTCAGGGTTCAGAGAGCTCCGTGCTGGTGTCACTGGGAAAGGTGAATAAGGCAAAATGACACTGTGCTTGTACAGAGGAATCTGGGATTTGTTCATATTTAAATACTTGGAGTGCTTCTGATCTTCCCATTCCTCCCAGAATATAACAGCGAAGCAGTGACAGGGGCTAAAGGCGTGGAAAATTTGTTTGTGAGAGGTTTGTTTGCTAAAAATAACCATTACCTCAGCCCATTTCATCACCAAGTATCAGAGCTGAATGTTGATTTCATATGATTTCACTGCAATTGAAATGAGCACCACACACAGTGCTCAGCTGCAGCATAAATGCAAGTTATAAAACCTCCAGTTCTTCCATTTTTTAGCATGCCTTTGATTAATAATCTGAAATTTGTGTACAGCTTTTGTGCACGTGGCCTGAAACATTTTCAAGAGGAAGAAGGCAGGATGAGGACACTCCACTCTGTGCAATTATTCATCCCAATTATAGACACCGGATTTGCAGCAGCACGGTGGGGGGGACCAGGAGCTTGGCAAAGGGCCAGGAATGTCTCTGCTAAACTGGGTCATCTCTTCTGGGGATGTTGTTGTTCCACTTGGGAGGTCGGGGATAAGCCGGGCTTAACCCTGAGCACAGCACAAGTGCTGATTCAATTTGCTTTTCCTTGGGAATGGATAGGCTGGGTTGAGCCGGACAAAGCCTCTCCTGCTTTTTAAACTGTGGCCAGCAGAAGTGGGAAATGGAAGGGATTCAGCCAAGAGCCAGCACTGTCAAGGATAAAGCCAAGCCTTGAATCAGCAAGCTGGGTATCTGAAGAGAGGAAGTGAGAATTGTATTCAGAGCTGAATTAATGGCATAAAATATAAGAACTTAATTACTGACTTGCCTTCACCTATAAGTATTGGCATAAATATGAAACTTGCCAGTATTATCTTTTGATGTTTTTTCCTGTAATGATAAATATTATGATATTTGTAGGGCTCTGAGATTTCCCCTTGGTCCCTCATTTCCTCTGATGGTACTGAGCATGAGAAGGTTATTAACTAAATTGATGGAAGCTTAGTTACATGTACAATGTGGAAATTCTATCCTTTCTTTTCTGACAAAAGTCATTATGTAATTTTTAAGCAGTTTATAATGCAGGAGTCAAACTTGGGTATGATCCACATCAAGGGATGATCCTGCCATTGAAGGGAGTTTGTGATTTCCCTGAGAAACTGCTGCTGGGCCCATGGCACAGTGTGACACAAAGGCAGCTCATCTGGAGCTGAGATTTGGGCATGCTCAAGTGTCATTTACATCTCCTGAGCTGACGGGCTGACACTGATCCCATGGTGCAGCAGTTGAGAGCAGTTGTGTAAATGATGCTCCTCCAGGATCTCTGAGATGCCGCAGAGCTGCTCCCTTGGCAAAGCACAGGGGCTCCTCAGTGCTGGCCATGGCAGAACAAAGTGGCTAAAATGAGACAGAAACTCCAAAGGAGAAAATTTAAGTAATATTAACATAATTACACAGCAGTTGTGATGTATCTAATAAGATTTTTATTGAAACATTTGGAGTAGGTCGTCAGAATTAACATCAATCCACTAAAATTGAAAAGATCTGACTCTGCTTCTTAAGGAAAATTTTTGAAGGCCAGGTGCTTTTGCTAAATTCTGCTTTTTCCATGTAAAGTCCTTGCTTTGAGTAAGTAAAAGCTGAGCAGGCTCTGCACATTCCTGGGCACCCTACCTTTGGGAACTCGAGGCCAGCACTGTCCAAGGCAGGATCCTCTTGCAGATCACTTTTCCTGCTCCTGAACCTTGCCCTGAGTTCTTTCAGGAGGGGAAGCATTTCTGAATAACTGGAACACACTAGGCAGAAGAAAGCTGAGCCTCCTCCAGCAGCAGATTGACTTTTTTTGGATTTTGTTCTAATTTGACCAGTGGAGCCACCAGGGTGGGAGAAGACAACCTGAGCAGGGTTTCTCCCTTCCCTGTGCTGGAACTCCAGGCACATTCCTGGTGCTGCACAGAATTTCTGAGCTGAAGGAGGACCCTGCAAGGCTCATTGAGTGCAGCACTGAAGTGAATGGGCTGAATGAGAGAGTTGCCCCTGGGAGGGTAAATTTGGGTGTTCTGGGGGGGTTAGGCTGTGGATGTTAAATGTGAGGCACTGCTGGGTGTTCTGTCCCTGCTGAGCACCGAGCAGCTCTGGGAGTTCACTGAGAGGCCTTGCAGCAGTGTGAGCTCTGCAGAACCAGCAGGCAATGCCAGTTATTTATGTCTGAGAAACACCCAGTGTCCTTTAGGAGGTGAGGCTGCCCTGAGCAGCGTGGATAAACCAGGCTTCCTCGTTTTATTGTGTAGTCTGGGCATTGCTGTCGCTCTCTGCCTTCCCTCTCCTGGGCTGCCACAGAGCAGAGCTCTTCCCAGGTCCCATCTCTAGTGCCAGCAGCTGTAAAAGGAGTTGTTGGTGCAGTGATGCAGGAGGTGGCTGTTCTGTGTTCCTGAGTCAGGAGGAGCTCAGGTCAGGCGTGCAGCGACAGCAGACGGGCACTAGGGGTTTGGGTTT
>VRYO01002184.1:19094321-19112853 GCA_009812075.1 Sialia sialis | reverse complement strand
TGGCATGGACATTCTGCATAGGAGCATCTCCTGTGCTGGGCTGTGCAGAACAAAGCAGCTCAGGAGTGTGCAGGGTGCTTCAGCAGCCCCACTCTGCTGTGGGATGGGCAGGGTGGGAGCAGCCCCTCTAATTCCAGCCTGGGATGGTGGAGCTACAGCCAGGAAAAACTCTTAATTACTTGTGGATTCATTAAAATTGGAAAAGGCCTCTAAGATCATCAAGTGCAATCAGCCATTTTTGAATTTTTCTGGTGCATCTTTTTACTGGGATTATCTTAGGAAGACAAAGGTTTGATGCCCCTATTTTGTGTTCATACATTGAAGAGACTTGAGTGCTTCCAACTTTTTGAGAAATGGTAATTTTTAAGAGAAGAAAATTGCAACAATTACAATATTCTGAAGATTAACAAAAGCTAGAACTGGGGACTGTACAAGATTGTCAAATTATTCTAGTTCTGTAAAATTACTTCTTCTTCCACTTAAAATTATTTCTTTCTGGCTTTTAACAGTTTTTAAATGAGCAAACACAGAATTCAGCTGCTGAAATCATGAACATAATTCAGCTACTGAAATAATGACACATGTGGCACACGGGCTGCAAGTTACCAGTGCAGACTTTGTGGTTGATTTTCTGTTCTGTGAAGAGCAGAAGTGAAAAACTTGGGTTGGTGTAATGAAACTGCAGATGATAGATAAAATTCTGTGTGAAAAGCTTTTGATAAAGCTTGGAAGCTCTGCTAGAGAAATACACTCAATGCTCACACCACAGACAGTGGTGAGATGTTTAGGAATTCTTTTTCAGAGTTACTTCTTTTATCACTGATCCACTATCACATGTTTTGATAAACTTAGACAAAGAGTTTGGGAACTCACAGATAAACAGTGGAACCAATTTAAGCTCAAGCTCACCACATAAACATTAAAGTATTCCCTTTAGGAAGTCAGAATCCTTTGAATTATGCATGTGTTGTAGTTTGCAGTAAGATAAAAGAACTTTAAGGGGGGAGGGTGAGAAACTTGAAAAGCCTTTAAGGAGCAATTTGCATAAATTGGGTGGAGAGAGTAAACAGCACAAGGGGGGAAAAAAGTTATTTTCAGTAAGGCCTTATAGAATGAGATAAAACAAATTACCAGAAAAATCAGGAGGAGTTGAAACAAAGCTGAAGTACCTTAAACTTGTGTTCATGCTGCCACTGCCTTTGCAATAAATCCCAGGGAACTCTGGAGTGGCCTGGATAAAAAAAAAAATTTAAAAAAAATTCTTAAGGGAAACTTAAAAGAGAAGAGCCATGGAGACAGTGGAATGTGTGTGTTACTGTGTGGGAAACCTCTGGACATGAATGCTCAGGATAAGCAGATTTCTTTTCAATCTAACAGTATTTTTTTTATCTTGCAGTTACAGGACCGCACACAATTTAGTGACCGAGACTTAGCTACCCTAAAGAAATACTGGGACAATGGCATGACCAGCCTGGGCTCAGTCTGCAGAGAGAAAATTGAAGCTGTGGCTGCAGAACTAAATGTTGACTGTGAAATAGTTCGGGTAAGAAACCAGAGTCTTCCCTTATCTTGTGGCAGGAGCAGAAATAGGACAGATGAAAGGCTTTAAAAATTGCATGAGGAAGCTTGAAATAGATTTCAGGTATTACATAATGAATGACCATGTGGGGAAGTGCTCTCCTGCTCTTTCTGCAGTCTATTTTTAGTAAAAGCCCTCAGGTAAGAGTCTTATTGATCAGCAGCAGGAGCAGCACCACGAGCTGTTTGACATTCTCTTGAGTAAGATTTGAAATAAAAGTGTTACATATTTGAGGGAGATCCTAGAAGACTGAAAGGTACTATTTGTATTGCTAATGAGATACCAAAAAAGGGCTTTTCTGAAGATACGGGGAAAATACTTCTCATTCATGCTTATATGGAAAATCATGTGAAAGAAAATGTTCCAAAATAGGAAAAAAAATATTTTACAAGACTGTCTTGAGGGCAGGTTGAGGTGGGATGGAGGAATTGTGGGTCAGTTCAGTTTGATGGTTCCTGCAGGTGGCTGAGGGTGGCACAGGTGTGCTGGAGACCATCTGGCTCCCAAGAACTTCATCTCTTCCAGATGTGGCTGCTGTGTCCTGACCAGACAGCCAGCAGCACCTCTGGGCTCTGCCTCCCTCAGCCCAGCCTCAGGAAATGTTCCCACTGCAGTCAGAGGGACAGGAGCCTCCCTTTGCCTCGTGACAGGCATGACAACTGGGATCATTCCTTTCACTTTTCATCATCTTTTTCCATCTGTTCCCTGAATTTCTGACTCTGCTGCAGAAGCAGGGCTGAGAGCCCTTAGTGGAACTCTCCAGGTGTGGAGACCTCTGCCTTGGCTGCATCCAAATGGTTCCAAAGCTGCTTTATCCAATCTGATTATTGATTTTTGTGGGCACACAGGAATTTAAAAAAAAAACAATTGTACTTTTGGAGGATGAAGAGAATCACTCTTTTCTCTGTAGAGAGCAAAGCTGCTCCTTGTTTTCCAAGGATTTCACTTTGCTCTCTGGAAGGTGAAGCTGTTCCCCTGCCAGGGCAGCAGGGTGACAGTGCCAGGCTCCCTTGGTTTGTTCCTTTGGGAACATCCTCACTGGCACACAAAGGGTTCTGTGCAAACCTTTCTGGAATGTTTCTGTCCCCAGGGCAGAGATGTCCTCTGACATCACCTGCACCTGAACAGACTCACAAATGACCCCAAGCACTTCACAGATCTTGCTGCAAATGTTTAAGGAGAATTTTAGGATAGAATCTCAAGCTGATTTCCCACTTGGCAATTCCAGGCTGCTCTTGCCATCACTGTTTTTCTGTTCCAAAATGTTCTCTGTTCAGCAGAGCACACAGGATGTGGAGCCTTCTCTTCCCCATTTAATTGGAGACACTATCAAAACATGTTCATCTTCCCTGACATTCTCAGTATGTTGAATGAAAGATTTTCTGCTTTGAAAAGTCTGTAAAAAGATCTGCCTTTCCCAAGTGCCTTTTTTACTAAAAAAGAGATCGATTCAATTTTAAATTTTGTTGGCTCTGTTTGTTCAAATCACAAGATGATGGGAAAATTTAAAGAATGGCAATACACTGCTTGAAAAAAAAAGAGACCCAGATTTCAAAGGGCTGCCTGTGTGGGGACTTTTCTTTAATTTATTTTTTTTTCCCCAAAACTGTAGGTAATAGAAAAAAATTATCTAGGTAGTTCTCTGCCTACCTGTTGTGTATTCTTCAAAGAGAAAAATCAGCAAGTTGGGAAAGCAAATACCAGCCAACAAAACAGATTTGCTAAAAATAGTGTTCAGCATGTTATCTTTTTGCTTGTTAGAGATGCAGCTGTAAAAGGTTGGGTTTTTTTCCAGGGCTGGCACAGCATGAAACTGAGTTTGGTAGTTGGGACTGCTGTTAATACTCCTTTATTTTTTCTCTTTGGTAGTCAAGGTATTATAAGCAAAATGTTTTTTACTCAACTTTTTTAGAAGAAATAGGAGGAACAGGTCAGGTATTTCTGAAATAAGCCAGAGGGATGTTTAGTGTGTCTTTAAAGAAAATCCTAAAATATTTTATGCCTTGGGAAATTCATTTGGAACAGAGGCCTCCTGGACAGGATGTGCATTTTGCCATGGCCTGATCATGTTTCCAAGCCCAGGAACTGCTGCTCCTATTTCTGGGGGTGTAGATGGTGTGGAAGGGGAATGAGACCCAGCTTTAGAAGAGTGGGAGTAGCAGTTGGTAAAGAAATGGGTTCCTGGCTCTGGGAAGGATTTTTGGTTGATTTGATGGAATGAAGGGTCTGGGGTCCAGGGGCTGTTGAGCAGAGTTGAGATGAGATCAGAAGTTGAAATCCTGAGTGACACCAGGGAAGGGGGAGCCTTAGGAGGTGAGGAATTGCAGAGAATTTTTGTTACATCATGTTAAATGCTGAATTTTTAATAATTTTTGGTGTAGATGTTTCTTCATCAGAGAGTGCAAATTAATGACCAGGTGTACAGGTCCCCTTGGAGAATTTAGAATGTCTTTTCCTCTTTTTTTTTCCCTTTGAAATTCAGTTTTATTGATGCAAGATGAACTTCAAGCATGCATCTCCATCCCACCATGGCAGCGTTTGCAGGTTCCCTGGGCTGGTTTCATCTCCCAGAATTTCCCACTGTGCTCTCTGCCCTCACTGCAAACAACTTTTCCTGAAGCTCTGTCTTACAGCCAAAGGGACTGAAGGATGAGCTGCTCTGAGCTTTATTCTTCCACATCCCTTTCTGCCCTCCAAGGGGAGTGCTGGAGATGTGTCACCTTGGCCAGTTCCTGTGCTGCAGGAAATCCTAGAGCAGGGGGAATGTTTGGGTGCTTCGGTGCTCTTACGGAAGTTGCAGAGTAGGAGAACCTGGACCAAAGATCTTATGTTAAATTTGTTGAATAATTTAGGTGGGCAGAGACCTTACAAAGTCACCTAGTCCTGCTCTTTATCTGGGGCAGGATTAACTTTGGAGTCAAGTCCGGTTCCTCACTGATACCTGCAAGGCTCCTGTGGACAAACTGTCCCTCTGCCTCACTGTAAATTATCTTTTATGTTCTCACTTCCAACCAGAGCTTCCCTTTGCTGCCACTTGTGCCTGTTGTTTCTTTTCCTTTTGCTGTGCACCTTCCTGTTTCCCATGGAAAGCTGGGCACAGGATTTTGGGAAGGAGCCTCAGGAGGGTCAAATACTGGGGAATAATCATCTCCTTGAACTGCTGGCTGCACTCTTGCTCCTGTAGATGTGCTGATGTTGGTTGGGGGCCTGTTGCTTTTGTTCTAGTTTCTGATATCATTCATGTTTATTTCTCTTACAAGACTTGGATTGGGAATCGAAGACGGAAATATCGTTTAATGGGGATTGAGGTCCCACCCCCTAGAGGAGGTCCTGCTGATTTCTCTGATCAATCTGAATTTGTTTCTAAATCAGCACTTAATCCAGGAGAGGAAACTGCTACTGAAGTGGGGGATGATAATGATAGGAATGATGAAGTATCAATCTGCTTATCTGAAGGAAGCTCACAAGGTATTTGGAATGCAGTTACTACTGTGCCTATATTTTCAATTTTGTGCAGTGTGCATGCTTTGGATTCTGTTGTGCACATTCAAAAACGTCTGACAGAGTCACAAGTGCTCCACCCCGCCTGGGCTGAAGGTACTGTCTGGTCTCTTTCTTCTACCTCTGTGTCTCTGAGTTTTGTTGGGTTTGTAATTCAAACTTTGGAGAAAACTTTAATCATAAGAGCTCCATTTCTGCCAGATTCTTCTGAAATTAAATCAAGAGTTCACGTTTTGCAGATTGTACATGTGGGGAAGCCTCACTTCCCAAGGGAGCCAGATTTAAAAAATGCTCTCTGCCAACTGCTCAGCTCTTCCCAGCCAGGGAATGGCCATCCCTGGAAGTGTCCAGGGCCAGGCTGGACAGGGCTTGGAGCACCCAGAGACAGTGGAATGTCCCTGCCTTGGCAGGGGGTGGCACTGGATGAGCTCTAAGCTCCATCCCAAGCCGTGCTGTGATTCCATCTCTGTGATCCTGAGCCACCCCAGGCGCTGTGGGGCTGGAGCTGCTGCTGGGACTGTGCATTCCCAGTTCTCCTGGCAGGGAGCCCTGAGCTCAGGCTGGATCAAGGAGCTGCCCAGGCCTCCTGCTGCTCTGTCTGACAGGCAAACACAAGCAGCAGATCAAAGCCCGAGCAGGGGCAGCTCAGGAGCCTTGGAACTGCACACACAGGGGGTGTCCCCAGTAAACTGCAGCAGGTTAATTCCCTTTTCCCTCCCAGGAGCATGTGGGATCCATGCCTCCTGCCCCTGTGTCCCTGAGCCCAGCACATCCCCCACTCACTAATTGCTCCCAGTGCTTCTGCTCACAGAGATCAATGGAGCCCAAAGAGAGTCTGACCTCAGGCCTGCTGCTGCTGCCAGGCTTGATCCTGTCATTTCCTCTGAACAATTGAAAGGGAAGAGCCAGGGGAGCAGAGAGCAGCTGGGAATTAGTTTGAGAGCCTTGTCATATTTGGCTGCAGAGGGAATGAGATGATAAAGAATTGGGTCAAGTGATTGAAAGCCAAGTGAGATGAGGAATCTCAGAGTCCTTGATTTGCCTGAGGTGTGCAAGGAGCTGATTTAAGTCAGATCTGCTTGAGAGAAAACGGTGACAGGGACCAGGTGAAGTGTCTGTAGTTCAAGTGAGGAGTGACTCCCTGTTTATCAGGCAAGGTGAGGCTGAACATTGTGAGCATTATTGGTGTCAAAGCCTGAGCAAGTGCAAGGAAACAACAGGATTTCCACAGCATCCAGGAATCCCACTTCATTCCTTTCTTCTCCCACAACAATGAGTTCTGTTCACTGCTGCAGCTCAGCTGGTTTTGAACTTCCTGGAAAATATTTCCCCCAATACTCATGGGCTGTGTTCAGGCACAGATAGGGAATTGTTCTAATGTTTGAGAACTACAGCTTTGGATGCTAATTTATTAAAAAGCCAAAACCACAACAGCAAAAAACCACTCTGAAAGACAAACAAAAGCAGTTTTTGGTCACCTAGAGTGACAGTTGATGGCTTCTGCTTTTAAAATGTAGTGTGTAAATATTAAAAAAAATAATAAGCTGTGCTGTGATGCAAAATGGATCATTAAACCTCTCATATTGCCTCACCTTTTTTAATTGTGTGTTAATTGAATCCACACTATATAGGGGAGGCTTTAGGGCTGTGCTGGGCTCTGTGAGCTGAGGATGAATATTTAAGGAGGGGGGAATGCTGCAGGGAGCTGCTTCCTTCAGCTGCTGAACCCACGGGGTGGCTGTCAGGGTTACAGAGTTCCTGGTGCCCTGGGATGTCCCCAAATCCCTGAGGAGCATCCTCAGCCAGTGACCTTCCCCCTTCCTTGCTCCTGTTTGATCCCACCTGCTCCTGGCACAAATTGTCACTGGCAGATTGAGTTTACTTGAAACAATTTCCAATCAAATTTGCTCAGTTTAGAGATATTTAACTTGAAAGTTGTTTAAAGCCATTAACTGTTCTGTGTGGTCTGTCTTTGGTAATCCCAGGGAAATCCTGATATCCCTGTGTTTGTGTGGAGGGGACAGACCTGGAATCACCTGAATCTTCCCTCTTTTCCTCTTTATATTTCATATGTGTAATAGATTTATGTTTTAATATGCAGAAGTCCAGTAAATCTGAGAAACAAACTTCAATTTGAGGGGTAAATAGACTTCCCCTCTTTGGGTTCTGTGTTCTGAGCCTTTAAGGTCAATGGAATCATCTCATGCTTTGTGGTTGTAATAACAGGGTGAAATCTGCTCTGTTTTCAAGTGTTTATGCATAAAAAAGCACCTTAGGTTCACTGGGGATAAGCATTTCATAATCTGATCAGTTTTTGGTTCAAACCCCATCAATGTCTGTGAGGGGTAAGTGGGATTTAGAGATGTACCCCAAAATATTTCATGTGGAAATTTATTTACATTTTAAAACCCCAACTTCTGCACACCTCTGATGTGAAACTCTTCATCACCTTTGAATATTCCAACCTGAACCTAAAAATGGGAAGGTTTGGTACAGAGAATAACTGAGAGTTGAGTTGTTGTTTCAGGTCACAGTTGGGTTGATGTTGGCCTGACATGCTTGTGACAAGATGTGTTTTTAACAAGGCAGATATTGTGTTTATGATTAGACATTGATACCATGACTTTGCTGTTGGATTTAGCAGCTGTGACATTTAGTGGTAAACACCATTAACGGTCCTTCAGCATAAAACTGGAATGAAATCTGACAAAACCAATTTATTTCTGCAGAAGAGACAAATGAAGCTCTTCAAAATGAAGAAATTGGCCACAAAGATGATGACCAGAATCCAGTCTCCACTGATAATGTGGTATGTTTACCTTTCCTTTTCCTCCAATTAATAACTCCTTAATTAATGTTGAGTTTGTTGTCCAGCACCTGTGGTTTTCACTAGGTGATAACTTCAGTTGTGTGGGTTAAAATTCCTTCCTGGTTGAGCTTTAAAACTGTGCTAAAAATACTAAAACATAGCAGGAAACATCCCTAAAACTTTCAGTAGAAATGGTTTGTAGAGATGGTGGCCAAGGGACTCAACTCCCCAATCTGAGCCCCAGATTTTGTCATTTGATACAATGGGACAAAACCAGGAAGAGTTTCTTCATCCTTTGTTCTGAAAACACTGTAACAAAACTTTTTAAAAATGCCCTGAAATTCGGACTGAAATACATTGTATTTGCATAAGAGATATGATTTTCCTATTTGAAATTCTACTCTGTTCCTTCCTGTTTTATCTTAAAAAGAGTCTGAGAAGGGGAATGTGAATGTTTGGCTGTTACTTAGAGACTCTTTCCTCAGGCTGAGTGTAAAACCAGAAATATTTGAGTCCCAGTGTTACTGAGGGTGTGATGGAGCAGCAGAACTTGGAACATCCAAGCTCTGAGCTGTTGTCACTTCAGCAGGGCTGGCAGAGCCTGGAGCACACAAAATGTGCTTTATCCTCCTTCAGCACAGGCTTGGGAGCTCGGTCCTGCCAGGGAGAGCTGGGAATGCCCCTGCAACGATTTCTGCTGGGTGATTTCAGGGAAATTCCTGGTGTGCAGAAAAAATCTCCAAAATAACACCTCAGGAATGACCCATGGACTTGGATTGGGTCAGGGGTCCTTCCCTAAACTGGGTTAATCCTAAAAAATAGGGAAATTGCTTTAACTTATTATAGACAGACTCGTAATGTCCACAACTGTCAAAACAACTAAAAACAGCAAAAAAAAAACTTGGGATGTGTTTCTGAGTCTGCGTTAAGCTCGGCCTTAACACTGTGCTTTAGGTATCTTTAGAAACCCAGTCCAAAAAGCTCCCCAAATTTTTGTGATTTAGATTAAAATGTCCATATTTCTGCATTTGGAGGTGTCCTTTGGATCAGCATCCCCTGCAGCTAAGGGCATTTCCCTTGCACTGTGGCCAGGGAAGATCAGAGGACTCCTGGATATTTTTTAGGAAAGGAGTAGCTCAGGACTTGCTGTGATGGCTGTTTTATCCAGAGGGATGAATTTCCAGACCCTCCTTTACAACCACAGAGCAGAGCAGGGGCTGTGAGGGGATAAATGTGCAACTTGAAGTCAGAAAGCTGGGCCAGGGAGCTCCTGGTGTGTACACAGTCTCCATGGCAGCAGCTCCTGCTGCATCCCTCCCTGGCTGAAGTACAGGATTGCCATCTAACGGGGGCTCAGAGCTCCTCAGGAGCCAGCTCAAAGCTCCCCTGCCTCCATCCTTCATCCTTTATCCTCCATCCTCCATCCTCCTTCCTCCCTGCCCCTTTGGGATGAGGATCCTCGTTTGTTTGTCTCCTCTGTGCCTTGGCATGAGCTGTTTGCTTGTGTTTCAGAAAATAGAAATTCTGGATGATGAAGAGAGCGATCTGATCAGCAATTCTGAAGTGGATCAGATGAGTTCTCTGTTGGATTACAAGGTGAGTGATGGGGCTTTGGGACAGTGGGATAATCCCCAGGGAGTTCAGGGGGTGGATCTGTCAGGAATTCTTCAGCAAAACTCGTGGGATCCTGAGTTCCTCTGCTGTGCACATCATGTCCTCATCCCACCCCCAGCCACTTTCTCCATGTTTAACCCAAATGGAGGCAGGAAAACCCCATTTCTACAGAGCTGCTGCTCCCCCCACGTGTCCCAAAAAGGGATTTATGGAGCCACTCCAGAGTTGTTCCCTGGAATGCTGCTACACTTCCCCCAGAAGGGACTGAGCTGGAATCCTCTGCAGGAATGGGGGGATCTGAGCAGAAATCATTCCCCAGGACATGCCTGGCATGGTGGCTGTGGGAGGAGAAGCAGCTGGACCCTGCCAGCTCCTGGATCCTGCCAAAGCCTGGGGCTGTGTCTGTGCTGCTCTTCCAGGAGTTCCACAATTCCACATTTCCTTCAGTTTCTACCTCCATTGCTGATTTTTTCCCTTAGAAATCAGGTCTGTTCTCCTGACAGTAAGCAATTACCAAAATAATAAACAGATCATCTCTTCAGAACAGAAATTCCTCCTTCCAGCTGTATGTTCCTGGGAAGGGCAGTGGAGAATGAATCAGGAGAGGGAATGACCTTTTCTTAATGTCACCTGTCAGCAGAGTGAGAGGCTTGTTGTGACAGTGCCCTGCAGAGCAGCCTTGTGGTTTGACAGCACTGATTACTGAATCTGAGTTCTTCCTGGGCTGGGAAAATCCAGAGCTAAACAGGCAACTGCTAAGTATCCACTGGGAAGAATTCAGCTTATTTTTTTACTGAAGCCTCAGAACTGCAGCCCAAATATTCCTCTGTCATTCCCAGAGCTGTTATCACCTGGAACAGTGTGGTGAGCAGTGCTTTCACTGAAAAAATGTGAATTTTCTAGGGAAAAAAACAACAAAAATACCACCATCTTTAAAGGTTTGTTGCAAACCTTTGGAGCATCATGTAGTCACAAATTTTTGTGTCTGCTAAAGCTGAATTGCTGCCAGTGTGAGCATGAATATAATATTGTTTTCATTATTCTCTCATGAGTTGGTGTTACTAAGCAGAGCCCTTCTGCAAAAATGAGCAATGCCTTTGATCTTGTAACCTAAACAGTTTGATTTTCATGATCTTTGCAAAGGTGAATAACCAGAGGAAATTACTTTGGGCTCTGCACTGCTCAACAGGTTTAGCATTTTGATCCAATAAGTTTGAAAGAGAAGAGATACTTGGAGTAAACAGAAATAGTTATCAAATCTGAATTTTTAATTAAGACATAGTATAGGTTGGGAAATGCCTTTTTAGCCAAAGCACATAAATTATTGATATTTCCTCATTTTGTAATGTATTACATCCAGTTCCAGCCATAAACAGCTCTGTGGAGGTTGGAACTAAATGATCTTTAAGGTCCTTTCCAAAGTGTCCTGTCACTCTGTGATATTCCTGCTTACTCTGTAACCCCAGGGATCCTCTGGAGCTTGGGGAGCTGACACCTGATCCACATCAAACCCAGCTGCTCTGGAGGATTTTATCTTGTAATTCGTGGTAGCTTTGAGGAATTTTCAAGTCATTTCCCCTTTTTTGTGTCAAGCCCTCTGCTGCAATAATGGAATTTGTTTGCTGTCTCTTCTCACAGCTCCCTGATCACTTCCAGCAAGAGATGTGGGCTTTGGTTGTCATTGTCACTACAAATAGTTTTTAGTGACAATTTTGTTTTAACCGGGGGTGTTCAGGTGTGGTTATTCCTGTAGGGATTTAACAGACTCGGGCATGTGGCACTTGGGGACATGGGCAGTGCTGGGGAGTGGTTGGGCTCAGTCTTCTCCAGCCTAAAGGATTCCATGGCTCTGAGATGATTCCCAGAACTCTCTGGTTTCCCACAGAATGAAGAAGTCAGGTTCATCGAGAGTCAGCTGGAGAGCCACAAGCAGAAATATTTTGAGCTGCAGACGTTTACCCGGAGTTTGATACTTGCAATTAAATCAGATGATAAGGAACAGCAGCAGGTAAATCCTGGAGCAGGTTTAATAGCTGTGTTTAATACCAGAAGATGTTTGTCTTTTTGTGTTGTGTCCCTCCCTTGGGTTTATCCCAGAGGCTCAAATCATGATTGTACAACTTGATTAATTTTCTCTTTGTTTAAAGCACTGAGAACAAAACCACACCTAATAATGTATATACTGTATAATGCATATTAGACACGTTAGATATTATGTGTATCATGTATATTAGATATGTTTTTCCCTTGTAGGCTCTGCTTTCAGACTTACCTCCTGAACTTGAAGAAATGGATTTCAACCACACATCCCCAGAGCCCGACGATACCTCATTCAGCCTCTCCTCCCTGTCAGAGAAAAACGCCTCAGACAGTTTGTGATGGCTTTGTTTTTTGGAAAAGACAGAACAGAAACCCCGTGAGAGGTGCAGGGTTCAGGGGACAGAGAGGCTTTTGCTCTGCAGTGTTGTCAGCCCGAGCAGGAGGAGCCTGTGCTGGAGGGCAGCTCCTCCCAGCCTTGCAGTGCCCAGGAGCTGGGAATGCTGGGCTTGGAAATTCAGAACTGGGTGAGGGAAGGGTTTTCTGGTAGCAGCCTGGCCTTGGGTAGGATTAACTTGGACTCTCCACAACAACTCTGGCTCTGTAGCAAAGTCTTTTTGAGCAGGAGTGGGAAACAAATGTCCTGTGACACACAGAGAATTCTCCAGCTCCACGTGCTCCCCAGCCTGTTTATTATATTTTTCCCCATTTTTACTCAGGTAGGTGGACTAAAAATTGGGGATCCAAGTAGAATAACAGGCTTTCTCTGAGTTGTGCTTGAAAACCTGAAATTAAACTGAAGTGTTTTTTGTTTTCTGACTTGAGATTGTTAAATCTTCCATTTTTCTGACCAAAATAGCTGAAAAAACCTTGAAAGGCTAACTGAAAAAAAAAAGAATTATCATTAATAAATTATTAATGCAAGGAAGCAGTGATAAGTTTGGAAGAAATGAGGTGGAAATGGGAACCCTGATAGCTGCAGGACACAGCTTGCTCATACAGTGGCAATGGGTTTGGATGTTTACACTCATTAGAGTTTAATGATTGTAGTCACAGTTTTTGTTTGTCAAAGCCTGAATGCTGAAGTTCTGCTTATTATTTTAAGTCTTGGTTAAATATTTTTCCACAAACTTTGCTCCAGTTTACCAAGCCAGTCAGAATTCCCCAGCTGTCATTGCATCCTGAAAGGTTTTCCAGTGTTGGGAAGTGAGTTTTGCAGGTCTGCTTTGATCCCTGCCTGGTGCAGTTTTTGGCAAGTGCCATTTCTAAACGGTGATCTCCATGGCAGGCAGGGGCTGAACTGAATTTCTTCCTTCCCAGAGCTGCTGGCACTGAATCCCTTCCCTCCTGTGGTGGGATGGATGGCAGAGATGTTCACATGGATTCAATCCAGGGCAGGTCTCAGTCCTGGAGCTCTTTTCCTGCAGGACGGTTCTAGGGGATGCTGCAGGTGCCTGCTCATGGCATTGATGCTCCAATTCCTGGATATCCCTCAGCAAGCATTTTTCACACTGATACTTCAGTCTGCTGAAAAACCTGATCTTTTTTTATGCCAAATAATAATTGACTCCGGGGAGTCCTTGTTTGTGCAGTGAGTAATCCCCTTCATTTCAGTGGGAGGGCCAAGGTGTAGCTCAGAAAATCCAGAGTGTTAGAGAAATATTTACACCTCTCTTATCTTTAATGCTGGGATAAAACTGGGGTTTCAGTTTTCTCATTCTGATCAGTTCCTCCCTAATCACTTCTACAGCTGTTTTTGTTTAGTAGCAGTTGTGAGCTCTGTTCTTTCAGGTTTTTAGTCTCTCCTCTCCTTGGGCACGAGGAGCTTTTAGCAATACTGTTAAATACCAGCTGCAGAAAGGGCAGGAGCAGCTTTAAAAGGTGTTCTGAACAGCCAAAAGTCTCAGTACTGCCCCCTGAACAATTCTGTCATTTCCCACCAGAGCTTCCCTTCCACAGAGAAAGCCCAGAGCTCCAAGCTGCTGTGTGTGAGCTGGGGCATTCAGAGTCAGAGCAGAGATGGAGTTTGTGAGCAGAGCTGACAGTGCTGTCCTTCACAGGGGGATGGAGCTGAGCTGGAATTGTGCTCGCTCTGAAAAACTCATTTATAAAGGGTTTGCTATGCCAGGCTGACAATGGTTCCTCTTGCTGTTCTCTTTAGACAGGAAATTTGTGCCACTGACAATGAAACTTCTTCTTTTTGTTTTGAAATTTAAAAAAATAGTGCTGGGATTTGCCACTATTTGGCCCCTGTTTTCCTGCTTCTTCCACTTGAATTCTCGTGACAGAGGGCAGGATACCCTTAACAGGAGTTCTCAGTTTCATGGTCAATTAAATCATCTGCCTTCCTGCAAGAAAAACTTCCATTGATGATTCCTATTTTGCTGTCTTGCTGCTATTTCATACCCAAACAAAGGGAAGGAATGAATTTTGAATGAACTGTTTGCTAGATACAAACAATTATGCTGGAATCCTCCTGGCTGAGAAGAGCAGTCAAGGCCCACCCATCCCTGGGGGATGTTGTGTGGGGAGACAGAGCACAGCCTGGGACACAACACTACAGGATGATCAGGAAAAAAGAGTTTAAATTCTACCCCTGAATAACAGAATCTGGGGAGGAAGATGCTCCAGGTTTGTTTGTTTTTTTCAGTATCTGTGTATTTCCAGCATGACTGTGGTTAGATGTTGGTGGAGAGCAGAGGGGGAGGCTCTGGGCTGGGTTTGAGTTCAGGGGGTTTCTCCTGTCTGTAGGATGGTGACAAACTCCTGCATGAAGTGCAGTTCATCATTTCATAATTTCCACAGGATGAAGCTCATCCTGTGCTTTTCAGGGTGACAGAACCCAGCCCCTTCTGTTCAGTGAGTGGCTCTAATTGAATTATCCCTGCAGCACAAGGGCCGCGTGTTGGTGGCTTTGTCACCTTCCTGTGCCATGGGTCCATGTCCGACCATCCTGCAAATCTCTCATTTACTTTGCCATGAACACTGACTTCCCTGGTGTTGTTCATTCCTAAAGCATCCATGGGAACATCAGGATGTCTTTCAGAAGAAACCCAGGTGGGAAGGTGGCCCAGAGCAGACATTCACCCAGAGTTAGGACCGGTTCTCCCTGAGGAGCTGTTTTTGATGCTGGACTCTTTGCTCATAGTTAAAATCTTATTTCCTGGAGCTCTGCCTCCTTTCCTCTCCCTGCAGGTGATGCTTCAGTCACATCCACAGGTCTGACAGGAGTAACAGTATCAGGAAATCCCCCAGTAAAACAATAAATACTCCACTAGGTGAATTTGGGGCAGGTTAAAGGTTCCTGAGCAGATGAACCTTAAGGAGTTTCTGGAGTGCCTGACCCTGCAGGCAGCTCTGCACTTTAATCTCTCCAAGTATTTCTTTCCATAAGGCAATAAAAGGTGTGAGATGAAGAGTTTGGGGCTTTGCAGCCCTGTGGGTGAGGAATGTCCTGGTTCCGTCCTCGCTAGGGGAGGAGCTGTGTCAGCCAGGTGAAGTGATGGAACAAACCAGCAGCATCAAGGACATCCTGGCTCGGGAATGGCAATCCCTGCTTGGAATGACCTGCCCTGCCCTTTGGGATGTGCTGGGACCCTGAGCACAAACTCCTGCCCAGCCTGACCTTCCCCTTGGCATTGTGGACAAAGCCAGAGCCGCTGCTGCTGTGAGGAGGGACGGGAAGGTGCGTGAAGGGAACAGCACAGAGTTCCTGGCACAATTCACAGCTTCTTCCAGCCCTAAGCTTGATGTCCAGCCCTGCCCAGCTCCCCCAGACCCGGGGCTGAAGGGCTGGAGCCTGGCTCAGACTCTGCTTTTTCTGCCCCAAATCCTCCCAGCTCAGCAAAGTTGGGGAGTGAGGAAACTCTGCCTGGCTGCATTGTGGGCGTTGATTTCTTTAACCAAGAGTTTTACCACACTGACCACAGTGAAAGCTGAAACGTTTTTGGGGAGAAAAATATAGAGCAGCACTACAAAATGGGTGTTTTCCATGAAAGAGCAGGAGTTCAGTCTGAGTGTTCATTGCTCAGAAAAGCAGCAGCTGCTTTGGTCAGAACAGAAACAGGGCAGAGCCTTGGGCTTGTGGGGGTTCTTTTCCCACCAAGGAGCAAATCCTCCTGCCTGGAGGAGGTGTTGAAGGATGTTCCTGGAAGGAAAACAGTTCAGGGCAGTGCTTTGGCTCTGGGAACAGTTTCCCATGTTACTGAACTAAGTCAATAACTCCTTTCCAGCTCTGATTTACATTTTACACAACGCTACCTCTGAAACGTGACACCCCTTAAACCCACACAGAAAATGTGAATTTAGGAAATTTTTTTTAAACCTTTTATAGGCAATAAATTATTCCCAACGTGCATCCTTCAGTTTGTGCTTGGTTTTTGCTGAGTGTGAGCTGAGTGTTTTTATTTAGTACTGTTTCTCTGTATTTGTGTTGATCACAATCTGTGGAGAAGGAAATAATGGGATATTAGGGAGAAAAACTTAGCATATGTTAATGGGAGAAAATATTTCTGTTGAAGCTGAAGGATGGTGGGGTGGCTGTGCTGGTTTTGGTGCAGTTACTGTGAGAATTGGGTAATCCTTAATTCTGGTGTGAGTGATTGTTGGAACATTGCTCAGTGCATCAGATGAGTTCATCTGAGAGAGCATCAGTGATCTCAGCACTGAGGAAAAGGAATTTACACTTCCTGAGACATCACAGTTCATAAATACCTCTGCACATTTTTATTTCAGTTGTTGCCTTTTTTTGGCATAACTTTGTAGAAAGGATTTTGAAGTGTTAAATGAAAATGGGTCAGTAACAAACTGAGGTCAAATGTAGATTTAGATCACGTTTGTGTTCAAGTTTCATCTGAAAAGAGTTCCTTGAACTTCCCCCATCCCATTTCTCTCCCTGCAGTACAGGGCAAGGGTGGCAGGATGCACAAGGGGATGGAGGGAATGAGGCAGAAATGAAGGTTTTGGGTTTCAGTCAATAAAATTTCAATAAACTGAAAGGTTTCTGTGCTGGGGAAAACAAGAGCTTCTGCTTTATCTGCAGATTTTGCAAAATTCCAAAAGTCATTGGCAAATCCACTGAGTTGTGCTGGGGGGAAATTGTCTTCTCCAGCAGGAATTGGATCATTTCTGGGGTTGTTTCTGGAATCACTGAGTGTGTGTGAGCACTCAGTGCAGATTTACAATGCACAGGTACACTGAACTTGAGCACAGAGCTCTGCAAAGGGGTTTTAACTTGAAATGTTAATGGAATTCTTCTCAAATCCATTTCATTTGCTCTTAGTTTTCTGTCTTGCTGCTTATCAATTGCATAGTTCTGAAAATTGTCAAATACATCCATTCAAATATGGTTTCAATAATATGGTTTATGTCCTTGCAACTGGTAATTTTTAGGCTTGGAAATTTATGAAAATGCCCATAATAATATTTCTAAATAATCTTGGAAAATCAACAAACTGCTGTATTTCTGAAGAGGTCATGAATCTTCTGCCATGAGAAGTTCTGCTTTATTTTCACTGTAGAAATGAGTTTCATTTAAAGAAAAAAATCTGAAAAATTAAATATTATTGTATAACGTGGATGTTTTCCTTTGCCTACAAAACAGGATAATTGATGATTTTACATCTTTTATCATTTCCTTCTGGGCCAATTCCTTAAGCTTTGTAACCTGAGCATATTCCTGAGTTTCTGTGTGAAAACCTTTATTTATATTGCATTTTTATGATTTGCATCAGTACGTGTAGCAAAGAAACTACTACAAACCTTCAACTGAAGTACCTCCACTATGGTCCAGGACACCTGATCTGGGCATTTTGAGTGCCAGATGCCTGGAGAAACAGTCCAGACATTTGTACTGAGTTGGTTTTCTGTGTATATAAAGGGTATTTATAATCTTGTATTAACAGAGTCATCATTGGAAATGCTGATTTCCTGCTTTAGGAGCCTGCTCAGCTATTTTTATATAAAACGTTGGTCTTCGCCTTAATTTTTTTTTTTTTTTGGTGAAAAGTTGTGCCATAGATATTTTAACTTATCCACAGATCCTTTACAGAGTTTGCTTTGACTTCTCTTAATTAATTATTTTTCCCTCAAATTTTTTTTCTCTTCCAAATGCATCTCAAGGTTGGTTTGCTTTCCTAATTATTTTTTTTTTTAAGTTCTGGAAGATCCCTTCATCTGCATGCTTTGGTAGCTCGAGTTTTTCCTCTGTAGTTTATTGTTTATAGTTTAGAAGAACCTTTTATTGAAACCCCCTGAAGTAATGCTTGTACAAATGTATTTAGGGTGGCCCAGATGGTCAGAGAAAAGGGCTATTTAGCATTGGTAAATTTGTCTACTGACTCAAGGATATTTTTCTACGTCTGTCAAGTTTGGGACTATGGAGAAATGAAATAAAGGTGAACTAACTCCTTTTCCTATATGAACTTCTCTGTTTCTGTCTTTATTACGGCATGGGAAATGTTCAGTTCTGTCCAGTGCAACAGGAATTAAATCCACATCAGGGCTCAGCCCATACAAATTAATTTATTATTTATGGAGTAGCTTTTCAGAATTAGAATTTTGTACAGAACTGGGAGCCCTCTGTCCAGGAGCAGTGAAATGTCCCTTCACAAAATGGGATTTGAGTCCAGTGAAGGCTCTGCACACCCAGCTCAGCTCATGTGGGGGGTTGAGCTGTGGGCCTTTTTACAGCTATTTTTAAAATAAATGTGAGCTCTTCATGCTCTACTCATCCCATCCCTTGGCATTTCCGAGTTAAAGATCTCCAGAGCTCAATCCCGCGGCTCATCCCAGTGCACGTGGATGGAAACTGGGGACAGATGTGGGAGCTGATGTTCGGTGCTCCAGGAGCAATCCTGGTCTGGAAGGTGCCCCCGAGGGGCCGGGACGGGAGTGGAACTGAATTCCCAGAGCCGGGAAAGGGATTTGGTGCGGGCGGATCCCCTGTGCCGGACAGCGACACGGGAGCGAGGTGCGGGCGGATCCCGAAATTC
>VRYO01002184.1:19078797-19093321 GCA_009812075.1 Sialia sialis | reverse complement strand
ATCCCGCAAATCCCGTGCCCCGTTCCCGGGTCCCGCATCGCTGCAGGTGGCGATGTGGCCGCGTCCCGCGGATCCCGCGGGCTCACCTGGCTCCTCTCCTGCCCTGCAGATTTCCATAAATCCCGATTAATCAAACGCTCCAAAGTCACCCAAACTCCCAGCTCAGCCCCGTCCCGCTTTGGAATTTCGGCTGCAAGGAGGGAGAGGAAAATCAGAGAGAACGTGGATGGAGGGGAGTTAAATCTGTCTGACCCTAAAGATTTAGTGGCAAATGTTCTGGGACCCTGAACTGTTTCGGGAAAATCCCACCCGAGCCGGGCGGTGCTGCAGCTCCATTGCCACCTGGTGGCAAAAAATCCAGGAACTGAGGAAAAATGCCTTGAACTGTCAGAACGAACAGCTATTTCTGTCTTAATGAAAAATCGAATATTAAAATAAATCTGGCAATTAGTGAAGAGGAGACTGAGATCAGAGTGAGGTGCAGCCATCAACCAGGAGCAGATTCCAGTTTAATTTGGGTTTGGGGACACCAAAGTTGCTCCAGGGGATGAGGGGATGTGTGACAGCAGGGACAGCTGGTGGACACTGCAGCTCCATGTTCCTGCTGCAAGGAGTGAGGGAAAGGCCCACGGGAGGAGAAAAAAACAGGAAAAAAAGTGTTTTCTGGTTATTTACTTGCAGTTGTTTTAGTGGGGAAGGAAAGAGCCAGAAATGTGAAAATTTTCAGACTTTACCCACTATTTCATCTTGGTTTTTGGTTATTTCTTGCTGGAAGTCTGGCATAATCTTGGACTGTGCAGAATTTTTTCACTAGAAAAAGCTGATTTGACCTTTTTTGAAGGAAAAAGTTCTCCCCAGCCTCAATCTTCCCTGAAAGTCTCCTCTCTTCTGTTAAATGTGAAATTTTCAGTTAAAAGCCCTTTACTTCTTTCTTAAGATTTTGGGCTTGGTCAGAATTCAGGAGAATTTGAAGTGAATTTGAAGGAATCACCCAGCAGGTCCCCAAGGATGGAGATAGCAGGAGAGCAGCAACCACAGCAGGAGAGCCCATTTTGGGAATGCCAAATCGTTGGAGTCCTGGGGAATAAGACACCCCATCAATCAAAGACCACGGGTTAATTAACCTGAATTTAATGCTCTGTTAATCATTTAACAGTTGCAAACCCATTGCAACCACCCCCCCAAGGCCTTCCTTCCCATAATAGTAACAAATGGCTCACTGTGATCTGGACTATAAACAGATTTCATGAATTCTGCCAGAAATTGAATATTGAATTATTTCTTTATGCCCACATGTCTTTCCTGGTTTGCTTAATTCTGCCAAATATTTAGCTCAGCCTTCTCTTCTCTCAGCAACCCACACTCTCCTGGCTACATCATCCCATTTGGGGGCCATTATTTAAAATTTCAGGCTTTTTACAGGGCCTGGCCAAGAAATCCAAATGAAGCAGCTGAAGGTGCTCAGCTCCTGTGTGGGGAGCAGGTTGTGGGCTCCTCACCAAACACCTCAGGGTTTGAACCCAGGTAATGCTCCACGGGCTCCCTGGTTTAGCCTTTTTTGGGAAAAATCCCACTGGGATGTGTGTTTTGCTTAATCTGGGCCATAGGAAGAGGATGGACACATTTCTGCATGTTCTACAACCACACTTCAGAAATAGATTATTTTCTGAGTTTCTGTTCTTTAAAATATTAATTAATCTAATTTTTTTTCATACCGAACCTCAGAGTGTGTGGCTGAAAATGCCATTTCTTGCTGCCATGGGGGCTGTGAGCTGCTGTGATCTGTGTCCTCTGCAAGAACCAGGACTCACAATTTTCACAGTAAGTGCTGCTGATGGCCTGCAGACAGGTAGAAAACATTGACAAAATGTCACCAGTTAGCTGCAAAACACTTTTAATTTGTGCAAACATCCCCAGATAAAGACTCCTATCACCTCTGCAGAGGGTTTTCAGTTGGTTTTGCCCTCTTTAATTCGGTGGAAGGAGCTGAGATGAGAGCTGAGCCATTCAGTGCCCTGTCCTATGGGAGCAGCAGCAGCTGGGAGCCATTCCCTGCTGTGCTCCCAGCCCGGGGACAGGTTTGGGGACAGGTTTGGGGACAGGGATGGGTGGCAGCACCAGCTGCTCGCTGCTCCCACGCCAGAGCCATGTGTTGATTCACTCTGTAATTGATTTGGGCAACTCGAGGCAATCGGTTTCCAAGATACCACATCCTTCAGATATTTCCAGCCCCTCTCCCTGGCAGTGCATTATATTTAAATGTCGATGGATGATCCGGGTGGGTATTTATAGCTCCCATGGGCTCTGGGAATGGGCTGTGGATGGCTGGGCAGGGAGTGTGTGTGCCTGGAATTCCGAGGGGGTTGGGGCTCCGGGGGCCCCTCTGACTCACCCCAAAATCGGTGTCAGTGCAGCTCCAATTAACAGCCAGGCCATGAGCAGTAATTAGAGGCTGATTGCAGATTTTCCCCCACAACAGGGATTGCACATTTCCCACCTGGGGCAGTGACCGGTCCAGCCGGGTGAGGGACGTTTTCTTTGCTGTTCCTGTAGTGACAGGGACACCTCACCATCACCTCCACACCACTGCCATGGCTCACACAGGGAAAACTCCCTTCCAGCTGTGAATGCAGGCTTCCTGGAAAAAGGAAATTTCCAAAGAAGAGAGAGGAAAGAAGAGAGTGTTGTCATCTCACTCTGAATGTCCAACAACAACAACAAAAAAAGGAAATATTGGTTAAATCAGTTTAATATTATGAGACCTGGAGCTGCACACACCTCTTGTGAGCTGGAGGGTTTCACTGTGTGGAAGGAAAACTTGTGTACATAGAAGAGGGGAGAGCTCAGCAGGCAGGAGGGGCAGAGGTAACCTGGGAGGTGGATGGGGACAGGGACACACAGGTCACCCCATCCCAGAGTGGCTCTGCAGAGCAGGAATGACAGGAGGTGCCTGGAGAGGCAGAGTTCACAAACTCCTGCTTTGGGCCAGGGGACACTCAGCCAAATCCTGATTGCCTAGCTTCGACAATGAAAAGTTTTCCTTGTTTTAGCCCAAAAGGAGCTGTAAAATACACTAAGAATGGAGATAAAACAAAGGCTTGGATTTGTTTGGATGCCACCTTTGCCACTATCATGATTTGGGCTTAAAGGGGGGATCTAAGATCCAGGATCAGACATCAGCCCAAGGCTGGACTCAATGACATCAGAGCTCTTTTCCAAGCTCGAGGATTCTGTGAGATGTTCCTTTCATCCATCCCTTGGGTGTGTGCATCCTCAGGAGGCCACAGCAGGAAGGGAACAGGACCAATCCAGCTTGGAACTGCAGGAAGCAAAGGTTTAAACTGAGACACAAATTGTCTATGCACCGTGGAGAAATGGAAACCGGAAAAGAAGAAAAGCTGGGAATGCTCAGAGTTCCAGCCATGGACACCTCGGTCCTGGGGGAGAGGAGGAGCAGCAGGGGATGGGAGCAGAACAAACAAAGCGCTGGGGTGTGAGGGCTGGTCCTGGCTCAGCCTTCAGGAGCTCAGAGCAGTCACCTGAACAGGATGGTGTCACCTGAACAGGATGGTGTCACCTGAAGAGGACAGTGTCACCTAAAGAGGATGATGTTACCCAAAGAGGACAGCTTCACCTGAAGAGCATGGTGTCCCCTGAAGAGGAACAGTGTCACCTGAAGAGGACGGTGTCACCTGTAGAGGTCAGTGTCACCCGAAAAGAACAGTGTCCCCCAAAGAGAACAGTGTCACCTGAAGAGGACAGTGTCACCTGAAGAGAACAGTTTCACCTAAAGAGTACAGTGTCATCTGAACAGGACAGTGTCACCTGAAGAGAGCAGTGTCACCTGGTGTCACCTGGCTAGGCCGGTGTGACCTGGTGTCACCTGAAGAGCACAGTGTGACCTGGCTAGGACAGTGTCACCTGGTGTCACCTGGCTAGGATGGTGTCACCTGAAGAGAACAGTGTCACCTGAAGAGGATGGCATCACCCGAACAGCTCGGTGTCACCTGGTGTCACCTGGCTAGGCCTGTGTGGCCCGGTGTGACCTGGTGTGACACAATGTGAGCCGGTGTGACACGGTGTGACCTGGTGTCACCTGGCTAGGCCGGTGTGACTCAGTGTGACATGTTGTGACACGGTGTGAGCTGGTGTGACCCGGTGTGACTTGGTGTGACCCAGAGTCACCTGGCTAGGCTGATGTGACACGGTGTGAGCCGGTGTGAGCTGGTGTCACCCAGTGTCACCCGGTGTGACCCGTTGTGACCCGGCCGTGGCGGTGCCGCGGGCCCCGGCTGAGCGGGAGCAGCTGCGGGGAGCGGCGCAGGGTGGCTGTGGGAGCGCTGACGGCGCTGCCCGTGGGAGTAGCTGTGGGCTGGCGTGACGGGTGCTTTTTGGCTCCGTAAGGAAAAAATAAAACTCAGCCCTTTTTTTATTTTTTGTTTGCTTCACTATGAGCTCCATGCTATGGACTTTAACTGGAATGTTTTAGGACTGGAATACATGCAAGGAAAGGAAAATCCATGCCCAAAGTAATGATTTGTATTAAAAGCAGTGTAGTAATAAGCAAAAATTAAAATACAATCCATTAGAAAATCCCCTGCTTAAGAGGTTTTAAAAGCTGTTTTTACCCTTATCTACTAATAGTGTTGGGTTATTTATATTTTTTTTATATCCTAAAGGTTTTACAATGACGAGTATTTTTGCTGGAATAATTTCTTAGTTCAGTGTATGAGAGCTTGAACAGATCCCACTCATGCTCTGGATAAACTGAGTCATTCCAGCTTTCTTGTGCCAAGATCTGACCTTTGATAGCTTTAATTTACTCTTTTTGGGTGACTCCTTGAACTGCTACGTCATTTACAATACAACCACTGAGGCTGATAAATGTGTTTAGGGCTGATCAGGCTGGTCACTGAGGGGTTAAGGTAAAAGTTTAGACATGATTTCCAGCTTAAGAACATCTTGAGGGAGTTGGTTCCTTGGGGTTGTAAATAGGACACAGAACGGGTTGGGGCTGGAGGAATCTTAAAGCCCATCCAGTGCCACCCCTGCCATGGCAGGGACACCTTCCACTGTCCCAGTTTGCTCCAAGCTCTGTCCAGCCTGGCCCTGGACACTTCCAGGGATGCAGGGGCAGCCACAGCTGCTCTGGGCACCCTCAGAGAGAAGAATTTTTGCTAATATCCTATCTAACCCTACTCTCTGGCAGTTTGAACCATTGGAAATCATCTCTCTCCATCTTCCCTGTGGGCTCCATTCAGGCACTGGAAAATCACAATGAGATCTCTTCTCCAGGCTGGACAATCCCAGCTCTCCCAGCCTTTCCAGAACTGCTCCATCCCTCAGATCATCCTGGTGCCTCCCGTGGAATATTTCAGTCCTGTTGAGCTGCAGTGCCACCACAGTGCTCCTGGCTTTTCCCAAGGAGCGCCCAGCCTGTGTGAATTCCTCACTGTTCCATGGGCAGGAGTGGGAGCAGCAGCCGAGGTGTGTGCAGGGGAGCTCTCCCTGTTTTGCAGCTGCACGGAGCAGAATGGAGCAGACGTGTCACTGTGACAAGCCAGCAGCTCTGAAAAAGCTCTCCCAAGGTCTCCAAGCGAATTTGGAGGAAGCCAGAGCCGCGGGGTGGGAGTTAAACCAACAAGCAGACAAACAGGCAATGACAATTTTGGACTCCCCTGAGCTCCCAGCAGCTCTCGGCGGGTTCGGCAGATCCATCAGAGTGACACGAGGGGAGTCAGAGGGAAATGCTGAGCAATCAGAGTGGCGTTCTATGGAGCAAAAATCCTTTGTGGAGAAAATATTTATGGCAAAAGGTTCTGTACAGAAAACCGATATCATGTGTTTATCCCATTAAAATCGTATCAAAGGGGCCCTGGGGTCTCGTGCTGGTTCTGTGCTCAGGTAATCATCTCCCTCACTCAAAATTGCCATTAATTGAGTCCATTGGGTGCAAAAAAATGCCATTAATTGAATCCATTGAGTCCACTGAGTCCAAAAAAATGCCAGTAATTGATATAAAATGGGTTCATAGTTTTATTTGTAGCACTCACACAGATGGAATCATCTCTGAGTGAAAACATCTTCCACCTAGAGTGCTAAATAGCCAATATTAATAGCTAGGTGCAACATAAAATACTTTATAAGTGTCTTATTAAAATGCATGAAGCAATGAGGACTTTGTCATAACGGAAGAAATACATTACTTCTGTTGCTGCAAGCTTAACGATTGTTCTTAATCACCCATTGTTTGGTGATTGAAAATTCGGAAAGGTGTTTTAATTTAAGTTCTGAAGCGTTCTCAGAATTCCTGTGCTTCTGAAAGGCGTTGTGGGGAGGCACTTGTGGCACTCACAAAGGCACAATTTCACAGTCAATCCAACTCGCTGCTCGCCCAGCCAAACGCTGCCTCAAGCCCTCGCTGCTGAGCCCAGGGACAATTTTAGATATCATTTAACAAGGCTGCCTTCTTTCTTGGAGTTAATTTGAACTTCAGCCCTTGCTCATCTGCCTCTGTTTATGCGCAGTTATCCACCCTTGAAAGTTTTCAAATTAATATTTCGCTGGGAATATTGGAAGTATTTTAATTCTGACTATCTCTTTCAATGGTTCCTGTAATTACAAGGTATGTCATTCATTTGAGATTTAAATCTGCTTCCTTCCCACACAAACCCAGCATTATTTCTTTTTTCCTCAAGATTACTGTTAGCAGATTTTAAAAGTGAGGCTTATTAATTTTTTGTATTAAAAAAGCTGATCCTCCTCTTTGGAAGAGTCTTGCCCTGGTGCTTTTTGCTGGCCTTCCAGAGATGGTACCAGAAGAATCAGTACCACACTGTATTTGTTTGTAGGAAGAAAAATCAAAGTTTGTTCCTCCTCCTTTTATGAGATAAATACTGATGCTCAGAATTACGTTCTTTAAACTTGCTTCAAAACACCAAAACTGGTGAAATGTAAAGAGAAACCAGACTGGAGCTGAGGTTTTGTAGCTTCTCTAGGAAGGTTGAGGTACCCAGCAGAACTATTCTTGCTGTTCACAGGTGATTTATTGCTGTGGCTCTGCTGCTGGGCTGGGCTGTGGTGAGAGCCATTCTCTACAAGTCTGACCTCATCCTGTGAGATGTTTCCTCCACTGAGTGCTCCTGTTTCTCACAGAAGCCAATTCACAACATCCTCTAAAAATCCCTCCCAGCAGGGGCGGTGAGAATCTGCCTCTCACGTGGCGTGGAGTGGATTTTTTCCCTATCCCTGAAAGTCTGCTCGATTGTCAATTTGTTGCCACTTTGAGCTGTTCTGCCACAGACAGCTCCTCAGTGAGAGGACAAGGAGCTCTCTCAATGTCAAAGTCAACTTGTTGAAGACTCTTCATAATTGCTTGTCCCTGTAGATTCACAGCAAAGGAGGGAATGTGACAAAGAACTTGGAGTGGTGCTGAGCCCTGTCCTTACTCAGCACTGCCCCGTGGCTGCTGCTGGTTATTAACAACAAGGTAATGACTTGCAAAGTGGTTTGTGGCATTTCTCTGTAGGAAAGACGCTGATTAAAGATCCATTGCCTGGCAATTGCTGCTTTAGGTTTGTCCTGGAAAAGCACAATGTGACTGGGACAGAGATGACTTTGCTGGCAGTGCTGTGCTATTGGATAGAGTTGGAGGATGGGTAGAGAAACACAGGATCCCGAATTCTTGAGGCTGGGAGAGACCTCTGGGACCATCGAGTCCAAACTGGGACGGATCCCCACCTTGTCACCAGCCCAGAGCACTGTGCCACCTCCAGTCCTTCCTTGGGCACCTCCAGGGATGGCCCCTGCCAATTCCTGACCGCCCTTTCCATGGAGAAATTCCTGCTGATGTCCATCCTGAGCCCATCCTGAGGCCGTTCCCTCTCCTCCTGTCCCTGTTCCCGGCTGTCCCCTCCTGTCAGGGAGTTGTGCAGAGCCACAAGGTCGCCCCTGATCCCCCTTTTCTCCAGGCTGAGCCCCTTCTCCAGCTCCCTCAGCCCCTCCTGGTGCTCCAGCTCCATTCCCAGCTCCGTTCCCTTCCACTCCAGCCCCTCAGTGTCTTTCTGGCAGTGAAATCAGGAGCAGGTTGGAGTTCTGGCATGTTGGCATTCTGTATTTTATGCACCTGTGTAAGCCCAGCTGAGGGAAACATGAGTTAGAGGCAACTTGCATCATTCCTTAGACTTTTCAACAACTCTGTTGGGGCTCCAGAGGCTTCTCAGCCTAGTAAAGAGTTTCAAGTAAGTTCTAGTCACTTCCCTGCTCATCTCCATATAATACTGTTATTTGTCTAATTGTTTCTATTCTTGTATGTTTGCTATGTAAAAATGCAGAAAAGCCATTATGCAGGAAAAGAAAAGTGCTTGGGATGATTATTCTGTTATCAGTCATGACTAAGATGAAGAGAGATACACTAGCAAGACATTGTTCCTAAAATAGATATCTTGCAAACAAGAAATGTCAGTCAAATGAGGTTTAAATTAAATTCCTGATAGCAATTACTTACAGAATTATCATGCTCCCATTGAAATTATTATGAATATTGTCACCAGAGTTAATGGGAAAAGAAGTTTGGCTTAAGAGACTGGTTCTGAAACGTATTCCAGAATGTGCTCAGCTTGTGTCCTGCTGAACCCAAAGTCACAGGGCTTCAAAGAGCAGCCTTGGCTGAAGAGTGGCTCCAGGCTGAGGGCAGTGGGAAAAGGTGAAACTCAGAGCTGGGCACTTGCAGGAAGTATTGAATGGCCACAAACGAGTGACCTCAGTGGGAGCAGAACTGATGAAGTGCAGAAATGTGATGTGTGTTCCAAATAAAGAACTGATGAGTCAAGTTGTGCCCCAATTGGAACAGGAGCAAAGTCAAGATGTCTGGAAAATAACCTTGATTGTGGTGGAGAAGAAGAAACAGCAGTGGAGCTGTGGTGACCCCCAGAGCAGCAGGGGGCTGCAGGGGTTGGGTCTCTGTCCCCCAGCACTGGGGACCTTTCAGCACTCACTGCTGCAATTATCTGAAGACCCAAGCTGATATCCCTGTGGCATTCACGACCTCCTCTCTGCTCCTTATGCAGCTCTTACTCATCCAGTCAAGTCCTTTTGTTACACAATAAAGAGAAAACAACTTCTAAATATGTAGTTTTAAATCGGCATCTTTGTACTGCAAGACACAAACAGCTAGTGCTGAATTATTTCTGACAGATACTAAGTTCCTATTTAATCTTTCAGGTTGAGGCATTTTTCTAAGCATGGCTCAGTAGGAAGTTAATTATAATCTTCCAAAATGGGAAGAATTTTCACCTGGGATGATTAGGATACTGGTTTGAGGCATGGTATGTGGGCTTCTAGCTAAAGTTAGGAACTGGCAACATCTCTGGCTCTCTCTCGCTGCAGAAGTAACACCTTCTGCTGTCACAAGAACTGCCCTGAAGATGGAGATCACGATGATTTTGGATGCAATCAATCCCTTAAGTATTCATCATTGTTGATACATTTGCATGTTGGAACATCTTGGTGGGTTATTCTGCGCTCTGAGGCAAAATTCGCTCTGAATTGCAGTTGGAATTTTTGGGCTTGGTTTCAGCTTCAAGGATAAATCAGGTTTGAAGAACTATAACGAAGCAAGTTCTGGAACAAGACAAAAGTGTGTGAGATTCAGGTTTCTTTAAAAAAAGGATCAATTGCTTGTGGTAGATTTGCCATCTGTTGGTGTGTGCACACTGCTGCAGTGACTTATTTCAGTTTTTAATTACGTTTTCTGACTGCACTTGGCTCAGCTAACCTTGGGAGTTTCTATCAGAAATACACTTGGGCATGTTTTCATCACCAGCTTTTGGAAAGAGATGAATTACCAAAGAAATTCTTGTTGATGAGTCCTTAGGAGGAGCTTGGACAAAGCTGGGCCTTGAGGTTTTCACTGAGTCATTACATGGAGGCTGCAGGATTCCTGTGGTCTGAGCTGAGCTTTCCTAAGCTCAGACTCCAGAAGTGGCCACACAGCCTGAGTGTCCATGCCTGCAGTGTCACCCCTGGGTGTAAAACCAGCCCCTGCTGTGCCCCCGTGGTGGCTCTGTGACTGCTCTGAGTCCCTTGTCACTTCCCACAGCACTTGGGGAGCTGGTGACTGCTCACTGCTTTTCTTCTCTTTGTAATTTGTGCACCTTATTGACAGCTATTTTGTGTTTATTCCAAATCAGCAGTGAAAATGCAGAGAAACAGGAATTTTCCTACTCTTCAGCTCTGAGTGAGTGACCAGCCCAGGAATCCCCAGGCTGGGGAACAGAGCAGTGCCCTGTGGGGCGCTGGAAATGGGATTTACACCGTGTGAAATCCCAGAAATTGTGCAGAGGAGGCTCAATCCCTCTCCCTTGCAATTTAAAGCCAGGGAACACCAGATCCAACTGAGCAGCAGGTTCAGAGCGAGGTACTTTGGTGACAAGGGTGGAATTTGTGAGGTGTTAGGATCACTGTCAATGCAGATATTCCAGAAAATTGGGCAAACTGGTGGAAGAAATATCCCACAAGATTGTTCTGTGCAGGATCTCACCCTTGGTTTATGAAACCTGAATTGCTTGAGCAGGAACACAAATCTGGAGCTGTATTTTTAGCTATTGCTTACCCTGTTGTAGGCTCTGCTTTCCTGCCCAACGTGGAGACTGGATACTGCATCTTCAATTTGTATTTTTCTTTGAGGCTGGAGAAGAACTGAGATGTGTCAGTTGGCTGGTTTGTAGCATTCACTCAGTTTTGGGGGAAAATAGAAACTCTAGGACATTTGATTTCAAAATACATTTCAAAATGAAGGAAAACTAAAAGGTTTTAAGTGAAAACAACTACACACAAGCATAAAAAAGTCTTGTAGGATTTCATTCACTGTGCCTATCTGCAGTTTTCATCCCCTACTGTCAAAGCACTGTGATCAGCAGAGATAAATTCATTGTATTTTCCATATGGCTGAGATATTTCTTGAGCTCATTTTGGACAAATATGGCAAAATTTGCTGCTAAGTCTGTCCTGTGGTTCCAAAATATCCCCCAAAATATGTTTGCTTTCACGGTGAGAACGAAATAGTAGATCTTCCTTAAGGTGTTGATCTGGGAGCACCATCTCCCAATTGGCTTCCTTTTTTTATCCCTAAGTGAGCTTTTAAAACCTTGCTACGGAAGCAGGAAGATGAGATGGGGAAATAGAATGAAGCTGAGGCAGGGATTCAACACTTTGTACTCTGACACAAGCACAACAGAGTGGAAGAGAGGTTCTGGCTGTTGCCTCCTGTGAGTGACAGAGTGGGGCAAAGCACACAACAAAGTGTTTAACAAGGTCACAGTTTGCATTTGATAGCACATCTCTGTGAACACACAGAAATGAGCTTGGCTTAGGTGCATATTTTAAATGTCAGAACATGCAAGGTGGGTTATGGATCTCCCATTTCTGTTTCACACTAACACAGCACTGACCAAAGATTTTGTCATGACTTTATCTGTATAAAGATGGGATACCAGTGTCTAAAACTGTGAAAATTTTGCTGTTTTCACCTCCCTAGAACCTCTGTGTGCAGAGGATTTGTACATTTTAATGGCCACAGCTGTCCCACTGAGCCCATGTGGGAACTCCCCAGGCTCTGAGAGAAGCAGTCTCTCCTCTGGAGCAGCTCTGGCAGGGACCCAAGAATCCAAGGACACATTTTTGTTGCATCAGGACAGTTGTTTTTCCTGCTGGGAGGAGAGTGAGTGGCACGAACAGGACGTGCTTTGTACCCACGAGCATTCATCCCCACAACAGGGAAGGGCTGTGCTGCTCTCTGAAAATGTGCTGCAATCGTATTGTACAACAGATGAGGGGTGAAATGATGATGAACTGGAATAAACTCACCCTCAGGAATTAACTGTAACCCCCAAACCAGCTTCACAATCCATCCTAGAGTTCGGTTTGCTTTGAGCTGAACCCCCAAAGAAAAATTTGTACCTGTTCCCTTCCAGAGTTGCAAAAGCAGAATGAAACAAGGGCAGCTTCCTCAAACTTTGCTTTTTGCAGTTTCCTTGCTGAGCTCTTGCTAAACAAGGCACCATCCAGATATTCCTCTGTTCCTACTGCTTGGCTTTCCAGGGCAAAGCTCTGCTGTCCTTGCCATGGTTTGGGCTCAGTGTCACTAAGCTGAGGAAGGAGGAGAACAAAAGACACTGGCCTGATGGTAATATTCTTATTTTTCTTTTCCTGGAATACTTGCTGGGTGAATGAACACAAAGTTTGCAGGATTCTTCTGAAATAATCTTGTTTAGGGTAGCTACAGATAATTAGAAAACAGGAGAGGGAATGTCAGTCTGTAATTGGCCTCTCTGAGAAATGTCCTGCTGGGATTGACACTCAGGAAACGTGCAGGGATTTCTAAAATTCCTAAGTAAGCGGTTGTTCATGTGATCAAGTGTGTGATTGATGATTTTCAGGGGAATTGAATAAGTAAAATAAGTATGGATGCTGTCATGTGGCTGCAGGTGCATAAAAGGGACAACTGAGTGCTTGGATTTCATGGTACTGATACTGAATAAGCTGAATTTTGGCTGCAGATCCCATTTATTACTATATTATTTTCACTTTTAGTTTTATTATTTTTATTCCTTTCCTATTAGGCTCAGTAAAATACTACTCTCAGCAATTTTACCATGCTGGAGAATTAATTTTGAAGTGAATCTACGTTAAGAAACTAAATATTCTGAACCCTTCCTGTAGTCAAAGTCTCTCAGAGGTTCTCATGCTGCTCCTACAAGGACCTGCTGAGGAGAGGAATGGACAGAACCTGCTGAGCAGATGAAGGTGCTGAATATCAGAAATATTCAGCTGCAAATTGCACAGCAGGGATGTGATACCCCCAGCTGAAACCTGGGCACCAAATGAGATCTGATACCCCCACAGGCAGACTAGATGCTCTGGAAATAGGGGCATATAATATCCAGGTATAGCATATCTAAATATTCATTTGAAACCCAAGGCATGAGGCCCTGGTCCTCCTAAATCAGGGATTTGCTAATGTATTTTTGATGGTTTGTTTCCCTGTGAAAGAGAATTTGAGCGGGATATTGCTAATTTTTACCTTTCAGTGAAATATTGTTGCCTTTTTATTGAATACTTTTCCCTTGTTTGGTTGTGAGACCTAGAGAAACATAAATTCTGAATTTCCTTTTTCTTGTATCTACATACATAATAATTTTCCTTTTCTAGCCTTTGACACAAATAACAATCCTAACTCCTTTAATTATTGCTTTCCTCTGAATTTCTCAAATCCCTGGGGATGCAGAACACTCATTTACAGCCTGTTATTATTTGGAGCAATGGGAGAAGTCAGATGCAAGAAAACAGCATCTGCCACAGGAGTTTTAGACACAAGTTCTTGTTGAGCACTCCAACAACTTCCAGAAATCACTTCTCACTTGATTTCCTTTATATTTAAATATAATATATTTATTTATGGCACTGATGAAGTATATACAGATTCAATCTCAGATTTGGCCACACCAGTGTCACCAGTAGAGGCACTGGGATGTGGCTGTGTGCACCAGCAGCCTGCAAAGTTGTCCCTTCATCTCCTGTCACTTAATTCCTGTAAAATCTCCGTGTTCACACACTCCTACCACAACAAAAATAAAGTGACCCAGCCTGAACAATTCTATATTTAAAGCATCAATTCTCTGTTGACGTTAACTACCTGTGATTTCGCTCCTCCATTTTCTCACCTGATTTTTACTTTCTGAAGGACAAACTTTCCCGGCACACACTCCAAAACATTTGTCTTCCATGGTTGAGTTCCAGACCTTTAAAAATAGGCTTGCAATGGAAATGCTGACGTGCCAGCTGGCGGCTGCTGCAGTGACACATTCACAATAGGCAACTCTTCAGCCACGGGGAACAGGGAATGGGCAGCTTTGGGGGATTGGGAATTGGATTTAATCAAGGACTGGAGCAGCACAGCATCCTACACTTGTCTGTGCAGTGGTTGGCTTCTGAGCCAAAAAAAAATCAGCATGGAAAGTGTTTGAGCTATGGGGTGCAGCAGCTTGTTCCCTTGTTTGTGCTCATTTCATCAAAATTATTTGGCAATTAAGAACGGTTTGAGTCTTTGCTTTTTCTAAAGGGCAGGGCTTATTGATAAGTCATACAGCATATTCAAATACAAACTGTCACTGAGGCAGTTTTCTGTGCTTTAAAAACATACTTTTGACAGCATCATCTAGCGTCTTCCAGCTCCTCAAATCGAACGGCGAGGGTGGAGTATTGTTTTTTCATGTTTTTCATGCACGCTCTTTCTGCTGGCCCCGTTGGCAGTGCTGCTGTGTTTCTCTGAACACATGCCTGCGAACAAAGGCGTCGGGGCCGGTTTGCTGCGAGCAGGGCGAGGCGGCTCCGAGCCGCCCCGGCTCCTCCTCGCTTCCCACCGAGCCCGGGCTGTGCCTCCGCGCCGCCCGCGCTTCCTGTCCCCACACCTCGCCAATGCGAGCAAACAAAACCCAACGAAACTTTCGGGTTTTTTTTTTTTTCC
>VRYO01002184.1:19038933-19077797 GCA_009812075.1 Sialia sialis | reverse complement strand
CGGGCCGTGACACGTGTGGAGGTAGCGGGACCGGCGCCCGGGGGAGGCCGGTGCTTTGTGTCGCCTCCCGGCTGCTTCGTGTCACAGGTGTCCGTCCCCTCGTAGCATCCAAGGGCTTGTAAACTCACTTTTATGGCCGTAGCTCCTGTGAAAAGTTACTTTAAGTTCTGCTGGAAATTTGCTGGCGCTAATGTGGCCGTGCATCCAGGTAGGTTGTCGCTACGGAGGTCCCTTTGCCTTCTCCTGGAACAGCTATACATTAATTATCGTACACACAAGGAGCAGAGAGAACCAGGAGTGCCTGGCTGAGGTTTGGATGCTTAAACGTTGAATAACTAACTCTGCGTTGATTATCATCAACACAAGGAGCAGAGAGAACCAGGAGTGCCTGGCTGAGGTTTGGATGCTTTAACGCGTTAAAGAACGAGGAACGACTTCGAGGTATTGCTTAGTGCTCGAGGTGCTTCATCAGCAAGGAGCAGATGCAATTTAAAAGAAAATAAAAGGTAAAACTGGTTCTGTTGCAATGATTCCCGTGTCTCAGCAGAACGTGGTGCTCTGAGTATTAAAACTCTTGCACTTTGAAATCAGAAGTGAAGGGTTGTGTATCAGGTATCGTCAGCTATGACAAATAAAAGATTACACCTAGGTCTGTTAGACACACAAAAGATGTTATCTAAATAAAGCTGCTAAAACTGGTCAGACCCGCTTTCTGTAATGCACCAGACTCTTCTTACTGTAAGTGAAAAGGGTCTGTAGCAAAATCATCTCGAAGTACAAAGTGTGCAAGAGTGAAAGAACATAATTTAAAGGTCTTGTTGAAGATTTTTTTCCGTGATAAATATTGAAAGGGACTAAAACCCCAAATTTCTTAGTGTTTTTAATATTTGAGGATTTTAGTACTGTAATTAATGAATATTCATTTTTATACCGTGGCTGCTACACTCGAACACTTTGAAATGTTCTAATGATTAATAATACTTGCTGCAGTCCCTCTACCTTAATATTAGAGAAATCCTAATTGTCCTAAAGCTACAGGATCAGAAAGTCAACAGAACTATTAAGGCTTATTTATTCGTATTATCTGTAAAATCAGTTTGTTGTAATTGAGGTATGAAACTTAGTGTAGATCTGAGAACATTCTTGGTTGTGTTGAGCACTTCTTTAGGAAATATTAGGAAATTATGATGTATCAGTGGTAAAATAATCAAGTGTAGAGTGTTGCAGCTGAAGTGGGGTGTGCATCCCTGGGTGTTTTTGGGCTGGACCAGCCCCCCCAGCAAGAGGGTGTCCAGCTGAAAGGATTCTGTGTGTGTGACATCTGAAGGAAACTGTTTGCAACAATCACTCTTTAAGTTGTATTTTCCTCAGGCCTGAGCTGTTTCACAAGGTCTGTGTGAAGCTCCTCCAGTTGTGCTCTGATTAACAGGAGACCTGCTGTTTGTTGTGTCCTTTTTAGGTTTGGCCAGCAGCACTTAAAGCCCATTTGTGCTGAGCCAGTTTCTTCAAGTTGAGTGTGAAGTTCCCAAATTACAGGAACAAATACTTGTGCTGTCATAGCCCTTTCTGTAAGTGATCTCAGGGCTGTGCTGCACTTCTCACTCGCTGGATTTCTACATCAGCGTGGCTTGGGGATTCAACAAAGCTGTATTTTATCTCAAAATGAATTTTAGTTTGGACTTTCACTTAATTTTTATAGAATTAAGCCTCATATGGGCAGTGTGAGAGATCTCTGACCTTGGCCTTGCTGTAACTACAGTCAACAGAGCCACTGTGAAATAGGTTTTTATTTTGAAGATTAACTTGTGCCTTCTGGTGCTCTTGTCCATCAGCTGTGGCACAGGAGGAAAAATCCGAGGAATGGTCTTCTCTGAGGAATTTGCTTGTTGACTAAATTTAGGATTATGTTATTAGCAGTAAGTGCATTTCCAGTAGCACTTGGTTGACTTGGAGTAAAAACACCTGGCAAGGAGAGGAGGTGATGTTGAAAATAGGAAACAAATTTTCATGCTTCAAGTCACAAGAACAGCATGAAGTTTTGGAAGAAATTATTGAAGGTCAGGATTGAATTATTTTGCCCTTTTTTTGAGGGGGGGAGATGCCTTTGAAGTGCTCAGGATTTGGGGTTGTGCACTGTGCTGTTCCTGTGTTCATATCCCTGTGACAGTGTCACTTGTGAAGCTGTTTTGTGACTCTGGGAATTCCTTAAGCCTGGGTAGGAAGGATCAGTGTTGTGCTGATAAAGCTTCAAATATTCAATGAACTTCTTTCCTTCTAGATATTGGATTAATAAGCATTTCCATGGTAATAAAAATAGGTATGAGGTGTTGATCATTATCAACTGTTGTAGATTATTAAAATGTAATTACAGTCCACAAAGAAACAGGAAAGTTAACATTAACATTTTACTGACCAAGCTGAATGAAATGCAGGAATAGTTGGAACTGGGCAGAAAACAGAAATTTGGGCACTTTCTGCCCCTTGAACTGGGAGGATTGCATATACAACGAGCTGGGTAATTGCTGTAAGCACATGCTGTTTGCAAGACATGAATATTGTCAATTGCATAAATGCAACCTCCTTCTCAAATACTTATTTTTGCAATAAATGCTTCAGGAACTAGTTGCTTAATTGCCTGATTGTGACAAACAAGATGAGGCTGAAACAAAAAAGTGACTGAAACCCAAAGTATTCTGCTGGAAACCGAGGCTGCATTGAAAGTTGCTGCTCTCCAAAAGGCATTTTCGTGCTGCTGTTGTGCATAAGCTGCTGCCTTTGCCAGTTGAAATAAATACATCTTTGATTTTGGCCAGTGTTTTCAGTCCATCCTCTGGAGCACGTTCTGAGCCTGGTCTGTCAAAGGCCACTGAATTTTGTCAGTGTTAGGAGTTGCATAACTCCTTTGTGAGTAATTACTGGCAGTGACGTGGATGACTCAGCTCTACCTAGTTTTGTGCATCTCTCAGAATCTCCACAATCGCCTGGTGTTCTGTTCAGGAGAGGAAGTAAAACACTGCCCCTAATCTGAGTGCCCTCAGCCATTGCAATGTACAGATCCTGTAAAGATCTTAGAGAACAAGTTGCCTTAAAAAAAAAAAAAAAAAGTATGCACATTAATGCCCTTAAAGGGAAAACAATGAGTGTCTTTATGCATTGAAAAGGGCTGCAGCACAGCGATAATGATGGTGGGTTTGTATCCCACTTGTGAAATTAATTTTGGAAATCTGCTGTAGTATTCTGGGTCTCTGACAGGAGCCAGGGGTCTGTTGCAGGTAGCTCACCTTGCTTCCTGCAAGATACCTTTGGAGACACTTAACAATAATCCTAATTCCAAACAGTGGTATGATTTATTTACTCATCATAGATAGAATTCTGCTATTTATGTAGTACTTCACTGCATTCAGAATAAAATTTGGAATTGCTGCCGTCCTCAGGTTTAAATGTTACCCTTTTCCAGAATTGCTTGCCATTAAACACGATTTGGAGACTGGCTGCTTTATGCCCTTTGATTCTGGAGTTAAACTCATGCACACAGGCAGGAATGAAAAGATCTCAAGTGCTTTGGTAATTCAGTGATCCCTGTGCTTGGGGTCAGCTTTGTGTCTTGCCAGAGCTGTGACTTTTTGGAGACACACGTAATTCTCCCTTGATCTGATAATGGGAAGGATCAAAATACTTTTTAAAATCACTAATTATATGTTGCTGAAGGTTTGGTGTCCTGTCTAAATGTATGATTTATTTGCCACAGGAAAATAGCTCTCCCTAGTAATTGATTATGGGTTTTAGGTGTTTTAAATTGCTTCATCTCCCTCTTTTACGTGGTGTGTTAAAGAGTGTGAGGGAGTCTGGAGGCCTCTTCCCTTTGTGGGGGGAATTGAGGGACTGGGGCTGGCCCAGAGTTTGTGCAGGTGGGGTGTGGATGTGCCCAGAACCCTCAAATTCCTCAGGCCTATCTCAGGAATTCCTCAGTAGGCCAGTGTGTTGCTAATTAAATTAATGATGCAAACCCTCTATAGATGTAATTAAAAATAAATGAGGAACAAATGTGGTCATCCTGTCAGGATATTTTTTCCCCAAATCTTTTTTAGCATAATTGGGATTTCTGATGTCAGCTTCCACTCAAATATTTTGAAATAAGTATTTGAAGTGTTCCTTCTGTGTGTGGGGAAGGAAACTGCTTATTCCTGTCCATGTGGGAGAGCTGAGGTGCAGCTCTGGGAACAGCACAGAAACTTCCAAATGGAGCCCAGGGAAGGAGAAACTGGGGAGCTGCAGGAGCTCTTGGTGATCCTTGGGTAGAATTTTACCTGTTTGAGGCCAGACGAGATTTTAGGTGAGCAGAGCTGAATACTGCTTTTTACTTCTAATTATAGCACGATGATAAAATTCCCAGGTCTGCCTTTTCTAAAATTTTTAAAATTCTGTTTGAATGCCTCATTCAAGAGACATAAAACCAGGGCAGAATGAACCTGCTTCACATCTTCCACTGCTTTTCCTGGAATTTGGCATTTTTGCTGACCTTTTGCCTGGCTTTCAACCAAAACCTGTAGACCCACCAAGTCCCAGGGCATGTGTTATGTAAACAGTGAAAACATCCTTAACATGGAGGGGTTCAAATCTTTGGTCATGGTGGGAATGCTCTGTTCTGCTGCACTAGTCAGGGGAAGACCATGTGCAATAGTCATTAAACCTTTTCCCAGCCCACAGAAGCCCTTTGGATATTCTCAAGGGAGCAGGGATGGTCCCAGCCGTGTTTAAATCCAGAGATGTCAGGGAGCTGGGACCCTGAAAAAAAAAGTGAGTGGCTCTGACCAGGTGCTCTGACCTAAACTTTGAGCTCATCTATTTACATAGTTCCTTTTGTTATTTTATACTGATCAACAACGTGGGGTACTTTGTGTCATTTCCAGAATGTCTGTTTGGAAAGTGCTGGCAGTGTTTGCTTAAATGTCTGAGTTCCGTTTGAGTTTTCACGAGAGTTAATATTTAAAATGTTCAGTTGTAGGAATTCAGCAGCACTGAGCAGCAAAATGATTGAAAGAGGCAGGAATCTCCTTGACAATCACAATGCTGGCTTCTTTCACCTGTTCTTTTTATAGAAAGCTGTGCTTCTTCATTCTCAATAACAAATTAAATTTGTGCATTCGTAGATATTTAGTAAATAATGACTTAGAGGTTAAAATCGTTCTGTTCTGTAGATGTTTGTGCAGAAATATTCATGATTAAATCACTAAAAGGAGCCTCACTTGGCTGTGGAAGCTGCATTTTGTATCTGCTTTCCACAGAGGTGGGAAATAAGTATTAACTGTCACTTTTCTTTTTTTGCCAGCTTCTGGTTATTGAAACTTGGCCAATTAAGTGACTGTACAAGACAGTAATGATTTGATTTTTGTCATTGACTTTTTTTAGCTGAATTTCTTCACAAGGTACCAGACTTTGGGTTATATTCAAACAAGTTTGCAGATTTTTTTTCTTGGTTCTTCTTTTTTTTTTTTTTTTTTTTTTTTTAATGGGCAGTGACCAGGCTTCACCAACAAATATGGCAAAAGTGTAGTTGTGTGTATCAAGCAATAAAAGCAGATTCATGCCCTTGAACATCAAATTCTTTGGACTAGGAATTGGCAGGTGTCCCAGTCTGTATCAGTACAGAGAGACTGGACAGGAAAAAACAAACACAAACCAAGGAGCAACAGTGAAGAGGAAAAGTGTACGATAGGAAATTGTTAATTAAGATGATTACCTGCCATAAAAATCCGATAACTTAGCGTACTTGATTTGCCAGAAGTTGGAAGTACATTAAGTGGTGTTCTCAGGAACAACCTAGATGAAATAACACACTGATTTTGGGATCAAAACCCCATTCCAGCCCCATTTTTGTATCTGTAGTTTTCAGTATACCTGCAGTTCTTCAGGCTGGTCCCAGAGGTTAAATTTAATTTAACAAAACTTGGAAAATGCTGCCCATATTTATAGAAACAAAAGGTGAAATGCACAATAAAATCACTTCAAATTAAAGTCCATATAGGAACAATGTTATTGCATTTCTGAGCACCTGGAGTAGAAACCAGTTTATTTCTAGTTCCACATAAGCCTTTTGGACAATTTTGGTGGGCTTTACATTGGTTCACACTTGAATGTAATCTGTGGTGGTGTGAAAAGAAATTGCCTGAAAAGAGGCTGGAGGTCAGAGCTGGGCTGAACTTTGGTGTCACTTCTGGATTTATTCAGTTAATTTGTACAGTAACAAGCATGGTGAGTCTTGTCCCTCCCACTGTCTAATTTGGAAAAAAAAAAAAGATATGCAAAAAAAGTTATGCGGCAAATGGTTAGCCTTGGTTTGTGGAGCCGGGGTAATGCATGAGTGATTTTTGGGTGTTGAAGTTGGATTTGCAGCACATGAGAGATGAATGATGGGCATGGGTTGGAGGTACCATTGGTTAAACTGAGTTGTGACAAATAGAAGCTTGCAGAGTGAAAATAAATCAAGCTTTATGCTATTTCCTTGATCTGTTTTTCTGGTTTTTGGCTTTTTTTTTCTCCAGTGAGGATATAATCCAAAAATAAGTACCAGTATCTTGCTATACAAAATTGGAGATTTAATTTTATGAAAAGCATTAATTTGTGAATTAACTCTTAAAAGCTCTCCTCAAAACCAGGAGTGTGGAGCAGCAGTGGGAGCGGCTGGGTGTCACAGTCGTGGTACAAACCTGTCCCCGTTCTGGGTTTGGTTCTGAACAGAGCAATCTGTGGCACATTTCTCTGTAGTCCTGTGTTTCACCATCTCCCATGCTAACAGTAATATCATGTTACAGTATCTTAGGATTTTAGAAAAACTCAGAATTACAAGAAAAAAACTCATTACCCAGCCTAAAAATTTAATTGGTCCAACTTCTCTTTTCAGAAAAAAAAAGTTTGAGTTTTCCTATGTCATTTCTAGTTCGTATTTTAGTGTGAGGCCTGTGCCACATAAAGGTGGAGATGCTGAACAATTAATATATAAATAAATCAGCAGTTATTACTAGCAGAATCCATAAAGGCATTCACCCATTTTTGTCAGGTATTTCCAGTTTTTAATGATTGCTTTGCATGTCTGAACAGAGCATCTTCTTCATATTTCTGGAGTTTGTTTTTTTTTGTTTCAGCACTGAATTATTTGTGACTTAGGGAGTGCTTGCACTAAGTTTTGAATTATTTTTTTTTTACTGCAGCTGTGGACTTGGTATTTTCAACAAGGCTTGGAATCACTTTTGCATCTTTTCTCTTTAAACTGCAAATTAATTTTCATTAGAAGACTCCAGGTTTCTGAAAAGCATCTGCAGCATGAGTTTTGTGCACAACTGAGGAATTCTGCATTAGTGTCATCCTGTAGGGGTGGTATCTGAAGCTTTTAAAGGAGTTTTGAATTAATCCCAATTAAATAACACTGGCATAATAATAATAATGATGGCATTTACAAAGGGAGATGCTAAATGATCCATAAGGGAGATGCTAAATATAACTACAGAGTAGTAGTGTTTGTTTGAAACTACAGCTTTAAATTAGAGCAACCCCACCACCAGTTTTCACTTGTGTGCTCTGAAATGTAAATTGGTCAAATTTTGAGCTCTTATTAATTTGAAATTGCTGGGTCTTAATGATGTTTTTTCTTTTTTGTTTTTTTTTTTTTTACCTTCATTCTCCTCTCCAGCTAAATGGCCTTAAAATGGCAGATGAGCCAATGGAAGAAGGTGAACCGTATTCCTACCACGTAAGTGTTTGATTCCTGCTCACTTCAGCCACTCATTAGCATGACCTCCTGTTGAAGCAAAATTTATGCATTCCCTGCTCTTTAATAACTTCTGAACCCATCATTTATTTAAATAAATCTGAAGAGACTCTTAAGTCTCAAAGATGGCTTTGGAAATTAGCACCTGGGTAGGGACTGTAAATGCCTTGTTTTGGAAAATCTGCTGCATGGGGCAGAGCTTCATGGAAAGATTCCCTGTGCTGGGGGAAGCATTTGCTGATCCCTGAACCTCAGAAATGCTCAGGCCAACCTGGAACCTTTCATTCAGAGTGCTGAATGCTGCTCTTGCTGCAAGCATTTGTTCTGCCTTTGTAGTTTTTAGTGTAGCTGCTGTACCCTCAGCTCTAAGGTACTTAATTCTGCTTTTTTAGAACTGAATTAATGTGTACGCCAGTATGTTAATTTTGCTTTTATGCAGAAATATCCCAGGTAAGCCCCTCTGGGTTTTGTCCAGTGCCTGTTTAGGAGATGCTGAAGATAAATGTTCTGTGTGCTGGCTAAACCTTGGACTGAACTTCAGGCTCTCCTGTGTGTGGTGAAATGCCTGACTTCCCATGGAAATACTGGCCAGTATTTCTGAAGTCTCATCCTTGTACTTTTGAGCAGAGTCATGAAGGTGTTTGCTGCCCTGAGAGTCCCTGGAAGTGTCCAAGGCCAGGCTGGACAGGGCTTGGAGCAGCCTGGCATAGGGGAAAGTGTCCCTGTCTGTGGCAGGGGGTAGCACTGAATGACCTTTGAGTTCCCTCCAACCCAAACCAGTCTGGGATTCTGGGATAAGCAGATCTTGTCACCAGCTGTAACCACTTTGTGTTACAATAACAACATTTATGAGGCAGAGTTTGGCGAATGAAGTCTTGGGCATAGACCCAGGTGGTTCCTGGACATTTCCTGGTGTGCAGTGGGTAAATAAAGTGTCAGAGTGTCTCATCTGGAGCAAAGAAGAGAGCACTGGATTGTCTGAGTTTTCTGCTGCTCCTGAAGGAGGAGGAGGCTGCTGAGCTCTTGGGTGCTTGTGCCACATTTCAGGGAGCTGTGACAAAGCCATGACTGATCCTGGTGTTCCCTCTGCTCCTGGTGATGCTGCTGGGAGCAGGGAAGAGTTCCCTCTTGTGCAGGGCCACTGGGTAGGAGCTGGTGCCTCAGCTTGGAAAGCAATTTACTGCTCAAGCAGCAGAACACAAAATGAGAGAACCAAATTTGCAGTTCGTGGAGGCCAAAGTAGAAATGAAAATGAAAGTGGCTTGGAGCTGCTGAGCTCTGTGTGCTCATTCCGTGGTGGTGATGAAGAGGTCTCTTGATTACCTCAGTCATGCCAGTTTTTAGTGCCTTAATGATAGGTAAGTAAGTGAAATTATATAAACATCTTTTGTGAAGATAACACACTTTATTTAAAAAACCCAACTCATTTCATCCATCTCAAGTTAGTCTTTATTTGCATGGAAAACATTTCGCTCCTGAGTTCACATTTAGAAATCCTCTCAGTCTCCTCAGCAACCAGGTGTGATGTCACAGGCTAATGGCTCGAGGTGGGTGATAAACACAGGAGAGGCTGAACTCTTAAAGAGCTTTTCTCATGCAAAGTTTCACGGTGTTGAGGAATACAAATTAGGATGGTGAAGAAAAAGGACTTCTAAATAGAGTATTTACATATTTCTTAGGAAGAAGCAGCCATTAAGTCTGTTGTACAACTTGGTGTGTAATTAGACAACTTGCTGCTTTCATCTGTCATCAGATGACTTGGAAATGCTGCTGTTCTTACCTGCCTTAAATTAGGCATGTGTTTAAAAAATAAAGGAAAATGAAAAGCTAGGTGTATCATTCCTCTGAGTGCACAAATGCAGTCACCAGGGGGAATGGATGAGGGGAGCTTGGGATGTTTACAGTGTCTCATCACTGTGTGATGGGGTTTGTGACCAGAGAGGGAAATCAAGTAGCTTGGCTGTGAATATAGAATTAACTTTGTTTTCCAGCAGTGTCTGCTGTTAATACCCACCTTGTGTGGGAAGCAGGCAGAACAAACAGGCCTTTCCCAGAAGGAGGATGAAATAAGAGAGGGGAGGGGAAAGGACTCCAGTGCAGTAACAGCTGGACTGCAGTTTGGGAATGTACCAAGATGTTTGTTTGAACTCTTGCTTTCTCCCTCTGGACAAGCAAAGCAATTAAGGCAGAAGCAATTAATGCAGTGTGATGATTGCTTCTTTTTTTCTTCTTTAATTACTGCAGCATGTACAAATTCAGATGAGCACATTTCTACTCTGAATTTCTGTGTAAAACCAGAATTTCATCCGGGTACTTGTGTATGAATTGTGATAAAGGTTCACCTGACTGTAGAATGATGTTATTTCCAAACCCAGCTCAGCTCCTTTCCTGGTGCTGTTTGTGCCTCTCATGGAGGGGCTGTAACTCACTGGAGGTTGGGGGGGGGTGTTTTTCTGCTCTCTAAGAGAAGCTTTCAAAGTGGAGGCCTGCAGAGAGAGCTGATAATCATTTGATGCCCCAAAAGTGAAGTCCTGCAAATCAGATGGCATTTTCACTTGTGATTTTGTTGTGTACAAGAACTTTATTGATACTCTTGGTAGGGCTGAGGGTGCTGCTCCTTTTCCCCTGCAAGCTGAGGTTGCTGTTGTGGGGCTCAGTTTTTAATTTCAAGGGTGCTTATTTTGACACCTTGCTTGTTTTGGCTCTCAGAAACTTCTCTTACACCACAAAAGCTGCAATCCATCATGAGATTTGCTGTCATCAGGAACATTTGTCTTTGCACAACTGGGGCTGCTGTGCCCTGCTTTGCTGAAGATGAGAGGGACATGAGAACATTAAATCACTCACCTAGCTCAGAATTATACCCTCAGCTGTCTGAAGGAGGTCCCCACACAGGATAATCTTCCCAGGAGCTCTGCACCCCTGAGCTGTTTCTTCTCTTGGATGCAAGAATTCTCAGAGTCCTTAAGATGACTCATCTCTTATTTATGGTCTTCAAATGCTGCCTGTTCCTCCAGCTACAAATGGATGACCAGAGTTATTATTTGCTGCTCTGAAAAGCAATAATTACCCCAAATGATGAAATTCAATTTGGCTTTCATTAAGACTTATTTCAGGAAAGGGGAAAGATGAGAAGAGTAATCACTGGGAAAACTAAAGCTGCTAAAGCAGAGGTGAAGCACAGAAGTCTTGGTTTAAAAATCTGTGCATTTATTCCTTTCATGTAAAATAATCCAGCTTTTCTGTAGTTGAGAGGAAATGACCATTCTTTGAGAATTTTCTTTCAGTTCAGAAATTTTAGATGCATCTATCTAAGAAAAGATAGATGGAAAAACTCTTCATTTGAACAGTTTAGTTCTTTTCCTAAATCTTACTAGAATTTCAAATATTTTAAAATAAAAGTCAACAAAATAAAATCCAGGTATTTACATGCATTTTTAGCAAGACAGTTACTGCAGGCCTGTTCACTGTTGTATTTTGTTTGCTTTGAAATCACAGGATGAAGGAAGTGTGAAAGAAATTCCTATTACACATCATGTGAAAGAAGGATGTGAGAAAGCAGATCCAGCACAGTTTGAGCTACTTAAGGTTCTTGGACAGGGATCATTTGGAAAGGTAAGATGATAAACTTGTTCCCTGGACCTGTCCAGACATTCCAGGGAATAGTGGCCAGCAGAGTTGCTGGGAATATTTGAAAATGTATTGAGTAATTGAATCCTTTCCCAGCCTTGCTCCAGTGCCATGGACAGAACCTTCTGAAGGAAATTGTGGTTTGTGTTTTAGGGATGGGACTTGACATGCTGGGAAAGTTTGGCTTTTTTCAAGACACAAAATCTGTATTTGTGTAGCTATAGAAGAGTTGATTATGGCAGTTTGGAACTCAAAGTAAATAACCTGAGAAATGATTTTCAGGTTTTCTAGTTTGCTGTATTTATCAAGGGATCTGCAGCTAAAAGACACTAATTATTCAAATGGCACAGAGAAGAAATATGGCAGGATTTTTGTTACAATATTTGCCTTTTGTAATGTGCCACTGGGTGTCACTTTGCAGAAATGAAGTTGAAAATTTCATCTCTGTCACTGTGTTGAAACACAGTAGTTGAAATATTAATCCTAGTGTATAGGAAGGTAATTAATTTTTTAGAACCAGACTCAAACTACGTCTTTTGCAACATCTAAAGTAGTCAGCTTCATGTTCATTCCCATTTTCCTGTTCTTCTGCTGCTTCTGTGTGTGTCTGTAGGCAGGAACAAACCTCTGCATAGAGTGCAATGAGAGAGGAGGAAATTTGCACTAGGAAGGCATTCTGTGCATAAGTGGTAGTGGGGAGAACAGACTTTAAATATTTCTTAATATGTTAAGGTTTCACAAACATTATCAGGTAATGTTGGTTGCCAATTCCCTCACACCCTTCTCACTGTCAGAGCCTGAAAGGCTCCATAAATTTATTATATTTACATTATCCTGAGATGTGTGGAGCCACCTCAGGGTTGAGCACAGCTGGCACAGCCAGCCCTGACTCAGATTTGGCTTCCCAGGGCTCAGGGCTGTGCCAGCCTGAGGAGAGCTCCTGTTTGGAACCCAGCAGTTGGCCTGAAGTGCTCTGGAGCTGTGGAGCCCTGGCAGTGCCTCTGCAGGAGCTGCTCAGTGCTGGTGCACACCTGAGCCCAGAGCTCTGTCTCTGCTCTTCCCACTGAAAACAGCAAGCAAACAGCAAGCAAAGAAGAGGATCAGTGCCTGTTCCCTTCCTGGAGTTTTCTCTTCCCAGTTTCTATTCCCAGAGTTTTTCCTTTGGGCTTGGCAAGCACAAGGGTGGTTTCCTGGAGCCTGGTTTTGACATCAGTGCATGATTTAACACTTCCACAGAAATAAAGGGTTAAACCTCCTGAATTTCTGTTCATTCTTTGAGGAATGATGTGCCTTCTAAAGCAGATAGGCGTTATGGAGGATTTGCCTGCAAATTGAATAAATTATAAATTAAAACTATTTCAGTAGTTTTCAGCTACTTTATTAGCTAAAATTTGTAACTTGTATATTAATTCCTTATGTTCTCATTGTTTGTTACTAAGACTAAAATATTCCTATCTACTTATTATTTATAATTGTGATTGTATTCCTCTAGAACTGTTTTCTTAGTTGCTGGTGTTCAAATTGCTCCCTTTACCATTTTCTATCACCTTGGCCTATAGGAGAGCACTGATGTAGGTCAGTTATTGGGCAAAACTTATTAAAACAAAAAGCCAGACAACCTTGAAACATGATGACATTTTTCTTTTAACCAGAGCTTAAAATAAAAACAACTCCCGTCCCAACCTTGTACAACTTAGTCATGCCAGTGCTTGAATTTCTGATTCTAGAATGAAAAGTTTGACAAGATAATTGAGAAAATATATATAATTTCTAGATGTAAATAAATTAATTGCAAATGAAAGTCTGCATAAGATGAGATCAGAGAGGTAATTTTGGAGAGCTCTTGGCTTTCTCTTGTGACTTGTATTTTGTGTTTTGCAGCAAAACCAAATCACTCATAACTAGTAATTGCTATTACAAGAGCAGCAATTTAAAAGTAGGAGCACTATCAAACCATTTTGTAAATTGGAAGATCTGGTGGTTTAAAATTAGTGCAGCTCCATGTCTTTGTGCTGCAATATTTTATCTAATACACTTTTCTCAGTGTCAGGTTATATCACATCTATCTTTAAAACTCTTCTGGAGAGAAAAAAGTAGAAAAACCTGTTGGAGTTGCTATTCCAGAGGGAAAGGGTGCTTTGATCTTAAATGGTGAGGTTTCCTTGCTTTCATCTCACCACTTGTTCAGAATTCATTAATAAAAATGAATGTCTTAAACCTTAAAAACCTCTTGGGAGGTGGCAGACCAGGCCGAATTGTCATTCTCCAAGAAAGTGATAGAAAGAAACATCTTTCTGTGAGAACTTCTTTGATAAATCAGGAAAGAATCCAAATCTTATGGCCAGTGTCAGGCTTCAGAGAGCTTGGTGCTTTGCAGATGTGATCTGATCAAGGAATCCATTTCTGCCCTCCTTTCAAGGTGTGTGTTCCTACAGAGCCCTGGGAGCTGCCTGCCATTCATGGGAGATTTGCAAATGCTTTGTGAGAGTTTGGGTTTCATTACCAAGCTTGCAGTGATTTAAAAATGGGCTTTGTGTTGCCAGGTCTTCCTCGTGAGGAAGATAATTGGGCCTGATGCTGGGCAGCTTTATGCAATGAAAGTGTTGAAGAAAGCTTCTTTAAAAGGTAGGTTTGTCTTTCACCTGCCACTCTGGACCACGGGCTTTAGTGCACCTGTATTTAAAAGCTTTTTATAATCTTAAATATTTGTGAGTTCATAACTCTTCTGTGACAGGAGGTTTATTTTTAGACTAACTTGTAAGTTCATGTTTAAGTATTATTTTAAATCTGGCCAGGTAGCTTTAATTATGTGGTCAGAAACACTCTTTCAAAGTTTAAAATTGGATTATTTAATTCTGTTTAGACTTTTCATTATATGAAAACAAGTTAATTTCATAAACAGTTTTCCTTTTGTCTTTTGTTAAGTCAGAACTCTGCTGTGGTTAAAATGAAGTCATTCCCTCGTTCCAGGAGCCAGAACAATTTAATTCAATGTTTTGGCTTCCAGGAGACATTTGAATGGGTGCAAGTCCACTGTGTTACTCTTAAAAGAGAAAACAATGCAGTAATTTCACAATTATAAGCCGCACCATTTTCATTGAAGAATCCAGCCTACCCCAGTAGTGTGGCTAATCATCAGGTGCAGCTTATCTATGGACAAATCCCAGTGAAATGCCAACCTGGAAGTGAGAGCCGGCTGGGGAGGGCGCCTGGGGCTGCCTTTAAAGGCTTGGCTGGTCTATGAAAACTGTTTGCAACTTGAGCACCTGACACCAAACCCCGGGCTGGGATGATTCTCTTACTAACTCGTTACTTTGTTGCACATGGATCCTCGCTTTTAAAAAAAAAAATAATTTGCAGCTTATATTTGGGTGCGCCTTATATATGGACAAATCCCGTGCTCTACCTGGCTGTGTGGCTTATAAACAGGGGCAGCTTATAATTGTGAAATTACTGTAATCTTAAAAATATTTACTATTCAGCACAGAGAGATAATTGAGAAGTTGACGTTGGGAATGTAGCTGGGAGCTTTTTTCTTGAAAGCAATATGGGGATGTGCTGGAAATACGATGAAGCAAAGAAAATTGAGAAACAAAGCAGAGTTTCACTGTGTGAAAGGAGTTTTATGGGAGACTGGAACATTTAAAACAAAACCATGAGGGGAGGGATTCCTTTAGCCAGCAGAGCTGGTTTGTTTTCAGGGCTCTGTTTGAGTGTTGTGTTTTTGCTGTGTGCCCTCAGTTCGGGACAGGGTCCGCACCAAGATGGAGCGGGACATCCTGGTGGAAGTGAATCACCCGTTCATCGTCAAGCTGCACTATGGTTGGTACAGCTCCTTCTCTCTGCCTGCCTTCCTGCCCTGCTGCTCTTGTTCTGTTTCCCCTTGCAGGGTTAGCTTCTAGCAACTTGGGGGAAAAAAAAAATTCTATATAAAAGTTTTAGCTTGAGCCATCTTGTAAGAACTGCGTCTTTACTGCCAAGTTCTGCAGAGATTTTGTACTTTCCATTGATTTCAACCAAACCACAGCAATTGGTGTTCTTGCTGTTTCCCTGTTAGACAAAGGAGAAATAAAAGAATATTATTTTAATCCTGTCTGATTTTCTTCTGTGAAGAAGTGAGGAATCATTCAATAAATTACCTCGTGTGCTGCTGAATTATTTCAGTTCCACAACAAAAGTATTGCCTGTGACTGTAATTTCCTAGTCATAAAAAGCATTCAGATCTCTTTTGTAGCTTTGTCATACAACTATTGATTTTTATTTACTTTTTTAAAGCCTTTCAGACTGAAGGGAAGCTCTATTTAATATTGGATTTTCTCAGGGGAGGAGATGTATTCACACGATTATCCAAAGAGGTAAGTACCTACAATTTTATCTGCACTCACTCAGCCAGGGGTTGGGTTTTGTTGGTACAGGCTTGGCTTCTAAACCTGTTTCCCCCCATATTTCTTGTCATAGTGAAGTTTTTAATAACTTTTGGGCTTTCCTTACATATTCTAGATTCTGTTCTATCCTTAAGAAACCCAAGTGTGTATTGATGAGTAGCCCAAGTTTGAATTTGGCATCTGCAAAGTACAGTTCTTTTGTCTAAAAATGTTTTGTTGCTTGGAAACACAACTGAAGTAAATGAATATTTAGCACTGAAGGAAGGGGATGTGTAGTTCTCATGCTCTTAGTCAGCTTAGGTGCTCCTGGAACCCTGCAGCCCCGAGAGCTTTCTGCTGCACTGTAAAATTGCCTCGTGCTGCAATCCAAATGCTCATCCCCAATCCCACCAAGTGGGAGCACAGAGTGTTTAGAGCCCACTGCCCTCCATCCACCCCTGGCACACAACTGGACCTTGAATTTTCCATTTCTATTTTTATTTCCTGGAGGGAGAGCTCCAGAGGAGCGAATGGGATACAGCTACAGGCTGTTATTTTTTAAAAACATATTTTCCATCAAATATTTATTACATGATACCTTAAGTGTTATGAGCACATTTAGGAGACTTTTATTTTCTTTTGGCAAACCTTTTATAAAGATCTAAATTTTTAATGACAGTTTCTCAACAGCTTCACAGCAAAAAAGGTTTTCAGTGTTTTCACCACTGTAAATCCATTTATATTGCCAAAGCACAGGAAAAGCCACTTTCTTAAATGACAAAACTGTGTTATCTGATTTTTTTCAGGGCATGGAGGAGGTTGTTTTTTCCCAGTATGTAAGGCCATGAGAGAGTTTTCCCCTTATACTTCTCATAAAAAGAAAGGTTTTATTTTAGGAACAGGCAAAAGAGAAACAATTTAAGGGAGTTTTTGTGAAAAGCTGAGCTCAGTAACAGTGATGATGTCTAAGAATTGGGCTCAAAATCAATTAATCTGGAAGCTAAAATGGCTGTTAAAAACTTACAGTGACTGACTTGTCCTGGGTTATTGGAGCAGGAGGTGGGAGAGAGGTCAGGCTCTGCTTTGATAGGAATGTCTAATTCCAGAGGGAATTCTGGAATAGCAGGAGGAGCTGTTCTCCTGCACTGTCCCAGCTGGGATCATCCCCATGGAACATGCTGAAATCAGGGGTGCAGGGATATCCAAAAGAACTCCAGCAGGGGTTGTAATTCTCAAGTTTTCTTACTGCTAAGACTGCACTGGTACACTTCAGTTACCTTTTATCCTGGATTTTATATAGATATATATATAGATAGATAGATACCAAAAAAAAATCAGATTTTTATTTTCTGGTGGGAATGTGAGATAGTTTCAAAAGTCAAACACAGCCTATAGACAATGCACATGAGGATAAGTTCCCTGCGGCATTCCATCCTTTGCACACAAAGATTATTTTAAATTAATTTGGTTTAGTATGAAGTTATTAAATGACTTTTGTTGGTCTTTAAATTCTAATGTGGGTTTGAGAGCTGCAGCTGTGGCAGTGAGATGAGTGTGTAATGAAGTTTTTATTGGTAATATTTCATGAAGCTGACTTGCATCATGTTTAACTTGACCCAGAGAACAGCTTTAGATGTCATTATGGGGAGATGCTAGATGAGCATTTAGCACCATTATATTCTGAGATTTGCATTTTGGCTGCTCCAAGGAGTAATGAAATCCAAGGAGTAATGAAATCCAAGGAGTAATGAAGTCCAAGGCTTGCCTCTGCTCTTTTGAAAGAGATGAAGCCCAGCAGAGCATTGCTCTTTAAGGGTGTGAAGGTGCCACTGTGTGGATGTAAGAGCTTCATTGTTCAGCCAGGCCAGCCCCTGTCATTATGGAAATCAGGGAATATTCTGTGCCTGGAGAGCAGATCACACCTGAGCAGCTCAGAGTACGGAGCAGAGGCTCTGAGGGAGCCCAGGTTCCTCCATCCAGCCAGCCTGGGTGGCTGCACTCCATCCCAAAACAGGGAATACTTCCCTTCAAGTCCAAATTCAGTCCAGCAGTTAAAGATTTCAAGCTCCTCCAGTAATTCGTAGAACATGACAGGAGCCAAAGCAGGCACAGTTTTTTGTATATTAAATTAGAAGCAACCTGTGGAATGTTCAGGACTGAAGTAACATCAATATTTCAGTGTCTCACCAGGGTTCTTGAATTTTATTTTTTTTCCTAAGAGGAGAATAGGTTCCTCCACTCACAGGCTGTCATTGCCACCAGTGTTTTATTCTGCATGCTTTTTTCTTAAGTGATTTTTGCTTTTTTTCCCTGAATCTTGTTTATGTGAATTTACACTCACCCAACAGCAGCTGTATATTAAATTTTATGATGCAGTAGAAAACTGTCTGGAATTGGAGCAGGAGGAGTCCTGGGTGTCAATTACCCCAAATATAACAATTAATTAATTATCTGGAAGTTAATTAATGCTCTGCAGATAATGCTGATGGTTTTATTTAAGTATTGCAGGTAGTTCTTTGTGTACTTTATAATTAACAGATAATATTAAATCGTTTCTCTTGGCTGAGCTCATGAATGATGAGTTCACAAGGGACTTTTAAAGCTAAGTTTGAAATTTAGGCAGACAGCACTATATTTGTTTAGATTGCAGTTTTAAAAACTGAAGACAAGATCAGAAGGTAAATCTATACAGTTCTTATTAGGTTATGTTTACAGAGGAAGATGTGAAATTCTACCTCGCAGAACTGGCCCTTGCTTTGGATCACCTTCACAGCTTGGGAATTGTGTACAGGGACCTGAAGCCAGAAAAGTAAAGTAAAATGTATTTTACCACTATTACGTGTATTTTGCTTGTTGCTTTGCCTTTTCCACTGTGAAAAATTAAAACTCTTTCTGTTAACTCTTTGTAAACAAATGCAAAATGTAAAACACATATCTGTGTTTTAAATGGAATATTTGCTTGTTAAATTAATAACAGAATTGGATGTAATAATTTTAAACTTGTATTTTAAATGTTTTATGTAAACATTGCTTTTTATGTGGTTTGGTGAATGTGAATTTTAATTTTCAGCATTTTGCTTGATGAAGCAGGACATATCAAGCTAACAGGTAGGCACCACTCATTAATACCCTTTGTAAATAAGTTTTTTTGAGTTTCTGTGTGATTGTTTTTAAATGCATGTAAAATTGCAGAAATTTGTTCTGTGAGGAACAATCCAAATACATACATTCTAGAAAATTACGTATATAAAAGACTATTTGGAAAACAAGTAAGGAAAACTATACATTTCTGAAAGCTTCAAATTGAAGGTGATGATTTTGTACTAGAGAATTCATCATATATTTTAATCTAAGATTTTTGCTGTTAGATTCCAAGAGAAAATGAAGTTTTTTAGACCCTCAAAGACTTGATAGAATAATGGAAATCAGGTTTATGAAATGCACCTCTTTAAAATTCTGCTAAATTTAAGTACAATTCAATCCTGAATGTGTCACTTCCTCCTGAAAGTGGGAATAATGGATTAGCAATCATTTTTCCCTGTGAAAAAGAGAATGTTTGAGAGCTGAGCCAGTGTCAAGGACTTGTGTATTCACTGTATTCAAAACAGGAAAAGTATTCTGGGAATGCAGGGCTGTTCTGTGCTGAACTAGAGGCAGGTTACAGGTCCATGTTGCCTTATGTAACAGAATATTTTTAGTGTGATTTTATTTATTAATCATTCAGTAAGACCAGACCATGCAGGCTGCATTCCCTTTGAAACTGATTTTTACTTTAATTCCAGGCAGTAAACAGAGAAAATGAGAACTACTGAGTGTCTTAGAGCTCTAAACATGTAGGATTTGAAATGTCAGGTTATTTCAGTAATAATTTTAATGGCTGATCATGAATTTAATGACTTTTAGAATGATCTTGGAGGTGTGTAGTAAAAGAAATGTGCTGTCTCCAGATACCTGCAGTCTCTTTTTCCATGGAGAGCTGTGCTAATGATATTTCTGAAAATAACCACCCCAAACCTCTTGCATTTGGAATCACCATATATTGATTTCTTCTTCTTGCCTGCCATTCTTTACTGGCTGTATTCTTGTGGTGCTGTTGTTGTAGACTTTGGACTCAGCAAGGAATCAGTAGACCAAGAGAAGAAGGCCTATTCTTTCTGTGGTACTGTAGAGTACATGGCTCCAGAAGTGGTAAACAGGCGAGGGCACAACCAGAGTGCTGACTGGTGGTCCTTTGGGGTGCTCATGGTACTGTATTTGCCTCTTGCTTCCCTTGCTAAGCTCACACAAATGCACTTAGAATAAGCTTGTCCAGTTCTGATGTTTGGGTAAGGGGGGCAGTTCGATGATTGAGTTGCTACTGGGTGGAATAAAATTGATTTTTCACCTCTAAGGAATGTTTATCAGGCGCCTGGAAAATGCTGTGTTGTCCTTAAGTGGTTAAAAGCAGTTAGTCAGTGTGAGATTTCACTTTGTGTATTTATTTTGCATGTTACCTGATAGTTAAATTTAAAAACAGACTTGAAGACTTGGTTTGAAGGAATATAAATTATTTCTGTGAGAAGGAATGCTGGAGTGGAGTAGTGAGATAAGTCACTAACTGCTGCCACTCCTGCCCTTCTGGGATGTGTTAGAGCATCAGCCTGGCATGGACATGGACTTGAAAAGTCCATTCTTGCAGTTTTTGGAATATGGCAACATCTAAAACCTGGTTGTGGAAGAGATTTTATTACTTTCAAGTAGCTTCTTGATGTGTAATATTCCTCCATCATCATCACGCTACACTTGCCACTGTTACCATCATATAAACTGCAAGTGAGAGCAGGATTTCAGATGTGGCAACACTTCCATAATCTTTTCAAGGTTCAACCAGTGTGATGTAGAGGTAGGAAAGGGTGCAGTGCTTAACATTTTGTTTCAGCAGTTGGGGGAAGAAGTGTTGATTTAGATTAACATTTGTTCTTTCCAGTTTGAAATGCTTACTGGTACCCTGCCATTTCAAGGTAAAGATCGAAATGAGACTATGAATATGATACTCAAGTAAGTACACCTCCTTCCTTTCTCAGAAGTAAGAAAATGTCATTTTAAACATGTTTTAACAACTTGTTATACCTCCTTGTGCAGCCTGGTCTTGGGGAAGGTGTCCCCCCAGCAGGGGCTGGAACAAGATGAGCTGTAAGGTCCCTTCCAATCCAAACCATTTTATGATTCTCAGAGCACTGAGCTGCAGCAGGAGCAGAAAGCAAAGCTCCTTGATAAACTTTAGATCCCAGGCTGTGAAGAACCATTAAGTATCCCTGCAACAGGAGCAGAAAGCAAAGCTCCTTGATAAACTTTAGATCCCAGACTGTGAAGAACCACTAAGTACCCCCAGCAATTAAAATCTCAGGGATGAATCTGTGCTTGGATTGTGGGCGTACAACAAAGATAAGAACAGTGCAGGGACTGAGGGCAGCTGGGTTTTCACTGCTGTTGTTGTTGCACTCCCTTGCTGCTGTTACAGCACACCTTGTTTTGTAAGCAGCAGGTGATCAGGTGTTGCTTTGTGTACAGATGTGTGGAGAGCCCTTACGTGCTCCAGTTCTCATCTGAAATTGCTCCAGTTACAACAGAAGCTGTTGGACTGGACAAACTGGGTGAGCTGGTGCTCAGTGAGTGGAGCTGTTGGGCAAATATGTTCTCATCTGTCTGTGCTCAGCCAACAAAGAGTTTCCAGAGCCTTGGGCCCTCTGAGGGTGATGGGGAAGGGGAGGAAGGAGAAATTGTTCTTCCCAGCACAGGGCACTTTGAGCCTGCCCTGAGTGGGAGCTCATGTGGTGAAAGGATGGATTAGACCCTGAGCTGCCTGCCTTGCAGCTCCCAGAGATGCTGCAGTTCTGCAGAATTTCCTGCCTTGCCATTAGAGTTTCCATTAAATCAAATAAGTGGCAAAGTCAGTGAGCTTCTGTATGATGGCTCAATGAGCCCTGGAGGAATAGTAGCAATCACTTCAAGGGATTTGGTAACTCTTCTTAGTAGAAACCTCCTGGTGACATGAAGATGTCTGAAAATACTTACATATTCCTGAGATAATTATTTTACTATGTTTCAGCATAAAGCTTCCTTTTGGGGCTTGGGTGGGGTTTGGTGGTTTTGGTCTGATGTGTTTGTTCTTTGTTAGATTTTATTTTAAACCACTCCTGTAAACTTAGGAATTTATAGGAAACTTTGAAAGTTGATGAGTTAAGTGTGTGCACTCTACAAGGCTTTGGACTAGATCCTTGGTACATCAAACTGTGCAGTGAAATCTGTGTAGACAGTTTTTGCTAAGGTAAGTTTCTTCCTCTGACTTGTTCTCTATTTTCTTTTAGAGCAAAGCTGGGGATGCCTCAGTTCCTCAGCCCTGAAGCACAAAGTCTCTTGAGGATGTTGTTTAAAAGGAACCCATCAAATAGATTAGGTTTGTTCATTTATTTGGATCTTTAAATAATCATCTCAGCCTAACTTTTTATTTCAGAAAAAGTGGTTGCTAGAGACTCTCAAGCTCTGGGCGAACAGTAACATTTGGGTACCATTCCCTGTTAGTTTGGGTCACAACTTCCTGGGTTTGGCCAAGGAAAGGTCAAAATGTGGGATCAGTGACTTAGGAGTGAGCCAAAGCTCTGACTGTCACAGCAAAGAATTCTGACTCTGTACTCATGGGCTCCTTGTGCTCTCTGCCTCCCTGGGTATTTTACATCCTTGGAATATTTGTGTATTCCCTCAAATAACCTTGTCTGTGCAAACTTTTTAGAAATTAACTAAATTTTAATGCAATCTTCAAAAACTTTGCCCACAAGTGTGTTAAACACAGTATTTCTTTTGTTCAGGAGCTGGTTCAGATGGAGTTGAAGAAATCAAGAGACATCCTTTTTTTTCTACTGTTGACTGGAATGTGAGTACAAAAGGATCTGAATGATGAAGCTGTTGTTAATTTTTCTGTCTTGTAACATTTGTACAAGAATTTACATCTGAATAGGGCACAGCAAACACTGCATTACTGCTGACTGGCACATCCTGGCTTCTGTTGTTCCTTGGCATCTGGAGCTGCAGTATTTACTGCAGATAGAGAGTATTAATTATAAATTGTGTATTTAATTTTTAAATCATTAAGAGTTGCAGCATTCTCAAGCTGAAATGGTCCATTAGAGCATTTGTAATTGGGAGAGGCTGCTGGTGTTGCCAGGAGTCCTTCAGGAAGTGTCTGTGCAGTGTTCCCCTGCAGGGCACAGCAGCTGGAAGTCCTGGGCTTCCCTTTGCATCACTCCCACCCCAGTCAGAGCAAGAATTAACTCAAGTTCTTCAACATGACCCAAGGTTTACAAGATCACAACTCCTGGCTTTAATTTCTCATAAGCACCTTGTGATTCTGTGGTTCACTCATCCTCTGAGCTATGTTTGCCAGAAATGTTCTCAAAGCCAAGGTGCTGTGTGTGAAATAAATCCCCTCTGCTGTGATGCTGCCGTGGCTGATGGAATAAATAAGGTGGAATAAATAAGGTGGAATAAATAAATAAGAAGGGGCTGTGCTGACAGAGCTGCAGCCACACAGGGCTGTGCTGTGCCCCCTGTTTTTTCAAAGCCCCTCATCATTATCTGTCTATTTATCTCCTGGATTTATTTCTGAAAAGTGATTTTCTAGCTGTGTTCATGCAGCAGCTACCTCAGTGTGTTCAACAAACAGCAAAACTTCACTGCTTTGTGTGGATACACTTCAGCAGTTGTTGTCTTGTTTGGCTTGATTATTTACTTTTTTCCTTTTGAAGGCACTGATGTTAAAATAAATACCAGCAGGGAAGTTTGAAAGCTCAGCAGTTCTAGCTCTTCCTTTTTCCTTTTTTTTAATTTTTTTTTTTTTTTTATAATAATTTGTATTTATTTCACTCTGGTGTTGATGACACTTCTGTATTTTACCTCTTTATTTCTTTGGGATGAATTTAGGTCCCCTTTCCTTGGTGTTGGATGGTTTGGTTGTTTTGATTTTTCTAATTCAAATATACTGTATGTTTTTGTGCAGGAAGGTTAAATTTCAAAAAAACTTGCAAAAAATGGATCTGAAAGGAGGAGAGAAATGGCAAGGAAATGCTCTTAGAACTTCCTGAATTTTACATGGGGATTGAACATCTTTTGACATGAAGTTTTCTGTTCCTTAGCTGTAAATGGGATTTATTGCAGATTTGAGATCTTTTCCCTGGTTTATTATGGTGAATTAGGAAAAGCCTGGAGTAGAGCTTTGAGAAGGGGCAGTTCCTTCCTAAGAGGGATGTGCCTGACACTGGTTGAGGTCTTTGTCCTTTATCTTGGCAAAATAACAGCACCTGTGGAAGCTTCACTGACTCTTGAATCTTTGTCCTTCTCTTTCAGAAACTGTTCAGAAGAGAAATTCAGCCTCCATTCAAACCTGCCTCTGGAAAGCCAGAAGACACTTTCTGTTTTGATCCAGAATTTACAGCAAAAACACCAAAAGGTAACTGTGCATGGCTGTAAATTGCTGAGGTCTGTGGGACAGCAGGGTCAAATTAATGCTAAAACAACAAGCAGGAAAGCCAGGGACCAAGTTAAAAGGAAAGGATGCACCAGGGTTCCAGTGCTTTGAAGGAGGATGTTCCCCTCAGCAGGTTTCTGTCCTTTGAATATTGTGCTAATATTTGAATCAGGAAGGAAAAAATAAATGGCATATTAAAAGCTGGACTATGGTTTTTAGTTGTGATTAAAGTCAGGCATGCAGTGTTTGAGGGGGAGTATTTAATATTAAAGTAAACTCAGTTTGATTGCAGCAGTTCTTTTTAGGGTCAGTATTTCATTGAGAAAGCCTTGCTTTAAGAAACATTAACTACACTATTATTATTCATAGATCTGCTTCAAGTTTCACTGCAGGTTTTCTTCTGTGAGTTGTTTTCTTTCCTGCTGCATCCAGCTCTTAAACCCACGTTTGTTTGGAGAAGGTCTGTGCTCTTAATAGGTACACAGAATTATTCAGCTGTGCTCACTGTGAGACTTCAGACAGTGAATTAGAGGTGCACAGAACATAGCCTGAGGAAAAACTTAATTCTAATAATTCAGGGGATTTTTCTCAGTGAAAATGTACTAATTGGATATTCTTGTGTTGCCTCACTCGTGCCTTGCCAGCAGCTTGAACCAGCACATTCTGGTGGTGCTCTTCTGTGTTACGAAGCTGTTGAGCACAAGAAAATCATCTTTATTTCTTTTCTATAAATAGTCTTGTTTCAATAAACTTCTTCTTAAAACGTCCTCATACGTGAATTCCTGCAGTGCTTTGCACTTTTATTTAAAACCCTGGAATACTTTTGTGTTTGTTACTGAAATAAAAGAGCACAGATAACAAACTAGAAGTTTATTCATTACTGAACATTGGTGTTCCTCTTGTTTCCTTCCCTTCTTTAGGATGGTTTTTGTCACATACTTCCCTTTCTGGGGTGTAGCCACTCTAACCCTGTGTGTCTGTGTCCCCAGATTCTCCAGGGGTCCCACCCAGTGCAAATGCCCACCAGCTCTTCAAGGGATTTAGTTTTGTTGCAACTACTACTGTAGAAGACCATAAAATATCACCCCTCACCAATATCCTGCCCATAGTCCAGGTAATGCTTTACTTTTGGGAAATTTCTGTCAAAGACTGACCAATATTTAGTATTTACAGTTGTTCTTGCTTTGTTGTAAAATGTGTCTTATTAAATACTTCAGTGGGATATTTTTAATTTTCAAAAGTGAGCTGCTGTTGCTCTGGAGGAAGAATTTCAAATAAAAATCATAGCAAGCAGGAGAAACTTCTGCTGTTGTGTACTGTTGCTTTAGATAACCACTTGCCTGTGTTTTTTTAAAGCAGCTTCATGGAAACAGTGCCCAGTTCACAGATGTCTATGAGCTGAAGGAAGATATTGGTGTGGGCTCCTACTCAGTCTGCAAGAGATGTATCCACATAGCTACAAACATGGAGTTTGCTGTGAAGGTACTGGCATAAACTCCACTCTTACATTCTGAAAGTATTGACTAGTAGGTTTGAAAACTTCTATTTGTGAATTTTCCAGTTACTCTGCTTTTATGTGTTTATAAGCTACAGTCTTGAAAGCTGAAAATCCTGGACGATGATGGGAGCACATGAAATAAAATGAGATTCACAGGGGTGGAACTGGGCTGCAGGGAATTAGTGATGCTTCAGACCCTGTTCAGTGGAGCAGGATAGGCTGCATTAATGACAGAATTTAAACAAGGATAGAGCAAGAAATGGATAAATAGGATTAGAAGCTGGAAGATGAATTACTCATGATTAGTAAGAAATAATGAACTCTAGATTTTTTAAATTCTGCTGTTGAAATGAGAATATAAATACAAAAAATGTCTTATTAAATAGTTTATTTATGCAAGTTGTTTTTCCTTTTATCTTTTGCAGATAATTGATAAAAGCAAAAGGGATCCCTCAGAAGAAATCGAGATTCTCATGCGTTATGGGCAACATCCAAATATTATTACTCTAAAGGATGTATGTACCTCCTTTTCTGCTGCCTCTACTAGACAGTGCTGTACAAATAAATACAGATGTGGGCAGCTTATTGGGATTCATTAAATTTCTTTTATATAGAAAAATCTACTGGGACAGCAGTGTAATAGTAGAGGGAGTGTTCCAAAATACAACATTGTCCTGATACTAATTTTTCCTAAAGGCTGCTTAACCAGCCTGAAGTGAGCAGTGATGTAAAGGTTGGAAATGCCATTTTTCTTCTTGTTTCAAAGGAGCAGCCAATGTGGTGGTAACCTGAGGAAGCAGTGGCCTGTCCAGAATGGCCCTGGAAGGGAAGAGCAGTAGGGAGTTGTAGGGCTGCTCTCCTCTTCCAGCACAAGTTGTTGCACTGAGAAATGTAACTCAGAGTGATGAATTACCAGCTGGAGTTGGGAGTGATGAATTACCAGCTGAGTCATGAACTGCCAGGCTGGCACACGAGCTGCCTTGCACTCCCTGCTGCTGTTTGTGGGAGGAGGGCATTTATGGGCTCGTGCAATCCAGATGTTGCCTTTTACCAGCTCTGAGCGTATTCTGTGTTGAACCTCTCCCCAGGTGTATGATGATGGCAGGTTCATTTACCTGGTGACAGAGCTGATGAAGGGGGGGGAGCTGCTGGACCGGATCCTGCGGCAGAAATTCTTCTCGGAGCGGGAGGCCAGCGCCGTGCTCTTCACCATCGCCAAGACCGTGGACTACCTGCACTGCCAGGGGGTGAGTGAGCCCTCCCTCCCACAGCCCAGTGAAAGGGTTAACTGCACCCCTTCAGGAGTGGCTTGTCTTCATTTTCTTTCATCTTCACTCTGAGTCAGGATTAAAAACACAAAGGAGATGAATTTTCTCGTGTTGGGACTTGGCTGTTTGTTAAATCTTACCTGAAGTACAGAGGGTTCTGCAGCACTTGAACCTAGCTAGTTACAAGGTTTTTTAAAGCTAAACAGGCCAATAAAGAACTGACATCTATATTATTTCTACTTTTGTCCCAATAACCAAACTCCTGTGACCTGCAGTGCTGTGCTAAGTGTCCAACCAGAAACTACTGCCTGAAATCATGAAGAAGGAACAAGAAGAGGAAGATGGGGCCATGCCCAAGAACCTCCATCTTCTCCCATACCTGTTACTATGTATTAAAAACCCCATATTCCAAACCCTTCACCACGTGACACCACACACCTCTCTTCAACTACACACCTGTGATTTTAACTCCATCACCCAAATTTAGAAGCCTTCTCCAAGGCCTCAAGTGAAAAGCAGTGTTCTGCTGGGGGTCAGTGTCAGAAAGCACAGAAAGTTCAAAAATCCCAGGTTTCTGGGTTCCTGGCACAGCTCTGAGTTACCACTCCCTTGCCCTGTGTGCTTTGCTTGCCTTGTTTTCATGCTACAGGGTTTTGTATTTTATCACAAAGGTGAATAATAGAAACAACTTCTCTTATCCTGGCAAAACCTTTGGACTCTACACTTTATGAAACAGACTTTTGTCCTGTTCTCCTTGTTGCCAAATCATGTTGCTTCCAGTTGCATTATGAGCAAGGAGGTTTTTCTTACATTACTGAAACCAGAATTTTTGAGTACTTTATTTAAAGTTATATAATTGTTTAAAGCTCTCATATGTATATTCATCTAGAGAACAGCTTTCATAAAATGTAAATGACAAACAAATGGACCTGCTCCCCTCAATGATGGCTTTTCAATGTCTTTGCTTAAAGGTGGTGCACCGAGACCTTAAGCCCAGTAATATTTTATACACTGATGATTCAAACAATGCTGATTCCATCAGGATTTGTGATTTTGGATTTGCAAAACAACTTCGAGGAGAAAATGGACTGCTTCTAACTCCCTGCTACACTGCCAACTTTGTGGCACCAGAGGTATTTCAACTGCTCTGTTTTCTCTAGTCTGTTTTGGGGGCATCAAATGCTAAAACTTTTCAGCAATGTTTGGGAAAAAACCTCAACAATTCTGCTGCTTTTCTTTAAATATAATCACACATGCTTTTTAAACACTGGTGCATGTGTTTATTATAAACCTGCTTTAAAAGCAGCAGAGTCCACCCTCAAAAATAAGACTGGTGGAAATCTTAGAGATGATCTGGGAACAAGAAATGTTGGTATTTACTGCAACCTCTATAAAAAAATCAGTAATCAAATCTCTGGCATGATCCAGGGATTGACTTACCCTTCCTTAGGCTGTGGTGTTGTTTTGGGATGGTTTTTTAATATTTGACAAGTCTTTAACACCCTTTGTTTCATAGGTTCTCATGAGACAGGGATATGATGCTGCTTGTGACATATGGAGCTTGGGAGTTCTCCTTTACACAATGCTGGCAGGGTGAGAATATTTCTGAGCTGTTTTGTTTACCTAAAATCCCAGAATGTTGCCTGAATCCTTGCTTCCATAGAAATGGTGAGGTGTTGGCTGGTGGAATGACACACACTCACAGGTGGGACAGGCAGCTCTGAGTCAAAGCCAAACAAACCACGTTTAGCCCACGAGAAACATCAAGGTTCCTCTTCCCAAAGTGCAGGGCTTGGAGGTGTCAAAGACTTCCCCCAGTTTTCAGGAGGGAGTTGAGTCTGTGGAAATGTGCTGGGTTTCTTCTTACCCTCCAGCCTCTTGTCCTCCCACCTCATCCCCTTTCCTCACCTCGTGTCTCCTGCCCCTCTGCATTCCTTGTAGAGCACTCTAGGTTGTGATCTCTGCAGTTTCCTCAACATCCCAACCTGATGAAGCTCTAGGAAGCATCTAGTGGCCAAATGAGAGATGTGTGCTGAATCCTGCTCTAGCAGAAAAAGAGCAGCTTTTTAGTCTTATGGCTCAATCCCATTGGAAATTATTCTCTGTACTTCCCATTTAATATAAGAAATATTAATTGTTAATAGTATGTGTGTATATTCTGTGATATTTTCTGTTTGTAGTGGGATATTGCCTCTGCTTCATGAGACTTTACCAATTTCTTGCAGTTTTTATCTGTAACAAGATGTTTTTGTTGTTTTTCTTTCACCAGCTATACTCCCTTTGCCAATGGTCCCAATGATACTCCTGAGGAGATCCTAGTACGGATAGGCAGTGGAAAATTCTCTCTAAGTGGAGGCAACTGGGACACTGTTTCAGATGCAGCAAAGGTGTAAATGTGTTCTGTTTTTTTATTTTTGTGGCATTCCAATGAAATCTGCTGAGCTTTTGTCAGCTAGGCTGCTCTATAAGTGTAGCTTGTTATTATTATCTGCAGACTTTATCTGCTCTAACATTTTATTTAAAGACTCCATCTGTAATCAATATGGATTCCCTGGGATGGTGTTGACCCACTGTGGATATCTTCATCACCAGTGTTACCTTTCTAAAAGATCAGCATTAATATTAAATATTAATGTTTAAATATTTTTCCAGTCCTTTGGAACTGCACTATTTGTTCATTTCAGTAGGAGTGATTCAGAATGCTTGTTGGCTGCTGCTGTGTTAGCATGAGAAATTCACTTCTGTGTATTTAAGAATGCTTCACATTTTGTACCTAAAACAAAGGGAACATTCTGTCAGCTTGCTCATATTTTGGTTTTATTTCAAACTGTTGCTGTCTCTGTTCTGTGCCCTTCCCACCCACCTCTCCTTTGGACCAACGTTGTAATAATTAATCAGTAGCTTATTGCTAATGCTTCTAGCAGGCAAAAACAAGTGTCCACTGCTGTTGGCTTTATGCTTTCTGTGGCTTGATGAAGGAAAAATTCCTTGCTGGAAGTGTCTCTGAATTCACTTGTAGTGAGGAGTCAGCAGAGCCCAGAGTGCAAAATGAACAAGGAGAGAGATTTGCAAATAATAGCCTTGCCTGCTACATTTTAATAGGATTTCTAGTCTTTAAAGATTATATTCATCATAAACATGAAAGGCACAGCAGTGATTGCTGTGCAATCAGGGCTGGCTCTGTTGAGCTGCTCCAGTAGTGCCCCACATTGTTCTCAGCCTGCTGCAGTGTCAGGGCACAGAACGACCCTGTTTGTCTGCTGCTCTCTGAGTGCTGGCATTGTGCTCATCCCTCACACTGGCTGCTTCTCCCACTGCTGCCACCCAGGATGATTTGGAGTGAGCAGTGTTTGTGTTTCCCTGCCCTGCAGGACCTGTTGTCGCACATGCTGCACGTGGATCCCCACCAGCGGTACACGGCCGAGCAGGTGCTGAAGCATTCCTGGATTGCCTGCAGGGACCAGCTGCCTCATTATCAGCTCAACAGGCAAGATGCCCCACATCTAGTAAAGGTAAAGCCACCTGGGGTGCTGCTTTAGTTGGTTTACAGACAGAAGTCTCATTTTTTTCTATTTGTTTTCTGTAGCACCAACACATTTAAGTTACGTAGTGAGAAAAATTCATGGAGTGGTGGAATGATTTGGATTGGAAGGGACCTTAAAGCTGGGTAGGGACACCTTCCACTGTCCCAGGCTGCTCCAAGCCCTGTCCAGCCTGGCCTTGGACACTCCCAGGGATCCAGGGGCAGCCACAGCTTCCCTGGGCACCCTGTGCCAGGGCCTCACCTTCTCACAGGGCAGAATTCCTTCCCAATATCCCACCTACCCCTGCCCCCACTCCCCTTGTCCTGGCCCTACATACCCTTGTGTAGAGTCCCTCTCTAAATTATTGGTAAATAATTATCTTCACCCTCTCTGTAAAAGAAGAGATTTTTTCTGGGTGTTTTCTTTAAGGAGTTCCTGAGCTGTCTCTTATCTGAGCAGCCACTGAAGTGGCTTTATTTGAGAAACTGGTGCTAATCTGGCTTTAAAGATACACAAATTGTGACCTACATCAACAGGTGACTCCTGCATCTAAGGGATACAAAAGAAAAAGTGTCAGCCATGCTTTTAGACATTGGAAGGATTCAACAACAGATGTTGAATGTTTTGTTCCTAACAAACTTCAGAGAATTCACATCATCTGTCATAAGTCTTGTTTAGGTTTTAATGGAATTGAGTATTTAATGTTTAATTGCTTTATTTTCTGATTAAAACTTCTATATATACAAATGATGATGATGTATTTCCTTTTTCCCTAGGGAGCCATGGCTGCTACATATTCTGCACTGAATCACAAGACATTTCAGCCAGTGCTGGAGCCTGTGGCAGCCTCCAGTTTAGCTCAGCGAAGGAGCATGAAAAAGCTCACATCCACAGACTTATAGATCCACTGGGACACCTGAGCAGACACAAGCAAGGGGGAAACCCAACCAAGTGGCTCTGTTTTGCCTGACCTGTGATCAAAAGGCATCTATGGTTTCCTGCTACACTACTTGAATTCTGTAAAAGTCCTTTTTTTAAAAAGAAAAAAAAAAATCCACAGGTTCATACTGTGTTTGTTTTACAGGCCGTATCTGTTAAGTTAATTTAAACATCAGGTACACCATAATGAATTTCTCTACACTGTCCTTTGAGATCTGTTGCAAAAATTCTTTCACGTTCTGTATAGTTTTGCTGGGTTCAGTTAAAAAAAAAATGGTTTAGGGGGACCGTTGCCAATGACCAAGTTGTACATAAAGTGTCAGTGTGAATTTTCTTTGCTTCACACCTTTAGACCCTGCTGTGAAGGGCAAATTCTTCATTTTGTAATTGGGCACTTCATTGATTCAACTCAGTTCCTCTCCCTTGTCCATGACCATGATGCAGAGTCGAGCAGTGTGGTGTGCCAGAGTTAATTCATCACTGTTGAGCTGTGTTTGCACAGCGCCAGAAACCGAGCAGATTGTGTGGAAACACAAACCAAAGGGATGTGCAAGATCCTGCACTTAAATTTGATCTCTGGTTATGGCCTCTAACAGGAAAATGAACATTTCTGGTTGTTACCAGAGATTGTGTCCTGCACTGAGCTGGAAAAAGTCAATATGTGGATAAATTTCAAGATTCAGGCTCTCAGAAACATTGGTGCCACTTCAGACGGCATCATGCAGCTCAATCCTTTGTTATTTATATTTCCCATCCATTAGTACAACTACTGGCTTATTTTCCTCAGCAGTCTTTCCACTAAATACACCCAATATTATGTTTGTTTGATATATGAGTCAAACTGACACTTTATTATAACCAACTTGGCACTTGGGGTTTATATTTTATTTATTTGATTTTTTTTTTTTTAATAGGAGGTTGCTTCACTCTCATTCTCTTGCCGCATGTACAAATATTACAGAACAGAAATGCAAAATTCTCTTTGCCTAACTGTAGGGGTAGCTTGGGAAAATAAATAAGCCTTGCTGTGTGCCCAGATAAGGGAATTCTGACCAAGAAATTTCACAGTTATGGACAAATTCCTTTCGGCATCCTGTGGCCAGCACTCACTTGCCCTCTCTGTCTGGTGTTAGCACTTCAGCTGTTCCTAAATGCTGGGATGGAGAGGAACTTCATTTCAGGGCCAGAATTACCTTGGGGTTTCCTGACTCAAAACCAATGCTAACTGCTGCTAGTTCATTCAGAGATGCACTTAGAAGTGTTTTCAAAAGTTGTAGACACTGAGCAACTGTAGTGACATAGCAAGATGATTTTAAATATTAAATATATTAGTGACATTAGACTGTGAAGTGAGCAAAACTCTCAGTTCAGACTCATTTGTCATCGTGGAATTTCCAAGTGCAAGACCCCAGGGCTGGCAGAAATCAGTGTTTTGAGACAGCAGAAAAAAAAAAAAACTCAGGAGAATTCTGGCCCAAGCACCAGGAGTGGTGATGATAACTCAGATCTCAAAAGAGGTCTTGGCTGGCTTTTGCTTATACCTGTGAAGGACTTGGTGGTGTTGGAAGTGCTTTTAGATAAGCTGCTTTCTTCTGTTGTGGTGGGGGAAGATGGACATTATCTGGCCAAATAGTTAGGTATGAATATATGTAGATTTGAAACTTAATGCTATAGCAAACATAGGTGTGCTCTTTGTATCACGCAGAACATCCCCCAGATGGAATTTCTTGAGTATTTGATAGATGTTGGAAGCTTTAGGGGCCATTTGTGCCTAGTTTTGAGGTGCCTGTTGGAAATGCTTGAAAGCTTATCAAAGAACACAACTGCTTCCTGGAAAGCTTCTTGTTTAGTACAAAATGTGCCCCTTCTGCAGCTGCTTCATCCTCCTGTTCCAGCAAGAATGCCTGGAAACCTCTTGCTACACTCTGTCAGGGGCATTTTTATGTAAACTTAAAAATGACTGCCAGAAGAATCTTAATTTACTCAAAAAAAAAGTCAAAAGTGGTGGAAATGAAAGCCCCTGAGCCCAGGTCAAGGTGTAATGTGGGTGTAAATGTAATCCTGAAACCTGTGTTGGGGATAGGAGGTAATGCAAGGCCTGGAATACAATGAAAATGTCAAACTTGAATTGTCTTCAGCTTTCCTGTAAGGCAGCAGCTGGTCTTTAATGGCTTTATCCATGAATCATTTAACAATGTTTCTGTTGGTATTTTTCTTTTAGCTTGCTTAGAAGCACCACAGTATAAGCACCTTAAAAGCATTTTGCACAAGAGCAGTTGGAAGCAGCTGAAGGGACTCAAGTTGTTCTTGATGTGCAGCACAAAGGCGGTGAGAGGAAAAGAACACAAACAAGGTGGATGTTCTGATGCATTGCTAAGGATTTAAAACACCTCCTGGAAAGTTATCCCTGTTTTACAGCCCTGCTGGCCTTTACTGCAGGTGGTATTCAGGGGTAAAAGCAAAGTTTCAGTGACTGCAACATTACAAAGTTGTCTTATTGTGGGGAAAACAAATGGATGTGTTTTATCTGACAGGCCAGTGTACCCTGGTATGCCATTTCTAATCCTTATTTTGGGGGAAAAGTTCCCCTTGCTCTGACTATTTCAGCATATCAGTCTTGCAAATGATTTGGGATATGCAGGAACATGAAAGAGTTACTTGCAGGTTACTTTTACTGTATTTAATGATCATCTTTGTGAGGTTCCTTTGGGAATTCCTTGCCTGGTTCTCATCCCTTTCTTTCCCAACTTAGGTTTTGATATCTAAAGTAGCATGGTCTGCTCATGAGCTGTCAGTTAAAGGTTTGAGAGGGAAGAGCAGGTACTGGGAAGGTGCTCTGGCTGCAGTGAAAGGTTAGTGGAAATTATTTCATATCCTCTGGGCACAGTTCAAGTTTACAAACTGCTGATGTTCTTACTGCCTTACTGAGTTAGGAAAAAAAAATCAAATTTTCAGTAAGGCTCATAATTACACAGAAGCAGGCATTCAGAAGGAGTTTCTACAGAGGTAAATCTTAAATGATAGAATACTTTGGCCATGGCTTCCTGCCAGAGAAGCTCCTGCTCTGGTGTTTGGTGATGTTCATTATCAGTGAGTTCCAGCTCTGGTGCACACCAAAAGCAGATTCCTGAGCTGGAGTGGGCTCAGGGCCTCTTTTGCTGTTCTTTCACCCCAAGATATCTCAATTTGTGACTTTGGATATAAAGTGAGGAGCTTTGTATCCAAAAACTGCAGTGGCACCAGAGTGAGCTCCGGAGAGCTTTCCTGGTTGAGTCCATGAAGCCACTGATCTGTGGCTTGTGTGGTTTTCTGCTTTTTCCCATTGTGCTCAAAATCAGTGAACTCCCCTTGCACAGGAGGAGCAGGGGCTGAGCCTGCTCTTCACTTGAGGCCTCTGTTGTTGGAATGTTCTTGCAGCCAGAGAAGGCATCAGAGCCTCACCCAAGTCAGTCATGTGGAGCTTGAATTCTGTCTTCCATGTTTTAATTCCTTTTCCAAAGCTGATCTTCAGCTGTCCAATGGTTAAAATAACCCCTAGCAAGCTGCAGCAGGTGGGAGTTCCTTGCAATGTTCTGTGCAGCTGTCTTAAATAGATAAGGTTATAATAATTCTCCTGGTTTATATCAGTGAAATTAGGCTAAAATATCAATGCAAACACAGGGTTTCTGTATTTCTGTAGCACTTAAACTTTTCAGTCCTATCCAGAAGTAAAAGTTAGCAAATGTTTGTGGGAGGAGAGGGAGGAGCAGGTTTTTCTTTCTCAAAGTTTCCAGAAAGCTTCTGAAGCTGTGATCATAGTAATCCTTATGTAATCCTACAGGAGCTCTGTAGGGTTAAAAACACAAAATTCTCCTTACAAGTTTGTTGCAAAGCTCTTTCAGGTTTGGTAACAGCCCTGCACTTCACTCATACCACACCAGCCTTCTGCATCAACATCTGTCCCTGCTCCAGTTCTTTTTAAATATTTGCTCCTCCAAACGTGACTGTTCTTTGGGAATAGAAGAATGGATGCAAATCTCAAAACCCCCACCCTAAATGTATGGCTGAAGCTGATGGAGTATTGTAATAATTTGCAGAAGTAGAAACTTCCCCCACAAAATCATCAGCAAGTGGTTTTCTTGAGATTTTTTTTTTCCTGTGTAATGAAAGCAAACTTTCTCTGAAAGCTTTAAAAGATACTTCAGTGATTATATCTCTTAATTATTAATTTTTGGGCAATAGCTTATTACCAATAGTGAGTTTGCATAACCCTGAATCCTCTTGTGGGGTTTTTCACACGAGGACCGAGGATGCTGGAGGTGGATCTGCTTTGCAGGACCAAGTGTTCAGGTTTGGCTGTTTGGCATTAGGCTTTTGAGCAGTGTTTGCTAATTAATGAGCTAATTGCATTGTCATAATGTCCCAAGCACTTTGGCATCTTGCACTGATGCTCTGTTAGAGCTGAAACTCTCCTGGCACGTGGCTAAATCTCCATTAAAGGGCATTAATTGAGAACAGTGTGCAATGAATTCCATGCTCTGAGGTACTTCAAAGATGAAACTCTACACAAGGTCCCCGTTATCAGATATTGTAACTGTCATTTCTTTCTCTTAAGCATATTGTGGATTTTGTATCATACTGTATTTATTTCATTTAATTTTAAAAGAAATGTTTTCTTTAAAGCTCTGTATATATTGACATTAAAGTTTGCATTGTACTACGTTCTCCTCTTCTTGCAAGGCTGGGTCTGGAGTGCAGTGGGGTTTCTCTGGGCACTGCTGCCTTCAGTTACAACACACCAAAGACAACCTCAGAATTGTATTTCTTTTTGTCAAACTCCCTGAATAATCATAAAGGTACAGTTTTAATTAGCTGGCAGTTCCCGGAGTGCTGGAATAAAATGGTTGCAAATTCCTAACATTTGGTAATTGACAGAAATCCATCACTTCTGCTTTGGAAGTGGATATAAAAAACAATGAGCAAACATTCCTCAATTAAATGTGTATGAATGATTTCATAAACCTTGCCAAAAATCTCCCATACATCAAGAGCTATTTATAAATTTATATTCAGGCAAGTGTTTCTTGCCACCCTTGCAGTGATTCAATGGCAGGATTGATGTGTTACCTCAGGGTGGGATCGTCTACCTCTGTTTTTCAGGTACCTGTTAAATTTGCCTCCATACATTAAGAGGAAGTAATTTTCCTGCAAAGATCTGATCCTTTGGAAATAGACACTTGTATTACAAGTAGCAGGAATGACATTAAAAACCTGAGGTTTTTGATAACTGCTGGTGCTGTTGGTATTCACAATGGTTTATAGATGTTTATTTTTCTGAATGCACAGTAAGGTTTTCCCTTTGCCTCAGCTCCATCTCCCAGCTGCTGTTTGCTTACTCTGCTTTTACCAGCACTGGTGGCAGAAGAAGGGGGGCAGTGGAGCCACAGAGGAGGCAGCAGGTACAAGTTTCTCAGATGGTGATGATTTGTTTGGTTTCATTCAAGGTAGGCAGGAAAAATGAACAAAACTGGACAAAACCATTAAAATGAAAGTCTCAGGTGTTGAGATCTGCAGGCTTGGTGAAGGTGTTGCTGGGTGGGAGGAGACAAGGCATGGATTAAATACCAACCTCACTGAATGTTTGGAGAAACCAAGGACAGGTATGGGCCAAGTGGTTAAAAAGACTCCAAAATGTGCCTTGATTGCATCCTGCTCTTCCTTTTCCTGCAAATGTTGGTTCTCAGGAGCTGTTTTCCCCATGATCCATCTCTGAAGCTTTATGACTGTGAGAGGCTCCTTCCCACATCTCTTTTGTGTTTCTGTGGGGTGCAAAATGTGTCAAGGTAAAGACGTTCCCCAGCCACAGCAGGAAGAGGGAGCAGGTGTCTGCTGACAGTTTCGCCAAAATATGGATTTAACTATTTATTTTAACTTTTGTTTAATAATTTCCCTCCAGAACCTCTGGGGAACTTCTCTCAAAGGTTAGGGCTTCCTGTGGGCCTCTTGAAAGACACAGAAAGCTTTTAGCAGAGCTGAGTTAGTTCTGCAGCCCCTTAAAGAATTGTTTGGGTGGGGGCTCCCTTGCAGCTTGGGGTCATTTGCATTTCCAGCCTTGGAGCAAATCTTGAACTCTCCAGAGCTGGTTTGGGGCCTGCTCTTTGATTTGTGGCTTGCACAGTGTTCTAACCCAGAGCAATCCTGTACCAAGCTGTGTTTAAACAAGAATTGTCCTAATGCTGGCTGGTTGTGCAAATTCCTTTTTTCCTGAGCCCGGTGCATTTGAGGCTCTTGTGGCTCTCAGCATCCAGGTTTGTCTGCTGGTCTGTGGGGATGGCTGGAATTACAGAGGGAGGGGTATCTCTTGATTTAAGGGAATTTATTGCTTTTAAGGCTTTTGTGGGGCAATCACAGTATAATTTTGATGGGCTTGTGCCTGTCCCATCCCTGGAAGTGTCCCAGGCCGGGTTGGACAGGGCTGGGAGCAGCCTGGGAGGGGGGAAGTGTCCCTGCCCATGGCAGGGGATGGAAGGAAATGGGCTTTAAAGTCCTTTCCCATTTTATTGAGTCTCAAATCCATTTCTGTGGTAGCTGTGGAGTGCTGGTGCAGGCCCTGAGCTGGCAGCTGGCTGTGCTGAGAGCCTCATCCGGAGCTCCTGGCAGCCAAACTGAGAGTTGATTTCTCAGCAAGGTGTTCTGAACAGGTGCTGTGTTATCACCGGCTCCTTTGGGGCTGAACTCAGCCCTTGCAGGGTGCGGGGATGTGATTCCTTATTGCTGTTCCCGGGTCACAGTGAGCCCAGACCCGCTCGGGCTGCCGGCGCTGCTCTGGCACTCGCTGTCCCGGGGATGTGGGGGTCCCGGACCGGTATTCCCGCTGTTTCCATGCCTATTCCCGGTGTTTTCCGTGCTACTATTCCCGGTATTTGTTGGCCGTGCCCGCATTCCCGATGTTTCCCATTCCCGATGTTTGTTTTCTATGCCCCAATTCCCGGTGTTTTCCATGCCCGCATTCCCAATATTTCCCATTCCCGTTGTGTCCCATGCCGATATTCCCGGTGGTTTCCATTCCCTGTGTTTCCCATGCCCGCATTCCCGGTGTTTTCCATGCCCGCATTCCCGATATTTCCCATTCCTGGTGTTTTCCATGCCCGCATTCCGGATGTTTCCCATTCCCGGTGTTTTCCATGTCCGCATTCCCGGTGTTTCCCATTCCCGGTGTTTTCCATGCCCGCATTCCCGGTGTTTCCCATTCTCGGTGTTTTCCATGCCCGCATTCCCGATGTTTCCCATTCCCGGTGTTTCCCATTCCCGGTGTTTTCCATTCATGTCCGCATTCCCGGTGTTTTCCATTCCCGGTGTTTCCCATTCCCGGTGTTTCCCATGTCCGCATTCCCGAT
>VRYO01002184.1:19014079-19026817 GCA_009812075.1 Sialia sialis | reverse complement strand
CAGCCCCCAAAAACTGTCCTGTACCCCAAAAACTTCTTGAACACAGCCCCCAAAACCTGCCCTGGACACAGCCCCCCAAAAACTGCCCTGGACACAGCATCAGTCTGTGCCTGGCACCCCAAAAACTGCCCTGGACACTGCACTGATCCTTCCCCCCAGAACCTCCTGTACCCATCACCAATCCTGCACCCCAAAAGTGCCCTGAGCACAGCACCGATCCTGCACCCCAAAAGTGCCCTGAACACCTCCTCCACCCTGCACCCCAACACTCGCAGCCCAAAGCAGCCCCTGCCCCTCTCACGGCTCTGCTCCTCCTGGCTGATGCTGGGACACCACGGTGGCTGTGACCAATCTAACCCAGCCCTGCCCTGTCCCTCCATCCCCTGTCCCCAGCCCCTCTCCAGCTCTCCTGGATCCCCTTTAGGCTCTGGAAGGGCTCTGAGGTTTCTCTGGAGCTTTCTCCTCTCCAGGTGAGCCCCCCAGCTCTCCCTGGCTCCAGAGGGACTCCACCCTTGGAGCAGCTCCGTGGTCTCTGCTGGACTCCCTCCAGCTGCTCCACATCCTTAATTGGGATTTCCAATTTTCCATTGGGATCCCTGGTCAGGATCTCACCTGAGCAGGGCAGAATCCCCTCCCTGAGCCGCTGGGGCTGAGCCCAGGCTGTGCAGGGATTGCTGCTGCTCCCCTCCGTGTGTCCCTTCCTCACCTGAGCCCCAGAGCCACCAGCAGGTCACAGCCACCCAGGGCACTGCCTGGCCTTAAACACGGGCTGTAAAACTCCAGGAGAGCTGAGGACAAAGCCCAAGCCACGCTGAGCCCCAGTAGGGATTTTATTGGCAATAATAAAGTTCTTTAGTGTCTCTTACAGGAGAGAGGAGCCTGTCAAGTGTGACGCTGCTGAACGTCGCCTGAGACAGCAGTGGGAGAGGACTGAAGGTAAGAGCCTGTGGACTGAGCCATATTTCATCACAAATGGAGCCCTTTAACCAACAAACTTGTTCTGGGAAAGTTTCCAACTCTGACAATCTCTGCTCTGCTGGGGTGGTGGGATCTCTCATGCTAGGAGCATCAAAGGAGTCTCTGGAGATGCTTCAAGAGAGGACAGGAGCCTGGGAGGGAGACTTCAAAATCCTGGCAAGGGTACAGATAAAATACACTTTGGTCTTAAATTAATGTAAAATTTTATGAAACTGTCTCTCGGAGATTATTCCCAACGTGGAGTTTAAAAAACAAACAAGCAAACAAAAAGCAACAACAACAAAAAAATTCCCTGGCTGGTGTCCACAAAGAACAAGTGCTGTGGTTTCCAACCTCTGCACGACTTTATCCTCCAGGAACTGCCTCTTTGGGAAGACTCCACATCCCAGGCTTTATCTGCATCCTCTGCTTAAAAAAAAAAAAAAAAAAAAAAATTATATATATATATTTGTCCTGTGATCTAAATGCTGATTTATGCAAAGGCTTAAAGGTAAGTCCTGTCCTGCCCTGCCACCTGTGTCCACCCTCTGGCCATCCTGGGGCTCTGCTGACCCAGGCTCCTCCTGAACAGCCAAGCTCCCCATCCGGGGCCTCCCTGGGACGTGTCCATCCTGGGAAGCAAACAAGAAATACAAAGGAAGAGGAGGGAAAAAAAAAAACCAAACCAAAACAGACAAAACCCAAGCTGGAGAAGAGAAGGAATTAAAAGAAAAGATAATAATAATATTAATGGCAAATTTTAATTAATAAGTGGCTAATTAATTTGCTAAGCACCATAAAATTGCCATAGCAGCCTAATTGCTTTGCCACCAGGCAGGGAGGAGATGAGGAATTCTAATCCCCTGGATTTGCACTTGGGAGGTGCTGCTGAGGGGACAGGCTGGGGTCTGCAGGGGCAGTGCCACCTCCATGGTGCCACTGTCACCTGAGCTCCAGGGTGGCTCTGACCCCAGCAGGGATCCAGGGACCTCAAGCAGCTTAGAAATGGATTTCCAGTTTGCCATGATTCTGGAAAAGCATGAAGACACCATGGGATTCCTGCAGCTGCTTTCATCCTCCCCTTCAAACCCTCTCACCCTTTTGGAAATATTTTTTTGACTTAATGCCAGCACAGATGATTGGGTTTATGCTTCTTGTTCTGTAACCACCGTGTGATTATAGGAAACTACTTTTAGGAACTCACTTGTAGGAGCTGGGGATGTGGAGACAGCAGCTTCCAAAGCCACAGGAGCTCCTCTTGATGCCCTTCAGAAGAGCCCACACCACCTCAGACTCCTGGGATTTGTTTCTCTGGGCACAGCATGGTCACATTTAAGTAATCAATGAGATTTTTTTATTTTTTCCTGGGCTGTTTTTGCCATCAGTTCTGTGAGGAGCAATTTGGATTTATCTGCCCTTCTCATGTGCTGGGTGTGTTTTTAGGAACGAGTCCCTTCTTTTCCTAAAAGTGGTAATCAATGAAGCCGCATCATCATTTGCCATAATCCTATTACTAAATGAGATTTCATCTCATCCCACAATTCCTGAAGAAAAAAAAAAGCAATGTCTGGTTGGGGGCTCTGGGTTCTGTGGGGTACAGCACAAATTCATTATTTCACACAATTTGTGCTGCTGACTCTTCTGTCTCTGCATATTTATCTTCCTTCCATTCCTAACAAACTTGTTTTTTCAGCACTTCTTTGTCATAAGGATGATGAGGATTAGCTAAATGCATGTAAACATAGCCATAAAAAGGGGGGAAATTACACTGCATGAGCAAACCTGATACTCTTCCCAGTTCATTAGAATTTAATGAAGAAATACTCAGTGCCCAACAGGGGAATCCTAATTCATTATGTCTTTTGAATTCTCATTAAGCATATGCATGGTGACTACTGGAAACCTGCACCCTTTCAACTCTGTTGTCCATTACCCTGACTAATAAATAGTCATTATACTTAAATACTGATGAGGAGACTCGAGGAAGTTTTATTCCTGTAATTAATTTCCCCTGGTTAACTCCTGATGATTTTTCCAGTGCTTCTGGTGGTGGCCGAATCCAAATCCTTGCACAGGTGAGAGAGAAGCTGCTCTGAACGTGGAGAAGAGGATGGAGCACCCCAAAACCTCTCACACCCACACAGGGCTCCACTCGAGGATGTTGCTTTAGGTTTGAGAGGTTTAGGGTGTCTCTTTTATAGAGAGAAAAGCTTTTTGTCCATTTAAATCCCTGGCAGTGTCCCAGGCCAGGCTGGACAGGAGCACCTGGGGCAGGGGAGGTGTCCCTGCCGTGGCAGGGGCGGCACTGGATGGACTTTAAGGTCCTTCCAAACCAATCCCAACTGGGATTTTAATGGTGTGAACTGGTTTGGGCCCAGCACCCCAATGGTGATGGATGTTGGTTGAAGTTTTCCCAGAGCTGATGCTTTGCACATCTTTCCACACTCTTGGGTGAAAGCTTTCAAACAAAGGCTGCGTCGGGGAATGTGCAATTACTAAATCCTTCCAGCTTCTTGTGTAGCTTAAGGCAGTGTTTAAAAACTTCAAAATGTTTAATTGCTTGGAGCTGTGTTTTACTCCATAAGTGGCAAAGGGTTTGTTCATCCCTGCATCCCTTCCCAGCTATTAATACTTTTTGTCTTTTACCTTTATTACTAAAGCTGGTTGATAGCTCTGGAAGGATCTCTGGGGTGCTGGAGCCAAGAAATGTCTGCTTTTATCACAGCTGCTTCCTTCCACTGCAGTGCAGCTTTGGGGGTTGTGAGGAATGTTTAGGGAGCTCTTGTCTGTCAGGTGCTCTGGGAGGTGCCAGCCCCCCAAAAATCCCCATACAGGAGGAGAGGAGAAGGAGAGGATGGACAGGACACAGGGAATGGTTTCCCACTGCCAGAGGGCAGGATAGCTGGGATGTTTGGGAAGGAATTTTGGTCTTGTCCTTTGCAGGATAACTTTAACTCATGCAGCGTTTTCACAGTGAGGGTGGTTTTGTCAAACAAAGGGTTCTCAGTGCATGGAAAAATCACCAGTGTCTCTAAAATGGATTAATTAGGAAGCTGGTCCAAAGCAGACTGGAGTCAGTGGGTGTGTTTTGAGCAACCTCAGTGGATTTCCCAAAGCTTCCCAGAAGCCCTGCAGAGGTTCAGGTGGGTTCCCTGTGGAGATGAATGCCCACAGGTTCCTCTTATTGCCCAGATATTCTGCATGGAAAGGGCTGCCCAGGGCAGGGGTGGAGTCCCCATCCCTGGAGGGGTTCAAAACCATGTGGCACTTGGGGACAGGGTCAGTGGTGGCCCTGGCAGGGCTGGATTAATGATGTCACTGCAGGATCTCAGAGGGCTTTTCCAACCTGAACAGTTTTGTGTCATCCTGGGCTGAGTTTCCTTCACGGGAAATGACACCCACTTTGCCAAGGCATGTGAATTCTCCTCAGATATTTATTGCTTTATATTAGATTTTATTTTGCTTGTAAAGGTGCAAGTGAACACAGTAAATCTGTATACAAAAATAAACCACCTTTCTTGGTGTCTTCTAACCTATGGACTGCTTTTGACACGCCCAGGGAGCCCAGGCTCCTCCTCTCTCTCCCAGGCTTTAGGCATTATTTGTGTCACTCCAGTGACAAATCACCACTCTAATGGGGTTTTATCCTTTTAAAACAAAATAACTTTTATTAATTCCTTGATTTAATAATTGAAGCCTTGACTTTTCCAGGGGGGGCAGGTGTTTGTTGTGATTAATAGGACACATTCCCTGCGTATCACAGAACTTTAGTAAATCTTAGTAATGGTGTGGGGGTCAGTGTCACTGTTATTATAGAAATGATAATTATATCTTTGGGAAGCTGTCAGAAAAGTATCTTTTCTAGGAGTCAGAGCAGTGTAAACAGACTGTACAGGCAGGCACTACCCTTTCCATCAATAGGTAAACAATCTTTGTTAAGCTCATCTTGATAGTCTTATTTTGTTGCCACATTTTAATTACTCATCCTGTCTGTTTATATTCCGCTGCGTTTTGCTGAAGATACAAGCTTTAAAAATCATTGGTATTTAGGAAAATCCAAAGCTGGGGTGATGCATGCTCAGGTGCTAATTTATTTACATCAATTAATTTCAGGCCCCTGATGTAAACCAATTAGTATTCAACACTTAATGGAGTCATTATCTGTCAGATTAGCTTTTAGAAATGCTTGTCACTGCTACAGGACCAGGCAGCAGAACTTTGCTAATAAAACTAGCAGAATTAATGGAGTGAACAGCATAGATAATGACTTAATGTGGAACATACAGTATAGAAAAGAGACTGAACAACTGTCTTCAAGAAATTAAGATATCATTGAGCTGGCTACTTTATTCCAAAACTGAGCTCAGATGGGCTCTTTGGAAACATCAAAGGTGTCTTGCTAAGCCTTTGAAAAGTTTATTTCATAATAAATAACTTCCAGCCTTTGTGCCCTGGCGTGCTCCAGCCCAGCTTGGTGTGGCACACAAGGAGAGGTTTTTCTGTTGTGCCTCCTGCTGCCCCTCCAGGCTGCTCCTCCCCGAGGCTGGGAATTCCTGGGAGCAGCCAGGTGACAGAGCAGGTGTCACCTGTGGCTGCCCAGGTGAGACTCCCTTGGGGAGGCACTGATCACCTGCAGGGCTCTGCAAAAGGACTTCTGTCTGGACAGCAGTATTTGCCCATTGTTTTGTTCTTCTAGGTTACATTTCCCCTTTTCTGTGTGTTTTGTAATTTTCTGTGTGTGCTTTGAGGTCAGTCTGGTCATTCTGGTGCCTCGGGGACAGGTGACACCTGTGCTAAAGTCATGCCTGCATGGAGGGAAATCACAGAGCCTAATTCCTATTTAAGCTTTGCAAAAAAAAAAAAAAAAATGCAATTACATCCCAAAAAAATCCTAATGGTGTATTTGTACAGCAATTCCTGTGATTCGTGCTTCACTGAGAACTGTGGCAGTGACCTGAGTCTGGTAATGCTGGTGTCACTGCAGGGACAGTCCTGCACCTTCACCCTCTCTCCTGTCCTGATTCAGGGGTGTCCAAGTTTAGGACAAAATTGGGGGAAAACCTCCAAAGGAGCCCCCCAGAGAATAAACCCTCCACAATTCCTCCCCCCCCCACACCGGGCTCTGAAAGAATTTTCCTCAGGGGAAATGTGGAAAAAACCTATTTATTAATGAACACAGGAAAACACTTCCCAGCACCAAGAAAGAACGATTCACCAAAGTGAGCGAGGACGGACGAGCTCGGACAGTTGCTGCTGGGAAGGGCAAAAAGCTTCTTTGGCAGACTCCAGAACAGTCTCTGCAGGTCCCCGTCCGGAGCCGGTACAGATCTTGGAAATGAGGGGAAGAAGGGAGGGGGAAGGAAAAAAACCCAGCAGGGGCAGCAGCAGCGGGGGAAAGGAAAAAAAAGCAGCAAGCAGCAACAAAGCAGAAGCCAGGAGCAGCAGGGGGAGGAGCCGCAACAAGTCCGTGCAGACAGCGAGGCAGGGGGGCAGGGAGAGGGGTGGACATAACACCAACCTGGGACAAGAGGCTGCTCTGGGGGCCACAGGGTCATCAATGTGTTCATAATGACCAGAGGAATTCCTCTACAGAATTATATCTGTGACTGCATTTGAAGAAAAGTCACTCAAAGTGGATAAGCCACGGTGATGCTGCTCATGTTCAGGTGCTCTTTTCCTTGTCACAGCCCCAAAACTTGAACTCTGCCACAAAATAAGAGAGAATGAAGCTCTTAAAGAGCTGTGTTATTTATTGTTCTTAGAATAAATTGTGATGTCCTGCTCACCTTGCAGCTGGGTAACCAGAGAATTTCTTACAATTTTAGGTTATGCACTTTCAGGAAACACTGTGGGAGAGTTGTCTTCAACCTCAGGGATAATTTTGACATTTTTTAACTCTTCCTTCTTTAAATAACTGCCTTAACAGCCTGTATATCTTCCCTATCCCTATAGAGGGGATGTACATTGATGGCCATTTATGCCTAGTTTACAATGATATTGGTTTTTGCATTGATTGTGGTTGTTCTCCTTGATAGTTTTTCACCTTTCCAGAGGGACTCAGTTTATGGCACAAAATCAACATTTACAATGTGATTTTCAGCACAGTAAGTGGCTGCTGAGAGGGACTGAGTGGGAAATGGGTGCCTGTGCTTCTCTCTCCAGGAAAACCATCTCATTTCAGCTCTACTGCCCAAGAAATGTCTCACCTTCCCCAGCCCCTAAGGCTTCTTTCCAGGAGTATTCCAAAGGAGGAGGGAGACCAAATGTGACTCTCAGGGTGCAGAGGAGGTGATGCTGCACTGCCCTAACCTCCAGTATTGGAAACAGCCCTTGATGACAGCTGGACATGAAGTGTCCTCTCCCTGTTATATCCATCCCCCATGGAACCACAAACATCATCCCAACTGCCCTGGGACAGAGGTTTTAGAAATCAGTGACACAGAGAATTTGTGGATTTGTTTTTCAGTCATTGCAGCAGAAAATCCTCAGCTGGGGGATTTTTTCCTGTGGGATCCCTGGAGTGGGAGAACTTGGACCACGAGGAAGGAGAAGTTTGGAAGCAGCCTCAGGAAGGTCCAAGAGGTGACAGAGGGATGTGATCCGTGTCTAGGTAAGCTGGGCATCACTTTGGAGGGGTGGAGGGCCAGCAGCCACAGCATCTCTGTCATCTCTGAGCAAGAGAAACTGATTTCACGAACTTCTGGCTCAGCTGAACTTCATTTTAATATCTGTAAAGAAATTTCAACCTGGATTAACCTCCACTACACTCAGATTTCATTGTGAACATTTTTTACAGCTGTTCAGAGTTTTCTGCTGTTGCAAAGCAAAATTAATTTGGGGAACAATAATTCCTGGCTTCAAAGCCTGCACCCATATGGCTATCAAGGCAGTTTGTAATTCCGTAATTGAAATCATAGATGTACTGCTGTAGCATCCTCAAAGGGGCTGGGGTTTTTTGAATGAATTTTTTGTTTTCCTACTACTTCCCCTTTCTCATCAGCCCAAATATTTGCTGGTTTTACCTCAGAACTGGTGATGTGACCCTGCTGTGTGAGGTGTCACGATTCAGATGCTGCTTTGTGGTCCTACCTACTGGAGATGCCCCTTTGAAAGGAGAGGAAATTGCTGTTGGATAACATCACTCCCTCCATCACAGCTGGTGCTGGCTGCTGCAGATACATGTTTACATTTTGCTTGGAAAATGTAAACACTAATTAAGCATTAATGTTAATGGGGCCTGGGCCCCTGGCTCTGCTGCTGGCACTGCACTGGCTGCTGTCCATCTCACCCCACTCACTATCTGTGTTTCCTGGCAGAAAATAAAGATAATTATTTATTCCTTTCCAAAGAGGGAGGGAAGGGACACCGGGGAGGGTCATGTAAGGACAAAATCCCGTTTTACTGGGAATAAAACCAAATCCTGTCAGCCTGAGAGAAAGGCAGGAGTGGTTGTGATCCCAGGTTCCCCTGTGGATGTGATCACTGAATATCCTCTGTATTTCCTGTTCTCACTTCTCCCATCCCAGCTCAGGCAGTTTGCTGGGAAAAGCCTCTCCAGGTTTGCAGGGATGGATCAGCAGTGAGTGCAGGGGATGTGAAGCAGCATCCAGCCCTGCAGAAAAATCTACCTTTCAGTTTTAATTCTCTGTCAAAAAGACTTTCCTGCTCTTTGTGCACCACTGTGGGATGAGCTGGTCACTGAGGAGCCTCCACCACTGCCTGGTCCTGCCGTGGTCGTGGCTGCTCCGGGGCTTTGATGGCACATTTTCCATTTTCCCTTTGCTCCTGCTAATTAGGGAGGGTAATTCCTCCCAAACGGGTCCTGTCCCTTTGTGAGCCTGTGGGTTTGCCAAGGGAATAAAAGCGCCCTGATTGTCCCCTCCTTTCAGCCCTTCCCCTGATGAGGAGTGTTGCTACACCTAATAAATTAAAGGACACAAAGTTAATGAATTTTTCATTTGAACTCACAGCTAGGTATGGATTAGCCAGGCTGACATTGCTGAAGAGCTCAGAATTAGGAAGGGTCCTACAGGGACATTTTCCTCTTTGCTAAAATCTTTTCATTCACCTTTTCAAGCATTATCTTGCTGGGCAGAAAGAGTTCTTTTCACGCCGTATAGCCCGTGGGGTCTGCTTTTTTTTCCACATAAATGTGATCATTCATTTTGTTTGTCTAATGGATAAAAATAAAGGGCAGTGTGAGTGACATTCAGACAGCTTTTCTCCTCAAAGAGAAGGGATTCATGCCATCCTGAGCAGCACTCTGGAGCACACTGAGCATTCACAGTCCCCATTCCTTTAATTTCCAGTTGACACCAGCGGAAGGTTGGTTTCCCTCCCACTTGAGAGGGGCTGGGAGCTGCTGGCAGCTTGGCCTTGTCAATAAAACCACACTCAATTGACTTAAAAATGAATTGTAAGCTAATGTCAAAGGATTTGAACAGTTCAGAATTATTTTCTGAATATTAATTTCAAAAGCTGCTTTTAGTGTGGCAAAATGATTTCTGCTTCCTGGAGCTAAACCTGCACGTGCTCCATTTGGAGAGAAACATTAATTTGTTATCCCTGTCCTCCCTGCCCAAGTTAAACCCTTCCCTAAGAACTTCAGTTTCCCTTCACTTGTCTTTTAAAACTCTGAAATACTCATTAAAAGAGTGAATCAGGTTTTTGGCTAAAAGCAGAAGCTGTTTGAGTGCACAAGAGGCTGGGCAGGGTTTGGGGTCACTTCCCTCGTGGACCAACCCAAAACCCCATTCCCAGTGAGCTCTGGCTCTTCCAGCCCCCAAATCCAAGGCTGAATTAACTCAGAGATCATTTCTAAATAGAACAGAACCAAGCTCTGTTGGGATCTCTTGTGATGCTTTGACAGGATGGGGAGGAGGGACAGAAATTAAATTAAATTAAATTTTAAAAAAATATAAAAACCCCCACAGTAAATCCCACCAGACTGTTGCAGAAGCCCTGGTGTTTGGCATGTAGATCTGGGGGGAAAGGGGGAATTTGGAGCTGCTTGGGCAGAGGGACAGGATGAGGATGCTCCCTGCAGCCCCTGGCTGGGGGAACTTTCCCCAGCAATCTGTTCCTGCCTCTGGGCTTTCACCACCCTTCCCTGTGAAAGGTGGCACTGGGAAAATTCCCACTGAAAAATCCCACTGAAGAGTGTTTACCCAAATCCTCCTGCTGGCATCCCACTGTCTTAGTTTCACTGTTTTATTCGATTTTATTCACATTTTTATTCAATTTCTGCCCTAAACCTTTAAGTTTTCTTGCTGACTGCTTTTGTGATAACTGTGTGTTGCACCTATAAATGCATTTCAGCAGATTATTTTCTGCAATGAAGGTGCAAAGGCCTTTGGGAAGAACCTCTTGCCCATTCCCAGCAGAAACACCCCATGCAGGAGAGATTGCCCCACCTCATCAATAATTTGGGATCAAAGATCCAGGCACTGGGTTAGGCAAGGCTGAGTGTAAATCTGGCTTTAACTGAGATTCATGTTTCTATTAAAATGTAATTGCAAAGAACAAATCCTGATTGTCTTAATAACTGATATTTATGTCCCTCAAGCAGCAGAACAGATACATCATTTTATACACAGCTCTGAAAAATGGATTAGCACTGCTTGTATTCCTTTTTCCATTTCTGTTCCCACCCCAATTCCCTCGTCTTGGATCTCCCAGAGCCCATACAAGTTACTTGGAATTCCTTTTCCTAACCCAGAAACTGCTGTCACCTTCCAATTCAGGTAAGCATGAGCTGGGAAATGATCCCAAGCAGGGAAAATTTCATTTCTGGTCTCAGTGACGAGTTTCAAAACCTCCAGCACGAGTGGTGCTGAACAATTCCTGTTCCTGTGGACCTGCCTGTGTTTGCACCATCTGCCAGTGGGAGGATTTGGGAAACTTTTGGGGGTGGAGGAGGGCTGTTCTGGAGGGAAATATTCCTCTAAGGATGGATTTGGTGCCAATCTGGCTGTCAAACACTCCAGAAGCTGATGCCTTTGCCTGTGCTGTTCTAACCAAAATCTCTCCTGCTCTGATGGCAAAGGACAAGGTTCCTCAGCAGCTGCCAAGGGGGCGACTTCATCAAAATTATTAGTGAAATCTAATTATAAATGATGTCTCAGAGATTCAGGTTTTTTGCTTATAGGTTTACCATCTCCTTCTGACTTTTTTTTCCCCCACTAATATGAAAAAAAGTTATTGCAATCTGTTGATGGCATCAGCACAGAGTGGGAGCAATATTCCAATGATAAATATTTCCAAGTGCTGCTCTTCCTTCCTTTTCAAGGATGACTACTCTTGTGAGCATCTCTGTGGGTTGTTTTCTGATTTCTTTTTTTTTAAGTGAATGTAACTTCTTGGATCAGAGAGAATTCCAATGTACACCTTTGCTTTGTGGCACTTCCTAATCTGTCCAGGCTGATTTGCAACTCAAATACTACAGAGATGTTTTTCTAAAAGCATTTTTTAACGGAAGCAAAAGAGATTCCCGAGGAAATATTCAGAGACAGCCAACACTTCTGCATCATAAGTGTGTTGTGTTTCTTCCTATTTCCTCCATTCATTATTACCCTTGCAAACAATTCGTCGTTGATAATTAATATTAATTCTATCTGCTTAATTGACAGAATTACCAGGGGGTGACGGGATTGGCTTGCCAGTATTAAATAATTTTTACCAACTTGTAGTGCTCAGCTTGCTGCTCTGCTGATTTCCCACTTGCTCCATCTCCTGCACCTCCAGGCAGAACCAGGGGGAATGGCAGAGCTTTGGAATCCACAGCTTGGAGCTTCTTTGGGAGAACACCTGATCATCCAGCCATGGGATCCTGCTGCTGCTGGAACACCAGAGATTTCCACAATATGCTGCTTGGGTACATCCCAGGATGTTCAGCACTGTTCAAAAAGCACAATTTTTGTCTAATCAGGAGCTTTGCTGCTCAGCTCAACAGCACTGCTGTGCACCCTTCATCACCATCCACAGTGGGGTTTGCAGTAATATTTTCATGTTCAAACACAGAAAAAATTACATGAATTTTTCTGTGCACAAGCTCAGAGATCCCCCCAAAAAAATTTACAACCCGCCCCCCTAATTTCTGTTCTAGAACACAGACCAAATATTTAGCACATGGAACAGAGCAAAAAAATCCTGCTTGAGGAATTTAGGTTGTTTTTTTTTTCCTCAATTAATTTAATTTGTAAAAGGTTTTTTCTTGTCTAGTACAAGCACAGTGACTCCTAAAAGGACTTTCAGTGGTGATTTTACTGCATAGCTGGTTCTAGAGCAAAGAGCTGTGTTAGCACCACAGATATTCAGGAACTGCAGCACTCAGCCCCAAAAATTTGCTGTCTAAACCCAGCACTCACACACCAAAGCACCCCTCAAGCTTCACCCCACACCCCAATTCATGGTTTTTCTCTTTTTTAACGTTTTTTCTCATTTTTATCTCCCCTAGGTTGGGCTGTACCAAAGCACACCCAGCTGGGCACAGGTGAGGCTGAGCTCTCCCATCTCCTGCTGGCCCTTCCTGGCTCTGCTGTTCCCATCCCTGATTCCCCTTCCCTCCTCCCGTGTTTTGCAGAGAATTTCCCTTCCCCAGGAGGACAAAGGGAACCCATGGCTGCAAGGCTGGGATGTCACCAAGGAGCTGCCCCAGGGACACCTGGCCCTGTTTGGGAATTTCAGTGTATTCCAACACAGGAGGTAAATGGTGGACAAAGCCCAAAAAGGAATTCCTGAATTCCTGTGACCAGCTTTAACAGGCTGTGGAACCTGGTGCAA
>VRYO01002184.1:18980484-18997923 GCA_009812075.1 Sialia sialis | reverse complement strand
TCCCCATCATCGCTGCCTCCCCAGCCTTCATCCCCACCCCTCTGCCTCCCCTCCCTGCCTGTGCCGGGCCCTGCTGGGCCCCCCCATCTGTGAAATGGCTCAGTTGCCCTCAGGTGCCCCCCGGCACCTGCCCCCTCTCCTTGCAGTGGCAGCGAGGAGCCCACCCCGTGCCCGTCTCTCTCCTTGGCAAAAATGAGCGTTTTTTAGCAAAATCTGAATATTTGCAGTAACAGCTCATTGGTGATTCTGCTAATGTTGCACACCTCATTAAATAGCCCCAAACACAAGGAGGTTTAAATGACTTTATTGAATTAAAAATAGCATAGGAAATCACCTATGGTACTTTCATCAAATAATTACTGTAAACTCTATACATACAGTGAGAGATCCCTTTTAACAAATCTGTTCCTAAAACACGGGGGGGTTCTGCTTAATGGCTGAAATAACTTAGAGCAGCACAACTCACTTGAAACAGCGAGCCACACTCGGGCACTTCCTAATGTGTTCCTGTGTGTTTCCCTGAGTGTTTTTCTTCCTTATCTTTTTTATATCTGAAGTTCTATTCCCCTCCTCTACTCCATGTATTTGATCATTTTTTCAAGTCCCTTGGCTGAACCAATCTCTTTTCATGCAGAGGATAAAAAGAGAAAAACTTCAAAGTAGGTTCAGGTAATTAACAGCTGAGGGGAATATAATCTAAACCATAGGCCCTGCTTTGCACCCAGGTCTGCTTTCAGAGCCAGCCGGCAAGGGAGTGCCTATTCCCCATAGCATCCAAATCTGCTTCCTCTGAACAGCTTTGCCAGGCCTCCAGTTATCACATCTGCATTTCAAACACCATGTCTCTGGCATTAATTATTAATTAGCCTACAGTCACCCCAGAGGATTTAAGTTCCAGCCTGCACATACTTATTCATTGACCTCTATCTTAGTTTTTGTTGGAAAAAAACCCACTAGAATGCTTAATAATTTCCTTTCTCTCAGACCCTCTGTTCCAGTTTCATGGCAGGGAAACAGTATATTTTGAGATGGAAAATCACAGGGCTGTCTAGAAATTTGTTTAGAGCAAAACGCTATGTCAAGAGTTTGAACAAACCATTTCAAAAGATTTAGAAGGAGTTCTGCTGGAGTATTTTTACCTTTGACAAATGAATTTATGGATTTCCCAGAACTGAGAGGTGGTGGAGACAAACGCAAGAACAGTGCTCCACGAGCACTTTAAAAATACAAACTGGATTTAATTACTGGGTAGCACATTTAGGGGATCAAACCAAGGCAAACGTGGATGTGAAAGCTCTGGCGTTACCCTGCAATTGACACTGGTAAGAAGGAAAATAAAAATGCTGCTGCATGGCACAGGAGTGCTTGGGCATTAAATCTGAGCTCTGTCCTCAGGAATATGGAACTGAGGAGCCAGTTTTTGTAGCAGTCCCAAGGCAGTTTGGAAGAGGTTCCTCAGCCACTAGAATAAATAAATATCTCACTGCTGCTTTCTTTGCCGTTTTGTGGCTTGAGATTAAGGTTCCAGAAGTAAAAACATCAGAGTAATCAGGTGGAAACTGAGTTATATGATTCTCTTTTTCCCCAAAACTCCATGAAAGCCAAAGTGCCTGCTGGAGTTTGGATGAGCTGTTTATTGAATATTCCCTTTTAAAATGGATTTTAATGTTACAATATCCCACCCCTGTGATGAGGCCTCTTTTAATTCCTCATACAATTATCCCTAGATAAACTTTTTAAAATGTCTCCTGTTTTTATTTGTGGTGCTGCTATCTGAAATAATCATTGAAACATGAAATATTGCTCCACTTTGCTTCCTAAGGAAGTGTTTAGTCTGTAATCACGAGGTCAGACTGGTTGACTTCTGTGCCAGCCTAGAATTGATTTTTGAAAGCATTTAATCTGCACCTAAGACTCTTTGAATTCCTGTTTAGTGGAGGATATGGAAAAGAGCTCTGAGACACAAACATTCGGACTTAAACTGCCGGGCTATCTCGGGAAACAAAAACGCATTTCTCCAAAATTGCAGCTGAACCAACCCTTTCAGAAAATCATAAGCCTGTGCTGAAATGAGCACCTGAAAATAGATGTAGGGACCAAAACTGTTGACTTCCACGAGGGATGTCTCTCCTCAACCTCCCTGAGAGTTCTGAGGAGTTGGTTTGCTGCTGCTCTTTTATTATTTTCACATTTTATGAGTAGATCCAGGGAGCCTTCAGCATTCAGTAATAACTATTCTTTCCTCTGCTTCAAATATTTAGAATATTTCTTACATTCAATTTAAACAGCAAAGAGTGCCTGTATTTCACAGGGAAAAGAGGAACAGGCAATACTTCAAATTAAATTTCCAGGAAGATGGTTCTCATTTATAAAACAACAGATTGTATCTTGGTGCTGAAGAGGGAGGTAGATCCAGACTATTTTAATGAGACATCCAGGACCTTTTAATCACTTCTGCACTGATACTAATACCAGTAATAACAGTGATAATGGAAAAAAAACCCTGGTGTGAAACCAGGGCTGGAATCTGTTCTCGGTAAATGTCAGAATGTTTCTGAAATTAAAACTTCGTGTTAATGTAGCTCTGTTCCATATGAATATTAAAGAGGAATAAGGACTACATTTCTTCCACAGCAGAGTGAGATGTTGTTTTAGAAAACAGCCACATGGCAGCTCGATCTGCAGGGATGGATCTGGGGTGATTTTGATTTTAGGGGGCAGCTGGGCTGGTTTGAGCCCTCTGCTGCTCCCTCCTCCTTTTGCCTTTTGTTTACATTTATTGCCATTTATTAACCAGATCCTTGGGATAAAGGTTCCATGCCCCAAGATTGGAAAACTGTTAGCAGTGCTGTTAAATTCTGTTTCTGTGTGGTTGTAGAGCCAGGAGTGTGGAAAGCATGAATGTACAGATACAGTGGGTTTGACATGTTGTGAAATATTTGTACTGTTCATGTTAGGAGAGATGAATTTCTATAAGAAGCCTACTTTATGCTTCATTTTATATATATTTGCATTTATAGCTTTCTGTTAAAGCTTAAATATTTTACTCTGTTGGTGAGATCTAACCCTTGGCAAGTCTGGAAATGCTTTGACCTCCATTCTTATTACAGCCTTCACTTTTTTTTTTCATTTAAAATAACACCTGCAATAGTTTTCCAGCCGTGCCTGACATCCACCAAGGACTGAGCTGGAACTGCATTTTGTATTTCAAATGTTTCACACGAACATGTTTGGAATTCAGATTTGGAGGCTGCAGATCACTTTTTATGTAGAGAAGCCACATGGGTAATTCTGATTTTCAATTACTTGAAGAGTGATTATGATAAAAGACTGTTGATTCCTTGTGTGTTTGGAGTCCATGGACATCTTTTAATGAAAGCCTGGATGGAGTTGGAGGGAGTCTCTGCCACCTGAGCAGCTGTAGGTGGGAACAAAGCTCTGCAGATATCGCTGTGTCAGCAGAAATGGGGTTTGGGTCGATTAGGGGAGAATGTGGGGCTGGACCTTGAGTGGCACCACTGGGCAGGGTGGTGCTGAGCTCTTGGAGTGAGGCTGGGCTGCAGGAGCAGAGGATGTGTGGAGTGTCACCCAAGGCTGCACGAGTGACATCAGCATGATTCCGGGTGATGTCTGAAATAACCGAAGTGTCTCGAAAATCCTTGTCCTCCTCTGAGGAGTTGCCTGGCAGTGAAGGTGCCCTGGGTGTGCAAAGTTGATGTGCTGAGGGTGTGAGCAGGGAGGATCCATGAGCAGATTGCTGTGCCCAGGAGGTGCCACAGACCCTCAGGTGTGGGACAGCAGCGGGCGAGTGGCGACTTTGTGAGTGGCGACTTTGTGAGTGGCAACCACCATCCAGGCATTTCTGCACCAGCCTGAGCCCATCACCCAGGCATTTCTGCACCAACCTGAGCCCATCCTGCTGCTTCCCTCACTACAACCAGACCATGTCTGTCCTCCTAACTTTCCTCCCAGCCACATCAGCCCTGAAACCCCCGAAGCGTGACATCCTCAGAGCCCCTGCGGATGTGCGGAACCCCCAGCGTGTTTTAGCTCTGCCAAGGCAGGGAAGGGCTCAGGCTGAGCCTGCCAGGTGGCCAGCACACAGCCCCAGCTCGTGGCCACCTCTGCAGAGGGTTTTGGGGTGGCTCCTGCCAGGCACAGCCAGGCACATGCTGCTCCCGAGCCAGCACCTCCACCTGGAGCACCACGCGGGGCTGGGCGCTGAGCTCCTGGGCAGTGTCCCCGTGGAAAGTTCTGAAGACTCTTTAGAGTTCCCCATCCTCCCACTTTTGTATTTTCCTTTCTTTTTCCTAGTTTATTTTAGTTTCTCTCTCCCCTTCCATGCAAAAAACCTCCATGGAGTGCCCTTGCTGGGAGTTTGCAGTGGAATAAGAGTTTTTGGGGCCAGGTTCAAATTGTCACAGTTTGGGTGGCTTCGGTCAGCTGGCAGTCCAGTCTATTTGGTTGCAAATAATGTTCTTTCTAAAATAAAACCTTTCATCACCAAAATCATAGAATATTGGAATGGTTTGGGTTGGAAAAGACCTTAAAGATCTCATTCCAACCCCATGGGCAGGAGAAAAAAAAATATGAACAGCATTTTAAAAACCATTTATACATCCAAAGAATAAGGATGGTATTTGGGAATTTCTGGCTTTTATTATCATTGATGTCAGTTTGGAAATCACAAACCAGAATGTTGTGTGCCATGTAAGTGCTACCACCAAATCACATGTAACACTCCACGGTAATTGTGTTCATAATTATGGAGTTAATTGAATTTCTGCAATAGTTAAAAACGGCCACATAAAAGTCTCTCAAGATTAAATGTTTTAGTTAGGGAAGAACACGCTCTTTTGGAATATTGACTGAAACGAAAGCAGTTCTCCCATGCAAGTGAGCTTAAGCGTGATAAAACAATCTCCCTGATAAAATAACCTCCCAAAATGAGCCTTGTCCATAAATGCTGTTCCAAACTGGGGGGGCCCACAGGAGCTGGGGATTTTTGCAATGCCCTAAGAAGGAAAAGCAGCGTGTGCCGAGGGGTTTGTGAGCTGGAGAGTAGAGGAGCTGCAGCCTCTGCATCTGCCAGGCTTGGGAGGAGAAGAGTGCTCTAAAAATGCTCTGCTGCCAAATTAGCCCTGCTATTGACAGGGTAATACTGGAACAGCGTGCTAGAAAGTCAGATTTTGCTTTAGTGTTTGGAAAGGAGAGGTCGCTCTTTTTTTTTTTTAAATTTTTTATTTTCAATTTGTGATCTCGTTGGTGTTTTTGTGGCACTTTGTGTTAACTTAACTCTGATTCCACAGAGGAATTACAAGATGTGAAACCACAGAGAAAGTGAACCTGTGGGTCTGTTGTCTTTGTCCTGTACATTATCAACTGATTTATCTTTGGAGAGAAAAGAATAAGGGCAAGAATTCCCAATGTGTTTGATATTAAACTTGGATATCTCACCATGGGCAGAGCCATCCTCCTGAAAATGAGAAAGGACTGATAAAAATGTGTTGGAGTTCTTCTCTTCTCTTCTCTTCTCTTCTCTTCTCTTCTCTTCTCTTCTCTTCTCTTCTCTTCTCTTCTCTTCTCTTCTCTTCTCTTCTCTTCTCTTCTCTCTCTTCTCTTCTCTTCTCTTCTCTTCTCTCTTCTCTCAACATACTCACTCCTTTTTTTTTCCCCCAGAAAAATAATTTTTAAAGTTTACTTCTTACATGAACAGACAAACATTTTCAGCAATGAAATAATACAAATTTGTTGAAAACAGCCCCAAGTGTCAGCTAGCACAGCAATGTCCCAGCCCTGTAGGAAATTCAGCTTCAATACCTCTTTTCCAAAGGACCATGTGTGGAGTTTCATTATTTTCCGGTAAGATTCACAGGAGACTGTTTCTTTTAATATCCTGTTTTTCCTACTGATGAGATTGGCTGGAGTGGGTAAAATATAAAATATTGATAATTAGACCTCAGCTCCCTCATCTTTGGCAGCTGAGAGTTTCCATTCACTGCTCTTTTTGTTAAAAGTTGCTCGTTCCGAGGTTTTATTTTAAACATTACGGAGGTGAGCTGATGGAGTAAAAAATGATGAAGTCCCCCCAAAGTCCCCCAAAGTGCAGGGGCTTTATTTGTGTGGTTTGTGGCTCGGCAGCCCCGCTCCCCTCCCCCAGCAGCGCACTACAAAGCGTGTTGTACAGGGACTCCATTAATCCTACATTTCCTAGATGGTATCTGAGGCACAGTGGGTTTCCACAGAAATTAATTTGTCCTGACAACAGGCCTAAAGATTGGAGTCCAGGGATCACTTGGCAAATTCCCTTTAAACTGAGCACAATAATAAACAGAAAGCTGATAACGACAGTTCTGAAAGACCACACAGAGGCCGGAGCCCGAGCCGAGCGCTCGGTGCGGATCCGCGGATGCTCCGATAACGGAGCCGGCAGCTTTAACGCCTGATAGGAAAATGAGCCCCCTGATTTATGCACACTTTAATATCCCACCACTGGGCAGGGCTTGCTCCAGCTCCAGCAGAGCTGATTTTTAACTCTTTTCTGGAATGAAACGCAAAGTTGATTCAGTTCAGCCCGTTCTTGTTTTTAGCTCCAGGATTATTTTTTTTTTTTCGTTTTCCTCAGTGTAAACGTGTAAACATGAGCAAAAGTTGGGCAGTGAGGAAGATTATATTTCAGGGAATGAACCAAAAAAAGTTCTCCGCCTAAATCTATTTTCTTTGAGATGAGGTAGTTTAGGGTTCAGTCATCTGCGGTAATTCCTTCTTAAACATAGTAAAAAGCATTTCAGAGTTATTGCCTGTTTGCTTGGTTTTATTTATCTTTTTTCTTGTTTAAATGCTGTTGTTTTCCCCAATGTTAAGGGCTGGAAATTTATACTGAATAAACAAACATTCAGTGGATATTTTAGAACTTGTCAAGATGAGAGTGTTTCAACCCCTGATATTCATTAACATAGAATTTAGAGTTTTGATGATAATTAGGATTTGTGGCGTGTCAGGAAAGCTCTGCCAGTTGCATCTCTGAAAAAAGTAATCATAATATTAAGAGTTAGGACTGATAGGGTGATGTTGAGTAAGAGAGATGTTGTGTAACTTTTCACTGTTCAACCACATGGTATATAACGATTTAAGCAAGGAGGACATGCTAAAAATAAGTGTGGAAAATTTGATTTTATATTTGAAAGATACCTTGAAATTAAAGTCTAATTTTTTTCTCAATGTCCAAACTATGAAATAACAGCCCGTGATGCAGAGGGGAGTGTGTAACTACAAAAGGATGATCCTAAAGGTTTTCCCCTCTGTGATTCTCCAAGGCAGCTTGTTCCCTTGACAGGTGTGGCTGTGCACCTGAACAGCAAGAGTCCTGTCTGATCACTTTTAATGGGGCAGATATTTCTCTGGAGATGAAAACCCAGCACCTGAGGAATCCAAACTTGGTGATCCTTGAGCACCACGCTCCTCCACGAGCTTTCCCATCCGTGGAGATGCTGCTGGAGGTGAGCAGGGATGAGTTGCTGTGGATTTGTTGTGCCCAGGAGGACAGGAGCAGGTGGGAGCTCCATGCCCATCCCTCCATCCCTGCTCATGGAGGATGCAAGTTGGAAATGCACCAAATTGAATCCCTTTTAGTGTTAGAAATTAGAAATTATCTATTTCTACATCAGATAGAAGGTGGAGGATGAGGGCATGGCTGCGTGGTTACAGGCTTGGAATGTTCCTGCCCTCACCATTTGCCAGGCAGAGGGTTTATAAATAAAAAAAAGTTCTGTCTCACGTGCTTCTCCAGCACAGCCAATGCCCAAACTACCCCTGATTTGATGAGAGCAGCACAAGGTTCGTTAGGTAAGAGCTTAATGAGCTGAGAGGTGGGACTGCATCATCCTGGTAGAGCGGGGTGCGTGCACCCCACCTCCCTGCTGAGACACAAACCCTTTCACTTTCACTATTGCCTTCAAATTAGTTTGTACACTGCAAATTAATCAATTACCGCCGCCGTGTTTTGGAGATGGAATTCAGGCCGAGCAGGGCAATTTGTATTTGTCACACTTAAGGGACTCTATTGTACCCACAGGCAGAGGGTTTGAGAACAACTGGGTTTAAAGCTGTCGAGTTCCTCTTTCCAGAGCTGCTGCAGGAGCACATTGACTGGCTGTGCCTCTCAAGAACAAACCCAAAAACTCCCCTCCACTTTTTATATCAAAATGCTCCGTGCATTTCAGTGTGCGAGCTATTAGTTTTTTTGAATTTGGATCAAATCAGGCATTTTTCCCCCCCAGCAAATAGTCCTCCAGTGTGCTTTATACATTTGATTCAAAGGCCTGTGTATTATTTGATGTTCTTAGGAGATAAACAATAAACTTTTGAATATGTTTTTTCCATCTGAATACAAGCCTAGGGATGCTTCACCCTGCATCCTAAAGCCTGATTTCCCCTGGGACTCATTATCATGCAGCTCACATGTTCAGTCACCTACACTGTTGAACTTACTATCAAATAACCTTCGAAATGTTACTAGTTATTACGTGTCAGAGGGCAGATTTATGATAAACTAACTTTGAAACAAAATAATGAATTCTCAGCGTTCTGTTTCCAGCAGCATTTCTGGTAATTTGGCCAGATTTAAATTTTAAAACAGTAAGTTGCCTTTTTCTCTTATTCTGTCATATAAAACAGCTCCCTCCCCTCATGAAATTTCTCCCTCCTTAAATATGGTTTACGAGGATTTGAGCAGCGCCTATAAAGAATAAAAATGAGAACATTTGTCTGAGAGTTACCAAACTGCCCGCCGGAGTTCATTTGTGATTAAACTTTCAGAGCTTTCAAACTTGGTGAAAGTTAAATTAACTTAACCCTTAGCACAGCCCACCTGTACCCAAAACACAGCTGGGCAGTGGATGTTTGCAGACTGAAATATTTTCTCCTCATACCTTTTACTGCCAGTATTTTAAGATTTTGAGCGGTGTTCTTGTATCAGGGTGACAAAAATCAATAGCGCTGTCTTCTCAGAGGGCTGGTTTATGGCAGACCAGAAAGGTTTTCCAAGAGGATATTCTGAATTTCAGCCCCCAAAGTCCATATTTAGGGAACTAAATAATTGGCCAATTTTCACGAAGGCTGAGCATGACTTGAGGGGATCTGTGGGCACTTGGCCTCTTTCAAATGGCAGCCGGAGCGAGCGTGACTTTTAATGAGATTATATCAGAGGGGGGAAATGCAGGTAGGTAAATGCCAGGCACCTGTTTTGGAGGTGATGAGAGGAACATCTGCAGATGAAATTTAAAAGCAATCACTATGTTAAAAAAAAAAAAAAAAAAAAAAAATTCTGGCTAATTTGGGGAGAAATTTTCATGGTTGCGTTTCGGATGAGCGCGGGGCAGATCCGTGTCTGCAGGATTTTCATCTCCCACCACACAAAGTGGGGGCTTTGAGATGGTGCTGATCTGTGAGACTGCACGGAAAGTGCCTGACCCGGGTGACTCTGTGAAGCTGGGGACAGAACCTCCATCCTCAGGGCTCTCTCTCATCTCCTCTTCTCCCCTCGCCGTGATAAAAGTTCTCCAAGGGTACCACGGGCAAAAGTTCCATATTAATATTTATGCAGCAATTCAGGAGGTAATGCGTTGTTAAAATACAAGTTGGAAATGCACCAAATTTAATCACTTTTAGTGCTAGAAATTATCTATTTCTACGTCAGAAGGTGGAGGGGATGCATCGTTATGGTATTTTATTTTTTAACCAAGTTATTCGCCAGTTGAATTAAAGAGCAGTAAATGATAAAGCAGATAAAAGTTTTTTTTTTGTGAGGAATGCAAGATATCTCTGTGAAATTTGATGTGAGGAGTTAAAAAATATTGAAAGTCAGTCCTCAGTGAGTCAGGACATGCAGGGATCAGCTGTGCCACGTCAGCCCGGCCCTGTGTTCCCGTGCTGGATCTGGAGTGCACAGAGGCCACTGGGATCTGCCCTTTGCTTCCATGCAATTCCTCCTGCCTGTATGGAGAAAGAATATTTTTATCACTGGTATCACTTCATTTTTGCAGCTGTCTGCTGGCATCAGGTTGGTAATATAAACTCTGTCAGAGAGCAATCTCTGCCTTCCACAGGCTGCAAAATCCACAATTATTATTTAGAGTTAACCTCCTCAGAAAGTGGTCCCTACTGAAACTGCTCAAACCCAAAAAGAATTGTTAGTTATTGTCATCTGAGGACCTCCTACAGCCTTCCCTTGGTCCAATAAAGCTCTTTTTGTTTTCAGCAGGACTTTTTTTCAAGCTCGGAGCTTTCATGCAAGTGGAATAAATCCAGTGAAAGCAAAACATTAATTAAAATGTATTTTAAAAAAATTAAAAAAGAAAACGTTTGAGAAGAGCGTGGTGCTCAAATAGAGCACTTTTTTTTTTCAGGTCACTTGGCTTTCTGATGTCATTTCTGGCAGCTTCGTTAGCCTGGCTCCATCACGTTCTGCTCTCAACGATAACGTGATGGGAGATGATCAAAGTGAGAATGCAAAAGGCTCAGGACATTTAAAAAAATGTTCTATTCTGGAAATTGTTCTAAAACTATAAACAGATTACATTAAAAATCTGTCTTACCCAACATGGTTGCTCATCACCCATTTTTAGAAGGAGCTATTGAGAAGTTTGGGTAAACAGCCTTGAAGTCTTTATGATGGCAGGCTGGAAATTTCTCTGGAATTTTAGGCAACCCGAGCCTCTCTGAAATGGAATGTAACCCATTTCTGCTGCTGGGTGCCTTGTTTTAATCTTCACACTTAAAAGTGGCAAAGCATATGGGTCAGATCACCCACTCCTGCTAATGGACACAGTTCCCTTGGACTGGGCTGTCCAATTATGCCAGCTAAAGATCTGTCTGTTGCTGGGCTTTATTTCCTTATTTTTCTTGTCTTCCTGATCTCTGACCCTTTATCAAAGGAATGCTGTCTATAATATGATAATAATATGAAATTCTGAGCTCTCTTTGTAACAATGTACCCCCAAGAATTGTCAGGATGCTCACCTTTATGGGAAGAGCAGCTGATGAGCAGTTCCAGCCTCACAATTGTCTTTTCCTGGCACGGGGAGAAAGTTTGGTACCTGTTCCTGGCCTTGTGGTGGGATATTAACCATTTCTGCATTGCCAGGGAGCAGTTGCTCTGTGGGCTGAGTGGGTAAATAAACTCATTGGAAAGTCAACAAAAAGACAGGAGGACATTTCCCCTGATTTTAGCTGCATTTTAGTGCTTGGAAAAGTGAGAAATTAGTGAGGTTTTTAAGGGCTCCATCCTCTGGTGCTCTGTGGCTGAAGCAGGAGGCAGAAATCCACAGGCACTGGGACACCTTGGGTATGGAATGGAGCTACAAGGGAGGATTTCCATCTCCAGGCAGGATTTGACTTCCTGGTTTGATTTATGGGCTGAATATAAATGTGTGTTTTAAGGAGTCATTAAAGTTTGTGGTTTGAAATATGCAGGTTTGTGTAGGAAAGGGTGCCTGGCTCCTTGTACAGCCCCAGTCACTCCTTAATAGCAGAAAAAAATGGCAGAGAACTGTGTGTAGGAAGTAAACCCCTTCACCTCAGGCTCTTTACACCAAATAAGTGATGGGATGGTCAGGAATGGCATGATCCATGAGAAAGTAGAGAAGGAAAATAAATAAGGAATACCTGTGCTGTGCTTCTTTGGGAAACATCTAGTCCAGCTGGAATTTTAGCTAAATCAGTTTCGATGGTGGCGATGGGGAAGTGCTTGAGAACTGTTGGTGCTTGTAGGTGCAAAGAAAGAAAGGCACAGCAGGAACATCCAGAATGCTGGGAGAGACACATCAGGACAATCCCTTGGTGTCCACAGAGAGGTTTTGGCACTGCCAGCTCCCTGTCCCCACCCTGCTGCAGCTGGAGCTCCTCTCCTTGGGCGCCAGCTGGTGGCCCTCATGCTGGCCTTTGGCTCTTCCCTCACTCCAGCTCTCATCATTTGGGTGAATCCTGCTCTTTTTCACAGTAGTGGCAATCTGCAGCAGCCCCTCTGCCATTTCTGCAGAGCAAATACTGCACCTGGGGTAATTCCCATCTCCTGCTTGGTGCAGATGGAGCCTGGGAAGTCAGGGAGGCTCCTGCCCAACATCCCCACATCCTCCTGCTGGTCTGTGAGCCCCAGGGGACTGCACACATTTAATCTGTGAGGACTGGGAGCTGCTCTTGGTCTTTCCTCCCCCTCTCATCTTCTCTTCCCAGGACATGCAGCCCCCAGTTTCTTCCCCACACCTCATGGCTGTGGATTCAACCCTGGAAAATCCTGCCTGGCCATGACCAACTGTGCATTGGCTGCTTGATTTGTGTAAGCTCGAATTTTCCACTAATTCACTCCTACATCCTAGACGGCAAACACAGCCCCGGGGCTGCCATAAAGCACAGAGCTGCTGGAGCCACAGAGGGCTGGGAATCGCTGGAGCATGCAGCACAGGGGCCAGGGCAGGATCAGACCCAGGGGATGCACTTGGCACAGGGACAGAGCTGTGTCCTGGTCACCACGCCAGCTCTGGGCAGTGCCCGCTGCCTGCAGCCAGCCCCTGCTTTGAGCTGTTTGGTGGCAAACATCCTGGCTTGCTGTGCTCTGCTCTCCTGCAGCCTCCCTGCACCCCAGGGCTTTGTTTTGTGCTGTGGTGCAATTCCCCAGCATTAATTTTCCGTACAAGCCACCCATAGATAATTTGAGAGCGTTTTCTTTTAAGCACAGCGAGAGTGGCACATGGGCTGATTCCCCAAATGATTGCTTGTCTTGTGACAGAGAGCTGTTGACCTGCTCCTTTAATGTTACAAGTCTGCATCTAACTGCTCTCTTAATCCAACCTACTTCCTTCTTTTTAATGAAATTGTCCCTTTAGCCTTTTTCCTGGGCTGCCTTTTCAACACTAACATTAGAAACAGGCTGCTCAGTTCTTTCCTCTGCTAACATCTTGCCCAGAGCTAACTTGCAGCTTCACTCTGTCAGCTGTAAGATATAGATATACTGTTGTCTTAATTACTCATATTTCTCCTGCTGCTCATAATTCTGCTTGTTCCACCAAAGAGCTCTTCAGAGAGCTTTACTGCTTCCCTCTCCCTTTCTTTGGGGGTTTAAAGGTTGTCAGATATATAAACGATCCTTGTTGCAGAGCTTTGGTGGTGACAGTGTCCTTTGTGGAGAAGATTTAGGGGGATGGGAGCACTAAATACGGATGCTTTTAGGCTCCATCTCTGAGGAAGGAGAGCGCACACATCGCACTACCTTGCATAACAGAGCACCAGGGAGGGTGTTTGGCAAATCCCCTCTCTAATGAACAGCCAGGCAGCTGTTTCTTCTTGCAGCTTAAAGTGCAGATGCTGATTGTCAGGAGAAGGGTTTTCTTTATCCACCACTGATTATCCGTGGCTGTATCTGGCTGACTGCAATGCCTCTAAAAATGCTGTTGAAAAGGGACTGGACTCTTGAAAAAAAAAAAAAAATCACTGCTGTGCCATAGGGAAGCTGTAGTCCTTTGTGGTTTCAGCTCTCTCTTTTATGATTATATACTACTGTTTCTGTTATCTCTATTAATTAATCTGTCTGCCACAGCAAGTATTGCATGTAGAGCAGACTGACAATGTGACGTCCATGGTTTTTTGGCACAGGTTGGAGCAAGTTTTGTCACCTCTGTGAGCTCTCCAGCGAATCAAACCTTTGGCCAAAGTCTTTTTGGGTCCACTCTCCATTTTAGCAGCCCTCAGCTCCAAGGTAGTTCAGTGGCAGAATAGATTTTAGTATTCAGCTGCTTGTCTCAGTTCAGCTGGCTGACAGGTTCAGGACGCAGTACTGTGAGTTTATTGTTAATTGAATAAATTAGGAGCCTGTCAAACTGCTGTGGTTGAGCCTGTTTCCCTCACAGAGCTTGTGCTGGTGGAGTGGCTGGAGGTGGGACTGAGCTTTCCATGAGTGGGGCTTAATCCCCTCACTCTAAGCATTGGAGTGGTTCCACGTTTTGTTGTGGTTCTTTTGTATATAATTTTATATATTTATATAACTTTTTCAAGTAATTATCTGGTGAAAACGCTGTGCAAGAAATATTTGAGCATCAGAGCGGTGAGAGGTGGTGACACCAAAGATAACACACAGGTTTAATCTGATCTAAAAGCACTAACAGGCAAATAAACACCAGGCTGCAGAAAGTCATGACCAAACTCTTGCAGTAGCACAGACGTGGCTGAAGAATCCGTTACAGGGAGCAAATGGAAACAGATGAGAGAAATCGGAGAGAGAAATGAGAAATAAAGAGTAATTCAGGTCGGTGTAGAGGAATAGCACGGGGAAAATAAATCTTCAAGTCAGATAGATCTTCAAGCTAGTGCTCTGCTCCTGGAGAGCTCAAGGGATCAGAGGAGCTGTCTCAGGCAAGTCAAGTTCCAGGCAAGGTCACAGGAGTGAGGACACGAGGGAAATGCTGGCGAGCTGTCTCAGCTCAGCCATTGCCTGTAGGAAACTGGGAGTCAGGGAGCACCGTGTGGATAACACACGTGCAACCCCAGACTGGACAAGGTGAGCTAAAAATCCAGGTTCCCTGAGGTTTGAATGTGTTGGTGCAGAGGAAACAGAGCACAGGGTGTGATGCACAGGGTGGCATCCCCATCTCTGCAGGGTGAGCTCTCTGCCCCAAAATCTCCCTGCCTGGGCAGGGCAGGGCACCAGGGCTCCTCCAGAAGCGCTCTGGGGCCACCAGGGCTGCTCTGAGGGCTGCAGAGTGCGTGTGGTGAGCTGGTGTTTGGCTCTGTTTGATCAAGGTTTCCTCTTGGAGGGCACAGGGCTGGCTGAGTTGGTGGCCACCCTGGCCACTCTGGGGCTGGGCAGTCCCTCCCTGCAGAGGTGTCGGGCAGAGGCGCTGACCTGGTGCCTCAGCTCTCCAAACTTAGGGATGTTTCCCCAGGAACTCCTCTCTGCAAACCCAAGGGCTGTTAAAAGAAGAAGGTCTCGTGACTGTGTGGTACTCGGATGCCATGGCAATGTAATTAGCTGCAGAGCAATCTTACTAAAAATGTCCTTGGTGGAGGAGAGGACGGGGTGGGAGAGGATGGATGTGGAAGGGGAGGAAGTTTCCAGACCTGTGGCTTCACCACAGCTTGGCTGCTCAAGCCAAGTCCCTCAGCTCAAATGTGGATCCAGAGGTTCAGGGCATAGTGTTTACTGCAGGGTCCATGTGGGAGAGAAAGCAGCACAAACTCTTGGAGCTGTTCAGGGATTTATGTAACAGCTTCCCTCCCTCCAGCCTTTCCAAGCCTTTGGAAAGTTTTATAAAGTACCTTAGGTTAAAAACCTTTTTGAGCCGCTGGATAACTTGAAGCAAACTTCAGGAAAGTATTCCCATTAGTTTTCCCTTGTTCTCCATTTTTCCCTTCAATGTTATCTATGGATCCAGGAACTCCCAGGCTGCCTAATCCAAAGGAGGCAGGCACGGGGATCTGCGTGGAACTGGGAAAGCCTCGGTGCAGGAAAGCTGTGCTGCTGATTACTTTATCTCTGTTACTCTGCCAAACCCTCTGAATTTGGCAACCTGTCTCTTTTCATATCCTTTAGGCCTTTTTTTCCTCCTTCCCTCATGACCTCTGTGGCTGCATTTGCCAAAAATTGCCCCTATTAGATAGGAGGCTGTGTATCAGCATCCACAGGGCAGATGCTCCCAAGCTGCCGAACTGTTGAAGAATTCCAGAATGCTGGAATTGTGTGAAGCATTTGGAGTTCAACTTTAGCTCTGGCGAGCTGTAAGTTACAGCACAGAGTCGTTTCATCAAGTTCTGTTCTCAGCTGTGTCCTCTGGAGAGAAGGAAATCAGTTTTTATTATGGTTAATCCTACTGCACACGTATATAAGCAATTATAGATTTTAGTTTTGGGTTAAATATGAAGTCTAACCATAGTAATAAAAGTAAGGGTTTCATAGGGGTATTTTTTAAAATTTAAGTGAGCCAGTGCAGTGATCCAGTGGAGGGTGAGCCAGGATTTGGTGGCATTTTGGTGGATTTCTGTATTCAGACATTGCTCCATCCTGATGAACAACACAGAGCTCAAGGAGTTGAGCTGAGATTGGCTTCCCCTGCAAGAAAAATTTCTCTCTGCCACCCAAATCATAATTTTAAAGCATGGAAACTCTTCATTCGGACAGCAACATTTTAACTCCTTTCTTTGCAGAGCTAAAAAAACCCCAAAACCCCATTCACTGAGTTTGCTCTGCGTTGTAAAAGTCTGTAAGGTCACCTTGATGGCTGCACACCCCTGTGGTCCCAACAGGGTGTTCTCCAAGAGAAAACCATCGCTGTGATTTAATCCAAATCTGTTTAATCGCACATAATCCACACAACTCAAATGTGCTCGCCCAGGATCCGGTTTCGGAGCTGTACTGAAGGCAGGGAAATCTTGTGTTGTCACAAGTCCTGCTGACATCAGTGGGGTTTCTTATTGATGCAGGACTTAGTGCTGGAACATGCAATTACAGCAAAATTTGGGGTTTAGGATATCTGTACTTTACCGTGTTTTTGGGAAGCTGTTGCTTGGAGGTGAGTGAGAAAATGAACTCTGGGACATGTCCAGCAAAATCTTGGACTGAAGAGTTGTGCCGAGTGCCAGGGAAAATCCTACAATAATCTGAAATAATTTGTGGTGTGATTAAAAAAATATGTAAAGCTTTGGTTTATATTTTTGTCTTAGAAATTTCACTTGCTACCAATGAAAAAAAGATCCTGTGCTTCCCTCAGGGTGTTCTGTGTTGGGTCAGAAAAGTTTCAGCAACAAAAACCATAGGATTTGTCAGCATAAATAACAGCCAGAGGTTATTGCAGTGTTGCTGGTTATGATTTTCACTTCCAAGATCCCAAAATCTACTCGAACCCTGTTTCTGGGATGTGCACACAGCTCCGTGGGCTGGGAATTCTGCATCTCAAATCTGCATTCTAAACCCTGCATCCCAAACCCTGCATCCCAAACCTGCAACCTAAAACCTATATCCCAAACCCTGCATCCCAAACCTGCATCCCAAAACCTGCAACCCAAACCCTGCAATCAAAACCTTTATCAAAAAACCTTCATCCAAAACCTGCATCCCAAATCCTGCATCCCAAACCCTGCATCCCAAACCTGCAACCTAAAACCTATATCCCAAACTCTGCATCCCAAACCTGCATCCCAATTCTGCATCCCAAACCTGCATCCCAAAATCTGCGTCCCAAAAACTACATCCCAAACCTCCATCCCAAACCCTGTATCCAAAACCTTTATAAAAAAACCCGCATCCCAAAACCTGCATCCCAAACCCTACAATCAAAACCTTTATCAAAAAACCTTCATCCAAAATCTGCATCCCAAAACCTGCATCCCAAACCTGCATCCAAAACCTTTATAAAAAAACCTGCATCCCAAAACCTGCATCCCAGACCCTGTATC
>VRYO01002184.1:18963380-18973868 GCA_009812075.1 Sialia sialis | reverse complement strand
GTGTGCAGAAGTGCAAAGAAAACGCAGCTCACATAACAGCAGGTGAAGAAACTTGAATTTTAAGGGTGTCTTTTAAGTGTACTATGAATATTGTGAAATGTTTAAGATCATGAAAGGTTCATGGCTGAGATCTGCAGGATTTTCCTGTTGTAACTCCTTCATGTTCTCAGTTTGTGGAGAACAGAATCAGGGCCAGGAGAGGATCACAGTTCATGGGTCACCTCCTTACAAAAACATAATCTGGAAATTGCCAGGGTTGTCTATTTTATGATTTTGAAACCCAACACGTCTGTGTTTAATCTCAATTTTTATCTACAGGTAGCAAGAAAATGAAAATTAAGAAGGCCAAAAGAAATAATTAATCCCTACAAAAATTTCATTTACTCCAAACTGAGCTTTTTTTGCCTGGTGCTTTGCAAGAAATGCTGATGTCAGCTTGGGACAATTTTTTTTTTTTTTTTTTTTTTTGTTCTGAAATTCCTCTAGAGAGAACAACATGGAACTAGGATATTCTGAATTCAGTCAGATCCTGCATTGGGCTGACAGCAGGGACCAAAGCCCACATTGAATCCATAACTTCTGCTTGTGGAATAAAATGTATTTTGGGATGGTAAGAAAGGCCACATGTGGTGAAGAATCTCTTCATGCCCAGGTAAGCTGCTAGAGTGAAATGAAGCACTTTGGTTCTAGGTTCATTTGACTGTTAAATCTCGTATTTTTTTTTTTGCTGAGAAATTTAAAATGTGCCATCAGAAGCCTCAGAATCACATCAATTCCTAGGGATAAGGATGGTTTATCCCTTATATCAGTCTGGGATGTAGTAAAAAGAAATACAACCACAAAATTCCTCAACATTTCATCACCAGGCATCATTTACAGGTCTTACAGGATTTTTGTAGATAAAAAATCCTAGAAATGTTTCATTGGAAAAACCATTTAAGATCATCAAGTCTTTTTCTTTTTTTTTGTCTTTATTTTTTTCTGAATCTCACTTTTTTCTTTTTTTTTAATATCCCATTAATACTTAAAAAGCAGTCTAGGTTTGCAGAATTCCATGATTTCCACTCAACCCCTGAGATCATGAAACCTGCTGGAAAATACTTTTAAAACAAGAAAAAATTGCAGTGTAAGATTCCTGCGCAAACACCGAATCCATTCCTTCTGCACAGAGTTTATAATCTATTTTTTAAAGATTTTGTTCATGCTGGCTTTTGTTTTTCCCCCTTTCCAGTGGGAATGTTACATCTATAAATCAGGTGGAAGCAGAAATTTCAGATGTATAGTGGGGATGTTGGTAAAGTTCCTGCACTGGTGGGAACTGGTGTGACTGGTTCAACTCTGTTTTAATTAACACCTACAAAAATCATTCTATAATCCCCCAGGGACTGTGAAAAATCCCATTTTTGGAGTCAATGTGACCCATTATTGCCCCTGTTAAGTTTTTTGCAAATGATTCTCCAAAAAAAAAAAAAAAAATCCCAATATTTTCTGTGCAATCCTCCCCCAGCCCAATCTGCAGTGACGGGGCTGTACTCACCTGCTGGAGTGGGGAATTTAAATGGAAGAACAAAAAGAAACTGAAATTGCCTCAGGGATTGAGGTCAGGTGAAGGTTAATCAAAGGAAATGACAGTAAAATGGCATTCAGGGCTCTTGGTACATTTTTAATCATTCCTCTCTCTGTCGCTCACACACAAAAGGCACAAAAGATGTCCAACTTTTTTTTTTTTTTGCCATTGTATTTAGTTCAGGATGACTTTTATTTTTGTCTTGATTGTTTTAAAATAGCCTTTCTCTTTGATTTTGATTTTAGATTTAGCTCCTGCAAACTTGCTTTGCAGTGCCTTCAAGATGTGTGTGGGAAATGGGGAATGTGTGTGGGGGGAAGAAGAATGTTCAGAAAAGGGAGTAATTTTCCCCAGAATATCTCTCATTTTAGCTTCTCTTTCTCAACTGATAGATTTTGAAGGATTTCTAGAAGTCATGAGTTTAAGGAATAAATACTCAGAAAAGCTAAATATTCACATTATTACACAAGTGTCAGGCTAAGTGAAGTTCATGATTGCAACTACTGGAAACAAGAATAGTTTCTTTCCCACTCTGCTATCTACAAGTTATTGTTCTGGTTTTAAATCTAAGTGTTTTTAATATATTTTCTGGGTAAAAAATACCAGAATGATCTCCAAGATTGCTATGAAATTGTGAATTCATGTCAGAATTTGCAGCCTGTTGGTTATATCCTGATTTTGTGCGAGTGAAAAGGCCCCGTTTGGGAACTTTTCTTTCCCAAGTTTGGAGTTGTCACTTTATTCCCGTCACCTCAGATAACTTTGGCATAACTACAACAGGAACAGGAGCAACTTTATGTAACTTATAACTGCCCAAGGCGACTTTTAAAAAATGTGAGCAATGCATTTTCTTTTTTTTTTTTTTCAACTCTGTTTGTATAGACTCCCTTCCCCCTGAAACACAAAGGGTCCTAAATGGGATGGATTAAACCCAAACAGCTTTTAACTGAGGTAACTTGCTGTAGCAAATGTGTTTTCCCTGCTCTTTTCATCAGTGCTGTGCACTGAGCCCCTTGAATGATGCAGCTGGAGCTGAGCTTAGGCAGGACCTTGAGCCAAGTTTAGGCAAGACCTTCAGCCTTTGGAGAGGTTTAAAAACACGTCCCTGCAGCTCCATGCAAAGAGTGTCCCCCACTGTTGCAGGAAAATGAGATTTTATGCATGTGCTCCATTGGGGAGCTAAAAAATATATAATTTGAGGAGTTAAAAAAAATATGAAATAGTCTGGAAGTGATTTTCCTGTGTGTCCTTGTGCTGCTGTGGCCGGGATTGCCACTGGGAACGTGGCACTTTTCTGCCAGATCCCACTTAGCAAGAGCTGCCACATGGATGCCAGATGGGCTCTGTGCCAGGGACGAGGAGGAGGAGGGAAAGCCCTGCCCACCCTGCAAGTGCTGCTGAGAAAAACCTGTCAGGGAATGAGTGTAAGAACGGGGGGAAAATGGGAAATGTGGATCAGAAGAGGAGCAAGGCTGGGGGTGAAGATCCCAGCAACAAGTGCCTGGTTTTGCAGGCACAGGGATGAGGAACCCGAGGTTTCTGTGCTCACAGGGATGAGGAACCCGAGGTTTCTGTGCTTACAGGGTCTGGCTGGGATTTTCTGGTGCTGTGACAATGCCACTGCCACGTTTGTGGAGGGCTTTTTTCAATGCAGCCTCAGCTCAAGCAGCCAGTTCTGCCCCTGTCTGGTAAAACCTCTGCCCGGCTAGCAGAAATCCAAATGATCTTTGGCAAAACAGGAATATCTGTTTAAGAAAAAAAGAACAAAATGTGAGGGAGAGAATTTAAAATGAAAATTTAATACCTGAGTTGCAGGCAGCATTAACTGCTGACAGCTGGAAAACTCTTGGACTGAGGGAATGGGATTTTTCCACCTGGTCTAGTGGAAGATGCCCCTGCTCATGGCAGGGGAGTTGAAACTGGAGCTTTAATGTCCCTTCCAAACCAAACCTTTCCATGATTTTTTATATAACAAACAACATGACCTCAGAATTTTTGCTGAAATAAATACTAACCAATCATGGCCAGATCGTATCTCCATTTTAAAAACATCCAATAAAAATATTTAGTCTATTATACCCCTGCATGCCCAGATTATTCAAGAATGGCAGAGATCAAGTTGGTTTGAGCATTTTTATTGCAATTAAATCATCACTCCCTCTCCTGCCCATGGAGCTCATCCTGGACCAGGGCTGCTTGTGAGGACAAATTTTACCTGAGTGTAGCTGGATTAATGGGTTTGGGTGTTTGCCATGTTTTAATGTGGGATAAAATAGGAGTATTTAGAGTTTTCCCATGGGAGGAAAGTGGGGTTTGTGGGCAGAAAGGAGGGTCTTGTGTCAGTCTCTGCTGAAGCTGAGGTGAGGGCAGTGAAGCAGCTGAGCTGAGGGGAAGCTCTGCCCGCTGTCTCACAGTTTTTAACATTTTGTACCAAATTACCAGCCTGAGAGGGGGGGTCAGGGTGAGCAACCTCACTGGAGCATCAAAGGACTAGGATAAAATATGATGGAGGAGCAGCAACAGCTGATGGCTTCACTTTTCCTTTTGCTCCCTGTTTCTGGAGAGAATCCTTCCATGCGAGTATTCTCAGGTGATGCCTTGGTTTCTGCTGGAATAAATTGCTTGTCTCAGTTTGATCCCTGAGCCTTTTGATAAAAAATAACGTGGTTTTGTGCCTTATTAGAAGCATGGCTGAGTCCAAACCCTGCCAGGGCTGTGCTGGGTGCGAGGGATCAGGGCAGGTCAGGGATGTGCTGAGTACAGAGGCTCTGGTGCCTGCTGGCTTTGTCTCTGCTGCTTTCAGCTTTCCACCTTCATTTGCCACCCTTCCACCACCAAGATGCAGGGATACTCAGGAGAAAATCCACTCTAATTTAAGATGTCTAATTCAGGTTTCTCCTGGCTGTCACAAAGCACAAGCTCTGCTTGCTGCAAGTCTCTCCAGTCGCAGATTTGCATTTGAGCCCAGCTTTAGGTGAGCAGAGCACAGTGGGAGCAGCTCCACATCTCAGACAGGGCTGCTCCCCTGCCAGAGCTGTCAGTGGGCTCTCACTGAGCACCCAAATCAGATCCTTTGTGGGAGCAGAACCGGTCACTGCAAGGCAATTTTATTGTGAAGGTTTCTGTGATAATTTCTCAGTGTAAGCAAGGTTTGAAAAAGAAAAGAGTCAAAATCTTTGAACATTTCTAAGAAGGAAAGTTTCACAAGGAGCTTGGGGTGAAGCCAAATTTTCACCAGATGCCCAGTCAGGTGGGAACACAGTAATTTCACTGCTATAAGGCGCACCAGACTCTAAGGTGCACTTTTTTTCCCAGCGAGGATCCGCACACAACAAAGTAACAAATTAGTAACGGAATGGTGCGATCGCAGGGTTTACTGGCAGCTGCTCAATTTGCAAACATTTTTCACGGATCGGCGCAGCCTTTAAACGCAGCCCCAGGCGCCCTCCCCGTGCCGTGGGCCCCGGCACTCCCACCCACCCCTGTGCTGGCTGGCGTGGCTCTCGTGGCTCGGCACGGCTCAGCTTGGCTCGTGGCTGCTCTCACGGCTTGCACTTCCAGGTTGGCAAATTCCCGAACTTTGTCCATATATAAGGCGCAGTGGATTATAAGGCGCACTTCCGGGTTTCGATCAAAATTTTAGTCAAAAGGGTGCGCCTTATAGTCGTGAAATTACTGTAATCTCCATGATATTCATAGTTATCACTTCTCCTGGTGCTTTGTCCCATTGGCAGCTCTGGAATCAGGGAGAAGCAGAAGGCAGCCAGCTCGGTTTTCAGATTAGGGGAGGTAAACCCCCTTCCTGAGGCTATTTGTTGTACCTTCTGAAGTGAATTTAACGCTGTGATGGTCTGGAGGAGGGAATCAATAACCAAGGCATCTCTCTGTAGGGTTGGTTTGGAAACAGGAGCTGCCTGGAAGGAGATCTTTACAAGCAGGGAGGTTGTCCCTACTGAAATCATCAGAAATTTGGGGGGGTCGTGGCTGCCTGGGCCACCCTGAGAGCCTTTGGACCATTTGCTGAGGCCACCTGTGGTCGTGGGTTTAGAGAATGTGTCACTATTTTTCTCTGGGATCCATTCAAAGGCCTAATTCTGTGCATCAATGTCTTTCAGATGAAGAAAGTGAAATCCTTTCTTGCCCCTGGTGTCTGAGTAAATTGATATCAAATTCTCTAATGAAAAGACAACTGTTGTCAGCAGAGGCAAGCAACAAGAAAATCTGGGACAGGAGGTAACTTCATGATGGATTCTACATCCTCAGGGGCTTTCTAAGCTCTGAGGATTAATTTTCTATTATATCCACGTGTGGGGCTTCCCTTAAATACACTTCCACTAACAACTTAATACTTTTTTCAATTACAGTATCATAAAATGCTACAACTTTTTTTGACATTTTGCCACTTGGAGGCCAAGGCTTTCATCACAGTGACTGTTGTTGCTCCCTTTTGCTTTTTTTAAATGAAGCATCTTTTTGCTGCCCCACTGAAGCCATGGTTTTGTGGAGAAAAAGGAAAAAAAACCAGAAAAACCCTTGGGAACTGAACTTCTTCAGGGGTTTGCACTCCATGAGCTTGATCTGGATTTGCAAATCCTTCACAAGTGCCTCTTCTCAATATTTTAGCTCAGTTGCCTCAGTTAATTATCTTTATTTTTTTAGATTTCTTTATATATTCTTTATTTTACCATCTCTAGCTCCTGTACAGTAACTCCAAGAATTCTTTCAGACAAAAAAGGGGCATTTTCACTTGTCCACATTCTTGACTGTGTGAGATGAAGCCAGAGCACCAAAGATTCAGAATTTCCTGCGGTGCATCAGAATTTCCTAGTGCATCTAAAAATGAATTGCTCACGGTAGGAGCCAATGGTTTATCAAGAAGAAGGATTTGGATAACGACAGGTTACAACCTATTTCAGGAGGGTGGTCAGTAGCTCAAATAGTTTGGAGTTCTCCACCTGGAAATGTGGGGAGTTGGAGAAGGAAAAATCGTGTGAGGTGTCTGAAAATGACCTGAGTGCTGAGGAGACGCTCCAGTGTTGGTGGGGCTGTGTTCCCCCTTGGAACACTGATGGATCAGTGCTCTGGGGTCACTTGAGAAGACTTCTGCACCTGGGAGCTCACAGGACACTTCTGATTTTGTTGGCACTGAGAGAAGGGATGCTCTGATTTCACAGGACAGATCAAAACTCTGTAATTTAGGAATACTACCCCAGTTGCCCCCATGTAAATCAGTATTTTTTAATGTTTTTATGATTTACAAACAAAATTAGATATCTTTAGTATAGATATGTGATTTAATGTTGCTAAACCAGGACAGGATGAGTTGAGAAGCTGGAGGTGATTGCAGAAGGGGCTTGGGGAGATGTGGAGATGCCCATGGGAGAGCAGAGCACAGGGCAGGCAAGGAGCACGAGCTCTGTCCATCCCCCAGCCAGGAGGGAATCATGGAATGTCTTGGGTTTGAAAGATCTTAAAGTTGATCCAGTGCCACCCCTGCCATGGACAGGGACACTTTCCACCATCCCAGCTTGCTCCAAGCCTTGCCAGCCTGGCCTGGGACACTCCCAGGGATGGGGAGTCCACAACCCCAAGTTTGGGTGAATAGAAGTGTTGGAAAACAAGGCTGCCCAGCTGCTTTCCCCATTTTCTGTCTCCTTCAGCGAGGAAAAGAGGGAAAAGCCTCCCTGACACAACATTCACAAGGGACACGTCACCGAGTGCCAGCGCAGGGAACATGAACTGATCCCAGTTAATCTTCCCTGCTTCCTTCCACACCTCCATTTTATCAACTGAAATTGGCAGGGAATTATGGCCACAAAACCTGATTTCTGCCTCACTTCTGCTCCTCGGCACAGAACTACCTGACAATTAATATTTGTGTATACCTTTTGAAATCTGTGACCTTTGGGGAGTTGACAGAGCTATAATATTGGTCTTTGTGTGCTCGCCTGGCTTTTAAAGTCCCTGCCTGGTGGATGTAAGTTCAGTGGATACAGATCTGAAACTTGATTTCCTCAGTATAGCTGCATTAGCATTCAGCTGTGGGTATGCAAGATAATAGTATTAAAAGCAACCTTCCATCCTGTTGTCATGGATGCAGCACAGCCCAATCCTGGGAGCACTACACCACCAGTCTTTGTACAATCTCATTTTTATCTACAAATTTTGATTTAATTATACCAGAAATTCTGCAGCCCGTCTGTAATATATGATTTTATTTTCCATTCCAAGCATAAAAATGTAAGAATTGAGCAGCTCGAGTTCTTTGTCCAGCGCTCTTTTTTATTTTTTTATTATTTTTTTTGCATTCCAAGTATCTGTCAGTATTAGTTATGAGACTGTGTGAAATAAGTAGCCATGAAAGATGCCTGCTTTTATGACAGAATGAGTGGTTTCATGAATTTTAAAGGAGCACATTTGTATTTTCTGTTCTTGAACTACATGGGCTACTCGCAAATATGACAGAAGATAATTGTTTGAGGAATTATGATGCCTTTCAAGATTTTGCGGGATATTACTATTTTCATAATCTTTCATTTATCAGCTTCTGGGGCTTGATTTATTTATGGGTGTAATTTGGAAATTAAAGTACTCCCACACTGGTAGCAAAGGTACACGTTTGCTCCGTGTGGCTGGTGCTCCCTCCCCTCGGCAAAAAGAAGGAATGTGCTAATTTCTGTGTCAGGCACTGCAGGGAGGTGTCAGCACTGGGGGCAGCCAGGTGTGATCCTGGCCCACGTGTGAGCCACGAGGGAAGAGCCTGAAAATCCTTGGGATGAGCGGGGATTTCAACCTGCAGCAGCGCCCATGGCAGCAGGCAGAGCGTGCGCTGGGTTTGTTGGGATTTAAATGAGGGCATTGTTAGTGGGGATTTGGTGCGAGCGAGTAAAGGCTTCAAGCCTTTAATTGACTCGGGAAATCTTTTTAGTTGTGATTAGGGGGACAGATTCTCAGCTGGTGAGGGCTGATGGTGCTCCGTTGAATCAATTTTCATACCCTGTCTGGAGTCAATGGAGCAGGGCTCATTTATAACCCTGTACCTGGCCTGTTATTATAAAAAAAATAAACATTCCAAGCCTGATATCTGAGTGGTAAAGTAACCTTTTATCAGGGAGCTGCTTGGCTCCATTTTAAAAAATTCATCAAAACCAGGGGTAAAATCCTTGGGCTAATAAATTCAGTGGCATGAGCTATTTCCATTCGGTTGGGAGTTTAAGTGTGGAAACCTATGGCTGTGTCCTATCTGCTTGAAAGCTCGGTGATGGATCTGCCATACTTTCATATTTAGCATAAGGTTGTCTTCTTAAAGACTAAAATGAAGCATCTCTATATCTATATGAAGCATCTCTATATCTGTGTGAAGCATCTTCATTTGAAGCATCTTTTAAAGACTAAATGAAGCATCTCTATAGTCTTTTCTGGTTTAGCCTTGAAGTATTTTTATTTTTTTTTCTCTTGGTAATATTATCTCACTTTCCATCCCTTGATAACTGCATAGAAGGATTTTATTTTATGGTTAAAAAAATAAAAAAAAAATCAAGATATCTTTCTGTATTAAACTTGTCCCTAACATCTGAATATTATCACTGAAAATCCTCTCTCGAAATTCTGTGCACGCCCATAATTAAACTGCTCTGAAAGGTGCAGTCAGGAGAACCAGGCACCAACATTATGGAGTGAAAATTAAAGAGGCAAAACATCAGAGTGTCTACTGTATGTGCCTGCTGTTAGACACTCAAGCATGGAGAACAGGATACACCTCTATGGATGGATGGCTTTCCTTATTAAAAAAACACAGTAGGACTCACAGTAGGGGAACACACTAAAACAAGGCTTTGTAGTAATTTCCTTGAAAGAAATTTCCCAAGATAGCAACTTAAAAAAGCTTTTAATCTCACGACTGGCTCTATAGTGAGTTTTGCTGGAGCTGGGATAAAAAAGGGTCGTTAGATTGCAGCTGATGTGGTAGAGTTGGTCTGAAGCCTCTTCCCTCCCAAGGAAAGGATTAGACTTTCCTTGCACCAGAAGCAGGGTTGAATAGATTGATGAGATTCTGGCATATTTAAGAGCCTTAAATACATATCTCTCAAGTCTGAAACGATGTGGGCAAACAGAAATCCTCTTTCCCAGCTGGAACACTTGACCAACCACGCCGAGCCGATGCGTTAGATCAAGGTTCCTTCTGCATGGCTAAATTTGAAACCGCTGTCCCTCGTGATTTGGAGCTGATATTTTATTTTGGGTCTCTGAGCAGTGTCCTTTCTCACTTGGGAGGAACATGAAGTGTTTCTCGTAAATTCCTGAAGAAGAATCCAGCAGGACCAGCTCGTTGTGCTGCACTGGGGCAGTACCTCCCTCTCTGGGATTTACCTCACCTGTTGTCTATTCTGCATGACTATTAAACTCCAAAGTAAAGCAAAAAAACACCCCAAAATCTGGCTAAATCCCCATGCAAACCTGCTGGATTGGTCCATGTGTTTGGTCCAATTACAATTGGTCCAATTACCTGATAACTCTGAGAGTGCAGCTGCAGCTCCGTGCTGCTCTTGGTGCCAGTGCACACATCCAGGGCCATGCTCTGCAATCCTGCGGCTTCTCCTCAACCTTCTCCTGCCCTGCCTGGGTCTGCGGAGGTGGCCCCAGGGCTTTGGTAGAAGGAATTGGAGGTGCAGAGTGCCCAGCACTGTGTGTGAGCATCGGGGAGCAGAGGGAACATCTTGTACCTATCTTGTGTCAGCGAGCCGAGAACAGGCAAGGAACATGTCTGATAATGTGTTTCACATTGAAATAATTAAAGAGAATTGTTGCTGGAGGGAAATGTGCCTTTAAAAATTAACCCTGACATCTCTCCGACAATTTGGCGTGTTACAAGAGATCCTTTTTTCCCCTCTTTTTTTTTTTTTTTTTTTTTTTTTTTTTTT
>VRYO01002184.1:18850544-18963365 GCA_009812075.1 Sialia sialis | reverse complement strand
TGATATGCATTTTTCAGCAGTTTGGAAAATGCAGAGCCTTTGAAAACTTCCCTATACGAACAGTCTACACTTACAAGAGCAGCCCCATCTATTTTCCACTGAACTACTCGTAGGACTGATGTTTAAAGGGACGGGGCTGGAGTAAATGACAAGTTCTGCAATGCCCTGGAGCCTCTGCTAGTTATTATTGTTTGAATCTCTGTCTTGATTGCATATATTGCAGTCTTCTATCACACAGGGAGCCAGTTTTGAAATCTGAATGCTGTTCCTCAAATAACCATCTAGCAGCTCGCTTTATTATTTCTTCTTACGCTGAAAAAAAAAAAAAAATCCTTGGAAATTGAAAGTAGTCATTTCCATAAAGAACTCGAAGTTAAAAATGTTCTTTTTGAAGGAGCTGGAGTATTTGAAAACAAATGTTAATGTCTATAAACACAGTACGGCTTATTTTTTTAAAATTTGAGCTGTGGCAACACCAATTGCATTCCATTTTTGTCATCTGTAGGAAGTTAAATATACAGCCAGGTAGCAGAGATCAGGAAGTTTGGTGTCACTATACCATGGCTATAAAAGTTATTTACTAGTTGAAGAATTGTGCAACTTTTTAGCGGGGTGAGTTTCTGTTTTTTTCTGTTCTCATTTGATAATAATTTGTTAGTCCAGGGGTAGGAAAGGTTGGGTTTCTCTCCCTTTGTTTATTTATTAATTTGAAGCTGCATTTCCAGCCTGGAAAAGGGCACAGAGGGTGGTAGGACTGGTGAGGATGCTCAGGCTGATTTTCCTCTCCAGTGTTTCAGGAGCTGCCTCAGACTTTGTGAGTTTTCCGGGCTCTTTCCCTGTGCTGGTCACCAGAAGGATCCTGAGGAGTTATTCCAGACCTGATGGCTGGAATTCTGCAATTCCCTGGCCTGAGGAATGGCCGAGGTTCTGCTGAGGCAAAATTCTGCAACTAAGAAAACAGAGATGCAAATTGTCCTTCAGATGCTGCAAAATCTTTTTGTTTCTGTTTTATTTCTTTATCTTTTTTCTTCTTTTGAAAAATGTGTTGCCTGACGGGGGGCAAACACAGTGCAATGCACAGGAGCAGGAACACACTTTTAGTTTCTGTCTGCAGTTGCCAGGTTGCAGGGCAGGTTCCTGAGTGCCACTCTCTGTCCTGGAGCACCTCAGTCTGGGATTTACACCGACAGAATTCCCTGTCAGGAGCCAAACCCCCCTGCATTCCTCAGTCAAGGAGAAGAGATTCAGCCACATATTTCCTCCTTCCTTGAACTTTTGACAATTTGGTGGTCTTGGGCACAATCCTCCAGGATGCTGAGTGCCCCCATGGGCATTTAGCCAGGACAGCTGATGGTTGGTGATGCTTCCTTAGAAAAATTTAAAACACAAACTGCTTTAAAAACACTCCTTAAAAACATTTTTCTTGGCCTGGGAGGGATTTTTTGCCCTTTTTGTAAAACCAGTAGCCGAAGAAGTATCTGTTACCTGCTGGGATATGTGCTATAAGCCTGGCTGTACACAATATTGCTGGGATGTACTTTTTTGGCGATTAAAGGCTCATTAAAAAAATTAAAGTCCCCACAATTTACAATATTTTCCATTGAAATAGCATGTTAACACATTTCTTTAATCAGTGTGTAACTGTCAGGGGAAAGAACAATTCATCTAGTATATGCATACATTAGGAAAAAAAAATTATCAGATTTAATTTTATTTGTTTTATATTCAGGGCTTTTTTTGAAGGAATTCCTGCAGGGAAATGGTTAATCTATTTTTAACTAAAGCTTACTTTTGTAATCTATCCAGTGCTTAGAGTTCTGTCATTGATCTATGATTTATGTGATTTAAACCACCTCTTGGCTGTAACATTGGTTTCTATCCAAGATGCTGAGCTGAATACTAATTACGAGATCAAATTTATGCTGTTGGGCTAAGCAGCTGAAGGAGCTTTCCATGCAGGACTCCCTTAAACCACGCCACCGTTGAGCATTAGTGGAATATTTGGTGAGGGGGATGGGAAAAAAAGCTGGAAAAGGGGGAAAAAAAATTCAGCAGGAAAGCTGAAGTGTCCTTTGAAAGCTTTATTTTTAGTTCTCTTGAATGAGTGCACAGCGCTGGATGCAGAAATTCAGTGTGTGAATATGCACATGGGGCTGTTTTTCCAGCAGAATCTCACTAATTCCCCCTAACGACTGGGAAACCCACTGAGAAAAGCCAAATGGCACCAGCGAGCAAACAAATAAATATGATTGAGGAGATTTTATTCCAAGATGTATTTTATGCCTTTATTTTGACAAGTATCACGTTGTCAGAATGATTTATGGTATTTCAGAGCACACCAGTAAATGCACTGTGGGATGGGTCCTTACAGGAAGAAAGTCTGGGGAACAATAGCTTTGCTTTACCTCTCCTCAAAGCATTTCTGCAGAGAAATCAGCCAAGAGCACCAATTTTATAGAAAACATAGGTTTCCCTCAGCAAGAATGAGGAACAATTCCATTCTCCTGCATCACCTTTGCTGGGGAGGTCGGGGTGGCAGCAATTTTCTTTGGGGGGAAAGGAGTCAAAGCCTGTTCCAACAGCTCAGAATCTAAACCCCAGTTTAAAAAAAAAAAGACATTTCCTATTGGAATTTTATTGATTGTAATGATTTTTGAGAGGAAATGTGTTCCAATGCACCATTTGACTTCCATCCCTGTTGGTATAAAGTTGAGGTGTTTTCTTTTGATGATGCTGAAATGTTTTTTTTTGTTCAGCCTTCTTGTATTTTTTGTTTGTTTATTTATTTATTTAGAGTGTAATTTTCCTGTTTCCTAATGCTTTGCCTTGTATTTTGTTCCAATTGGGCAACTGGAACATTTTCAGCCTCCCACTGCACCTCATTAAAGTGGAACATTTCCATAAAATGCTTCTCCAAATCCAACCTCGCCAGAATCTTTTAAGGAACATTTTCAGAGATCTTTTAAGAAAATTTAACCTTCCCCACTGGGGAAAACACTGGGATTTCTCACAGAATTCCAGGCTGTGACCATTTTCCTGCCTTTTTAACTGGGGACAGGCGTGTTCTGCCCTCGGGGTTTGGGGAATGGATCAACGCTGGGGGATGTCCTCAGAGCCAGAGCAGGAGAAGGATTTGCATCCTCTGCTGTTTTCCTTGGATATCTGTGGTGCCACCAGTGTGGAGCCCTGTTTGGGGGCTGTGTGTCCCCTCCCCTGGCAGAGGTGATGCCTGGAGAGGCTCCCTGGGACAGAGTTAAAGGAATAAAGCAGGGATTTATTAAAATCCTTCAAAGGATTTACCTTGGGCAGTGCAAGAGCCTGGCTGTGGCTACACCCAAGATGGACCCTGGGTCACAAATTTTCACACTCTTATCAGTTTTGTTCCATTCCCACATTGCATTCATTGTCCAATTCCAGCTCCAGGTTCTGCAGTCCCACTCTCCCAGATTCTCTCCTCAATTCCCTGGTTGCACTTTTTGGGGCTGAGACTGCAGCGCGTCCTCAGTTCTGGAGCTGGAAAAGGATTGTTGTGTGTGCCTGAGCTGGGAGGAGAACTTGTTACACTTTGTATGAGTTATACACGAATTTCCAGAATCTGGAAAATACGAAAGCTGAAACTCCAGGTTCCTGGAGCCAGCAGGTCTTCCCGCTCTGGCCGTAGGAGGCCCTTTAGTGAGGAATTAGTTTCCTTTTATCCTTATTCTTGCTCGCTTTAAAAACAAAACCCAAAGCAAATAAAAAACCAGAAACAGAAATAAAGCAAACAGAAAACCTTGAAGAAGTTTCTTCCAAGGGTAATTTTATACTAATGACCTCTGGTTGTGTATCTATTGCTCGTGATCTTCCTCATTTATTATTTCTCCCATTTCTAACATGGAGAAACTCATATTTCAATTAGATCCTTTTTCCTTTTCAAAATTTTATTATTTATAGTCCACTTGATGTCATACTTGCTTTTAATGTGCCTTGTTGTAAGCAATTTGCAATGAGGAAATAATCCACGTAGTGCACATTTGGGGAAAAGCTTTTGAATATCCACATGCAGCATCACTGCTGAAATGGGATGTGCTTGGGGACAGTTTTATTAACAAGTGTCACAGTTCATGGTCCCATTTGTGTATTTTTTTGTCTTGTGGTGCCATCCTTACCTGCCCTCTCTACACCTACAGCAGATTCATCCCTAAATGCTGCCAGTCTTAAGCAGAATGGATTTCTTTACAAGCTTCATTCTGCAGAAGGGAGATTATTAAAAATCCTGGAACAGCCCAGGGACACTGGAGGAGCCCCACGTTGTGGTGTGATTGCAGTCGGGTCACTTTGGAACCGCTGCACGTGAGACATTCCCTCACTGCTTCTGCAGGGAAATAATTTGCACCCTCGGTGATGTTGTTGATCTTGAATGATCTGAGGTAAAACAACAGAAGTGAGGATGGGTCTGGAGTTAATTGCTGTCATGGTCTGAGGGACTTCAAAGGGATGATTTTAGCAGAAGCCTCATTAAATGGGCTGGGTATTTCACTGTGCTGAACAGGTGGCTGGAGTGCTCCGAGGGAGGTGTTTGAAGATGGGAAGCACCTCTGGGAATCTCGGTGCCCATGGAGCTGCCAGGGCAGGGATGAGCTCCAGCAGAGACTCCAGGGTGAGATGTGCCAGGGGAGGCTGTGGGGTCACAGATTTGCTTCAGCACAAGGCAATCCCACCTCTCAATTCTCCACCAAAACACAAGAGAATGTGCCCAGAGCACATCCCTTACAGGAAGAAAGTCTGGGGAACAAGAGCTTTGCTTTTCCTCTCCTCAAAGCATTTCTGCAGAGAAATCAGCCAAGAGCACCAATTTTATAGAAAACATAGGTTTCCCTCAGCAAGAATGAGGAACAATTCCATTCTCCTGCATCACCTTTGCTGGGGAGGTTGGAGAGGCAGCAACTTTCTTTGGGGGAAAAGGAGTCAAAGCCTGTTCCAACAGCTCAGAATCTAAACCCCAGTTTGAAAAAAAAAAGACATTTCCTATTGGAATTTTATTGATTGTAATAATTTTTGAGAGGAAATGTGTTCCAATGCACCTGTTGGTATAAGATTGAGGTGTTTTGTTTTGGTGATGCTGAAATATTTTATTTTGTTCAGCCTTCTGCCCATCCTGAGCAGGAGCCATTTCTTTGGAGTCCTGGCTCGTGGCACTGATGCTATGGAAGCCACGTGGGACCTGAGTGGCCTCAGGACAGTGGCTGTGCCTGTGGCCAGGACTCTGGATGCCATGGCAGCTGTCCCTCCCTGCACCTGACCTACACCTGCCTCTTACACAGCTCTTACAGAGCAAAAACCCACTGAGGAGCAGAGAAATCCTCTATAAAACAGAATAAAGAAACATTCTAGAGGAAAGATATGCAATATTCTGAATATATATATACACACATTAAATATTTGTTCTATTTCCATTTTCTTTCTCTGCAGCAGAACTGTTAAATTAACAATTACGGGTTTGGCAGTGAACTGAGGGGATTTCAACTGAAAGTCAAGAAACTAAAATTGCAGTAACGTAACATATCCCTGTGCTTACACCTGGGTATCTAAAATTTGATTTATGTGTAAGATATGCAGATATTTTGTATATGTTCATATCAATAGTACACAAGGGAATTTATTTCATCAGTTACAGAACCACAGCAGAATGCTTTGGGTTGAAAGGGACTCAAAGTTCATCTTGTTCCACCCCCTGCCATGGGCAGGGACATTTCCCACTGTCCCAGATTGCTCCAGCCTGGCCTTGGACACTTCCAGGGATCCAGGGGCAGCCACAGCTGCTCTGGGCAAGGTGATCATGCCAGGGGAAATCCAGATTTTCTCTGCTTCCATAGGGATGCTCCCTAATCCCAGAGATGCAAAACTGACAAATAAAATATTTGAGCTCAGCTCAAGCTGCTGAACATTCAAGATGAGGAAAAGCCACCACACAAATCAGTTTTTTGCCCTTGGGGATCCATTTTTCAGCAGCACCCAAAAACTGCTTCTCCCTAAGCTTAAATCCCAGCAAACAAAGAGCAGAGAGATCCAAACCACATTAGGCATTTGGGATGCCCATCTTAAGGAAGTAGCAGCCCTGGAAGAGCTGAAGTTCCTTTAAAGCACTGCTGGCTTTTCACAGAAAATGATTACAAGTTCAGAGATAATTTATAAAAGAGCGTAGGAGCTCTGTAGTTTCTGCAAACCAGTGGAAATTAATAAAACCCAAGGCTGGCTATTAGATAAACCCGAGCAGACAAAGTGTGTGTAACTACCCGTAGAGGGGCTGACATGATGAATGATGATGGATCCGAACCCGTCTGAAGTTCTGTAGGAATAATAGCAGCATAAAGTCATTTCTATAGGGTACCCAAACGTGCCTGGAACAACAGTATATTGAAGCTTGCATATTATGCTAAGAAGGACAAGTACAATAATTTCACAACTATAAGGCGCACCGGATTATAAGGTGCACTTCCGGGTTGTTGAAAAATTCCCTAACTTTGTCCATATATAAGGTGCTCTGGACTATAAAGCGCACTTTTTTTTTGCAGCGAGGATCCTCACACAACAAAGTAACGAATTAGTAACGGAATGGCACCATCGCAGGGTTTACTGGCAGCTGCTCAATTTGCAAACATTTTTCACGGATCGGCGCAGCCTTTAAACGCAGCCCCAGGCGCCTTCCCCGTGCCGTGGGCCCCAGCACCTCCACCCGCCCCTGGCGCTGGCTGCTGTGGCTCAGCTCGCACTTCCAGGTTGGCAAATTTCTGAACTTTGTCCATATATAAAGCGCACCGGATTATAAGGCACACTTCCGGGTTCTGATCAAAATTTTGGTCAAAAGGGTGCGCCTTATAGTCGTGAAATTACTGTATCTATGATTGGAAGGTGTCTGGGCTGGGATTATCAGTTTTGTAAACCTTTTCTCATTTCTTCAATCTTTGATTTAAAGACAGGGCTGGATCCTAGAATTGTCCTACAGAGATAGTAAATCCCCTCTCACCTCAGTGCCTGGTAATATACAGGTGTTTTCTTCCTGGAAGAATGAATGTTTTCCTTGGGGCACCTGAGTAGCAGGAAGGAGGGTGGGCAACAGCTCAGCTCAGTTAAATTAAGCTCTGCTCAACTCAACTCCTTTCTAGGACTGGGGAAGAAAAATCCTCCTGTGTAGTGCCATTTGTGTCTAGTGAGTTTTATATTTATGCAATTGTAAATGTTGTTGTGTTTGCTGTTTGGGGAGGTTTTTTAAGTGTTTTTTGTTTTGTTATTTTTTTAATTTATGGTCACAGCACTTGTGGCTGAACATGGCAGCTGAAAGAAAATAATGGGTGTAGAGAATGGAGAGAAATGTGTGTAATCATGAGGGGCATCCAATGGAGTTTTAGAGGTAAAATGTCCCTTCTGCAGGACTGCTGCCTTCCTGTCTTTGTGCCTCTGGAGGGTTGTTGCACAAATGGGAATGAGAGATTTTGATGACAGAGGTTTTTCTGAGAGTACAACAGATACAACCTGTGTTTATCTCAGGTTCAGAAGGACAGAAATTTGTGTGTCATGCACAGATTGATTTCCAAAACCTGAGGGTCTCCAGCTTTCCCAAACCATTGCTAACACACTGCAGCAATGTGTTCTTGTTGATTCTCTTAGGTCTGTAAGAGCCTTTGAGACAGAGCTGGTTTTTTCAGCATTGACTGTGGAGATTTGTGACTTCAGATGTGAATGTCCCTTTCTCAACCCCGCTGCCAGTGACCCACTGCACAGCAAGTGTCTCACATTATAAAGTGCTTATTCACAGAGGGCTCTGACCAAGGCTATCTGGAGGGTGGGAGATGCTTTCCTGGCAGTGGGATGTGAACATCGTGGGGCAGATCTTCAGCCAGGATAAAAATCCTGCTTGGTCTCTGCGGCTCAAAGGACGTCTGTTAATTCATGTGGAAAACTCGTGACCCCGCAGAGATCACAAAGTTCAGTGTCCTTGAGCAAGTGCCACACTTTGCAGTCAAGATCAAAATGTCTTTCTCCCTCGAATTCCCTTGAATTGTGTTTTTTCTAAAAGTCCTTTAAATTGTTTTATACTGAAACCTGCAGTATTATCCAAGAAAACTTTGAGGAATTCTCTGTGTGTTCTCCCTTTCTCTTTTACTGAGCTATTGAATTTCCACACTGGTAGGAATATGGAGCCCTGAAAGCTCACCTGGCTCCTCTGCTCATCCTATGCAGAGGTTGAGCTCTGGCTTGGCCATTACCACCAAAGCATCCACCCAGGACTTTATTTGCTTATCCTTGAAAGAGCCTCAATCTTTGATTTCCAATTTAGTTACATCAAGTATTTGAGGAAAGTCTCTTAGCTGGAGGATTTTGGAGGGCAGGCTGGGAGCTGGTTTGCCTGCCAGAGGTGTGCTCTGGGCACTCTTCTCTTGTGTTTTGGTGGTGAATTGAGAGGTGGGATTGCCTCGTGCTGGAGCAAATCCCCTGAGCAGAGGATTTGCAGACTCCTTGGCATCAGAGCAGCGCAGCCTTCAGGCAGTGCAGCTTTCCTCCTCTCCTTTGGAGAGCAGCAAGGCACTTGGAAAAATGAATCATGTCCTGGCACAAAATCCTCCCTCCCTTGCTGCCGGAGCTTTGTTCCTCTTCTTGGGGCACCAGACTGCTGATGTTTTGCTTGTTCCCCTCTCAAGGCACAGCTCATTTGACTTGAATTCAAACCAGCAAACCCAGAGGGTGAGGTGCTGTGGGGAGAGCAGTGACCTGGGGACAGAGGGACCATCAGCATCACTTCACATTTGGTTAGTAGGAGTTGGGGACAATCCCATTTGCTATTGCCCCAAAAGGCCTGTTTTCAGCCAGGGAATGAGCTCTCTGTCCATCATGCAGATGTGTCAGGGGATCTTTATCTTCCTTTTCAATCCCTGGTCCTGCTGGAGCTGATGACAGGGTGCAGTGCAGTCCCACGAGGCTCCCCCCTTCATTAACACCTGGGTTGTTTCCCCCTTATTTCCCCCTTATTCCACCAGGACCCAAGTACAGCTGAGTTCCACAGCCCTGCCACCTTGGATGGAGTCTGTTATTTCTCTGTGATTCTTCCTTTATTTCTTTATTTTCAATATGTTGCACAAACATCTCAGAGACCTCCCCTTCTTCCCATCAGCTTCTCATCATGGCTTCTACTGGAAGAGTTCTCTTTACTACTGTGAATTTTATCAGCTTGAAATACAAACAATTAAAAAGAAGTGGTTTCAGGCAGCAAGGTGGCCCTTGAGTGCCTCAGTCAAGTGTTGCATTTATGCACAGAACTTTTAATCTTTTTTTTTTCACATTATTCTCTTGCACTTGTTGCTTTTTGTGAGTCCATGGAGCAGATGAAATGAACCATTGGGAGGAAATGTGCTGTTGGTGCACAAAATGCTGTCAAGTGGACAGAGGTTTAGTGTTTCTCTGCCCATCTCTTCCAAAATTCTTGGTTAATAATGACTTTCCTTATTACATATAGCAACAGCAGACCTAAAAATGGTGGAAAAGCTTAAGTTTGAAAATCTGAGTACTCAGTGTCAGAGAAAACTTTGCTCTTGAGACAGTCTCTCACCTTTCCTTTGACTTACAAAGGGTTTCTCCAAAGAGAATGAGTGTTGGGAAGGTGCTGGGAGCTTGGCTCCATCCTGAGCAGCATTACAGCTAATTCCAAGTTTATGGGTGAAAAGATCTGTGAGTAGTTGCTCATAAACCATCTGCTGCTCTCTGAAGGAGAGAGCTGCTCTCTGCTCTTCAGCTGGGAGGTTCTGGCTGGGGTGAGACCCAGTCTTGGTGTGCTCCTCACTGGGGCTGTGCTGCTTCCCCCTGGTCCTGGGGGGCACAGGGGACCCCTGTGCTGCCCCTGCCTCCCACAGTTCCTGCTCTGGACTGGGTCAAGAACATGAAAGCCAAGACTCGTTCCTAGCAGCAAATCCATCAAATATAAACCCTGTACCTATTTAAGAGCCATTGTGTCATTACAGATGCACTTGATGGTCTCAGAAGTCTTTTCCAAACCAACTGTGATGAGCAGGACTTTTAGAGCAGCAGTTTTAGCTGTAGGCACATGAATGCCCTGTTCCCAAAGGTGAGCCCAGAGCAGATCCCCAGGAAGTGCTCTCCAGGCCTTTCTCCTTTTCCCAGCAAGAAGCTTTATCTCCAAGCTGATGCCAGCCCTGCTGTCTCTGCCAGTTCACTTTGTGTGGTGCATTTCCCGATTTGTGCTATTTTGACCTTCTCCAGCAGAAGGTGTGGTAGTCCTTCAGTGAAGGGCTGGGGAAGTGCCCTCCATCCTCAACCAGTCCTGCAAGAAACATGTTTTTTCCTGTTGTCTGGAAATCAGGATTGCTTTGCTCTGTGCTGCCCCATCCCCTGGCCAGCCAGCAGGCTCTTCTGGAGAACCCAGGCTTCCTGGATTCCATTAACATTTTGTTAATGAAATACTGCTTTGTCAAAGAGTCTTGAAAACTTAAAAGGGTATTTAAGCTTCTTCCCGTGAGTCAATACCATGTAATGTCAACATTACCACGAAGGGATAATTCAGAGATGTCACACAAAGCTTGTGTTATGCCATTTGCAGTCTGGCAAAACAGCTCAGCATTTATGTTGTTTAATCCATCTTCAGAAATCTTTTGTTCTGAAAAAGTTTGAGATCAATCTTGTCAGTATTTACTGACACAAAGCTGATGTAAGTCACTGTGCTGCTATTGACTCCATCTGAGTTGTAACGATTTACCCCAGGCTCGAATTAAGCCCAAATTAGGCATATGAAAAACTCAATACCAAACTTTTAAGGAAGATGGAGCTGAATGGCACAGATGGTGGAAATGAGAATATGGATGGAAGTAGACTGGAGGAAACAGTTTGCAATGACCTGAGACAGTACAGACACAATTTGAAGAGACTTAAGGAAAAAATAACCTTATCAAAGCTTTGTGTTGATGAAATAATGTACTTCCCTGGCTGGAAGGAAAGAGGAAATGCAGCACTGGAGTTCAGATCTGAGCACTGGCAGTGAGATTTGGGCATAGGGACTGGGTTCCACAATGCAGGTGCTGCAGTGGCCTGGGCTTGTCACTGTCACAGCAATTCTGGTCAAGGTACACAAAACCTTTTTTCCATTTCTCCTCCCTTTTCTTTTTTTAGCAATTCTGTAATCATACCGACCACAGGAGGAAGCTGTTTCATCCTCCTGGACACTGCAGTGATGCTGTTTGTTTTACCTTTGTACTTTTTAATCCTTTTCCATTAAAGCTCTCTGTAGTTGATGTATTTGAATGTAGTGAGCAGTGGCCTCAGCTTGCTTTGAAGAAAATAGACTGCCTTACTTGGCTGAATCCAAAATGCTTCCCTGTGATTATTTCTTGGCTGTGTTAAATCTATTTCCCTTTCAGACTCCATAGATAGATGGGGTCAGCCCCGCAATATCTGAAGCGATGGGAAGTTCTTTAAAAATTGTTCACATATTTTGGTGGCAAAGGGTTTAGTGTTTCATTCTCATGCAGGATTTTTGTTTCCAAGCAGGCATTGTGGAAGCAGGCAGCATCCCAGACCTGTGGAGGAGCTCAGCAGGAGGAGAACAAGTGGGGGGAAATATTCTCATTGTTCTGCTGGTGGCTCAGGTACGCTGAGGTAATTTGCAGGTTCTTTGGGAGTAAAGGAGACTTTCTGACTCAATTGCACACAGCAGGAAGAAAAATAGTGTGAGGCTCTTCATTTGTACTTTTTTTGCTGTTTTACAGCCTGGGAAACACTCGGGGCATAAATCAATTGCTCTTTCAGCAAAGAGCCAGGGAGGTCTTGCAGCATCCTTGCTCCAGGTGAGGTCAGTGCAAGAGCAATGGGAGTGAGGATAAAACAGGGACAAAAGGGAGCACGGTGCAAAAGCAGGGTAGGAAACCCTCTGAGAGCAGCTTTGGGCACAGAGCATGCTCCTTACAGTGTGAAAGGGCCTGAAAATGCTCAGCTCTTCTGGAGGGAGGCCTTGTCCAAACTGGGCTGTACAAGAACAATTTGGCAATTACAGTAATTTCATGACTATGAGGCGCACCTTTTTGACTAAAATTTTGTTCGAAACCCGGAAGTGCGCCTTATAGTCTAGTGCGCCTTGTATATGGGCAAAGTTGGGAACTTTGTCAACCCAGAAGTGCACACCGTGAGCTGAGCTGAGCTGAGAGAGCCGCGCCAATTGGGGGTGGGTGGGAGTGCCAGGGCCCACAGCATGGGGAGGGCGCCTGGGGCTGCATTTAAAGGCTGCACCGATCCGTGAAAAATGTTTGCAAATTGAGCACTGGCCAGTAAACCCCGTGATCGCGCCATTCCATTACTAATTCATTACTTTATTGTGCGCAGATCCTCGCTGAAAAAAAAAAAAGTGCACCTTATAGTTTGGTGCACTTTATAGTTGTGAAATTATTGTAAATCAAATTTTAGCCTTATCTCACAAATCCCACTACACTTGATCAGGTGCTTTAAAGAAATAATGCATTTGCTAAGTAGAAAAATGTGAAAGAACCCCACAAATGTTGTGTAAGAAGTGGAATCAGGCATAGAGTTTATGATCCATCTTGGCCTTCTGTTATAACCCAAACGTGGAGGGAGCACAGTGAACCTGAAACACCACAGTCAGCACTCCAGTAAAATGAGCATGGCAATGGAGGGGATGTTTAAATTGAGGTTAAAAGGAAAACAAACCCAGGGACTTGTAATGAAAAGAAAAACTTGATATGGGGAGTAATGCAAGTGTATCTGTGAAGAGCCATTCAGGCGCAGACTGTCCCAAAGGCTTTACAGCTTTTAATAAAAATACAATGTGAATAAGAGGAGGCTGAGAAAGCAGTGCAGGATGATATGCATTTTAATCTAGTATTTTAAAAATAAAAAAGGCAAAAAACATCTTTTGAAACAACAAAAACTGAGGAACAGGTGGGGGAAACTGTGCAGGTTGGATTTGTGGCTGAGCTGTGGATGTTGGAAGGGGAGGGGATGTGGCCACATCAGGTGTGTGCTGGCAGTAGGAGCAGGCAGAGAGACCCTGCTAACTCAGGACAGTGGGGTTAAATCCCACAGATGGCTCTGCCCTCTTCCAGTAGCAAATAGGAGATGCCCTTACAGATGCAGAGCTACTACATCTCATAAAATCAGGTGGGACAGTGATTTAATCTAAATTATTTTTAAAAATACCAAGTGCCTGATGCAAAGACTCTGCAGATAATCCATAAAACCATTATACTTCTCTTTCTCTTAATTCTTTTCTGATTTTTCTTACCTTTATTAAAGATATTCAACATCTCTACCTGAGCCTGCATCTCCCCTCGCCTCAGCTCTCCATGTATAAATTGCAGACAACAATATTTTCTTCTGTGCTTTTCTATATTTCCTGTGAAAAGGATAAATTCTGGGGCAAGCAGCTCAGAATTAATCAGTGTTTAGACAGTGCCCATCCAGGAAGAGCCCTTATGTTATCCAGGGGTTTCCAGCTCTGATGATGGCAATTTCTGAACCAAGCAAAATATTTCATTAAAATGGGCAATTGAAAGAAATCAGTGTTTTTGCTGCTCCATCCTGTACTGAGCAAGTGTTTATTGTTTTTTTCTTGTTTCAGGCAGTTTGAGCAGAAGTCTGTGATGGTCCAGCTCGTTGGAAACTTTTGTGCTCCAACCAGGAGGATGCTGCAGCTGGAGCTAATCCACGAGTAAGTTTTCTGGAGGCCATTATGTCTCCCAGAGTTTTGAGGTTTTCTCTAAAGGAGACGTTGCTCTGTGTGTGAGGCAGAGAGAAAGAGCATTGCCTCAAGGGTTTCAGTTATCACACTGGCTAAATACCCCTTATTTTTAGTCAGGGTCTTCTGAATATGAGATCCCACTACAGGTAGGTGAAGTGACCTCTTTGGGTTTGAATCTGCTCCTCTCTGGCAGATGCAAAGCTGCAGCTTTGAACAGGAGCCCCCTCCTGCTCTGTGCAAAGCTCTTTGAATTGCCCCTGATAGGCTTCTAAGGCTCCCCGGTTGCGTGCAAGGCACTTTGAAGATGAATGCCCAGAATGAGGGAAACATGAAACAAAACTTACTCCCTCATGTCAGAGTGAGCAGCAGATTCCTCAAAGACCTGCAGCACAATGGTGCTCTTTGGTGGGTGAGAGGAAATAGGCTCTGGCTCACCAGCTTGTCAGAGCAGAGCAGAATTGTGGAGCAGAGCTGTGCTTTGGGTGGCAGAGCAGCAAAAGGAAAGTTTTGGGGGGCTCCACAATATTCCAAAACTTGTTTCAAGTTGGGTCTGTTGGGTCTCTCTTGGTGAATGGAAATTTATTATTATTATTGATTTTGCTTCCCTCAGAAGTTTGCTGTGTGTTCATGGTGGCAGATGTGCCATATCTTCTTGAGGGGGAATATTTTTCTTTGTCTCCATGAAAATTCTCACCCCAGCTCCTTAAACTCTCTGTATCCATCACAATTTTTTGGTACTTTTGGGTGGTGACCACCCATAGTCCTGGGAGCTGAAGGGCCCTTGGGCAAGTGGCACAGCTGTAAGAAGTCTTTTATTTGTCTTATTCCAAATATATCTGTGACAGTTGAGATGAAAATATCCATGAGTGTCTTTTTTAAACCTGATGGATCAGTTCTTCTGGCCTCAGTGTGTGATCCAAAAGTTTTCATCAGCATCAGATGGATGAACCCATTTCTTTGAGGGGTTAATGGGCTTGTAATGCAAAAAAAATTGAACTGATGTCTCAGGAGAGACTGGGTGTGGGAACAGAAGGGAAGGGAACAGGAAAACTGATTAAAAAAACACCAAGAGAGATTTGTTAGTAGTGGTTGGAGATATTCTTCTCACCTGTCCTGGGTGACTGTTCAAATGCAGATGTGTGAACTCCTCCAAAGCAAATGAGGAAAAGCAGAACCCTTTGGGCCATAATTCTTTTCCATATGTGATAGATCCCTCTTCCTTCCAATCAATTAATTGCATCCTAAAAACATCTATTTCTCACCATTGACTTTAAAGGGATTTTAGATGAGTGGCTCAGATATAGCTGTCTACACAGTAAGTGATTAAAGTTGGGTTAGATGAGCTGGCAGACTACACGGGGTTTTTTTTTTCTCCCTTCATGCCAACCCTAAATCAAAAGGCATCTCATCAGAGTATTATAAAATACAGCCTTCAGAGGGAGAGTCTTCTACTTCCACATTCTGGCATCTGAAGGGAGGAGGGAGACTCCCATCAATTTAGAGAGAGGTAAAGATTTCATCTCCCTCTAGAAATCATGGCCATAATGGGAAATTCAGACATTTATGAGATTTGCTTAGCCAAGGCAGAGCTGAGCAAGTGGCTGTTTCTGTTTGTAGTGCTGCAGCAAAAGCAGAATAAGAGACTATTTTTAGGGGTTATTTTCATTCTTTTTCCCCCCTCTTTGATGAAGTTAATAGCCCAGCTGGTACCTGGGGAGGGGCAGACAGTCTGTGTGACCTCACAATGTAAAACCCTCTGCCTGTGACCCCAAACTGGGGGTAAACTGGGAAATAGAACTGATTGCAATTGTTTATTAATGGGGAACCTCCGAAAGAAGCATTCACCAATTCACCAGAGAGGAATTCTGACCCAAAAAAACCCTTTCAGGTTGTGCCTGGTTTATGTTTGAATTTTAAAACCAGGTAAGGTGGGAAGAGAGATGAGCAAGTTACTGGAAATTGATGAATATTTCCCTTAGATTTCAGAAGTTGGCAAACCTTGAATATACTATAAATACCTTTTACATACCATAAATATCCAGATATTTTAAGGCAATGTGACTTCCAAGGACAAGAGAAAGCAGAGCAAGAACTGACTTAGTTTTAAATCAGGAAGGCACATGCATTTGTTTCCTCTAAATGTTAATTCCTCAGTATAATGGGTAAAGTATCAAATTATTATTTAAACCCGCAAATAAAGTGCAAGTCCCTTTTCCCATCTCTAAGTAATGTTCTCCTGCCAAAGCATAGGCATGGCTGTATTTTTTCCTAATGGAATCTGCATAGCTTTGCCTTGATAGTCCACTGCTGAATATTGATGGGGCAATAATTGGCTCTTTATTGGTATATTGTGTTTTCTTGGAGATTTTTCCTCTTCCTGCAGTAAATCCTTTTCAAGTTTTGCTCTTATGGTTTGGTGTTTGCAAAAGTTGGTAATTCTGGTGGAACTGCAGGACTGTGAATAAGGCTCAGGATTTTGATTTGTTGTATGTCGTGCATTGGTAGCTGGTATCTCTGCTTTTATCTTTTTTAGTAGAAATCTCTAGTTGCTGCTGTTTATATTTAGCAGGAGAGCTCAATCTCTCTCCTCTATCTGTTTTCTCCTATTTGTCCCTGGCTTGAAGGGTTGGTGGCACTCAGTGGTGGATAAATGCAAGGAAATCTAATAATGCCTTTCTAATATACCCATTTATCTGCTGTCATATTTTATTTTAACTCTTCATGCAACTGTGCAATCATTGCTCCATTGCTGTAATTGGATTTCAAAGTATATTTGTGCCATTTAATTACATCTATAGCTTCTCTATAAGAGCATTCAGAGTAATTAGTAATCTTCTACTTTTTAGTGGAATTATATTTTATATCAACTGTGCTCATTTTTCTCTTCAAATTCTTCATCACATTTGCACCAGTTTTGCTTTTTATATGGGAATTTCTGGCATAAATAATCATTAAGGGTTTTTTTTCCCTCCCCACTGTGAATGTGAACAGAGTCTAATCCAGCTTTCACTGGAGTCAATGGTAATCTTTTCATTTCCTTCAGTGAGAACTGGATCAAGTTAATAGATTGCAAATTGCATTCAAGGCAAAGTCACATCTTACCATAGAAATAGTTGTGTAGCAACTCCTGGGGTATTGATGGAATGTTCAAAATTGATTGTTTCCATTTTTTCTTACTGGGTATTTTATAGATTCTCTTATCCAACTTTATTAATTTTTTAGCCCATAAGTTATGGCATTGCAATAACATTTAAAAGATTCATTTTAACCTGACTTTCATGACAAATTAAGAACCTTTCCACCTGAAGATTTTTGTGAGTGGGTCTAGAACTTTACTTTCCAGACCCCAGGTTTATCTGTTCATCTCTATTAGGCTGCTTGGGAATGGGCATTTTTAAGTTTTAAAAATAATTTGTCTTAATTTTTGATTGTGAACCAAATATTTGACAACTATTTTTTTTTTTTGCCAGCTCTCTGTGTCATTTCAGAGCTGTGTCAGTTCATGGACAGATTTAGTCCTCTTGCAGCTGAATATGAAAACCTGCAAGCACTTCCCTCTAAAACTGTAATTCCAGCAAATTACATTCCCAAGTAGGCAGAAATTTATGATGTTCACTTTTTCCAACGTGTCAATTTTGCCACTGTGGGGTGGTAACTATATGTACCAAGCAAGATCTTTATTTTTTAAAAAATAAATTATTGCAACTGGCTCGTTAAGGAGTTATTTTTCTCTTGTGCACTGCTCCCACTCTGTTGATTAGAGGTTTGTTGCTTTGGTAATGTGCTTCTCCTCCAGGCTGTTAATGATTACAGAAACCTCTCTAACCTGTAATTTTGGGGGAAGGTTATTGACAAGGTGAGATGACAACAATTGTAATTGTTTCTATGGCTTAGAAACGTCCTTCATCTTCGCTGGCCTCATGTCAGGACTCGGCATTTGGAGTGAAAGTGGAGCTGATGCCCAGGATTAGAGACACTTTCCGTGCTGTTTATTCCCAAATGGTGCCAGGTTAGAAAGAGCACTGTGGAGCATGGTAAATTGTTAATTCTTAATGAAACATCGATGCAAATGGTGCTATTCCACCCCAGCAGAAGGTGATTTTGCTAGGCTGAGGATGGAGCCCCTTGGATCTCCAAGGAGAAAAGTTCATCCTCGTGTGATTTTAGAACTCAGGACCATCTTCAGTTTCAGAAGGCAGGATAAAAATCTGTTTATTTATCCAGCCCTTTGATTGAAAAGAGAAACGTTGAACCATTTGTATTGGAGATTTTGTTATTTCCAGCACAGGGAAATTGTTTATGAGCCTTAAATGCCAAAACCCCTGAACTATGATAATAATTACAGTTATAACTCTCTAATAGCTGTTATATAGTTACTGTGTAACAATAATGAATAGTATTTCATTACTGATCATTTGAATGGAGCAGCATGAGCACCCATGCACCTGGAACTCAAACCCTGAGTCCGTAAATGCAGGTATTTGATGTCAGGAGAGGTGCCTCACCACTAATGGGAGCCACATTCCCGCATCACAGGGACACTCCTCATGACAGGCTGGATTTTTCCCCGTGCTTGCCTTTGAGCACTTTGCACTGAAATTTTGTCAAAGAATGACTGGTGTTTTGCCACTTTAAAACCATGGAAACATCACAATGTTCTTTTAGAAATGACTCCAGGAATTAATTGCAAATGACTTATTAATGAACCAAATATTCAGCTGTCACTGGAACCAAACTCCACGATACGCTTAATGATTATTTTTTGAGAAAACACTTTTGTGTTTGTTTGATCTGCCTCGTGTTAACAGCAGTAGGAAAAGAGGGAAGCATTTGGTGTCGGAATGGAAACTTGAAACTGGCAAAAAGGAGAGGAAAAACATCAGCCAATGACTGGGAAATAGGTGAGAAGCCTAAAGAAAGAGCAGATCCCTAACAATTATGTTGGAAAGCTGCTCCCCCAGGCCTGGCTGGGCAATAAGGGTTAAATCTGGGAACAAACAAGGGGATCTGGAAGGGAAGGTTTTCACAGTAACATTAATTTCACCACATTTCATGTCTGGGAAATGAGCATGAAAGAATTCGCCTGGTATGGGGTGGGCAAATGTTTGCAAACTGCGGAGAGACTCTCAAATGAATGTGAAATATCAGCTGTAGCTCTACAAATGACAATAAAAATAAATGCTGCTAATTAGGGAACGTGCATTCCTCACAGCTCTGGGATTCACCACCAAACTTCCCTGCCCAGAACTGTGCTGGACTCACAGACCTGCCCTGCTGCCCATGGGCCACCCAAGGGACATTTTTCCACAGGCAGCTGGCTGAAGCCATGCGTTTTTCCAACAGTTCTCCTTTGCAAGGGCCAGATATAAATAGGTAATAAAGCTTTTGCACGGCTGCTGTTTACAAGAGCAGGAACACGGGGCAGGACGCGAGCGAGGCGGATCCACCCGCCTTGGGAACTCATCTCAGGTGTCCTTCTGCTGGTGCTGCTAAATTATTTACCACTCAGCAAGCGTGTGCCTGCCTGAGATATTGAAAGGAGGGAATCTGAGGTGAAACCCCATCCATTTACCCAGAGCTGATGCTGGAATATTCATTATCACATTAAATCCAACCGCAGTGAAAATGAAGGCTTCCGTTGATTATGTGCTTGCATAAAAGGCTTCTTTGGTGGCAGGCCCATGTGCCAGAGATCTGAATATAAAATCAAGTAAGTGGAAACCATTTTTTTTTTATGGTAAATTTGCCTTCTTGGAAGTTATGAGACTTGGCAGGTTTAAATTATGTTTTAAACCTGCGGTGGATTATGTGATTTTTCTAACTGGCCGCAAGCAATACGAGATGAGCACATCCCACCCCAACCCCAGCCACAGGCCTGAGCCAGGATTTCCAATGCAAATAAAAAAGAAATGCAGATTTTATATGCAGGGAATGGTGCATATTTATATCAGTGCAGTGCTGGTTTGGCAGGGTTGGTGAGGTCTCGTCTTCCCAAGTGCTGGGTCTGCACTCACCTGCCTTTCCCTGTCCCCCTTCATCCCGAGTTTGTGCTGGAGCAGAGCAAGAGCACAGGTCAGAGAGAGCTTTGAAAGAGCCCATTGGATTTATGATTGTGGAGAAGTACAGGGATATACATAGGATTGGCCAAAAAAAGGTATGAGGGTATCCATCTATCCATCCATTCATCCATCATCCAGCTATCCATCCATCCATCCATCCATCCATCCATCCATCCATCATCCATCCATCCATCCTTCCTTCCATCCATCCAGCCATCATCCATCCATCCATCCCATCCTTCCATCATCCATTCATCATCCATCCATCATCCATACTTCCATCAACCATCATCCATCCATCCATCCATCCATCCTTCCTTCCCTCCACCCATCCATCCATCCAGCCATCATCCATCCATTCATCATCCATCCATCATCCATCCTTCCATCCATCATCCATCCATCCAACAAGAATTCACCCACAATTAGTAATTTATTGAAAGGTGTGACTGATTGCATCAGCAAAAATAATTTAAAAATAGATTAAAAAGAAAAATCAGTGTTCTCTTTCCCATAATACTTACAGAATTTCTAATTTGGCGCACAACAGGTAAGAAACGAGATGATCAGAAACCATATTTGCCTGGTCAAAGATGGAGATGGATAAATCTTGATTTGGAGCATGACTGAAGTGAAACCAAAGTCTTCCATGAAATCATGGGCTTTTTTTCTGGGAATGCTGGAGATATTTTATAGCACATTCTTCCCTTTCTGCCTCCTGTTTTCATCCATAATTGGAAATGCATTTTTTGAGAGAGAGTAAAACAAACATCCAGTAGATACAAAAGCACCAAGAACCTTCAGCTTTGGCTAATCCCTGTAGACAGCACAGAGAGAAACAACATGATCTGTAGCTATAAATGAGAGGCAAAAAAAAAAAATCTATGTTTAATAAACATTTAAAGGTAGAATTACATGTGCCACAAATCCCCTTTTATATTGCTCTTAAAATCTCCTTACCTGCCCTTCAGTTTTCATGGTTTTCCTTATCTTCAGTGTCACTTAATCATATTTCAACAGGATTTGCTTCCTCGCTGCCCATCTGCTCTCCCTTTCTAGTGCAGCATTAATGCCACAACACCATCCCAGTAGCTCCTTCTATGCCACTTTGATGTCAGGCACCTGGGGATTCAGGATGTTTTTCATTCAGGTTCAGACAGAAAAGAAAAATACCTGATTTGGGGGAGTGACAGGTCCTGATTTCCGATGGAAATGTCCAGAGCAGGAGCTGGGGGTGAAGGGTTGGCGAACAAAACCTGGACTCCTGTGGTTGTGGAATGTTGGGATCCACTGGTGATCTGTCCTGCTGTTGGCCATGGGGAACTTCTCCTGGCCCTGAAGAGATGCAGCTAAAGATGCTCTGATCTAAAGAAGGATCATCCTCTGAGGATATTAACAACATTAATTAATGAGTGCAGAGCGCTGGGTTCACCCAGGACACTCACCTGGCTTGTGTGGCTGCCTGGTGGATCTGTGTTTATTGAGTTAGAGTCATCATTTGAAGAGTCTTCATGTGCTTTATTAATCCTAAAAGCAATGGATTAACAATCTTCCTATTTATATCTTATTTTCAGAGTTAAGGAAGACTTTGTGTGTTGTGTCTCACCAGTTTAGGAGGTTATGGTGTGGGAAGGTCTCCTGGAAAGGGGAGAATGTTTTTCTTTAGTGTTGACAGGAGTTCTCCCAAAAAAGTTATGTGCTGCTTTTTGCACTAAAAGAAAAGTGAAAAATCAAAAAATAGAAATCCATTTGAATTCCTCATGTAACTGCAAATTAGTCCTTAGGTCATTGATGGAAACAGGTCTGTGGTATAGCTGGGGATGTTCTCTCTCACACCACCCCCTTTGCTGGACATAAAGCTCTTGTGATAATTCATAAAAACCTCTTTTAAAAGCAATCTAATGCCTGCAGGGATCAATACTTGAACCTCTATTCTTGAAACATCTTTCAATTCAATATCAAGTTGGGTTATTTTTTTTTCCTTATAAGAAAATGACCCAAAGTGCAGTTAATCCAAATCCTGAGGCGTTGGTGCCAGCAGAAGTCACTCTTGATATTTCCAAATAACATTTGTGTCAGATTTCAGGAGGCAGAGCAGGGCTTGGCTGGCTGCAGGATTCCAGAAATTCCTCTGTATCTGAGAGGGGATCAGGCACAAACGATGCTGGTGCTGTAAAGACAAAATAGATCAGAAATTGGGTGAGCTAGAGCAGTGCCAGAGACTCTGCCCTTCCTCTTCTGGAACGACTCTGGACTTGCTCCCTGCTCAGGCTGGGGCTGGCTGAGCTGGTTTTGGTGGGAGCAAACCAAAATGAGCTGGGGACATCTGAATCCTGCCAAGGAATCGTGCCCAGGAGGGGATAGGGGACAGAGGGACACGTGGGACAGACAGACCTTAAAGGACAGGCTTAGAAAGGAATGGTGGCTTGGAGGAAGGTGAAAGGGCTTTTCCTCAGGACACAGATGTGACAGAAGCAGGTGAGGAATCTCAAGCAGAGGCTGAAACCTTGAACAATGAGAGGAAGGAGTTTGCCCCACTTTGGTTTGGTCAATGAATATTGAAGACAAACAAGCACAGATTGATTGTCTGGGGAAGAGGCTTCAAGAGGAAACATGGGGCAGAGAAGAAGCCACCACAAGATTGGGACTGGCACAAATGGAAGGGTTAGAAGAGGAGGGGTGGCTATAACAGTGGAATTAGCAAGGAAATGGAAAAACCACCCTGAGCCACATGGAAAGCATTGTTTATTGTTATTATTATTAACTATTGTTATTATAATTATGATTAACATTGTATTAACTAAAGGCTGACTTGAATCTCACAAACAGCTTCTGTCAGAAAAGGAGAAAACAAGTTTTAAATGTTGATTTTTAATTCTGCCGTCTTTATTAAGGACTGTTATTTCTGTTTTGCTCGTAAGTAAACAGAGTGAGCAAATTCAGCAGGATAGAGATGATAAAGGAGATGAACCGCTGAAATTTGGTTCCACACTGGGCACATAAAGGAGAAAAGGATGCCAATTAATGCATTACTAAAAGAGAAATGCTGCTAGAAGTAATAATAATGGTTCTCTATTATTTATGGTTGATTTTAGAAAAGGAGAGAGTTCGTGTTTATCCCAGAGCAGTCGACACGAGCACTGAAGGAAGAAAAAAAACCCCTTTAACCAAGCAGAGATTTCAGTCGTGAGCTGTTAAAGGAAGTTGAGCTGAATATTGAGGAAAATTCAAAAAGATAAAAACGACTTCAATTTGGTAGTTCTTCACTGGTTCTGCAGTTTGGCAGCTGTCAACATCTCAAAATATCATCTCACCCAAACTGTTGAAAGAAAGAAACCCTTTGATTTTTCCCTTGAGACTCCCAAGCTGAAAATGGACTCTTTGTAGTCTCAGTCTCATTTCAGACAGTTTTTTTTTTTTAAAAACATTCTTGCTGGCAGAAACAACTAATTCATAAATAGACTCTCTGTTAATTAAATAAGTTTTATCGTTTTAACTTGCCTTTTAAAATGAAAAAGAAAGTAAATCTCTAACATTTCCTGCTTTATTATGAATCTTAGGGGACTAAGCATCACATTTATTGCATCATTAATAATGCAAATTAGTTTTTGTTTGTATCTCCTATAAGTTTGTAGTTAGGAGTAAATATTTAATGCACAGATCTGGGAAATCAAATCATGGCTAGTGGAAATTTTCCCTTAGAGTTCTTGAAAGGTAATGTAAGAAAGATGGGAGGCACTGTGGTTTCTGTTTATTTAACCTTTCTTGCTCTTGCTTTCCTTTCAGTAGAACTCTTTGTGACTTGTCATTAAACACTTCTCTATTCCTGCACTATCTGTTTTTATTATCTTTACAGTAGCCACAGAATTCAGCTTTTAATCCCATTTAAAGGAGAGGTTAAACACATCCATAGCCTACTTAGGGCTATGAAGATTGGAGTTTTGGTCCTGATTATTGGCAGGAAAACCAGCTGATTATTTCTAATAATATTTAAAAACTTGTTGACTTTGTAGCAGTTTTTCTTCATCTGCTTAATGAAGCAATGGCCAAATCAGATTAAACTTTGCCCAGGGCCTCCATATCGTGCACAGAAATGCCTTGGGAGAGTAAAATACTCCGAGCTGTTTATTTGTTAGCACAGGTCAGACTGAATTTAGTCTAAATATCCCATATTGGGTTTTCCTCCCCATTTTTTTTACATGGTATTCTAGCAAATATTGTACCACCCTCCATATGAAATGTCTGTAGGAATGAGATTATTGCAGACAAATTACAGCTGTTCCCCCAGCACATCTGGGCTTTCTGCAGTGACTCTTCTCGTGTGTGTGGTGGATAACAAAAAATAATAAGTATCCTGTTATTTTGGGCGTGAAATCTGATAGTGAAAAACACACCAGGGAGAATTCTTCGGTGATAAAAATTTAAATAGACCCATTTATCAATATGACAGAGATTTGACCTGAAAGTTAAAGTGTTTGGAAGTTAAGTGGGGTTGTGTAAAGAAAGTTGAGGCTGCTCTACAGATAGACCGTGGGGTTTGTAAGTTATTAAATCAAAATAAAAGGTATTGACAAAACAATAAATTGCCTGGATCGCCCCATCTAATAGGTTCTGGGAGCACTAAATACATTCTCCATGCTAAAGATGTGTGAAGCCTTTTCCTTTCTCATGCTTTTGTTCCTCCCCTTGAAAACATTTGTGCCGTGGTTGGTTTTATAACAGACTTGGCACCAAAGCTGGCCTGGGGATGCTTTGCCAGGGGATTGGCTCAGAGCAGGGAAGCAGGAGCAATCCTCACAAACCAACAGGATGGTTGGGCTGTGCAGGTGGGATACAGATCACTCTCTGGGGGATTAAAATAATAATAACAAACCGGATATCTTTACTGGGAGATGTATTTTACTGATATCTTCTGAGGAGAGAGCAGTGCAGGGCTCTTTGCTCTCCTCAGCACCATTTCCATGCTGGAAATCTGTGGGATTTAGAGGGGGAGCAGCACCCAGCAGACTTTTGGGAAGCAATTAATTCCACCCCCTAAACCTTTCACCATCACCTTCCTGGGAGAGGGGCTGGTTTTGCCCATGGAGGGGAAGGAAAATTCCTGCAGGACAAGCTGGGATGGAAGGGTTGGGAGTGGGTAGTGGGGCAGCTCTTCCCTGCCGGAGTCACCAGCTGGGCTCTGCTTTCCCCATCTCCACAGGGCTGGGGCTGAGTACCCCCCATCTCCAGCTTCCCTGCCGAGGAGGGAATGAGGCTGGCTCTGTTTGCCTGGAAAATGACACAGATTTGAGACTATTTCCCCTCCTGCAGATCGAGAGGAGCATGGAAGACATTACTATTTATAGCGCACAGTGCGAGTGCCCAGCGGGACATCCCCCAGCACACATCCTACCAGTTTGGAGGTGGGATGCTTTCCAGCTCCCTGGCCCCAGATGCCCTGTGCCCTCTCCCAGGGAGGTGGGAGATCACACAGGGGCACCACCCATCTCCCCTCATCCCTGCCTTTCTGTCTCTTCTGTTGAGAAGAGATGAGATGCTCACCCCCTGCTGCGGAGCTGAGCGAAGCTCACGAGCAAAGCAAGTTTTCAGCACAAATAATGAGTTTTAAGGGAGGAGAAGGGCACTGAAAAAATGAAGGCATAAGGAGGCTGCAGAGCATCTGCTCGTGTGGGAAAGGAAGATGGAAACTTGGTTTAACTGAAAAGGGTTTCAAGGGGGTGAGGACCGGCAGTGGGAGCTGGGATCTGTCACTGCACCACCTGGGTGCTCCTGAGTGGGTCTGGGATATCAGAACCTCTTCATCTAAACTTAATGCCTGATATGGAAAAGATAGCTGACAATGGCAATAAAAATAACAGTAAGCAGTTGGAAAGGCCCAGCTCAAATCGTGCTCTGTCAACAGCTTTGCAATCTGTATAAATACGAGAGGAAAGACAAACAGCTGTGATTTCTCTTTAAGAATGTGAGTATCCATTGTGATAGATTTAAATTAGGATGTTTTACTTGTACTGTATGTAAATTCCTCCTTGGCAAATAACTCATGTCCACTAATGTATGTGTATTTTGGGTCTGTATAGTTTGGGTCTCTGTGAAATACAATGAAATTTGATAGCACACAGAAATACTTGCATGGAATGTCAGATTTTTTTGCGTGTGCTTCTCACATATCCATAAATGAGTTTACACATTTCTAATTACTCATTCAAAAAGAGACTTTACAGCACTTTTAAAAGAGAGCCAATTTTTTCCCTACTGTGTTCTGTTTTTACAGCTTGTGGAAAGCTTATTTAATGAAAGTTTAAGTAATCAGCGAAAGTCATTTCTGAGCAAAGACTGACAGATATGAAGCCTCTTTTCACACTTCATAAGAGGTGGAGAGGGTAGCCATAAAATTTACAGCTGAATAGTACTCTGTTCAGCTTAAGTTATAGAATTATTAGTGTTCCAGGCATGTGAGAGGTTTTAGGGGGATGAAGTGTTTAAAGTGATTCTCTGTGTTTTGTGTATCTGAGCTCTGAGTGCAATACTAATAACGGCCCACCCCTCCAAAGGCAGCGACCTGCGCGTCCCGTGGGGCTGATGTTGTGCTAAAAATATGTGTTTGCAGCCAACTGAGCTTCATGATATATTAATAAAACCCCAGCAATGTGTTCCCTTTGCAGAGACTCACCTCTGGCTATGAAAGTACGAATTCCCAGGATATGGAAATGAGCACATGGGGGTGAGGAAGGAGTGGGGAAGGAGGTGGCACTGCCAGCATCTCTGTCCCAGCCCCTGCAGCACAGGGACATGGATACAGAGTGGTGCACAATCAGTTACTTCTGCAGGTCGTGACCAGTTGTGTTTAAATGGGCTGAATAAAAGAGGAAGAGCTGGGCTGTGTTTTGAGACTGAGAAATGGGAAATCTCCGTTCCATCTGATAAAAATGAACATGCTTTTATAGGTATTTATAGGCATTTGAGTGTGAATTATTCTAAATATCATGAGGTGGCCAGGTGTTGTAATCATGGTATTACATACAAATATTTTTTATTCAGGGAATAGTTTGAGGTGGCAGTGACCCCTAATTTTCCAACCCCCTGTCCTGAGCAGGGACGTTTTCAGCTGGTCCAGGTTGCTTAGAGCCCTGTCCAAGATAACTTTGAATGTTTCCAGGAAAGGGGCACCTTCCACCTCTCTGAGCATCCCATGCCAGTGTTCTTTACCTTTTACCACCTTGGTAAAAAAATTCTTCTCTATGATAACATTAAGCAAACAAAAGCAACTACTAAAGGAGCTTCAATATTATGCTTGTTTTTTCATCCTTTCAACCTGTTGGGTTTTTGTTGGTTATTCTGTTATGCTTTATCTGTACCTGCTTACCCAGACGATAGAAAATCTTTAAAACAAATTGTGTGAGATGGAATCAAGTAGCCAGCTTTGAGGCTGGCCAAGAACTGGACTGGGGAGGCATCTTCCATCTTCACATCCTCATCCCTGAAGAACAGAGAGCCAAGGAGGTGACCCAGTGCACAGCTGCCATCAGTACATGGTTTAAATACACATAGTGTAAGGTTTATGTTTTTTAAATTCACTTTTATGAGAGCCAAATACAAGCAGCCTCATAAAGCTCACTCTTGCACCAGATTAAAGAGGTGTCTTGGTAGCATTTATTGGTGGCTCATAAATCACGGTGGCACTTTGTTACTGTCCACAAGCTGGTTTTGCTCTTAAAGGTTTCAATCATGAAGATGTACAGTGTTATTCCAGGCATATTGTACTCCCACAGAAATTATGCTGAGGTGTTTTTGGAGGCCTGAAATTTGAGGAAAACCTGTGTGTATGGAGTGATGTTGGAAAGCTGAGACATGGGGTAACTTTAGTTGCTGTGTTAAGAAGCATTTTAACTAAATTTCACGATTATAAGCTGCACCTGAATATAAGCCGCATTACTGGGGTAGGCTGGATTCTTCAATGAAAAAGGTGCGGCTTATATTCGTGAAATTACTGTACATGGAATATTGTCCTGTGTCTTTCTGCAATTCAGGAAAATCCCTCATCATGCCAGTGTGCAAATTCCCAGGGTTTCCCTCCAACATCTACTTCAACTCAATTTAAGCTTTTCTGGGCACTGGACACTTTGATTTCAGGTAAAAATCTCAGTTCCAGGGGCAGTGCTGGGATTTTTCAGGCCCTCCAGGTTTCCAGTTCAGGTTGTTAATACCAACAATTCCCAATGCTATTCCCTTGACTCCAAACCGCATTCGGGAGGCGTTTGGTGCTCCTGCATTCAAACAGTTAATTTTCACTATGTTCTGTTAAAGAAAAGGAAAACTGTCACCCTGTCATTTTAGAGTCTGACACTAAGCTTGTCAAAAGAGACAGCTGTTAAACTGAATTACTGTTGACACGCAGAGAAACGGCCCTTGCCAGATGTAAAGGACATCTGCGGCAATGAAGTGGTACAGGGTGGCTTTTAAAATGTGGTCATACTGCTATTTGAATAGAGCTCTATGGCATTAAAACGTGGCCTTGACTCAGACAGTTTAAGGCAGCGAAGCAGAGCCAATGCCAAACACAAAGAAGTGCTGATCTGTTGCTGTATCCATAACTTAGGCATGAATATGAAAACAGTGCAGTGTCAAAGCTATTAAGCTCTTATCGTGTATCCAGGAGGATGTGGCTTTAAAACACAGTAGGGAATATTTTGTATTTCTGGCTCCTTGGCTGTGCGGGTAGGTGAAGTGGAAATTCCTAAGGTGGATTACGCAGGGAATGAATGGAAATAAGTCGTCTTGTCTCCAGCTAACAACTGCTCAGACAAGAATTGCAGAGGGCATTAGGCTTAGGAAGGGAGGCTGGATGTGCCTCACCAGAGTTCCTGATAACGCTCCTGGGATGGGGAACACGTGGTGGGTGCTGGGGAGGCTCCCCTCTGCAGAGGGGAACCAACAAAAATGCAAATCACTTTGAAACCTGCAAAAATTCTACTTGTGTGTCTTAATGTGCTTTTCCTTAAAAAAAAGAATAAGGATACCAAATTAATATAGTTTTAAAAAAATAGTTGTTATGAATATTTTAGAATTTAGCAATTGGACCAGCAGTAGGGAATTCTGCACATTATATAAGAGTGCAAGTTTTTGATTTGCATGTCTTTAGTGCAGGAATAAAGCTGTTTGGGAAAAAAAAGTATCAGTTAAGCAATTTTGCTAAATGTATGAAGAAATGAAATGTTATGAGATGAAGCATGTATTCATTATGAAATTAAATTGATGTTTGAAGCTAAAAAAATTATTCAGGCCAAACATCATTTTGAATATGTTAGCAGATCATATCTTGATTTAGTTGTGTGTTTGGTGATAGCAGAAACCGAAGAGTTTCCATCTGGAGGAAAGAAGGCAAATGGTATTTCCAAATGACACAGGTTAACCTGCTCCTTTCTGCAGGAAAACAACACCAGACACAACAGTTTGCTCTGGACAGAAAAATTTCCATGGAGAACATCCCATTCCCACTGAGAACATCCCATTCCCATGGAGAACATCCATTCCCACTGAGAACATCCCATTCTTATGGAGAACATCCCATTCCCACAGAGAACAACCCGTTCCTTCAGAGAACATCCTATTCCCACAGAAAACATCCCATTTCCACTGAGAACATCCCATTCCTATGGGAAACATGCCATTCCCATGGAAAACATCCCATTCCCATGAGAACATCCCATTCCCATGGAGAACGTCCCATTCTTATGGAGACTATACCATTCCCACTGAGAACATCCCATTCTTATGGAGAACATCCCATTCCCACAGAGAACAACCCATTCCTTCAGAGAACATCCCATTCCTTTGGAGACCGTCCCATTCCCACAGAGAACAACCCATTCCTTCAGAGAACATCCCATTCCCATGGAGAACATCCTATTCCTTTAGAGAACAACCCATTACTTCAGAGAACATCCCATTCCCACAGAGAACATCCCATTCTTATGGAGAGGACCTCATTCCCATGGAGAACACCCCATTCCCCCAGAGAACATCCCGTTCCCATGGAGAACATCCCATTGCCACAGAGAACACCCCATTACCAAGGAGAACATCCCATTCCCACACAGTACACCCCATTCCCACGGAGAACATTCAGCCTCCCGTGCTGCCCCTGCCCAGCACCACAGTGCCATGAGGTGTAGGATCCATGCTCATGGTCCCATTCCCAGCTGGGATCCTCCAGATGGCTGCAGGCACGAATTCAGTGTGTGATTTATGGAGGGGCTCTGGGCAGAGCTGCTGCCAAACTGACCCAAGGCCACCAGCACGCGTGGCCAGCGGTGCTCCCGCCACTCCATATGGCCATGGCTGGCTGAGCCACAGCAGGAGAGGGTGTAACAAGTCCAAATATCCCTGATTGAACATGGCCCACCCTGAAATGTCATTTATCAGCAGCTGGCAGAGCTCTGCCGTGTACTCAGGAGTGTCAGGGTTTAACCTCTGTGGCACAGGCAGCAGGCACAGAGTGTTTGAGCAGTCCCCAGAGTCAGGACATCCTGCTTTGTCCCTGCTGGGAAACACTGGAGAGGAGCAGCCAGCATGAATGTGCTCCCCTGGCAGTGGAGAAATCAGAGAACGTGGTGATGTTTTGGGGTTCAGTGTGTTGGGAGAGCTGGTTCCTCAAGAATAACTTTGGTGAATAAATTTTGAATGCATTTCAGTCTGTGGAATGCAAGGGAGCAGGTGGCTGCCCAGCAGGACATCCCTGGGAGCCACTGCAGCCTCCAGCCTGGTGGAGTAAGGGCAAGACAGATTGAGGAGGAAATTCCTTTCCAAAACACTGGCACAGCTGCCCAGGGAGGTGTGGGTACCCCATCCCTGCAAACATCCAAGGTCAGGTTGCACAGGGCTGTGCTAGGACAGGGATAATCCTCACCCTGCCCAATGCAGGAGTGATTTGGGCAAAGCCTCCTGTTCATCTCCAGGAGGAGATTTTATTCTGCAACAAAAAGGGCTGAAATCTCCAGCCCCCTTTTCACTGCTCAGTGCTGCAGGTTTTAGCCAAAGCAGCCTCACCTATTCCCACAAGCTGAACTTTGCTGTAATGATTAACTTTTTACAAACAAGCACAAAGTGGAACATTTAAATAAACAGGAGCAAGCTGCTTATTAGATGGCAGGCTTTTATTTGATAGCTCTTATAATGTCATCCTTAGTTTATTAAAGCTTACCATGAAAAATCTCCTTCTCCTAATCTAAGCTCTTTCATACAGCTTCCCACTTTGATTGACACCAAAATAAAATAACTAACCTATAAATTATAATGTACGGTTTAAATGGTGGATAAATGCATTATTTGGAAGGCATTGTGAGGATCAACATATGCAATTTCTAGAAAATAAAAAATATTTTATAAAGATAATAATAGTGCAGGACTCAGCTCTTTTTGTGAACATTCTCACTGCATACTGGTATTAGGTGATCCTTCAGGTCCCCTCCAACCCAAACTATTGCATGATTCTGTGCTATTTTTAGTAATTAAACAGATCTGGGGGAAAAAAGCCTGATGTTAGCAGCCATTTCAACATCAGCATCATCAGTCCCAGGTGAAAAATCTCAATGCTAGAATCACAGAAGGGTTTGGGTTAAAAGGGACCTCAAAGATCACCTCCCAGCAGGTCAGGCTGTTCCAAATCCCATCCAAATGGGGTTTGAACATTCCCAGGGATGGCACAGCCACAATTTCTCTGTGCCAGGCCTCCCCATTTCTGCATTCTCCTCAGATTCATGAGTTCCCTGTAAATAAATTTCTGTGAAGCCACCCCCAAATCCACATCTATAAATACATTCCTACTCACCTGACGCTGGAGAGGCACTTTTCTTTCCCATCTTTTTCGTGCCAAGGAATGGAATCCCTGAGCTCCCTGAGCTCTGTGCTGGACAGGGCTGGGTCAGCCCAGCTGGAGATCTGTCCCCAAGCTGGAGTGTCCCCTGCAGTGCTGCAGACACAGGAACCAAGTCATTTACCAGCAGAAAATAATACACAAAGGCTCCTCACAATCTGCCTGTCTGCTGGGAAAACAGGGATCTCCAGGGAGGGAAGGGCTCCTGGCTACTTTTTACACACCCTATTTTAAATTGAGGGTTTTAATTCAGCCTTTATGCAGCCTGATAGCTGTTCCTTCCTGGAAGAAGAACCTTGGATAAATGGAATTTGCTCTGTCAGGGCTCTGCCTTGCTCAGTGAGGCCACTGGTGCTTGGTGAGTACCATTAATGGGTTTAAATTTGACTCTGCAAGTCCCAGCATGGAAAATGTCCCCAGAGTTTTGCAGCTTAAAATGAGTTAATAGCACATCTCAGGCTAGATCTGAGTGCATATTATAAATTGCTAATTTACTTCTCGAATTTAGCCTTTCCCCTGCTCAGATTGTGATTTCTATGAATAATTTCCTGGATAAAGGTATTTTTTCCTCTCTCTTTCTTCATGGTGTGAATTGAGGAAATATTTGGAAACTGAGGTGGTTTGGTTGTTCATAGAATTTTTCCGACCAGCACCTAAAATTCAATTTCCAAGGCTGAAGGTGGCAAAAGGCAAATTTTGTAAAGACAAAAGGATTGAAAGAAGTTTCCTCCCAGCACATTGGGAATCCCTCTCAGCAATAAAAACCACCCAAGGAACCACGATGTGTGGATGTTGTAGCTCTGTGCTCAGTCCAAACTGAACATTTGCCCTGGATTTATGGAGTTCAGCACTGCAGGGAGTTCAGGATCCTCACAAACTATAACCCACATTTTAGTGGTGCCAAATCTGCTGTGATCCTGGCTCCTTCATGGTGGGAATGGGCTGGAGGGAAGGTCATGAGGAATTAGGTTGTTTCTTTATTTCCCCTCTGTGGAATTCTCAAAAGTTGCTGACTGGGTTGGGGAATGACATCCTGCATAAATATATTGATAAATACCAATATAGCTTCAGAAGAATCAGAGATGTCCCAAGGAGGAAAATTCCCATTTTTCCAGCTTTGTTTGCATTGAAGAAGTTTCTTATTTTGATGACTTTTTCCTCAGAACGTCTTTTTGGAAGCCCTGTGAAAAGTTAATATAACCTTCCATATGCTTACTCCTGTCCCATGTCCATGTTTTAAGATTAATGTCACAGGCACAAGCAGTTCTCCCAAACATCACCTTTTTCTCTTTTTGACCCGAAATGTTAATGTAATCTTTCTGCTTTATTTTCTTCTCAGAAATTCTGTATATTACTCGAACATGCAGCAAATAGAAGTTTTCTCTAAATTAAGTGAAAACTCAGTTTTTTGCAAATATTTTCTCATGTAATTAGCTATCAGGTTGGTAATCTGATTTTCAGCAGAGGAGCAGAGTTTTCTTTATTTTTGCTTTATCTATAGGGATTTTTCATATTTTATAAAAGCTGTAGGTACAGGTAAATATTAGGAAAGAGGAGAGCAGGTACTGGTGTGAGCACCGAGCAGCTGATTTAGAGAAATTGGGGTCCCCTGGGCCTGACTTGCAACCAAATGACCAAAACACTTTGCCTTTTATTTATTTTTCCAGCTACTTAACACTTCTTACTGTTTCTCTTAAATGAATTAATTTACCCTACAAAGCACTCCTTGCAATAATCAATGACTCATTACACTGAAAGCCCGCAGGAAATACTAATTAAATGAAAAATGTGCAAGAGGAATGTGCAACTTTTGTATTTCTAACGACCCAGATATTCAGAGCTTTCTTTTTTTTTTTTTTTTTTTTTTTGAGTTCTCATAAGTTGCAGGAGAGATTTTTGCCTTCAGCCACAGGGAGCTGAGGTGGCTTGGAGGGTGGTGATATTTCCCACACATACCAAATCCAGTTCATTTATCATCAATATCCACAGGAAATAATAATCTGTTTATACATCACATTTCTGTGAGCTCTGCGAGGTTCTGGTTATGAATTCCTTCCAGCTGCTTTTCTCATTCCCACAGCAGAATTGCTTGGGAAGGGTTATCCCTTCTCCATCACTTACTGCAACAATTATTGACTGATAGCCACCGGTAATTCCAGCTCTCTGACAGTTTTTGATCAAGATTTTGTGTTATTATTATGCTCTAAAATGTCTCCTCAGCCATAAAGACCTTGAACTCCAGGCTGGGTATTTGACACCGCCACCTTTTTGGGATCTTTGAGTGGGAAGAGCTTGATAATGTGGGAGATGGAGGTTTTATAAGGATAGAAATGCTGGAAATGAGAGTGGGCTCAAACCTCCAGCTTCCTGCTCCAAGAGAGGAGCTGTGTCCCGCTCCCTTTGGTGGAGGAATGTCTGGAGCAATCGAGACTTCTTTTATCCTGGTCAATGATTTTTGGAGAAAGCAATCAGCACAAAGCAAAGAAAAACCCCCCAAATCACCAAAAAACCCAATAAAGACAAAAAATAAAGAGCAATGGCCAAGCTCCTTTCCTTCAGACCCTTTGTTTTGTAGGATACCAATTTTGTGTTCTGGTTTGTTCCCCACCAAATCACCCTTCAGATTTGTTCTTCCCTCTAAATTTGTTGACATTCTTTGTGGATTTATGTTCTCTTTGACCATCAGCCTGTACCAGGTGTTGCTGCTCCCATTCAGTTCAGACCCAATGCCAGCCTGGGGCACTCCCCATCCTGGAAAAGCTCAAGCCACAGACACCAGAAATAATTATTTTGCTTTTTAAGTAACATGGGAGAAGAGGGAGAATAAGAGAGGAATGAATTCCCCACTCAGTTTTAAGGCAGCAAGAATTTAAGTCAATTTAGCTCCCTGTGTAATTAATACTGCCAAAGAGCTGTAAAATGTAACAATGGAGAGGATGAATTATTTAAAGTGGAGGTGACCAAGAGAAATCTGGATGAACACGACACTGCCTCTACTTTTGGTTTTCAGGCAATAAATTGCATTAAAATGGTGGCAACGTATTGAAGATTTTGGTAAAACTTTGATCTCAGCTGAAAGGAGCTATGTTTCTGTAGAAATATCCTGTGCTGCAGGATTGGGAGGGCAAGGCTGAAAGGATAAATTAGGGAGAAAAGAAGATTTTAATCCCATAAGGACAAAACTTGAGATAGAAATGCCTGTTTTAGCCCCTAACTCTGAATTTTTAGAAAACAAATGGTAGTAGTGCACTGAATTTATTTATTCTGCAAACCAAGAGCTGGATATTTTCCTAGCTCCTTTGTAATTTTATTGAAGGAAAATGATGGAAATCTTTTCAATGCTTCAGGGGATTGATACAGGTTACATTCCTGCCTTTCAGTCTAGCTTCTCCTTCACCAGCCTTTGGAATTCAGTGGGACTGATGGATTACATCATTTCAGGAATTGGACCCTAAACTCTGATGTCTACAAAACATAAAAGAGCTTGAATTGTGTATATTTTGCCCTTAACCTGCACTAAATTCCTTAAAGACAATATAAAAAAACTCCATGTAAAATTGTCTCTTTATTTGGAGGTACTTTAATATCAGAGGAGATTTGCTTCCAGCTAAGGAAACATTTGTTACAGAACTAAAAATGTTTGATATGCTGCTGTATTAGATAAAGTTTGTTAGTGCACAGTGGCACAGTGCTGGTAATTGAAGAACTCGCAGGATTTTCGGCAGTAAAAGATCCCCAGTGAGTGCTAAGCTCAGTGGGAAAATGTGCTGTATAAATCTGCAGTGAGAGCACAGGAACAGGAGGGGAGCAGCTCTGTGCTCAACCCTGGGAGCCCCAAACCACCACCACAGAGAAATAAAGAGAAATAAAAGGGAAGAGATGATATCTTGGGGCATTAAAGTTGTTTTCAAAGAATTTTCTTGTTAAATATAACGTTGGACAAGAGCCCACGGAAATTCTCAACTCACTGGAGACTCCTGCTGTCGCTTGGCATGGTCTGGTCTTGTGGAGGAATCAGCCTCTAGCCCTGCCTGGTCCTGGAATTTCTAATTCCATGAGGAGAAGTCACTGGAGATATTGGGAGAGAAGGGAAAATCCAGGCAAGGGAACAATGGCCAAAGCTGATGGATAGATTGGTTTTGTGTGATGGGATGAGGAGCACCATCTTGTGAAGAGCTGATGGCCACCATGAAGGTTTGTCACATCCTGAGTTTGCCAGCCCTGGATGGTTTCAGGAGGAATGAGGAAGGTGAACCTGGAAAGAGCCGGAGAGGGAAGAGCAAAGCCACCAGAGGAATGTGACAACAAACTCCAGAGAGCAAAGGCAGTGCCACGGAGGGGGAGGCCGCTCGGGCACCTGTTGTGACAGCTGTGACTAAGCATACAATGACCAGATCAGGGTGAATAATGAGACAATCTGCTCATTTAAGAGTGGATATACAAACCCAGCAGGGACATGAAACTGTTTTGCTTTGTTTTACTGATAATGTGTTATTGGAGTCATGTCTCTGGCTGTGTCCTAGAGTGGGTTCAAAACAATTACTTACATAACACAGGATATATTTAAGTCAGGGAAAAGCAGGGAGGGCGAAATGTGTGTATCTCAATTTCTGGTTAAGAAGGAAAATGAAATTATGTTTTTCCGAATAGATTTATTGATTCCTGTTTTTCCAGCACAGGGAGCTCCTTTTCAAGGGCTGGATCCCCCTTGCAAAACTTGAACTGGAAAGTAATCAATGAAGGACACAAAGCCCTGGATCCACCCCTTCCTAGCTGCTGGCTCCTACTCTAATAAACACTAATTATTCTAATAGCAAACTCCTTAAAAATAACTCAATCAATGCATTCTCCAAAAGTTGGAGCCCATCTCTGGATGCCTCCAGCCTGGTCCATGGTGGCCAGGCAATATTTGGTGCAGGTCCTGAGGAGTTTTTCTCTTGTAGTGCTCTGCTTTAGGAGTGGTCAGGTGTCTTCTGGATCAACTTTGGGGGCGATTTTGGGGTGCCAAATGTGCTGCTTTCACAAAATTTCATCCATAGGTGAAAGAAAATTGGTTTTGCTGCTCACAGAGCAGAGTAACGTGCAGGACAACAAGAAAACAAAAGGAAAAATTAAATTCCCAGAACCAAGGAATAGCAGAGATCAGGGCAACTGCCCATGCTGCAAACCTGATTCACAAGTAATGGCATTCCGTGAAAGAGTGACCACCCCTGCTTTAATTGCAAATTAAATCCATATTGAGAAACTCAGAATACAAAGATTTGTGGACTGTAAATACCTGGTGGGTGCAGCCAAGCAGCACAAAACATCTTTGGAGGGAGCTGGAGCTCAGTCCCTGCTGAGCTCCCTCCAGATCATCGTGCACGGGAAGTAATTACAGCAGGGTTTGTCAACTAATTTGGTGGAGGGATGAATTCTTTATCTATTAATCAATGTAGGGAAGCATGAAGCACCTATAAACCATTCATCTCACTTTAGCTTCTTGTTTACCTTTAATTAGAGTTCTGATTTGATTGGGAAAAATGGAGGTACCTTGGAGTAGAGAGGTGTCAGCTGGAGCACCTTGGACAGCACTTCCTGCTGTGGCGTCCTCAGGGAAATGGGTGACCAGTTTGGATTTTTATTTCCGAAATGAGCACCCCAAAATTGCTCACAGGGTAAGACCCCTAAATCAGAGGTAAGTAAAAGGATGGTTACAGTGCCAGCCCCTCACCAGTGAGAAGGAAGTTTGCAGCAGTGTGAATTAATAAATTTTTCATTTATACCTGCTGTGGGCTACCCCACTTTTCCCCCTTTTCCCATTCCTTTATTGTTATATTTATGTACAAGGAGAATATTTATAAGGAAAATTTCATTTCTTCACCTATTTCTTTATCTATGGTTGAAACAGAGTGAGACCAATGTTTTTTTTTTAATTTTTACTTTATTTTTTTCCCTTTCACCTCTTCTTCCCAGAATTTCCAGGAGGATTATAGGTAAGGCTGTGACACCTCTACAGAGTTATGGGATGTTTTATATCTGATGTGTTGTGTGTGGTGCAGATAAATGAAACTGCAAGCACAGGAAGTCCCAGTGGGTCACTCACATTCCATTTCATTTTAGCTAGACTTTAAATCAGTGATATTTAATTTATTTTTATAAGAGAATTCCTTAAAATGCTTTTATAAAATGACAAGTCCTGGTTAAGCCTTGAAGTCCTACAAAAAAGTGTGGAAAACTGCAGCTTCACTAAAAACCGTGCAGCAAATGTGCCATTCCTTGGTGCATGCTTATTATGGGTAAATATTGTTCTCTGGGTAGTGCCTGGAAATTGCAATTAATTTCAAATCCGCCCTCTTTTTTGTCCACGTATGCAGATTTCAAATCTGTGCCTCCGCCGGTTTTGACACCGCGCAGCGAAGCATCCGAGCTCTCAGATGTCTGGCTCTTCCGAGTTGTGAAATGAGAAAACAAACAAGCCCAACCATTCCAGCCCTGTCAATCTCTTTCTCACTGGACAGATGCCCTGGTGCCAGAAAATCTTCATCCCGTGATCCCACACCTCTTGGCAGTGCCAAAAAGAAAAAAATAAAAAAAAAAATCCAGAGATCTACTGGATGCAAAAGCACGATGGTTCCTCGCCTCCAAAAAATGGTGATTATGGTCACACTGGGGCTCCTGGCTGTGTGGGGAAATGTGTTCACCTCTTGTTCCTGCACTCCTGGTGTCCCAGATATTCCATCTGATCTGCTCCTGGAGCAGGGTGCCTCTGGCCAGGGATGGATTGACTGGGGAGGGTCCAGGTTTGTGCACTGAGGTTTCTGGAACGAGTCGGGTTGGTCGGTGGAGTTTTGTGGATTGCAGTGGGAATTAATTAAATGGTACCATTAATTATGGGTTTAAATATTTTGCTGAGTGCTTGTCTGATGGGAATTGGCTAAACTTTCTAAGGAAAGTGAAGAGTTTGGGTTTAACACAGACAACTCTCTGAGCTGTCGATGGTCGTGTCCCCTTGAGGCCATCACTGGAGCTCCCGGCTTGGGTGTCCTGTCAGGCACAGGATTTTTTGGAGGGGGATGAGGCTTCAGTCTGCTCTGTCCAAGAAGTCCAGGGGACATCTTGGTGTGCACAGTTCCAGCAAAGCTCAGCCTGGTGCTGCCAAACCCCCGCAAGATGCACAAAACCACCCTGGAGGTCTTGCAGGGTGGGTTTAAAACCCTGCACTGAATTTATTGCACAGCAATACTGAGCATGCTGAGACAATGACCTGCTTTGGCACAGACAAGGTTTTCCTTTTTGGCTAACAATTTGGTTTTAGTGTCACATGTGGCATCCCAAGAAGCTGCAGCATTCAGGCCTTTCAAATGAATTCCTGTCCCTTGCATATTAGTGGGAATATTTCCACTGCAGCAAACACCATAAGCAGTTTCCACACTGGGGTGTGTTATACTGCCACCAGAATTGGTTCTTCTGATGGTTCATTTCTTTTACGCTGAGAATTCAGGACCAATTCAGCTCGGTTTTATGCATCATTAGAGATTTACAATTACTTTGCTATAGTTTCTTTCTGGAAGCCTATCTCTCATGGTTAATGCTATGGGAGTCCTGTTGTGTAGAGGCTGCTATGAGCCACCTTATGGCAATAAAGCATTTGAGGAGGATTTGGAATTATGAGTGGCTAAATTCTCCATGCAGTGCCTGTAATGCTGTTATCCCTTGCTGAGCTTGGGTTGAAACCTTTTTTTTTTTACCTTCTCCCCAAATTAGAAAAAAAAAGAGTGCGGTTTCTTTGAGAGGTTTTGAGTCATTTGCATGCAATTTTTTTTTGTTGAACCACTGCAGTCGGAAATGAGGGATTGTGCAAATTTCCATTTGGATTTCATGATCCTTAAAATACATTTAGCTTGTATTAGTATATAATGAAATAAGCCTCCTCATTTTTTTTTTATCTCACTTTTAAAATGTCTAATCACTATTTGGGACTTTATTTTGGTTTTTGTATTGTTGCTAAAGCCAGTAAATTTCACAAGCTTCACCCTTGCACAATAAGCAGTGGATCTGCACATGTTATAATCCACATAACTCACATTTTACATAAATACACTTTTGCACTGAAACAAACATGATATGCAGTGAATAATATGGGCCTGATCTAAAGGCCATTAAAATCAATGAAAAGATTTCAAATTAACTTTTATAGCCTTTAGATCAGGCTCTAAATGGGCAAATTACAGTTATGGAGTTTCCCATTTACATACCTGTGTGCTGCATTTAATGTATTTTATGGAATTGAAATTACTTGGTCCTCTTTTTCATGCTTTTTTAGGCTAAGAATTTGCCAAGGGCATCAACAGCAGTTTTCCCAGGCTCCAGCACAAGGATTATGTAGTCAATCCACAAATGACTCAAATCTTTGAAGAAAAGGACATGGTTATCAGAGAGGCTTTGACGACACCAAGGACGGGAGTGCTATCTGCCTTTTTCCATCAGAGATTCCCATTCCCTCTCATTAACACACTCAGGACATCAGCACAGCCATCAGGCTCCAGGGAATCCCTTCCAACTTTTAAGGGAACGTGCACAAGGCCTCGCCCCTGCTCTGTTTCAGAAACATCAAACCAGATTTGCCTCGTGTGGGGTGAGAAGAAAGGCTGGGGCGCAGTTAGGGGAGGGATTCAAAGGTTGCAGGGAATTTTCAAATCCATTGTTATATCCTGCTAATCTTTCCTCCTTCACAGGGTTCTTCAGCCCCACTGTGAAAGCTGTGAGTGGGAAAAGGAGATGCCTCTACCTGCTCTCTGCCAGTACCCTGCAATGAAAAATGCTTTTGGAGCAACACTGGAAATAAGCCATCAAAATATCTGATTAAACCTCTTAGGAAACTCTCACTAATCACCTTCTCTGCTCTTGATGGAATGTATTTATGCATTATAAATATACTTACTATGTGTGTGTGCTCCATAAATCACACCCAGCACTTGTATGTGATGTATAAGCACATTCTATAGAACACACACAAATACAGATGCCGAGCTCCCACAGAGTTCATCACTGGAAAATGTTTGAAGGATCTGATCCTTAATATTTAATGAGCAAGATGCTATTTCCTCCCTCAGCTTTTATCTCTGGTTTGGCATAGTCATTAAATTTGTTGTTTCCTTGCAAGATTATATAATTTATGACCTAATTTTAGACTTTTGTGTAACCGCGTTGAAACACTCGTGGCGTATCCCGATTTCTTCCAGCTCCAGCACGGCTCCTGAGAGCTGCCCATCAGCAAGGAGTTACAGGCATGAAAGGAAAACAGCCCAACAATATCCAGGCAGCATTGATGATGAGTTTTTTGGGGTTTTTCCCCTTCAAAAAATATGATTTAGCAGCATTTCCAAAGCTGTCCGCGGTGCTGGCAGGAATGCCCAGGTAAGACAGGCAGCACCCAGCATCTCCTGCTACTGAAAATATTTTCATGCAGCTGCTTCTGAGTTTCAGACTGCTCTGGGACAGCAGCCTGCAGTGCAGGGAGGGGTGTCTGGAGGTGGGGAAGGATGACACTCGGTGCTTTAAAGCCACTGCCAGCCCCTCACCCTCTGGAATTTCCTCCCAGCACCAGCCTGGCTGCTGGGCTGATTTTTTTGCTGCACAAGATATGTTGCTGGATAACCCCAAAATGAATTATTCTAAAGCTGCAGCCACTTTTTTTTTGGTGTGTGTTTTCTGTGTGTCCAGAGTAATTCAGAGATGCTGTAAATAGTGCCATGAGCTTCAGGTATTCTGTCAATTTAAACCATATTGTTTGGAACAGTCTTTCATCAAATTTAATATATTGGCTGTTGCATTAATGCACTCTGAGAGCATTTTATCTTGGTGTTCCACAGTGGCTTGTGGTTGAGGAAGGATTTGATGCTTCCTCTGTGCCTGCACTGCTGTTTGGAGGAGTTTTCCTCTTTTTCCACCTTATCCTGAATATCCAAGAGGGATGGCAGGGTTGGGGTGCTGCATCCTCAGATCAGCAGCAGGAACACAAGGGACACCGCAATTTCACCTGCAGGGTGAGGAGGGGTGCTACATGAAAGAAAAAGCAGCCTCATGAAAAAGGGACATTAATTCTTGTATTCAATAAAAATTGGAGAGTTTGTCTCCTTGGCTTTAATGGAGCAGTTCCAGGAAAGCAGCAGAGAACAAAGTGTTTTCAGTATCACATAATTCAAGAGTAAAATCATCATTCCAATTACCATTGCAGGCACTTCTGGCCTTGGGAAACCTATGCTAATATTTATTATTATATGATTGACCTCTGATTTCTTCATCATTTACATTAGCAACCCTGATATTCTTAGTAACATCCTTTAAATCATAGAAGCAGGTGTCAACAGAGCATGATGAAGTCACATCCTGCAGATTTTTTATTTACTTAGTCCATTTTTTTCCTGGTTAAATAACATTGTGAGATGCAGAATCTCACCTCCACGGGGTCTCTAGGTGTGTATGTAATCATGGAATGCATTTTCTATAATCTCACAAAATGACTCAATCCTATCAGAGGTACAAACAGTTTTACAAAGTCAGTATTTCACTCCCATCACTGCCTGACATCATCTTCCACACAGCACAAGAAAATATTTACTTGGCTCTTTGACACGAATTGCTGCAAAGCCTTTGGAGCAAAAACCAGAAAGTGAGAATTAAAATGGAATAACTTGACTTCATGAATTTAGCCTCTTTTCTGTGTGCTGGATTTAGATGATTTCTCAGAATGTTTGGGATGGACATGGACACCTCCAATCCCTTCTCTTCATGAGGTGCCTACACACAGATCACAGAGTTGCCCAGAATATCCCAAGCTGGAAGCTGATCTTCTCCATCATCTAAATATTTTCTTTGCATAAGTGAGCATTTCTCTGGATGAATTAAGACACTGTATTAATTTTCCAGGTGTAGATGAGGAGCCAAGGGCAGCCTGGGGCTTCTCACTGCCTTCAGCAGAGTTGATAAAATTTTATTTATCCACAAAGAGACTGATTTTTTTTTCCCCCAGATTGTTCAGGGGATGAGTCAAAAAGTTTAAATTCTCTGTCTTCCATATCCACTGCTCATCTCCCTGCTGCTGTTCACTTCCAGAGAGCACAGCCAGGGGCTTTTCAGCATCTCCTCAGGAAATGTTCCCCGTCTGTGGAGCTGGGGAAAGCAGCACCCACCCGGAGAGGGCTGTCCTTGATCATCCTTGCCTCTCATCCAGCACTTTTTTACTGAAATTAGATTCTTCTGAACTCACATTGCCTTAAAGGGTTTACCTGTCTCAGCAGGTGACAGCATTTGGGGTGTTTCAGACAGATTTTGGTGGTTTTGAGGTATTTGTCAGGATCTCTTCTCCTCTGTGGTCATGTAGCCGCAAAAACACTCTGATTTTTGGATGTCAGGGAGGGACAAGGGTCAGAGCAGTCCCAGACCCCATTCCTGAATGCTGCCAGCGTGCAATAATTCCTGCAATGCCACAAGGCACCAAACACCTGCAGGGAAGCTCCTCGGGCCAAATTCCCCCGGCTCCAATCAGGATTTTTCCGGAGCTGGGACCTCTGGCTGCGCTCAGGGCGATCCTGGCTGAAGAGGCACTTCTGATCCACTGCTGAGAGACTTATTAGCAATGGAAAAAGGAATGGGAAGCAAAGAAAACGTTCTTCCTGGCAGAATTGTGCTCTGGAAAAACGGGTTTTGCTGACAGGAGGAATTGGGTTAAACTCCTGACTGTCTGTGCTGCTTGCTGCCCCTTATCTTACCCCAGCAAAGGACACCAAACACTTTGAACTCTGTAAATAATTGTTCCCAAAATGTTGGGTTTTTCTTTTCTCTCTATAAATTCTTTAGAGAAAAGCTGGTTTCTAATCCTTTCCCTGCCTATGCTTTTACAGCCTCTTCCCACTCTAGATTTATTTTCTTTCCCTTCTTTAGATTTTAATATTTCTTAGGTATTATAAAGATCTCTCTTAAGGGGAGTGCAGAGCTTTTGCTCGGATTGGGAAAATCATTCCTAGAGCTTTAAGAACCTGGAGAGAGACGGAAAATAAATCAAACAGAAGAACTTAATTTTGCACAGTGGCAGATGCTGGGCTGGGGTGTGATGTGTGTCCAGAGCCTGCCCAGTGTCCAGTGACGGATCCTGGACTTCAGTCTGGATTTTTCCCACTCCACATTCCTGGAGAGTGAAGGGTTGGACCTTTCATTCCTGAAATGAGATTTCAGAGCTGGGATTTGCTCCTCCCTTCCCAACCCCACCCTGCCATTGCTCTCTCCCTTCTGTGCTGAGGAGAGGGGCATCTTTTTCTTGCAAGCAGAATTTTTTCTCGGTTTTATTTCACTTTTGCATTCACAGTAACAAATATTAATGCAGAAACTGTCCTAGAGCATACACAGAGCCTGCAGGAAACCCATAAACCTGAATTAACCCAGGCCAACCCAGGGATTTTGGAAAACTGAAATGCCGGAAAAGCAAGACATTATTTTCTCCATCATCCTGAAAAGTTGTATATTAATTCTTTCAGTTATCTGCTATTTATTTCTTTACTTATTTTGGCAAAAGACACAAATAATGAGAAATACCTCACTGGAGCCTGGATTCTCCAGCATGGGGGAAGCAAGCCCTGAGGAGCCCAACTGGGACATTTTCTTCTTGTCTTCAAGAAGTGACTCAGGTCTTCCTAGGAGGAATCCCACAAAGACTGATCTTCCCTCTTCCTCCTTCAAAGCCAGAGGTTTCAGGTCTTGGATGCCACCAGAGGTGCTTGGATGATGGTCTGCCCCCTGCCCCAGCTGAAGCTGGAAGGAACTTAAAATTTAGAATCATGAAATCATTAAAAAGAGAAAAAACTTTAAGGTCATCGAGCCCAGCTGTCAACCCAGCACCACCCCCATGTTCACCATTAAACCATGTCCCCATCCACCGGTTTTTTGAGCACTTGTAGGGATGGTGACTCCATCATTGCTCTGGGTAGCTCATTCCAATGCTTTCCCCCTTTTCCATGAAGAAAGATTCTCTAAAATCCACCCAAAGCCTCCCGTGGTGCAACTTGAGGCCGTTCCCTCCTTGTTCCCTGGGAGCAGAACCCCTCAGTGCCCCTCCTGTCAGGGAGTTGTGCAGAGCCACAGGTACCCCCCAATCCCCCTTTTCTTCAGGCTGAGAGCCTTTCCAGCTCCCTCAGCCCCTCCTGGTGCTCCAGTTCCATTCCCATCTCTATTCCCAGCTCCATTCCCAGTTCCATTCCCATCTCCGTTCCCATCTCCATTCTCAGCTCCATTCCCAGTTCCATTCCCATCTCCATCCCCATCTCCATTCCCAGTTCCATTCCCATCTCTATCCCCAGCTCCATTCCCAGTTCCATTCCCATCTCCATCCCCAGCTCCATTCCCAGTTCCATTCCCAGCTCCATCCCCAGTTCCATTCCCAGTTCCATTCCCAGCTCCATTCCCAGTTCCATTCCCATCCCTGGACTGGCTCCAGCCTTTGAGTTCTCTCTTGCAGCAAGCGACCCAACACCTGACACAGCATTCCAGGAGGAGCTAGTAAAAAAAAAAAAAAAAAAAGAAAAATCCCAAACAAAATAAATCTGATTTTTGAGTGGGAATGTTTGTGCTCCATGCCATCCACCAGGGCTGGAGTGGCTCCTGGGGCTGTGCTGGTGGCCAGAAGGAGCTGGCATCGCTCCCTCAGCATGGGGGATTTCTGCTCTCACAATTTTTGGCTCCTTTAGGTTCCTCCAGAGCTGCATGGAATATGTAATGTCCTGCACTGTGCTGACAGGGAACTTCAGTGCAGATTGAAGGAGAGATCCTCTCCCTGCATCACTTTGTTTGGTGCTGCTCTAAAATCATTTTCCTTGTTCCTGCAGCTCCTGTAAAGCCAGAAGAGCTCTCTCTGTATTTGTTTCCCAAATGCCTTTTTCTCCTCTGCTTACAGCTATAAAAGCAGCTTTTCATGCTCCAAATCAGAGATAAATGGAAATCTCTGCTGAAGAAATGAAACACAAGGCTAATCAAATTGTGGCACAGGAAGCAGCCTTCAGCCAGTGCATTTTTGAGAGCTATTTTTAGACCACATTTTTATTTTGTCACTCCATATGGGAAGTCAAACCCATATGGTTTGGGAGAATGGGAGGTTGTGCTTTTATAGTGATCTCACAAACCATCCCAGCTCAGCTTTGTCCTTAAACTCCGGCTTAAATCCACTTGTCTGAGGTGGGACTGCAGCACAGCAGCTGAGGTTGTACCAGCACAATTCCCTGCTGAGCTGTAAAACGATTCTACATTTGTTAAACCAGTCTCCAGTTGACTCAGCTCTTCTTAGTTACAACTTTTCCCATTCTTCCACCTTCCTTTTTTAACTTTTTAATTTCTTCATCTCTTCTGCAATGTTCTGATGCCCTGCTGGATGTGTGTTGGTCCAGGATTCAAAGCTGAGCATCCACAGCCATCACCTTCCTGCTCTTCACAGCTGATGTTGCTGTCTCCCAAAAATCCAGATTAATGGGATTTTGAGGAATGGGACTTTATCCTGACCCCAAAACCGTGGCAAATTCTGAGTACCCTGATGAAGAAATAACATCTAGAAAAGGTATTTTCCTCCTGTCACCCTAAATGTTTAAAATTGGAAATGTATCCTCAGTGTTCACCCACCAGAATACCCATTTATTTGTGCTAAAAGTTTTTCACTACACTGAATCAAAAATTATGTGTCTTTTAAGAAATTTTGAGGCATGATTAAAAGCACTGACAGGAAGTTTCTAACGTGGTAAATTTCAGAGGATCATTTAATGAGTTTTTCAATTGTAATCCTGGAGTTTCTTCCCTTTGCAGTTTTTCAAAAGGTGAAATTAAACAAACCCAAATGCCAGGAAGATGCTGCTGGATGCTTTTATTGGTGAAATAGTGAGAAGAGGCTCAGAAATGTGGGTGATTTGGTTTAGTGGATATGGTGGAATTGGAATGGATGATCTTGGAGGTCTTTTCCAAACTTGGTGATTATGTGATTCTATGTGAATTACAGAGGCTCAGGGTAGCAAACACCCTGTGCTCTGACTTAGGGAAAATTCATTTTCTGTATTACTTTTGATTCCACAGTTGAATTTAACCTCAGTGCACAAGCAGAGCTAGGGCAAGAACAGGGCATTTGCACTTAATATTTTTATGCCTTTTTTTGTTCCTTAGGAAATAATTCTCTCCTTTTTGAGGGGACAAAGTGCAATGGGAATAGGAGTGCTCAGTGGAGAATTCCTGTGGCAGCAGGATGGGCAGCATGGAGATTTCTGAGATGGTTTGGATGTCACTTCCATCAACTAGAAGGAAGGTTATGCTGAAACTGTTCATCAAAACTGAGACCTCATGGATTGTTTTGTTGCAAAGTCAAGAATACAACCACTGATTTTTTTCCTCAGGGCAGAGATTTTGTGTTAGAGGAGAAAATGAGAAAAAGATCTGGCCCCAAAAAAGGGAAAAAGGGAAAACCTGAGATTAGAGCAGAGAGAAAGTATCAAAATTTGTCAAAGAAATTTGAAGAAGCTCGGATTGTATCCAAAATCCATGTTTGTTTTGAAATCCAAGGATCTACTGTCACATTATTTGTTCAGAGGGGCTCTATAGTCAGAAAATTCTCATCACTTGTATCACACTTTCAAAAGTACAATTTGTTCCATTCTGAAATCCCAAAAAACAGGGGAAACACCTGGATTTATGATGTTTGAGGGTATTGGAATTATATGTCAGGTCACTGATGTAGAACTGGGAAGATTCTGTGTCACACAACTGATCCCATTGGGTTCCCAGGGTTCACTTGGGATTTTTAACCAAATTTCCATTCCCATTGCAAATATATGGATAGCATGTTTAGGCATTATCCTTAAAAAGTAAAGAATTTTTTTAAGAGATGGATGATTTGTGTGATTTTGCATTCTAAATGTGATTTATATTTAAAAATAAATTTGCATAAAATCTCCAGCTCTCGATGTCATAGTTCCATTCTATCTTTAATTCAGATGCTCAAAAAAATGTAAATTATTTTTGCAACTAAATAAAAGCCATACAAAGCTGCCAGGAGAGAATTATGAGATACATTTTGTGCCATGCAGCCATGATAAATCCAGCAGCACCATGATTGCAGCCAAAATGGGAGTCCAACAGAAACCAGGGATTATCAGCATATTCCTTTGATTTTGCAGACTAATCTGAACTGGGAGAAACTAGTGACACAGGGAAAATATTTACCTGCAAGAGAAACAGGCCCCTAAAGTGAGGAGGAACAGTTGGTTTAGATGGCAGGGGTTTATTGTATTTTTTTATATTATTTATACAATATATTTGTTTGCCATATTTGGACCAGGCTCTGCATATATGCAAAATAAAGATACCAGAATTGCTGTAACACAGGGAAGTTTGCAAATGATTTGGGGGGGTTGCCAATGATGTTCAGGGTTATAAAATACGGTTTGGCTATGAGGATGGGGGAGGGATATTGGGATCCCTCAGTCTTTGGGATCCTTAGTAAGCAAAAGACCCCAAATGCCACAGATCTGGATTCACCAACAGATTAAAAACTGGATTCCCCTCATTAGCAATGAATCAATGAGGAGATAATGATCCCAAAAAGGGATGTGACAAACCTTAGCTGTGGTAGTCACAGAAGGGTAAATAAAATGTGCAGAGGAGGCTCAGCCTCCTCTCCTGGTGAAGAGGTTTAAGGAATAAGGAACCTGGATTTTCAAGTGGGCAAACCTTGCATTCCAGGACTTGCTGTGGCTGATGCAGGTAGGTCTCATCATTCTCTGGTTTTATCTCATCTCTGACTATGTCTCCCAGTAAAAGTGGGATTTTTTTTGCTGTTTTTTTGCTGCTGGAAATGTTCAAATCCATCCTGCTCCTCAAAGCTGGTGTAAAACACACTAAAGCTGATTTTCACAGCACTGCTGACCTGTTTGCTGAGTTACAGTGGACTTGCTTTAATTGAGCTCAGAATTAAGGTCAAACAGGGTAAATATTAAGTTTGGTATTAAGGTCAAACATTCCAGGAGTCACTTCATTCCAAATTTCTGGGAGTGGTTCTCCAGGAGCTGGGGGGCTGCTCCAAGGCTCCTTGCAGGGGAAATGGAGCAGAGGAGCAGGAGTGATGGAGGGACGTGTCCAGTATTCCTGGAGGAGTGACCACTCGGAATTCTTGGAGGAAGCAGCTGTGACAGGCTCTCCTGCAGAGCCCCAGTTTTGCAGGATGTTTGTTCTAGAGCTGCCGCTTTCCAGTTTCATTTTGTGGCCAAGTGTGTACAGCAAACTTGTGGGTTTGTGGTCCACTGCTTTTCCCTTTGGGTTTCCTATTCCACACCAGACAAAGCAGCACTGGTTTTGTGCTAAATTTTAAACTGGCACCAGCCATCTCACTGTGGGATCCTGAGCACCTCGGTGAGAAGGTGCTGAGCTATTTAAGCTCCTGAAGGAGAGATCCCTGTGGTGCTCGCAGGTATGTGGACAGCAGTGGCAGTGAATGGGGGCAGCCCAAAACTCCCGTCCAAAGCTGAGCTTTGTGCTGCTGAATTGGGCATTGAGTACAGCAATTTCACAACTATAAGGTGCACCGGACTATAAGGCACACTTTAATTTTTGCAGCGAGGATCCACGCGCAACAAAGTAACGAATTAGTAACGGAATGGCGCCATCGCGGGGTTTACTGGCAGCTGCTCAATTTGCAAATATGGATTGGCGCAGCCTTTAAACGCAGCCCCAGGCGCCCTCCCCGTGCCGCGGGCCCCGGCACTCCTGTCCGTCCCCGGCGCCGGCTGCCGCAGCTCTCACAGCTCAGCTTGTGGCTTGCTCTTCCAGGTTGGCAAATTTCCGAACTTTGTCCATATACAAGATGCACCGGATTATAAGGCGCACTCCCGGGTTTTGATCAAAATTTTGGTAAAAAGGGTGCTCCTTATAGTCGTGAAATTACCGTAATTTGGGCATCCCAGAGAGCCTGGCCAGCCCTGCTGCTCCTCTTGAGGCAGTGCCTGAACGCTTTAACTGGGTGGAATCAGCACAAACATCTCTGAATTGTCAAGATCTCTTCTGAGTCTGTTTTCTAAAGCTAATGAACACCAGGCATTAAAAACCCAGTTCTGGGCTTTGAAGATGCTGAGGCATCTTGTTTCCTACTTGTAAAGGTGAATTCCTTCACCTTAAAATAAAATGACTTGACCTCCAAGGTGTTGGAGCACAGGAAAACAGAGTGAAATTTAATGCGCTTGGAAGTTTGAAGGTATATTTAAATATCCATAACTTTAAGAAAAAAAGAGAATAAGATAATGCTGCTTAGAAATATTTAAAAACAAAAAAATCATGCTCAGCAGACAGCTCTTATGACAAGGCTCTGCCCAGAGTGAATTTTTATGCTTGAGTTATAAACCCTTGAAAAATGGGGATCCTAATACAAAAGCTGACACAGCTTTAACTAAAGCAGCTCTAGTAAGTGCTGCTATAATTATTTGCTCATTAATTACAAATTTTGCAAGACATGAGAGTAACACAAATTGGAAAATAGGAATAATTATCAGTAATAACGCCACAGAAGCTGGACACATTGAAAGTATCTTCCTCTTTAAATTTAATAATAGCAAGACAGCTAGAAAACTAATAAGAAATACATAATTGAAAATTAACCTTGCAAATCTGCTGTTAATAAACCATGGTACTCTTGCACTACAATAATTTTACACAGCCCTTAATTTGCATTTGAAGTGTTATTCCAGGTAATACTTTGTGCCTTCACAACAATTAATGTGTCGTTGAATTAAAACAAAAACGCCAGGGCTGGATTTGGGATAGCTGAGGAGGAAGGAATGGCATATCCTATCGTTTTTAGCAGCTCAGAGCTGGGATGGCTGGAAATTAAACACACAATGGGGATTTTTGTGCTGTGATGCCTCAATGGTGTTTTGTTGTTGTTGAATTCGAGCATTGTGGTGTTTCATCCTCCCCTTGTGTAATCCCCCAGTCGTGCTCTCGGATCACTTGCACGTTCTCATCCTCTGAGGTGTGAGGCTGGATGGCTTGGGGATGATTTAAACACCCAGGGAAGGGGGAGTGTGTGGTCCTGGAGCTCCCCAGCTGCAGAACAGGCTTTTCCCAGTGAGTTCAAGTGGTTTTCATGGATCTAATGGGGGCAGTGCTGGAGGCATTGGGATTTGCTGGGCAGGGAAAGTCAGTGCAGCCTCTGAGTGAAAGGAGCTGCTGGCACCTCGTGCCTGAGGTTTTTTCCCCCACTCAAAGGGAAGTGGCACTTCCTTATGAATGTTTTATATCTGTTAGCAATTGACAAAAGCTTCCAAAAATCTTAAATCAATCAATTTGCATGTAAAGATGAAGAGAATTGTTTACTCAAAACGCAGACTGAGTCAACTGCTCTTGCTAAGTATCTCCCACTCACAAAATAAACCTGATATATATCTCTGCCTGCACAGAAAACTCAGAGCCAAGAAGTGTTTAATAATTTTGGAGCTCATATCTAGCGAGCTCTGAGTGCTCAGCTGAAAGAAAGGATAGATTCTAGCACAAAAATCATTCAGCAGACTTGTATTATATTGCAATACTAATGGCAGTGGAGGTATATCCAGGCACTCCAAGTTGTATATGACCAAGCAGCTTTAAAAAAAATAAAATAAAAATAGAAAAAATAACCCAGAGACCTCCAGTGTTTGGCATCAGAGCCAAACATTGTACACAAACAATTGGGTTAAGAGTGTGCACTCCAAACAGGGTTCCTGCACAATTCCAAACTCCATCAAGGGCTGCATGTAAAATGTTGGCTTCTTTGTGCAAAGCCACAAATCCTGGGGAAAAGGCCACGCAGGGTCAGCAATTCAGCTGTTTGCCTGCTCACTTTATGTAAGAGGTTAGCAGCAGTGTGCTTTTTGTCCCAAGCCAGCAATAGCAGGAACAGCTTGTTTCTGAAAGGGCTGGGGCTCCCCTCGTAGTGCTGAGAAGGGGTCCCGAAATAAACCTTGGATGGGGACAGCCTTTGATTTGACCTCTTCTCCATTTATTTGGCTCTGTGTGTTTGGCTCCTGTCCTTCCCCTCAGCCTGTAGACCTCAGGCACTGCCAGCACAGGTATTCTCCATTTCAATGCGTTGCAGGGAATTCCAAAAACGTGGCATTGTGGGAAAATAAAGAATTTTGGGTGCCCAAGCTCTTCACGCAGAGGAGCTTGAGGGGTTGGATGGAAAACAAACCTTCCATCAGCTCCCAGCCCCTGGCTGGAGTCCCAAAAGCATCCCAGGTCTCTGTGGCTTCAGCCCAGGGAGGAGAGGATTTCTCCTTCCAAACACCATTGGAATCAGGTACATAGCAAAAAAATGAAAAATGAAAAATTTCTTTGCAATCTCTTCTGCTTTGGGGCAAAGCTCTTTGAGCAGTGGAGTAGAGTTCATTTTTGGGGTGTGAGGCCTGGCACAGGGTGTCCAGAGCAGCTGTGGCTGCCCCTGGATCCCTGGAAGTGTCCAAGGCCAGGCTGGACAGGGCTTGGAACAACTGGGACAGGGGAAGGGGTCCCTGCCATGGCAGGGGTGGATTAGTTGGTATTTAAGATCCTTTCCAACCCAAACCATCCTGTGATTCCATGGTTTGTGTGAACTCAGCATGACCAAGCTCCAACTTGCTGATGTGAAGATTTCCCTTGATCCATCAGGATTTGGAAAAGGAAGAGAGCAAGGAGGGGAGTCCTCAGCTTAACCCTGGTCAGGGTTTAACCACTCCATTTGTGATTGTAAGAACAGTTAAGGGCTGTGGGTGGATAACCCTGCTCTCCCTCTCCCAGGTCCTTCTGAGAGTTCCATGCAGGCCCTGAGGGAGTTGTGTTGGATTTGGTGTGGGAGCTCAGAACATCAGCCAGCCCATGGCACATCTTTGGCAGAGACAGAGAGAGAGCCATGTGGATGAAGGGGATGCAGGGAATGGGCAGCCGGAGGGCCAGCCTTGGGAAAAAGGAGATGGAAAACACCCCCTCCTTCTGAAAAGCAGCAGGCTGGGGGAGGAATGTGCCTCTAATGCAGCTCCTGAGGCTGCCTCTGCCAGTGAATCCCAATCAGTATTCCGTTCATCCCTGCTTGCTCAAGGAAAGACATAAAGGAGCAGCGTAGCCAAAAGGAAGCTATTTTTAGAAGATGGAGAAATGATTCCCCCCCAAACCATTCTGCTGTTATTTATGTTGCGTGGTTCTGGAGTTATTTATTTCAGTGGGAGTTGATGCAAAGTGGGATGGGGTTGAATGTGTGGAGAGATGGTGAAATCCATCCTACAGCTGTCCTTGCTATTTCAGGGCTGGCTTGGGAAGTCTTTCCAACCTGCAGATCGGAAGGTGGCTTTTTGGATGTTATCAAGGTGTTGCTGATGGCCAGGGGTGTTTGTTGTCCCCAGTCCCTCCAACTCCCAGTGCCCTGACCACTCTCCTGTGGCTGGCACTGCAATATATCCTAACCTGGCACTTAAGCCACCCATATTCATCTTTAAAACGCTAAAAAGGATCATTCTGAGTGTGCTCCAAGGTAAAACTAAAAGATGTTAACGCTTCTCATCGATCAAAGCTAATTTATGCAAACTGGGCCCTGCTGGCAACTGCAGCAAGGTATAACTGGTGACATCATGGAGCGTGAGCTCTGCCAACCTGGCTCAGTGCTGGATGACAATGGAGTGATTTAGCTATTATGAGCTCACTTAATATTTCATACTTAAAGTGGAGCCTAACCTGCAGCTCAGGGTGATGTGAAGTGCACGTTGTGGAGTTGTTTCAGAACAGATTTTGACACAAACTTTGCAGTTCAGGGGAATGTTTGAGTGACACACATATTGCATATGCTGTTACTCTGCAAGGCTGGTGAAAATCCTTTCAGAAAGGAAAACTTACTGGGGAATGTTTTCTATTTTCTATCTATGTGTGCGTGTACATAGACACATGCACACCAAAGGGTGGAAAATCTGGAATGTTGTCTTAAGCTTTCTGCTATGAAATCATCACAGGAGGAGAAAATCACTTGGATCACACAAATATAGCTGCAGTTTTTAAATCCCAAACCCTGTCACTCTCCCAGCAATGACAACAAAATACTGTAGATGTGATGGGTCATGAGTTTGAACTTTTAACACCAATTTGGGATTCCAGCCTCTTTTACAGAAACAGTGCTGAAGTGACCTCCCATTCAGTGAGGGAAGCACTGCAGCTGGTCTGAAAAAACATCAAGTAAAGCACCAGGAAAAGAAAAGCTTGTTGTAGTTGATGCTTTGGCTCCCCAGGTTTTCGGCTGATGAGAGAGGATGTGCTTCTCTCCAAGGCTCAGGGGCAGCCCCTGCTCTGAGCCTGGGAGCCTTCTGCTCCTTTGCTCATCTTGCTTTTTAAAAATTTTATTATTAATGGTCAGACAGTTGGAATTACATTTGGAACAACTCGTTTTCCTGCTTAGTGCGCCGTAAGAAGAGGCAGAATTTAGGCTGAGTGTACTGGTGAGGAACAATATCCAAGATAATTGTGTCCAGGCTGTAGGACAGTGACAAAAGAGCAGGTGAGGACTGGGATTCTTCCAGGATGCTTTTATGTGTTTGGGATATACAGGGGTTGTAGGAGGGATAACTTGCTAACCTTGGCCACTGCAGCAGGAGGTTGGGACAGCTGAACCATGAGAAGGTTTTCAGATTTAGGAGGGTTTAGCCACTTTTCAGACCCTTTAAAGAACAGGAAGGAATCCTTTGGGATTATCCTAGTAATACGATGATGTTTGCACCAGAAGTTTAAGTCTAAGCCTGGCAAAGTTTCGTCCTTGACGACCTTAAGGAGCAGGTTGCTGCTGCCTTTTGGAGAGAGCAAGGACAACGAGTATCCCAGAGGAGATGTGGAAAAATCCTGCAGAGTGCCTCATTGTCTGGAAAAAACAACTTTTTAACCCTCTGTCAGGTCCATCAGGTTCTGTGTCTAGTTGCACACTGTTGGCCACCAGCAGCCAGTGTTTGAAAGCACATTTTGGGGTTGCTCTGCATGTCTGAGACATTTCATATTTAGGGAAGGTGCTAATGGTTTTTGTAGCCACATTTGAGGCAGTTTTGCAATGTCTTCCATAGCACTGAAATGACCTCTCAACACTTACCCAAACAATCATTATTAGTTCGAATATTCAAAATACAGTGACACAAGAAATATTCATCAGTGTGATTCTTGAGGTTGAATTAGAACAAGACAGAGAAATGCAAATCCAGAACTGTAGGATTTTTAGTTTATTTAAATGCTACTTTAGGATCTTTTCCTGGCCACAATGAATTTCCACTGTTCCTTACAGCTAATTTTATGGTTTTTCAATCAGAATTAGTTCAAGGCACTAGAAAACATCCTTTGTTCCTACACTGATAGGAACGCAGTATTCTCCTTTCTTCCTGTTTGGCCTCCTCTGCCCTGGATGCAACGGGAGTAAACACAGTGCAAGGATTTGTATTCCAACAAAGAAGAACAATTGCAGCAGTGTTTAAATTCACAAGGTTTGAGGATTGTAATTGGAGTTTATTTGAGAGTGGGGGGAGGAAATGTTTATCCCACTTCATTTTAGTGGCTCTCCCTTTGCCTTATCCCTGCTTATCACAGAGGGACAAACATCCTTCCCTGTAATGGAAATAATTCTGATTCTATTCCAAAAAACAGCCTGGAAGCCATGGGATCCCAGGAATAGGCTTCTCCCTCTAGTGGCAGCAGAAAGGGAGATGCAGAATTCTTGGACCAGGTAGTTTCTTCTGTGTTTTTCTTCCTTTGGGAAATCATATGAGCTGCTGTTTATTTACAGCTTCAAAGAAATATGAATATGGCACAAAATATCTGCAGCTGCCTCCTGGTTCTCTTTAGTGATTTAAATGCTTTAAGACCAACACACTGAATGGTGTTTGTCTAATTTTTAAAAAGACCAATAGAGAAAACTTGAGAAACACAAATTCTGGTTAGTTGGGTGTCCTGCTAATTCCTGGTGGCAGAACCATGGAGCAGATGCTGTACTTGGGAAAAGAGCTGGAATTATCTCAGCATCCCTGCCTGCAATGCCTGGCACTGGGCAGCCTGCAGAGAGGGAGGGATGGGATATTCAGAGCTGTCCTGGGCAGTGTTTGATCACATCTGGGGCTCCTGTGCTTATTTGACACATCAAATGTAAACCCACATGATCTCAAGGACTTTTGCCCCAATAGCAAAAAAAAAATTTGTATCTATGAGCAGGAGAGGCTGAACACCACCTACAAGTCAAATAATAAGCACCGTGAACACAGAGAAGCTGTGGCTGCTCCTGGAAATGTCCAAGGCCAGGCTGGACAGGGCTTGGAGCAACCTGGGACAGAGGGAAATGTCCTGGCCATGGCAGGGGTGGGGTGGGATGAACTTTAAGGTCCTTTCCCACCCAAACCATCCTGGGATTCTACAAACCTCTTCTGTCCTATCCATCTCCTGATGGTGGTTTAACTACCCATGAAAAGCATAAACCCACTAAAACTTGTTTTAGCTGGGCAGAAAGGTTGATCTGTGAGGGGAACCTGGGTGAAACATTTGTCCCTGCTTGGCTTCTGAACCTGCAACTGGTGTTTTAGTCCCCATGGCTCAGCCCCTGCTTCTGTGAGGATTTCAGTGTGAACTGAAAAAAACCTCACTTTAATAGATTGCATGAATGAAAGGTGGGAACAGCATCTTAAATTCAGGGAGAATGTGTCCTTCAGGCTCTGAAAATAGAGCCAAAGGATGTTCTACTATCAACAGGACACACAGGACACCCTCATTTCCAATGGATTGGGGTGCAGCTCAGGTCCCCTTTGATGTGAGGCTGCAGAGAGGGGCCCTTGGCTGATTTGGGGGCAGAACTTGTGTAAACTCTTCTGTGTCCTTGGGAAGCTCCACCCGGCTCTGGGGATGGAGACCTCTGCCTTGGGATGGCCTGAGGAGGAAAATTTGGCCAGTGTGACATTTCTGCACCCTTGGCACACAGGAAAGGTGTCCCTGGCCTGGGAGGTCACACAAATTAATCCAGAAACTGGAAAGCCTCCCATGAGGGGGGAACTTGGTGACTTTAGGGTGAAGAGCAAACTCTGTTCCTTCCAGCTAGGATTGATAATTGTCAAGGCAGCCAAACTCCAGCTTCTTTCTTCACAAATTGGTGATATTTGTGTCCTTCCTGAGGGTGTTTCCCTGGGACAGGACCTGGCACAAGAATTCTGGCAGGGGTGGTGCTGGCTGCCTGGGCTCACCAAATTTGGGAGATTTTGTCCATGAGTTGTGTTTTCCTGTCCCCTGAGCCTCAGGACCAGCTCAGCTTGTTCTGGAGTTTGCCCAGGAGTCCTCCTCAAGCTGCTGGGGCGTTCCTCAGGACAGAAAACTCTTTGGGATTTATTCCTTCCATGCCACCTTCTGTGAGATGGTTTAAATTTTAGTTACTTTCCAAATCACAGAGCAATATTTTAGACTTTCAGCACTGTCACTTCTCTGGGTAACACCTTGTCCTGACTCTGGCAGATACCTGAGCTGCTTTTCTTCTTGTTTCCTCCCTGGACCTGAAAACTGTTCTAATTTTATTTTACCTCCCTATAAAGTTTCTTTTCATTTGCTGCCTTTGCTTTTCTTATCGCTTTTTATGCTCTCAACTTCATTATGCAATTGTTCCAACCCTGCTCTGTATTTGATGTTTTATAACTCGTGTCTGCCTTTTCTTCCACTGTTGATTACTTTTACATTTTGATGTTCCTTCACACTGGCTCTACAGGAAAAAAAAAAATAGAAAAAACCAACTTGAACATTCCCTGTGCAATTACTGGGAGGTGGCACACACAACCCCCGGGCATACATTAATTTATCTTTGAACACTTTCTATTTCCTCTGTGTCCTTTCTCTCCCCAGCTTTATCATCAGAATTTCACCCTGCACTTACTCTCCCAACTTAGCTCTGCTAAAATCTAATCTACTTGTTTTCTAACTTCTGGTTGAACATTAATCCTGGTGAAATCCTCAAGGGCTGAGCCCAGAGTCTCCCCCACACTCACATCCACTCAAAATTGCTGGTGCAGGAGCCTTGCTCAGGAATTATTCCTTACAGAAAGCCACCTTCTTCCCACACATACTTCAGATGGTGGAAAAAATATGTGGTGGAAGCCCCTGCATGGTAAAGAAATAATTTTTGCCATCCCCAGGTGTTGCTCACATCCTCTCCCCCTCTCCAGATTTGTCTTTCCCCTTGACCTGGGCTCAGCTGAGCTTTTCAGCATCTGCCTGACTTTGAGAAACTGGGATGTGGGTCTCAAGATCTGCAGTTCTGATACTTCCATAGATTTCCTTTAAAAAGAACCAACCAAAAAGTCTTCATGTTAATCAGCAGAAGGCTTGAAATGCTCTGGATGAGCCCTGGACTTTTCTAGACTTTTTCTGTAAAACTCTTTTCATGAAACTCCTGGAGGTTATTCCCACTAAAAGCAATTCTTTATGCCCACATAAATTCCCAATGCTTATAAAATTCTATCAGTGTGAAAACTTTGAGTGTGTTTGTCTTGTTCTTCCATATCTTTATCTAGTTCTTATATTGTATGTAATTAAACCATTTAAAACTGACTTTAATTGACCTCATCAATGTCATGGCTTATTAAGCTTTTTATCATGTAATGTTCTTTCTTTTCTCTCTATTGAATGATCACATACATTTGTTTATTATAAATTGAATGCATGTATTTTGGAAAATAAAATTGAAATGCCAAGTGCTTTTCAGAAATTCTTTCAAACACAGTAAAAGAGATACCTGGGTGTAGTTAAATTTTTATAAAGTGCAACATGAAAACATGTCTTTACCTTCATTGCTTTTGCTGTCTCCCACCTACTGCCTTTTTTCCCAGAAAGGCAGCTGACAAAAATAAAAAGGAATATTCCTTGTGTTAAATGAAAACAACTTAAATCTCTTTTTATTTATTTGGTATTTAATCTCAAGTAGAAACTTGCAATCAGAACCTGTGCTTTCTGTTCAAACTGGGAAAGTATTCTTCATAAACAAATGTTTGTTTGGAGGGGGAGAAAGCTCTAATTGTAACTGTTTGGTCTCACAATAAATATTTCTGTAGTGAATTTGAATTGATTAATCTGTCACTTTTTTCAGTAAAGTGCAGAATCAGATCAGCTCCCATCTTGCTTATTTACACGGTCAGCTTTAATTTGTCATTAGTTCTATTGAGTAGCAAAGCTTTTAGTGCAGAAGATACCTCTTCCACTTAATGGATAATCATTTAGTGGAATATAATTTAAAAGGATTTATCTGGTCTCTGTGCCATGGCTGTAACCTAACCCCAGCATGATAAACTTTCTCCAGGAGAAGGATTAGCACTTTCTGGTGGCTTTTGCTTGGGAATTTGTTCAGTCGTTAGTTCAACATCCAGCTTGGCCAAAGTGCCCTGAGAGCTGCACAGTAAAAGTATTTCTGGGTAATAAAAGTATTTCTGCACTCTGCATTAGACTTTGTGTCAGGTGATTCAAAAGGATTTCAATTCACATCCCTGCCTTGTTTTATTTGGAAGATAAAAGCAAGAAATCCGAGGCAGAGGCCAAGAGAGTTGGAAAGATTTTGTGTGAGACAAGGGGCCAGGAGCTCTACCTGGAAAAAAGAGGGGACAGTAAATGCAAACAAGTTCTTGAGCAGGTTATGGGAAGAGATTGGACAGATCATGACAAGAATTTGGACTTGCAGTGAGGGGAAGAGCTGGTTTTTCTCAGGGGCTGCTTTTCTGGCCCCAGAGCCAGAGGGATAGGAATGTCAGCTCCCAGAGAAACTCCCTTAACTGGGGATGCAAGCTGCTGCAACATTTTCCACTCCCGGAACCTCAAACTATGAATAATCCTGACCTCAATCCATTTTCTTTTGTGCCCATTGCTGAGCTCTGGCACTCAGAAGATGACAATGGTGGCACTGGAGAGTTACAAGCTCCAAAATCAGGGCAATCCATCTTTGTGCCTCTCCAGCACAGGGCAGCTGCTGTCATAGGGCGAGTTTGCAGTGAGGACTGAAGGTTTTTCACAGGAAAATCTGCAGCAGGAGCAGAGGAGCACAGTACAGGTCCAAATGTGACATTTTTTTTCAGGGAATATGCGAGGATATTTTCAATGGTGTTTGGACTGGGCTGCTGGGAACAGTGACAGCTGAAAGCTGGACCTGAACTCACCAAACTAAAGCTTCAGGGGCAAAAACTTTGAATTAATACATCATTAATAACTGAACAAGTGCAGCATTCCTCATCAGCGTGGATTGACCTTGCTGTCAGTGCTAGATGTGGAGAAAACAGGGTTCCCAGGGTTTAAATTAGGTTTTGCTTCATTTAGCCTGGCTCTGCCTGGGTTCCAGAGCTGTCACCACTGTGGAACATGATGACTCCAACTCCTGCAGCAGCTCTGTCAATCGGGCATGGCCGTGGCAGATGTGACAAGAAGGTTTTGGTTGGGCTTTTTTTAGTTGTTGTTTGTTTGTTTGGTTTTTTTTGTTGGTTTTTTTGTTTTTGTTTTTGTTTTTGTTTTTGTTTGTTTGTTTTTTGAATCTGCTGCTTTCCTCTAACTCTTCTATTCCTCTTATTGCTAAAAGCGAAAACTTTTAAACTCCCAAACAGCAAAAACCAAATACCCACAACACCCTCTCCAAAAGCCCATGTTGCGTTTTTAATGATCTCTTGTGTTTGTGTAATAATCCAAGGCAGCATTTCGAAGCTTCATTTTTGGAAGGGATTAACAGGGGCTGTTTTAATCTTTCCAGTAGTGTATAAACTGCTGGAAAGCAATCCAGCAATCCAGAGGCAGTTATGTTTTCACTGATGCCTGGAATTGAAATACTCGTTGATTTTTTTATTTCTTTTTTGGCAACATTTCTACTTGAGGAAAGAACTTGAGTGCAATCAATTAAAGAAAGGATCTGATTTGCTTTGTAATTGTTTTTCTGTCTCTATGAATGATGTAAGGGCATTTTGGAAGAATTTACTTCACTACTCTGTCTTTTCTAAAATAACAGGTTTACTGCTTGATTTATGGGTTGTTTGTTTTGTTTTTGTTGTTCTGTCTGTAGGTGAGAAAAAGGTTAATTTGCTTGAGAAATCATGTCTATGCCAGAGAAGGTCAGCTTGTTCCATCATCGTGTTCTGCCATTGGAGCTGACCTCAACCTGAGCACGCTGCTTTAAGGCAGGAATTAGGCATCCTGTTTTTCTCCATGCTTTTCCCAGCATTTGTTTTCTCATGTTGTCGCAGTTTCTCAGAAATGGCAGGAGGGTGTGACTCCCAGGAATGAATTCTGCTCCCTCTAAAGTTGTGTTTTTGACGTTGTGCTTCAAAACCTTCCATCTCTGCTGTGGCTGTGCCAAGCTGTGTCAGGTGCGACTGCCCACGAGCCAGAACACCAACAAATCTACTCAGGAATTGTGTCAAAGGCAGGGGAAAAACTCTGAAAGAATAAAAATTGGGAAAGGCTGGGAATATTAACTTTGTCAAAATTAATGTCCATGGATATCAAAGCATCCCCTGTGGGATGTCCCAGCTCCTCTTCCTGGGCTATTTTCATGACTTGTAGGATGCTGACCACAAATGATGGACCAAGGCATCCAAATTCTGCTTCTTGGGGGTTGGATTTCACTCTTGTCAAGGGGAAATGTTCTAGGAAGTGATTAAGAAAGATGAAGCAAACTCCCAATAATATTTAGCTGCATATTTATCTGCAATATTTAGGAGAGGTGCTGGAAGAAATATTTAATCAAAATGCTTAATCAGCCTGTGGGATTCACTCTGGATGTGTCAGAATTCATGTTGGCTTCTCACTATTTCCATGTTTTATTCAAAACTCACCAGAAGTTTGGCTTGGAGGTTGCACCTCTCATTAAATCTGGCTTGGGGAGGTTTTGCAGCTCCTGTTCTGTGGTGCAGGAACCTGGTTTGGTTTGGAGAAGAGGAAAGGGCAGCACAGGGAGCAAGAGCTGGATTTAGTTGGGAAGAGGATAGGACAGGGAGACTCAGTTCCACCCAGACCCAACTTCTACAGGTTTTGGGAAACTAATGTGAATGAATTTTGTGATAGCTTAGTGATAAAGTGGTAGTTCAGAGGGTGATGTCAAATTTGAATCAAAAAGAGTTTCTGTGGCTGTGCAGTTTTGGCGTGTTCCGTGTTGTTTCCTGGAAGATCCACATGGGAAAAGAAGCAATTCAATAATGAAGCGTTTTTTCCTAGTTAGTCTGTACTTGGGGTCATACTTCACTTTTGTGGATATGCAATTGCTGTTAAGTTACAGTAATTTCACAATTATAAGCCGCACATCTGGGTAGCTGGGCAGAGCACGGGATTTGTCCATATATAAGCGGCACCCAAAAATAAGCTGCACCTTTTTTTTTTTTTTTTAAGTGAGGATCCATGTGCGACAAAGTAACGAGTTAGTAACAGAATGGCGCCAGCACAGGGTTTGGTGTCAGGTGCTCAAGTTGCAAACAGTTTTCATAGACCAGCCAAGCTTTTAAAGGCAGCCCCAGGCACCCTCCCTAGCCGGCTCTCACTTCCGGGTTGGCATTTCACTGGAACTTGTCCATAAATAAGCCGCACCTGATGATTAGCCACACTACTGGGGTAGGCTGGATTCTTCAATGAAAAAGGTGCGGCTTATAATCATGAAATTACTGTACAAGTGATGCTGCAGTGGGGACTGGAAAGAAAATAAACTTTTTTCCCTCCTTTCTTTTACTGGATAAGAATGTAAAATGAGATTGGAGTTTGTCAGCATGGAAACAAATGTCTGAATTTACCTGCAAGTCTTTGATATCTCCAATCAGTAAAAGGCAAAGGATTTTACATAATTTGCTGTTTTTGATGAAAAATCTCACCAAAGTGACACCTGAGGCACCACATTCACTGCTCTTTGATAAGAGATGGAAACTGGTCAGTCCTGCTCTTGACATTTCTTGGTGCTGATTCCCAGGGCCAAGGGATGGCAGGAAGAGTTGATTATACAGAAACTTCTGAACTGGAGTGGCAGAGCTGGTGTTAAAGATCTTGGACTTGATTTCTGCTTCCTGTACATCCAAATAAAGCTGTGGTGGGGTTTTCATACACTGCAAGTCAAAACACTTGATTTCTCTTTCTCTTTCTCTTTCTCTTTCTCTTTCTCTTTCTCTTTCTCTTTCTCTTTCTCTTTCTCTTTCTCTCTTTCCCTCTTCCTTTTCCTTTGCGTTTTCCTTTTCCTTTTCCTTTTTATTTTCTTTTTTTTTGTAGTCTGTTGACTTAAAAAATTAATTTCTCTTGCAGTAGTTAAAGAGTTTTGAAAATAAGTGCTGAATTAAAAAAAAAAAAAAGACAATTTGTGCATCCATTTTAAATTTCAGCAATGCACAATAGCTCCTATTGTAGGTTTTGCCAACCTGCAGAATTGCTCTTGGCTTTCCCTTCCTCAGGGCAGATCATGTATCACGCCCTGTTTAACTCCTTCAGCAGACACACGAAGAAATGTCATTTCTACAGAGCAATCAGACCTCCCCCTGCCCTTGAGCCTTCAGGGGGAGGATGTATGAGTTGGGATTTTCAAGTACATATTAAGAAGTTTATTGCCAGTGGAGTATGCATAGATCAATATTCAATATAGCTGTAAACACACGTCCTTCACAGGGATGCTGGATGCCCTTCCTGGGGCCTGCAACTCCCTGCAACACCACTTACAGCAGGCCACAAATAATAAAACATCATCTCTCTGCTTGCTCAGCCCAGGCTTTGCTCAGGCAGATGCTGAGAGGGGAGATTTTTACACTTTTGACCCATTGGTTCCACCTCCTATTTGATTTTTTACTGTGAAATATTCAAGTGAGGAGAGGTCTTTTCCTGGTTTTTACGGTATTTTTTAGCATTTATCAGCAGTTGGTGCTTCCTGTTTGTTGGAGCAAAAAGCAGGGGAAGTGTCACATGTAGATCTCTGTGCTTTGCTGAGGGAGAGAGCCCTCGGAAAACTCGTGTGAAGGTCAGCATTGATCTGTTAATTAACATCTTCCAAGAAAACTATCAAAAGTTGGACCATTCCCATCCAATAAACCACAATACTTGCAAACCTTTGGGAGAAGGGTTCTCCCAACCCAAAAAAGGCTTTGCCTTGTCCCTGAAGTGAAGGTTACAAATCCTCCTGTGTTAAACTGAGGAGGGGGAAATTGTGCTTGGTTATAAAAGCTCAACTGCTGTGTGAGGAATTCCTGCTTATTTTGCTGTCTCTCGTTCAGTTTGAGATTGTTTTGAACTGGACAGAGAGTTTGTAGGGATCTGAGGGCTGTCAGAGCTGAGATCTGGGCTTTTTATAATGCAGAAGAGACTTTATTCAATTGTTTATCCTGTGTCAGAAGAGCTGTGCATGAGAAGCAATTGCCAGGGAATAAAACTCCTGGCAGCTCCCTCTGAGCCCCCAGCACATGCTTGAAGTGCCATCCAAGCCTAAACAACACTCAAAATAAACCAGGGATTTGTTCCCTTCTGTGTGGATTTCCTGGTTCGACATGTCTTGTCAGGCTGGCAGCAATAATTATTACTGGGAGAAGGTGGGAATTCTTCCCTCCAAGATTCCTCATCCACTCATTCACCAGGAGAGCAATTAATGACAACTCACTAATGGTTGCAGCACTTTATTTTCTCTTTGCAGTGGCATGTGCAGTCCCAGGTTTCTGAGTGCTGGGTACTCCCTGCCTGGCCCCAATTACTTTGGCAGGGAGGATGGGATGCTGCAGAGCTTCCCCTGGCAAAGCAATTCCCAGCCAAGAATGGGTTGGAGCTGCTGGCACTGAAGTGGTGTCTGGGAGCAGCCCTGGGTAGTGGGAATCACTGCCTGGTTTTAACTGTGTAATTAATTACCACAGATTTGGATGGGGACAGGGGAGAGAATTTGGGCTTCGGGGCTGAGTGAAAATATGGGAGACTTCCCAATTGACCAAGTATTTCCTGTAAGATGAAACCAAGGAGACTGAGAGACAGAAAGTTCTTAAAAACAAATATGCTCTAAAATTAAAATACAGTAATTTCATGACTATAAGGCTCACCCTTTTGAGTAAAATTTTGATCAGAACCTGGAAGTGCGCCTTATAATCTGGTGCGCCTTATATATGGACAAAGTTCGGAAATTTGCCAACCTGGAAGTGCGAGCCATGAAAGCTGCGGCAGCCGGGGTCGGGCAGTAGTGCCGGGGCCCGGGGCACGGGGAGGGTGCCTGGGGCTGCGTTTAAAGGCTGTGCTGATCAGTGAAAAATATTTGCAAATTGAGCAGCTGCCAGTAAACCCCGCCATCGCGCCATTCCGTTACTAATTCGTTACTTTGTTGTGCGCGGATCCTGGCTGGGAAAAAAAAAAAAATGCGCCTCATAGTCCGGTGCGCCTTATAGTTGTGAAATTAAAATCAACCAAAATTTGCTCCATCCAGTTTCCTTGTCAAGGCTTCTGCCCTGAGTCTCCAGGTTTTCATGGGCTGGTACCAGTCTGTGACTCAAGTCTGGGAGTCACCAACATTCCTTTGTCTGTTTTATTCACCTGGTGGCCCAAAAACTGCAGAGCTGAGCTGGAAAAGCCCCCTTTGGTCAGTCTGGAGCCTTTTGTCCTGGGGCATCCACCAAGAGCATCACCAGGGCAGGGGGAATTAAACAGCACAACCCCAAACCCCCTCCTGTACCTCTGGCAGGATGCAGAGATGAGAAACCAACTGACTTGGATGGGACAGCACTAAATATTTCCAAAATCCTGGTGGATGAATTCAGTATCTTAATATCAGAGGCACCAGTGGAGGCCCGGAGCTTGTCTTTCATGTCCACTGAAAATGTTATTTTTAGTGCATTACATCTTCAGATTTGAAAGGAGAAAAGCCCAACTCTAGGTAATAATTAAGTGATTAACTGTAATAATATGCTGCACATTTTGAAGTGAGCAGTATAGGTTCAGATGAATCAGGAGTGAATTTATACATTAATACATATTCAAAAGTGTGTTTTATGATTTAATTACAGTTCTAAAGGAACCAGCCCAGAGAAGGAACATAATGCCCTGATGTTTGCATTACTCTTGCACAATAAAACATCCAAAGTTTGCCTGTTAATTAATGGATTCTGTTTAATTTATTTGTATCTGCACTGCCTTTCCCATTATGCTGCTATGGCTGATCTTGGGAAGCAGAGAGGGGAGCTGAGTTCAGGAAGGGATCACTCCTCATCCCAAAAGTGCTGCTGTAGCAGAAACAGCCTTTGATCCCAGAGAGATGGTTGGGAGATTTAGGACTCACAGCGTTCCCATTGCTGAATATGTAATTTAGGTCACTGAACTATGTTTTGGTGGAAGATACTTATCTATTCCACTTCTTGCTGATGTCATGTGCTGGGAAATCAGATGTTGGAGTGCAAAAATACATGAGAGGCCAGGCTTAAAATGGCATAAAATAGAAATGTCTCTGTGAGTGGCTGCAGCTCCTGGTGCTGGTTATTTGGGATCAGGGTCACATCCCTTCTTTTCTGCTTCATTGTCCTGCTGCATCCAAATTCTGATAAAAATAAAAAACCTGGTTGATTCCTCCTTTGATTTTTAGTGCAGAGAAGCCCCAGAGGAAACACTGTCTCCTACTTTCTCTGCTCTAGCACCTCTGTTCAATTTGGAAAAGCTGAGTGGGTTGTTAAATTCAGATGTTTTCCTGTATCTCCAGCAGAGATGTTCACTACTGACAAGAAAGGTTAATTCAACCCAAAATACCCCTCCTAAAGGGAAGGGGGGATTTAAAAGGTGTGTGGATCCCTTGTTTTGAGGAGAATTAAGGAAATCATGTCCTGGTTTAATGCAGTCATGGCAGGCAATGATGGGCTGGAAGTAAATTCTCCTCACAAAATTTGCGGTGTGCACTGTCAGCTACTTCTGTAGTTTTCCAAACTATTTTTTCCCTTCTCCCCACTTCCCCTTTGAAATCCCTCATATTTTTACTTTAGGGAAATTGTTAACAGGGAGCAGACTCAGAGGAAGATATGGAGGGGCTTATCTTAGTTGTAAAAACACTCAGAAGTTCAACTGATAACAGCAATGCAAATTTAAATAAGTAATAAAAACCCTCCAAACCTCAACCTCGGGGAAAACAAGAAAATATGGCTCTGAGATAATTCACCAGGCAGTGTTCAGCAAACAAAAAGAGAAAAATATAATTTTTTCCCTCTAATAATTTCAGGGTAGAAGAAAAAAAATCAGGAAGTTTTCCATCTATGAAGTTTTAGCAAATAGTGATCAGTTGTGAGAAATATCAGCTACTCTTGGAGTTAGTATTTGAAAAATCTCTAATTTATAGCAGCAGCCAAGGCCAAGATAGCAATCTGGATTTTACAGATCAATCTCCTGTAGCTGCTGAGATCTGAGTTATCAGAACTACCAAGTTCACATTTGCTGTACTTTTCTTTATCAGATTCCAGCCCATCTGTGAAAATCCCCAGCTTTGACACTGTGCCTCTTGGACAATCCAGGGAACCTACAGCTCGTTAATGGTTCACCTCTGCAGTGAAACCTGAGTTTTTGGAGTAAGATTTTTCTTACTTATGATCTTCCCCCTGCTCCCCAAAGATGGCCATACTGCAAGAATATTTATTTAAATAAAGTCTATATAAGCATTATATGCAAATGCACATACTCGTGTTTATTATTAGTTGGCTGTACTTATTTGTTCTCGCTAATTGCTAATTAATTTGGGGAAAACTTACAAAGCTAATGATGTATATAACTCTAAATTCTATGCTAAATTAAAGATATCAACCTAGAATTTATGTCAGGTGGTAATTGCTGAAGTTATCAAGAAGAAGCTATCTGCAGTTTGGCACAATTTGTCATTTATAACAACTCTCTCTAAAAGTTCCAGGATTTACAGATGAGTTGATCCAGATAACCTTTGTACAGCAGTTAATTATTAGCTCCTGCACTACCAGCTTTCACTTCCAAATTACCTCCTTGCTCCTTTAGTCTTGCTTTTAAAAACAGTTTAAGATTATATTTGCCACGAGGCTGCTGAATTTATCTTGGGCACTGGTGACACAAACTCCACACTGAACTCTCTCCACTCCCCTCGGAGCGAAGCTGTTCCTCGGAATTTGTCTCGAAATTATTAAAGGGATCATTTTTTAGGAGTTTGTGGCATAAATACTGATGATCTCCCTGACAGACAAAATTCACAAATTACTGCTGATCTCAGATAAATTCCTTGAGTTTCCCATTTCTTCTGTGGCTTGCCATTGTGAAACTAAAAAAAACAAAAAAAAATCATGTCCAAAATAATTAGGAAGCGTCAGGGAGATTTCCTACACCAGCAGGGATGCTGCAGAATTTAAACTGCAATTCCAAATGTCCCTGAGCTTCTTCAAACCCTCCCTGACTGCACAAACAGCTACAGCGGGGTCGAAAATAAACACAGGGATTATTCACCAAACAGAAATTTAAACTTCAAGTGCATGAGATGAGGGTGAGATTTCGCTGCTGGGGTGGGAGGAGGTGGGAAAGGGGAACAGGCACATCCAGGATTTTCTCTTCAGCACTGCAACTCTATTTCTAAGTCAAATATATGTGATGGTGCAAAGAAAAATCTTTTGGAATTCCTTATCTGAATAATTTTTTTGCAGTTTTTCCCGGATTATAGGAACTTTTTGTTTGCTGGTAGTTGGTTCCTTTAGCAAATGAGATATATTGAGACATAATTCAAAATGACAGGACAGGAGTAACCAATACACGGTGCACAAATGACTCCCTGTTAACATGTCACATATTACATCCTTTATTAAAACCAGCCCCTGCTCCGTGTTGGCAAAAAAAAAAAAAAAAAGCATTTCCAGCCATTCCCAGCACAGCTTTATGATGGATTGTCCTGGAGCTTGGTTGTATGTGGAGTAAAACATTAGCATCCATATATACACACGATGTTCCTATAATGGAGGGTTTTCTCCTTTATATTGTCTTTTCAGGGATTTCCATTCAAACAATCTTTTTAATCACAGCTTATGGTTTTAAATACGCTTCCCAAGGCAGCCTGGATTGCAAAGCTTGGAGGTATTTCAGCATCCCTCTTCTGCACAATCAATTAATCTGAGGGTTAAGGCATACCTGACCAGCTGTCTGCCTCAGCTCTGCAGATTCCTTGAATTTTTCCAGTATCCTAAGTTTTTCTACTGTTTCCCTTGTACCTGGCATGGTGACTTTTCAAATAATATTTTTCCTTTTATCATATGTGTTTCTTTTATATCATTTATCGCTTGAATTCCATCTAAAACACAAACAGAGCTGTGCATGAGTCCCAAATTGCTCTGTAAAGGATTCTGAATTCCCACACGCGCTGCTCAGCTTTACCCTCTGTGCCCAGCTCTGTTTTCTTTTGTGCTGCAGCTGGAAAATCCTGACTCTGTATTCCAGTGTCAGTGCAACAGATGTCTGAGTCCCATCCCCGGTGTTCCTGGAGCGGGGATGTTGTTAATGTAGGATAAGGGAGGGCTAAGAAATGACAGAGGTTTTCAAACTCGGTGTGTTTGTTCACAGAGTGCCAGCCGTTGTTTTAAAGCTGAGCCTATAAACAAGAATATTTGCTATTTTTTATTATTTATTCATAATGTCCCTTATACAACGTGAAAGCTTTTATCAGAAGAAAAAAAATTGCAGGGCATGAACTTTACAAATATCCAAAAGGGCACAAACCCAGAGGGATGAATGAGTGTGGGGAAAAGGATGGAGAGGAAGCAGAGCCAGCGGGTCCAGCTGACACGGGAATCCCACCCTGGGGTCCCTCCCTGGCAGCTCTCCATCCCACAGCAAGCCCAGCGCTGGAAAAATGCCCCATTCCCGTGGTGAGAAAGGTGATGGTATGTTTATCACACAGCCAAGAAATAAATGGGAGCCATTACAAAGGTGTATAATTCAGCAATTACAGTTATTTGTTTTTTCTGACACCCCCTGCAAACAGTTATCGCTTCAGTCAAACATAATCAAATTATCTTTTATTTTCTCCTTTTTCCTGGTACTGTACATTAACAGGGCAAATAAAAGGGAAAATAGTGCAGTCCCTTGTAATAAAGAAAACAGCAGCAAACTATTAATGCTCTTTGAAAAGAGTAGTTTTAACAAAGTAAGCAAGAATCATTTTCTTTGGTTGAGTGTTGATTCCCCAGTGTGCTCTCAGTAAGTAATTAGAATGGCCCAGTGAATGTCAGCATCAGCTTGTTTATTCTCATTATTTTATCATTTTAAAAACCCTCTAGGTGATGAGACATGCAGTATAGAACATAATTACCATTATTAGCATACTAATTGGACACAAAAATAGGCCAACTACAAGGTAGCCAACTGAATAATTTCACATTAATCAAACACCATAGTGAATAAGCCTATTGTTAAATTGACAGCTACAATAATTGGCAATATTTCGCTGTGCAATATAAGAAATTCCTTGTAATATCTCTGCCACGTTATATAATTCAGTAATTTCCCACATTTCCAGCCTTAACTTTGTACACCTAGTTCAAGTTCAAGAAAACATCATGATAAGATTATTAGTCTATTATCAAGTGGACAAAGTATATAAAGACCTGCTTGTTAGCATTCAGGAATAGATTTGCTCGATAAGGAAACAAAAAGGCTCCCAATTTAGTTACTTGTTGCTTCAGCATTGAAAATGTATAAAGGTTCTTGATAAGAATTTTTTAACTGTATATTAAAGTCCAACTCGGCTGTTCAAGAAACGGAGAGAATGGCGAAGAAATTTTAAAGAGCAAGTGGTAAAATGAAATGAAATGAAATAAAATAACATAAAATAAAATAAAATAAAATAAAATAAAATAAAATAAAATAAAATAAAATAAAACCCAAGTGGGAACTGTGACTTTCAGGCTCCAGGATAATTCTCGGGTTGGGATTTGTCTGCTGCCGTCCCCATCTCGTTGAACGGCGGACTGGAAAGTTGCAAAGCCGTCACCAGAAGTGGGAATTCATGAACTGCTCAATTAGCAGCAGGCAGGAAGGGAAAGTTGGCCCTGGCTGGGCTTCCCTTTGAAAACCTTGGGGGAAATAAGACAGGAAAGGAGTGAGTGGAAAGGAGAGGAGAAACAAGGATGGGGAAGGTGCGAGAGGGGGAAAGGCGGGTTGTGGCAGAGGGAAGGAGCGATAAGGAGAGCAGAACCAGATGGTGAAACCAGAGCAGCAGAGGCAGGAGAGGACGAGAGGAAAGAAAAACAGTGAGGAAGAAAGAAAATAGTCATCAAGAAGAGGGAGGAAGAGAAGGTAAGGTGAGAGTCGGGGAAGGCAGAGCAGATTTGGAAGAGTATGAAACAATATTCTTCTTTTAAGAATTCAAAGGGAGGGGAAACAAGCATCTCGCTGAAAGAAACGTTTCCTTCCCACTCCCCAGGCTTTGGGAGCTGTGGAGGCTGGGAAGAAAGGCAGAAAGGAGTTACTTTTATTTTTTCAGTCTCTGTTTATTTCAATGAGGAGAGTATTTTTTGGAAAATCGTTATTAAAATGATGTTTCGAGCAGTCGCTCACACAAGTATTGGGCGCTGTTCAAGGTGGGGCACACGGAATAGGACAAGTTTGGAACCCCCCAAATTTGTGGGTGATTTCTTAGTTAGAAATTCTTGATGAAATTGTGTGGTTAAACTTGTTGGTGTGTTATTTTAAAGAAATGAGAAGGGGGATCAGAATAAGAAATAAGAATGGCATAGCCTGTACAAAGTGCCAGTTTTCACAGAACCAGACGTGGCCTCTGGCAGCAAGTGGAGAAAGGAGAAGCTGTCTTGAGCATGGGCCAGCAACTGCCTGAAATACCCTTATTTCAGTAAAATTGTGGGATTATTTCAATTTCTGTCACCAAAGAGGCAATTTTTCCCCAAGCTTGGTTCTGATAGGGGTTGCTTTTGAGAATCTGCTGATGTAATTAAAGGCAGAAGAACTTTTCTGGAAGCAGGGACTTCTAAGTTTTTGAAATTTGGCTGCTTATTTTGAATTAAACTGTAGGGGGGAAAAAAACTCTGCCTCACAAGCAATAACATATTTTTTCCAGCTGTTCTTTGCTTATTAATCTGTTAATGGGCAATTCTCCGCTAATGGTTGGGGATGCCTGTTAATATATCACAATCCCAGAGTATTGATTAGCTGCTTTATTTCCCTTTGTACGGCCAGGCTCTCCGGCAGCAAAGTCACAGGAAGAAAACAAGTGAGCCTGTACTTCAAATATTTCTGGGTACCGAGAGGAGCCACCATGGGACATATCAGAGGGTACTAAAACCAGCTAAAATATGCAGGATGTGCTCAGATTTTTCTGGAGCAGCAATGTCCAGGCTCCAGCTTTGATTTACTCCCTGAACTCGGGAAATGCATCTCTGGGCACTCATTGCTGGGAAGTCTCTCCTTGAGCCAGCTCTGAACCTATAAATGACTGTAATACCTGGGTCAAGGGGTCTTGCAAGAGCTCTCAAAAAGTGATATAATCCACCTTTTATGGAGCAAAGCTTGCAGCAGGAAAAGGGAAGAGCCCTGTGCCAGGTTGACAGCAGAGTTGAGGATAACAGCCAAGGCCATACTTTTGCTAATACATTAGGATGGCTCCGAAATGTGCCAGCTCCAGAGCTTGGGATAAAGCAAACGACAAAACTGAAAATATCCTTGACAAGATGTCTCTCTTAACACATTAGGAGGCTGTCCAAACTGAGAAAAAAATCCTCAGCAGTTCCTCTCCTTCTGTCACAGGGTCTGTGCTGGGCTGGTTGGAGTTGCTGGGCTCAGGAGCCGGGAGAGGAGCAGCTCCTGATGGACACACATCTCACATCTCACATCTCACCTGCTCCTTTATGTGCCAGACACAGAGGGCACTGCAAAATCTCCCCCCAAAACCTGGGGAATTCTCCAGGGGGGCTGGGCAGGCGTGCACAGCCACCATGTGTTGTTGTTATATCATTACAAATGTTTTTTCACGTCCCTAAAACACACCTGGGTGATCAATGAAAGCAATCCCCCACACTCTGCTCCCCAAAATCCCCAGACAAACCCCAGAGCTGAAAGGAGAAGGAAAGAAGGATATTAAGCACATTCAGGCATGATAAACACAGAAGAAAAACACTGCAAAGGACAGTTGTGGAATACATTTGAATAGCAAATACATTTGAGGAAATCCCAGTCTGCTTGGGGACAGAGGGAAGGAAAATAAATTCATCACATTATTCACTGGAAATTATTTGTTCAGCTCTGCTCCTTAATGTGTCAGCTAAAGATGATTTCCAAGAGTGAAGATTTTCCTTTCTTGCTTGAAACGACTCAAAAAGAAATGAATATTCCAGCCACCAAGTGAGGTTAATATATGAGTTTCATAGGCATTTACTCACCACTGCTGTTCCCTGCAGAGTAATGGCACTGGAGGTGCATTCTGGGAGTGCCAGGGGTGAAACCAAAGTAGATGTTCCTGAATAATTTAGTGGTGTATGAAAGCTTATTTCATCATCATCAACACAGTAATACCTTGCACCAATGGAGTGCTTTACATCTCTGGGCTCCAAAGCTGTGCAAGTATCAGCATTTTCATTTTTCAGGTGGAGAAACTTGAGATCAGAGGGGGAAAAAAGCACTTTCCAAAGGGAGTGAAGGCTGTGGCAGAACTGGGATAACAATTCAGGTTCCTAGGAGTCACCTGTGATGCATGACTTGAGTGTGGGTGAAGATGCTGTACTTTAGACCTGTTTATGGTTAGTGAAAGATGAGAAATATCTAAAGGAAATTATTTTTCTCTTTTCTTTTAATAGCAAAATAAAAATTAAATGAAACTATAAATTTCCAGGATAAACAAAATTTCAATATATCCATTTTTTTCTGTGCACTGGTTATTCCAAAGTGGCAGAGCAGGTTCACATCCAATTCTTGGGATGGCAGGAGGCTCCACTTCCATCATCCAGTGATTATTGCCATTAGGCTGAAGGAGCAGAGAGCCCCTCGTGCCTCTCTTTGGGCTGTTTACACATGCATGTAGCTGGTAACTTTTTTTTTTTTTTTTCGTGTTTAAAGAGTCTAACAGCTCATCAATCTTATTCTTCCCTGAATGTAGATTGGTCTTTAATGAGATCAATGAATAGTGCTGGTACTTTGCTGGCCAAAATTGTAAATGTGCTGTTCCATTTCCTATTTACCCTGTAGCACAGGGATTTCGGCGCGTTACTGCTAATGTGTTTTGCATTCTATTGCTCTCCTACAAAATTTATGGCCAGAGAGAGACTGCAAGAAACAGTATGGGCAAGGAGAGCTGGATTCTAATCTCTCTACTGCACCCAGGTTTTTAAAAAATATAGGGGTTTGGAATTGTTGAAGAAATGGGAAATAGAGAGCAAAGAGGGGATTGATGTCAGATTAGTTTAATTAAAGCAAAACTTTGGGGGTTGAGCTGTGTCAGAGACAGAAGAAAGTGTGGCTTAAAACAGCTTTAATGAAGATGGGATGTGATGGAAGTGCCTTCAGTCAACCTGGCCAAAAGCAGAAGGAGAGAGAGAGGCTGTGGGGCAGGGAAAGGAGAGCTGGAAAGCATCCGATGTTAATCCGAGCTCTGGGGTAGCCTGAGATGACAAGTGCTCTTCCAGCCTGTCCCCTCTCCTCACTGCCCTTGTAAGCTCTGTTCATCCTGTTCCAGCTGTGCAGTAACCTCTGGAACCACCCCCAAATCCTGGAGGATTTTTTTCTCAAGATCCATCCAGACACCCCTGAGCTCTGACTTAGGGGTTCCCCTTGGTGTGTGGGTGGGGAGGTTGAAGAACTATCTGGATCTGTGACTGTAAAGTGATGATTTCTGTCTTTCCTTTTCTCTTTTGGAGCTTTCCCCCATGATCTTTCATCCTGGAGATACACTTAGAAAATCTCACTGTGCCAGGAAAGGTTATCTGGCAGCCTTTACATATTAATCTTTTTTATTATTATTATTTTTCCACATAGAATGGTCCAAAGCCAGATGAAAGCTGCAGTCTGAGCTCTGGCATGACTCTGTATTATTTGGGACATCAGTGCAGAGGGTTGACAGCATTGATAGGCTTCTCTTGGCCCATTTCTGTGCTGAAGGAAATTTCCTACCGACCATCAACCTCACCTGACAGGTAGAGAGTCTGGATGGGTGGTTAATTAACTCAGTGAAATGATTCCTGGAATTTTTTGCATCCCAGACAAAATGCAGCCTGGCCACTCAGAGACCCTGCAAATATCCAGGTGACCAATGTGGTATTGCTGTCCCACAGCACGTTGTGCCTGTTAAATCTGATATATGGGGACGACCCCTTCTTTGGAAGGCAGGCAAATAACCACGTAGAAAGGGACTTGGGAAATTTGAGACAATGTTATTTTAGATGTTATCTGTCAGGAAAAGCGAAATCCTTCTGAAAAGGGCAAAACTGCAGAGGAAAAGTGACTCTGCCCACCCCAAAGCCTGGGCTGATTGCAGAGAAAAGCAGCCACAAATTCCAAGAGCTCCATTAAATCCTCCCACTGGGTTTCTTGGTGCCAAGTCTCCACAAAGCCAGTAGAGAGGATTTGCTGAGACATCCCATAGTGAGGGGAAATCCCAAAGAGCAGGGAGGTATCTGCTCATCTTTTGGCTTTGGCAGAAGTGGATGCTTTAAACATAAAGGACAAACACAGGGCTGGGGCAGACAAAGAGATCCTGCATCCCCTGCTCACCTGGAGGGATCCACTGGCAGTGGGGGTGATGTGTGGGAGGCCCAAATTTACAGAAACTTCACCATCTTCCCATGCACCAAGACCAAAGTGAGGCCTGAGCTCAGCATTCCCTTTGCCAGGTCAGCAAATCGGGCTCCAGCTGTGGAATTCCAAGAGCTGAGTGGGATAATGTAGATGGTGATAGCAGAGAGAAGAAAACATGAATGGCTTTTTGGGGAGGTGGCCCAAATTCCGTTCTTGTTTTACTGTGATTTAATAACAACTTCATTTGGGTCAAAGCTTTTTTAAGAGCTCGTGTTAATCTTGACTGATTCTGGTATTTAACCTCCCTTCTCTGGGCAACATGGTTTTCCATGCACTTCTTCCATGTGAGATGCCTGTTGTATCTCATGCTCTCACCCAAATTTCCTCTGCAAAAAGCAATTAATCTCTCTGCTGCTCTCTCCAGGATTTAAGTGCATGTTCTCCCTTTAATTCTGCACACTTCTTTTTTTACCTTCTGCCTTTCCATCCTTAAGTACCACCGAGTTGCCAGAGAACACAATTATTGTTCATATTACCAGAAGATTTTAATGGATTTATATAAAACTCAGACAGTGCCATTGTTCTTGAAGTCCATTTTATTGTAATGAAGTTCCACTCTTAATATTCCATGATCTTCAGTGTCCTTTACAAGTAACTTTTTATAAATTAATCTATAATAATCTAATTCAAGTCAGTTAAAGTGGATAACTATACTCCAATTATGATATCAGGAAGAGTTTTTACATAATGAGGGCTTTTATATAGATGGTTAACGCTAATACTGTAGTTTACAACATACTGTATGAATCACTAATTAAATGCCTAAGTAGCAATAATGGAAGTGGAACTATCAATACAGAGACGATATCAGTGATGTAAGGCATTAATAAAACTTTATGGTCCCATTTAATCTTTTTTTATAGGTACTCCATTATGTCAGTTAAAAGAAAAGGCAGAAAAACAAGAAAGTGAGAGAGTGGAACTTAAAGGGGCCAGGACACGGAAACTAAAATGGGTTTTTCCCTTGTAGCATGCCCCCAAAATGGGCCAGATGGAAAAGCGATGAGAAAACTGCCCAGTAGAAATAAGTTCAGCACATTTCTAAAAATACAGCTGTTCACTGCAGCTGGCTGGTTTAAATGTTCCTTAAATAACCCATATCTATGATTTCAATGAAGGGACAGCCTAAAGAGTATCTCCAAAGAGGAATCCGGGTTTAGCACCAGCAGCTCAACTTTTGTGCTGCTGCCATTGGCCAGCAGAGATGACTCGAAGGATAAATACATCAACATTTGCGTTGGAAGGAGAAGCTATTAAGAAAGGTATTTTATTTTGAAGCCAAGGCACAAGCCTGGCTCCGGCACTGCCCAAGGAGCGTTGGAGGCTGCTCTCCTGACAGGACATCTCCTCTGTGTGCCTTGGCCCCCAGCCAGTGTCCCCTGCAGGAAAGCAAGCTGCCCATTTGCATATCAAAGCAGAGGAACAAGCCAAGCCCAGCAGACCTCTAAAGGGAAGTGAGAGAATATGGGAATTTTTAGTTTTAACTCTCAATTAAAGAAGAAAAAAAGACCACCTCCATTCCTTTCACGAAGCAGCCTCTTCAAATGTCTTTTGCAACACATTTGAGCAGAAATAACAATTTAACCCCTCAAATTCCTTCACAGAGTGTTTCAGTCCTGGCTGTGTTTTAATAAATAAGGGATGGTTTTTATTTTTTCTGGTGCTTGATATCAGCCCTTATAAAATCATTGCACTGAGCCATTTAACACACCTTGACACATATGAGGAGCGAGCAGTGCCAGGCTCGTGTTTCACGCTCACTGCTGTTGGAGTGATGTGTTTATTCAGCACAAGATTTCCTTTCTGTGCCTCACAGGAGGAATTTGGCATCACCTGCTCTGGATGCCAGTGCTGAGGTTTGGCTCTGAACTCCACCTTCTCTGGATGTCCAGTGCTGGGCTGACAATCAGAGCCTCTAATAAAAACAAATCTTTCTGTATTATTTTAAAACTGTGACTGCAATATGGGTAGATGAAGAGGCTGTGAAAATTCTGTGCCAGTATCAGTGAAGATTAGATCAGAGAGCTCAGGACTGTGTGATAAGGAATTCATTACTCCCCTTGCCCATCAAATGCGGCTGCTGGCAACGCTCTGCCCCCATACACCAAGTGGAGACATCAATAATCCTGAAAATTTGCAACTGAAACCAAACCTTTCCTCCCATGTATTGTTCCATTTCACAGCCACCCCTTCTACTCTCTTCAAACATCTCTAGAGAACTGAATTTTAACTTGCAACTTTCTGGCTTTTTAGGGAGCCCTTTTTCCACTGAGTGGGGGGTGGGATGTGTTTTGTGGAGTGGCAGATGTAGCTGGAATGCAGGAGCAGGAGCAGCTCTGCCTCTTTGTAGCACCTGGCAGACCCTGGGCTTGCCATGAGTAATGTAATCAGACCTAAATAATGTTTAAAAGGTACCTGGAAAGGATTTCCTGTGAGTCCAACCTTACCAGGCGAGCAGAGCTCATCCCTGGTCACTGGCTTTGCTTCACAGAGTGGTTTGGGCTGGAAGGGACCTCAAAAAGCATCCAGCTCAGATTTATCAGCAGCTTCTCTAGAGCAGCCATTACCTTCTGGCTGCCAGGAGCAATCAACCATGGAATAAACGCCTATCAGAGAAAAAAAGCACCTTTCAAAGGATTTGTCATGACCAAAAGTTTTTTTTGGAATTACACAGGAGGCTGTGATCGTCCTGCAGTTCACTGAAAGAAGTTCTGCCACAAAGCTGCAAGTCCTTCAATATTTTTTAGTCTTTCAATAGCTCGTGTTTTCTTCACAGGTCTCTAGGTTGATCATAACAAAAATAAGATAAAAATATCAACGAAGGTTTCCTCTGTTTTTATGATTTTAGGCACAGTCCCCTCCCTTTTGGTGGTCTTGTCCCCCATGGCAGCTGAGCATGTGAGGTGCCATAAACCTGCTGGTAGTTTGTGTCAGAAATCCAGAAATGGCACTAATGGACAATAAAAAATAATCAGTGGGAGGGATGGAGGCTCAGCTGTGTCAGCAGGAATGGCTGGAGCCCCTGAGCTGAGCCGGGGGACAACAGCAGGACCCAGTCCTAGCTGCTCTGCCCCAGTTTGTGCAAATAAACTCCTGGTATGGAGCCACATTGAAGACACAGGTTTGTACCTAAGGAAACTGAGATGTGATCTCACTTTTATCTGCAGTAATTTGATTTTTTGGTGTTTTGTGGGGACTCTAATTCTTCTTTCTGCACAGGAAGCTCTGTAGCCTCTCTATAGGGGAGAAGAGTTACTGTAGGAATTGTCTCAAGTTGGGGCAGAATTTTTTGTTATTTTAGAGGGTATTTGGAGAAACATTGAGACTTTGAATGCAGCTTGTTCTGCTGCATCTCTGTTCCCTTTGAACACACCTACACATTCAGTGTCACCTCCATTTGGTTTATCATGCAATAAGATGTCAAGTTTAATTTTATTTATGGGCTTAATATTCAAGTTTTTCACAAGTTATTTTCCCCATATGGGCCTTTAGAAATATGTTAGAAAAACCATCATGTACTGCTGTTAGGAGCAATGCATTAATAAGCAGATGAGCCTCCTGCTGATGGGCAAAAATCTGGTTTTAGCACTATGTGAAGGCATTTGGTCCAAAATGAGAGATGAACCAGAGAGTTTACTGCTTATGGATGACTGGAGCATTGTAATGGTTTGTGTACCAGCAAGTGCAATGTTCACTCCCGTTTTGAAATTAAAATATCCTCTTAAATGTGCTTTGTCGAGTCACCCTGACTGTGTTAATGGGAATTTCAGTCTGATTTCTGTCTCCAGAGTGTTCCTGTGCTCTTGGGGAGCTTGGGCAGAGCCAGGAAGGTGCCTCTGTTATCGGGGGGCTCCATTTCAGCCTCTGCCTTAGAGCAGAACCCCCTGAGCTCTGAACATTTGCACAACTATGAATGAATGAAGCCTGCCTGATACTGCAATTTTTAATTTTTTTTTTTAATAATTCATCAAGAAGCAAATCTGGCAGAAGCACCTAAAGCGATGACAAAGATCAGTTTTGTGCGCTGGTCCCTTGCTGGCAGGCTGGGATGTCCCTGGTCCTGTCCTGGCGTGGCTCCGCAGCATCTCCCGCTCCCCGTGCGCTGCGGGAACACTTTTGGCCCTTCCCAAATGAAACCTGTTGCGGGCTGGAGCCTGGGATTGACAGGGGAAGGGGGAACAGCTGTGATGTTCCTCTAAAGCTAAATGTTGCCGCTTTTGCATAATCTGCAGAAATATGTTGTCAGGAGGAGCGCTCCAGCTGGCGCGCTGCCACCTCCTTGCGCAGCGCGGGCTGCGGGAGCGGGCGGAGCATCTGCAGAGCGCTCTGACACCGATGTGTCAACTAATATAGCAAAAAAAATTACTGAGAGAGGCAGAGGGGGATATTTTAGTAACTCAATTTTTTTTTTTCTTGCTAGAGAGGGAAACAAAGGGAGATGGAGCTCGGAGTGGTGCTGGAGGGAGCAGCGGGCAGTGGTGTTGGCGCATCACGATCTCCTTAATACCCATGGTAAATCCTGCTGGCTGCTACAAGCTCTGTGCTCAGTGTTAGGCTTGTTTGCCTTCTGGTTTTTAAGCCCCTAAACACTTTGGGGCTGAAATTCCCACAGAAGGTGACAAGAGCTGTGTTAACCCTCTGTCTATTGAGACGAGATTATCTTGGGCGAGTGGGGCAGAAGCACGGGGCGAGCTGGGAGTGCTCGGGTTTTGGGTGGTGGTTCCACCAGGTTTAACTTTCCAACAGCACAACTCCATTGCACTCAGCAGGGATTTATGGAAAGCACATGAGTAGAGGATGACAACAATTCCGAGTGGTTGACAGATAGATGTTGCTCATCACTTAGACCCAAGGGTCAAGAACTGCTGTTTAAAAGTGAGTTTTTATTTTTGGCATGTTGCTGATGTTATTTCAGGCTGACACAGAGGGTTTCATGTGAGGTTTCCAGGACTGTGTTCGTTAGGGTCCATGCATAAGGTTTTGTGATGTCATAAAGTGTTCCTGTGCTCTGAGGAAATAAAATTCTGATGGACAGTCACAGAATCACAGAATCACAGAATCACGGGGTTGGAAGAGACTTCCAAGATCATCAAGTCCAACCCATGCCCCAACACCTCAACTAGACTATGGCACCAAGTGCCACATCCACTCTTTTATAAACACATCCAGGGATGGTGACTCCACCACCTCCCTGGGCACACCATTCCAGTATTTTATCACTCTTTCCATGAAAAACTTTTTCCTAATATCTAACCTGTATCTCCCTGGCACAGCTTGGGACTGTGTCCTCTCGTTCTGTCACTGCTGCCTGGAGAAGGAAACCAACCCCACCTGAGCACAGCCACCTCTCAGGGAGCTGTAGAGAGTGATGAGGTCACCCCTGAGTCTCCTTTTCTCCAACCAAGCAGGTGATTTGGTGTTCTTTGATGCTGGTTCTTTGCACCAGAAATCTTCTGGCTCTGATGGAATGAATAAGAAATGATAAAACCCCACTCTGAAGCCTGCTACGGTTTTCCAAAGTGTGAAGGCAGCACTTGATTATTGTTCCTTAGTAATATAAAGAGAAAGATGATGCCACTATCTGCAATTAATCAGCATCTTTAGACCGAAGCACTGTTTGCTTCTTAAAAATGTTAGAGTTGGATAAAAGCTGAGAACAGGATGAGACACAATGAGTGCTGCTGTAGCCAGGGTGTGGAGGAGGCAGGCTTGGATTTTGTGGGGAGTATTGTGGAGAATAATGAGAAGAAATCCTATAGGGAGAATTCAGAAGGGATTTAGATAATTTAAAAATTAGTTAGAATTTGTTTTAATGCTGCTAATGTCTATTATGGACAAAGTCTCTGAAGAGTTTGAGTGGTGAGTAAAACAGTGAGCTGGTTCTCCATGTCAGTGTGTGTGTAAATGCTGGCTTGAAAAAAAGGATGAGGGCAGGTGTAAAAGGCTGCTTTTCAATATTTGGCCAGAAAATGCCTTTTCTTGGTCCATGGGCCCCTCAGTGAGGTGTTCCCAGCTTTCCCAATCCACACCCTGCAGGCAGGGCTGGCCTTCCCTTCCCTGCACACACTTCTGCAAGAGAGAAAGTTGTTAAGAGCTAAAATACCGAGATTATACAAACACCAAAGGTGGGCTCGGCTTTATCTCATCTAAAATAACAGCAACCCCCCTTTTTTCTTTTATTTATAACCCTTTATGTATAGAATGTGCACATATATATCCTGCAGTTCAGTGAGGAGGCTGTTTGTCCTGTGCTCTGAGCAGACTAATAGACAAATTTCCCCCAAATCTGTGCATTTATCTTTTGGCAATTCTTGCAATATGTTTTATTTGTTGCCAAAATATACACTTAGACTGATGGAAACCTGCATGGCCTTTTTCTTTTTTTCATCTGACTGATTTCCCTCCTTTGGGTTGTTTATCCTTCAAATGTGTGTTAAAGGGATGAGGAAAATATTTACTGAGCTCTTAAAGAATGGGCCATAATCAGGAAAAGGTAAATTCCCCATCCTCCCTTGGCAAGTGCATTCCAGTAGATCTCCTAATAAATCACCTCTGTGAACTGGAGGTGTGAATAACACCTGGGTCTGTACTACAGGAGGAGAAAAAAGTAATAGTGCCAGAAATGGGAATTTGGGAAGTACTGGGCTTTTAGTTGTGCAGGGAGGGTTTGCAGAGTGATGTTGCAATGAGATTTTTTCCCTGCAGGCATTTAATCTTGTAATTATTTTATTATTACAAAAGTGTGAAATCTTAAAATACATTTTTGTTATTGTATAGTATGACATCATTATAGCATTGCTATATTAATCTTAAAATATATATTTGTTATTGTATAGAATGCTGTTATTACAGCATTGCTATACTGCTGGTATATAATATTATGACAACATAATTATCTTGTAATGATTCTATTATTACACCCAGTGTAATAATGCACCCATGCTGATTTATAGACACTTTTTAAATTCAAGATCAAGCAATTCTCCCCAAGTTTGAGAGGGAAACAGTGCCAGAGTTCTGCTGGGGGGCACATTATGGAAGAGAAAGAAGTAAGTAAAGGAAACTGAGCAAAGCCTTCAGGTTGGTCACCAGGAGAATTTTTTCATGGAAAAGGTTGTTAAACCCTGGGAGTGCCAAGGAGGTTTGGAGTCCCCATCCCTGGTGCTAAGGAACACCTGGAAGTGGCACTCGGTACTCTAGGCTGGTGACAAGGTGGGAATTTGTCCTAGTTTGGAGGACAGGTGTCTGCTAAAAAAGGCAGGAGCCTCTCTTTGAAATGGAGAATGTAAACCCCCTCCCTCCAAATTATTATCATTTTGAAATTAAGGGGCTCTCAGGCAAAGATATGGGAATTAGGAATAAAAGTTCTTTACTAGGAAAATTAAAATAGAAATACAGTACTACAAAGAACAAACCCCAAACACTGACAAAATCAGAATACAACCAGACACCCATCAGGCAGGGTGTTGGCAGTAGTGCCATTCAGTGGTGGCTGCATCCTCCTGCAGTGACAGATGTGCTTCAGTTGGAGCAGTGCTCCTGGACAAGGTTCAGTTTCCCTCCAAGATCCAGTGATGACGTGGGGAAAAAGTCCGGTTTTCCTCTGGAGTCCAGTGGAGAAAAAGGGCTGGCTTAGTGTCCCAAAACCCCTGGTTTATCCTGGTAAGAAATGTTGGGCTCTTCCACCAGACTGGAGCATCTCCCAATGGGATGCAGTAATTTTATCAGTCCCACAGTGGGACTCAATGGCCATGAGCAGAAGAGAACTCCCTGCAGGAAGGATGGGTTGTGAAAAGATAAAGAACACTGCCCCAGCTGGTTTATAAAATATGGCCATGAACAGGAGATGTCCCCTTTGGAAATAAAGAACACTGCCCCACCTGGTTTCAATGGATGGCCCATTAGCAGAATATCTCCCATGGAGATCAGGATCACTGCCCCACCCTCAACAGATGGTGATAGAACAGACACCTTTGATCACATCCTGTACTGTAACCCAAGACAGCATTGGGCGCAGCTGGCACTTTTCCAGTCTCTGGGATTCTGGAATTCAGAACCCCTGCAGTTTTAACTGAACCAGGCCAAAGTTTTAAGGTCAGGTCTCTCCTGTTTGAAATGGTGTTATGGGCTTTCTTTTTGTTTCAGTGAAAAATTTAATTACATGCCTATGCTGAGCAATTTCTGTTGGAATTGGCAATTTCTACTCTGCCTGTTCTCTGGATGTGAAGATGATTCCCATTTGCAAATAATTTTACCATTTCTGCCTCTCTGAGAGGCTGCAAAGGGTGGGTCAGAAAAAAATGTGCTTTCAAAGAGATGCATGTCAAACAATCAGCTTGGAAAAAATTACTCAGAAAAAAATGCTTGAAAAAACTCTTGTTTTCTGTCCTCCTTGCTAAACCTTTATTAGAAGCTGATAATGCAACATTTTAAATGTGGAATCCAACAGCATCTCAAAACATATGGGACACCCTCAATGCTTCAATATTATCTGAAACAAAAGATTTTGAAGCCATCCTGTGCCATCTCTGAGTAAATTTCTATTTTTAAAATTTTTTTATTGGTTTGAGGTTTTTTTGGCCTAAGGACTCCATTTCCCACCAAGCTGCTCTTATATTAAATAATGAAGGATTGAAATGTTAGAGGAAGAAAAGGCTGCAGCCACTATTGCTCCTTCCAGTGCTCTGGGTTTGGTTTAGAAACTTCAGCTCTTCCATTTATTTATTTATATAAATATATATATACACATACATATATACATACATATATATCTATATATATAACTTATATATATAATAGATATTCTTTTATGTATTTCTACTTATATTTTTTATATTAGGTAATTTATTTATATTTATTATTCCATCTCATATGGGTACCTGCTTAAGCCATGGTCAGACCTCACGTACTCTTAATTTTTCTTGCCCTCCCATCTCTCCTCTGTGGGAACCTGCTCCCTCAGCAGGATGAACTTTTTGTGGGAGAGTGAATTTGTTGTATGGGCGTGCTCAGGACTGCTCTCCCAGTGATGCCTCCCAGAAATGGGGGGAGAAAGGGTTAAATCAGCCTTTAGCATCCTGCATAATTATTCCTGCCCAATTGTCTCCAAGTGGAAACTCACAATTTGTTACCACTTAGTTGGTTTCGGTGAATGAAGAGGATTCATTGCTTTTTGCCGCTGTTCAGACCTTTTGTTCACAGTTTGGAGAAAATTGCAATCTTTTCTTGCTACTGTTCCAGCTTTAGCCATGCTTGGTTAAGCCAATGCTCAGATTTCTCTGGATTCATTTACATCCACTAATCTGGGAATGAGCAGGGTTAGATTTTCTTTTCTTTTTACTGCTTCTCCCGGAATATTTTGTTTTCAAACCGACACCAGCAGAACATTTATTTTTACAATCTTAATATTTTTGCAATTTCTGAAATTTCCCTCTCTTTATGGGGTGGACATATATATCTGAATCGTGTTAATATTTCCTGAGCTTCACAAGAGACATAAAAAAGACACAAGAGAAATGAAAAAAAAAAAATTAAAAAAAAAAAGAAAAATTAAAATGAAAAAGGAAAATGAAAATGGAAAAGAAAAAGAAAAATAGAAAAAGCCACTGCTATAGGCATAGGTAATAAAAATGATGTGGTGATATTATATAAACAGCATCCAGTGCTTGTTCAGGGGTTGGTTAACTTCTGTGAGTGGTGTCAGTGGCTCCTGTGGGATAAGCATGGCTTGCATCTTCATGGCAAAGATCTCAGAAAGTTTAGTAGCTGAAGGGTTATTTTTTAATAAAAAGTGAGTGAGATGGAGCGCGCTGATTCTGATTAACCAACTGTGACAGATGGTAATTCTTCCCTTTAAACGTGGCTTAGAGAAATTAAATTCAAGGTGATTTAAGAACTCTTTAAGAGCTGCTGAACCCAACTTAAAGAAAAAACAAAAAGCAGAGCAGAACACCTTGAAGTTGGCTTTGTTGGGTGTCCCCGAGGTTGGGGAGCAGCTCCGTTCCCAGGGATCCAGGGGGACCTTCCCACCCAAGTGGAGTGTCCAGGGTGCCTGGGACTGCCCAGGAAATGCATCTGGATGTGCAAACCTCCTTCAATCCAAATAATGGTGGTTTATTATTAACTCAGGAGATCAGGCTACTCAGATTTTGGGGTTGGAGGAGGGAATTATTACACATTTCATAGGAGATTTGCTCACTGTGTGTTACTGTATGTGGTTCTGAGCGGTGAAAAGACACAGTAACGTGGCACTTTCTTACAAGAGCAAGAAAGAGCATTTATTGAAGGAAATGATGGATTTAAATAGTGTGCATTGTGGAAAATAATTTATAGAAAACCATTAGGCAGAGCAGAAGACACCCCTTTTAAAACACTCTGTGACTAGAGTCACTTACACTGCAGGTGTTATAATTTTTGTTTTGGGTTTCTGTCCTTGAGAAGCCTGAGAACAAAGCTTGAGCAGCCTGAGAAAAATCCTGCCTGCTTTCTTGGTTCCCAGGCCGACACCCGTGTTCTGCAAAACTTGTGCTGTATGTTTTTGAAGGATATTTGTGGGGCTTGGGTCGATGAGGGGTGGCTTTGACATTCCCAATGTGATTCCCAAAGCATCAATTGGTGTTGAGATTTAAAGGGATCTCAGTTTGCCAGGGCCAAACCTGCTCTGCTCACCTGGTTTCACACTAGCAGCCTATGACCAGCAGCAGCCTGCCCTTCACTGAACTGCACCATCATAAAGTAAATCCAGGATCTCAAAACTGGACTCAGTTTCACTCTGAAGAGGTTGGAATCTGACTTTACATCCTGATTAAATGGTTTAAAGCACTGTGAGAAACCCCAGACTGAGCAAAGTTTGCAGTTCTTTTCATGATGGGCATGTGCCTGCGTGACTTACACACGAAATCGAACCCTGAACCTTCAGGGCATTTCTGCTAATCACATCTCTAGAAACAGCACACAAAGACAAATACCAGGCTTCAGCGTTCTGATTTGTAAAACCATGAGAAAGTGACTTGTAAGAGAGGGGTGGGAGTTGTGTGGGTGTAGCTTGGGAGCACAGCATCCCCCTGCTGGTCCCCAACGGATCAAATACAAGATACCTGAGCAGGGATGAGCCCTGATACCGAGCCTTGTACAAGGAAATGCTTCCCACTGGGAGCAGAGCAGCACATCCCTGAATTCCTGAGGTGCTCCTGTCCCAGCTCTTTGGTTGATATCCATGTGAAGAAGAAAGTGATGTTCAAATCCTTGAAGGCCTCCCAGCTTCCCAGGATGGCTCCTGTAGCTATTACTCTTTATGCAACTGAGCTATTCCAGTGCAAACATCAATCTCTTTATTTATAAAATACAGTGTTTCAGCTGTTTTGAGTTATCTTGGTGTCAGTGGTTTCGATATGATTTCTTGAAATTGCTTCTGTCAGCTGTGGGGTAACTGGGAGTTGGAAATGTATTTATGTGTGCACCTTTATGTTTTACTCTCTCCACGTGCACCTCTCTATTTATATCACATATTGTTCTCAATTAAGTTTTAGTCCAATTCTTCCACTGATTCTATTAATTCATAGAAAATTATGAAAACCATCCACAGCACAGTTTTAACAAGAATCTCTGCCCTCCTCTAGTTACTGAGTTTGAAATGGACACAAGTGATTTTGTTGATTTTCCCTTTTCTGGCTGGATGAGTTCTTCCCTCTGGAGAAATTTCTCAGGTGCATGTTCACATGTATTTGTTGAAAATTATAATTTTCAGTAGGTGTTCTCTGACACAGACACTGCTGGAACATCCCATCCCTGGAAGTGCCCAAGGCCAGGTTAGATGGGGCTTGGAGCACCCTGGAGAGGTGAAAAACGTCCCTGCCCATGGCAGGGGGGGAACTGGATGAGCTTTAAGGTCCTTTCCAGCACAAACCATATCTGGATTTTATGACTGTTTAAACAATCCTGTTGTTAAGGCAGAGCCTTATGGGAAGGGAAGGAATTCTCTTTATTTTCTGATGGCTGCTTTTTCTGTGCAAGTCTTGTGCCAGTGCAGACTTCCAGACTCATCCCAAATTGTGTTTTTTGGACACACTTGTCTATGATGCTCATACTGTTCAACCTCTGCCTCCTTCCATGACCTATCCTGGTTAGGCAGCAAGGCTGGTGAGGGGTCTGGAACACAAACCCTGTGAACAGCTGAGGGAGCTGGGGCTGCTCAGCCTGGAGAAAAGGAGACTCAGGGGTGACCTTATCACTCTTAGAGCTCTCTGTACTCAGGTGGGGTTGGTTTCCTTCTCCAGGCAGCACTGACAGAACCAGAGGACACAGCCCCAAGCTGTGCCAAGGGAAATACAGGTTGGATATTAGGAAAAAGTTTTTTATGGAAAGAGTGATCAAATACTGGAATAGTGTGCCCAGAGAGGCGGTGGAGTCACCATCCCTGGATGTGTTTATAAAAGAGTGGATGGGCACTCTGTGCCATGTCTGAGGTGCTGGGGCATGGGCTGGACTCGGTGATCTTGGAGGTCTCTTCCAAACCTGTGATTCTGTGATCCTTCAGCAAGGAGCCTGGTCCTGGAGTGGGAAATCGTCTCTTTGTCCCCAGCTCAGGAGAAACCAGCTCTGACCTCCTGCGTGGCTCAGGCTGGAACCTGTAACTCAGAGCAGCAAAGGGGGCACTTTTCACTATTTTTAATGCTGATGGAACGACTTATTAATGTGTATTTTTATATATCCAACATCTCGTGCATCAGTGTCACACCTGTTACCAAACCAGCAGTGCTGAGCACTTTAAAGCGCTCCAAGTGGTGGCATTTGTGGTCTGAGATTGAAATATGTGGTGATTCCCATGAAATCATCATGTTCTGCTATTTGAGGCTTTTAGGAAATGACAGACTTGAATTAACACTTGGTCATTATTGTTCCATCATGTGCTCTCATTGCTTCATGAGGATTAGGGAGCTGCTGATCATATATCTGTATTTGTGTGCCAAGGCTTCATCTTTGGTATTTACTCTGATTACCCTGGTGGAGAAAATACTTTACATTATCACAAAACAGTCTGAAGTGAAAAAACAAAAACAAAGCCCAGCAGTGCCAGTCTGATGAGATGCTGACAAGTGTTAATATGTTCAATAATCAATATTTAATAAGAATTGTGGAACTAGCTGTTATTCATGAAGGATATTTAGTGGTAGTGTTTGGTTTTAATAATTGTTTGTGAAGTGTGTTGGGTTATTTGTTCTGCCTTCTGTGCTGGGTTCAGTTTCCAGCGGAAAAACCTCAAATCTTGATGAGTAATTCTTCAAATCAAAATTAAGAGCAGTCTTTCTGCATGACAACAGCTCTAATGGGCTTTATGCACTCCATCAAAAACCTTTTCTTTTTAATTTTTTGCCACTTTTACTATTTTCTGTGGAGGAAAGCTGGTTGAAGTCGTGTTTCCCAGCTCAGGAGGGGTGCTCATTGGAGGTGCACAGCAAAGTTCATCTTTATTTATCTGCTACCTGCAAAGCAAGGGATAAGTGCTGTTGAGAGATGGAAAAGTTCATTCTCTCCAGCAAGGTTACTCTTCTTGATGAGCATTAAAAGATAGCTTTGAGCCATTCACAATTATGACCTTGACTAGGAAAATGTAAGTTAATAAGGCTTCAACAAATTATGGTCTTTTTGGTCGATTTGCCTAGTGAACTGTTAATTGTAAAACTGAAAGACATTATGTTCAGCTTTCTCTATCACATCTTTTGTGTTTTAACAGTGACACTTCATTGAGTGCAATTAACAAAGCCTAGGAGATTTATTAACACACTTCTTCATGGCCAATGATCCATTCCACTTAAGACATAACACTGTAAAATGCACATTATCTCCTTTTGGCACTTACAATAATGCTTCATGAACTAGGAAGGCATATGTTAAAGCAGATAAAATAGCATTATTAGCTGACAAATCTTACAATTTATTAGACAGTTAATTTATCAGCTTAAAAGACACTTAAAACAGCTGTGCATTTAATGTCTTTTTAATGTATCCAGTAAAACTTGCATAATTGCCTGTAGTGCAATTTATTTTTAGCTATGTTGCAAAATGTCTGCATTTACTGTTTACATCTTCTTTAATTTTTCCTACAAGGCTCATCACATCGAGGCAGGCTCTAACAATGAGGGCAGGATAATCAGATAAAGAGGCTGCTTGTCCAAATGGCCGCCCCTGAATGAACTATTCACAAGTCCATGCTGAGCTGGACCAAAGGGTTCCTGCGTTTTATCTCCAACCCAAGGGCAAGAAGGAGAGTGGGGGGATAAAAAAATCCAGGGAGCTCGGTCATGGAACACCGGGCACTTCGGAGCATCCCTGGAATTAGCATTTGGAGCCCATTCGGAGCCACATGTCTGGGGTGTAAACTAACAAGGCTCCAAGACTGCATTAGCAGAGGTGTTTCATTTTATAATTAAGGTAACTGCTCCCTGCAGATCCATTGCAGCAGCCCTGAGTAGTGTCTGTGAAGGGAGTGGTGGAGAGGATACACATTTAATGACTCCGATGCATAAATTGGCTGTGTTTGTTTATTGCTCTCTAATTTAATGGAACCTTTTGTTAAATCTTTCTGCCTTTTTTTTCCCTTTTTTTTTTTTTTTTTTTTTTGAGCATACCGCTAGTAATGATTTCTGTGGGAACAAAGGGTGTTGCTTATTAAAATAAAAAGTCAAACATTGCCGTTTCCATTAATTAAATGTCAGATTAGCTTAATCTTTTTATAAATATTGGATATAATCTATTTACAGAGGGAAATCAGATCTGCAGATGCTGGGGAAGGAGTGTGGAGGTGTGATTCTCCTCGCTTTGCAGAAATCAGGTGGGGTGGGGGAGCTGGGATCCCAAAACAAAGCAGATTTTACTGAAACAGGGAGCACAGGGGTACAGGGACCTCTTCTGAAGGAAAAGGTGAGTCTTAAGAGAGGGAAAAAGCTCTTCTGGAGAGTTTCCAAATTCAGGAGTCTGAGATTTCCAAAAGCCCAGAGACTGAAAATGAGGGGAATCCATCAACGTGGGCTATGCACCAAAAATATGTGACTAAAAGGGGCAAAGGAATGTTTTATAAAATCATAGAATTGTTTAGGAAAGCCCTCAGAGATAACAGAGCTCAGCCACTCCCCCAGTGCTGGCAAGGCCACCAGTGCCCCATGTCCCTCAGTGTCACATCTGTACAGATGTTAAACCCTTCCAGGGCTCTTGACTTCAGCACTCTTCGACTTCACCTGCTGCAAATCCCAACGTTCAGTTCAGGTGGGAGTTACTCTTTGTCCCAGGCCTGGCAAGGTTTTTCACCCCTTTTCTCCCTGTGTTTTGGGAAAGGGAAATAGGAAAGAAATGGGATTTTCAACATGCACATCTTTACAAAAGAGTTGAGTAATCCAAGGCTAAATCCTCCTATTCATGTCAGGATGCGTTTTTGATTTTCCTTCTAAATGTAGTTATCCACTCAGAATTGCTGTGTACAGTGCAAGTTTGCAGAAGTGCTGAGGGTGTGTAGTGACTGTGTTAATCCCAGCTAGCCTGGAAAATACCAGCAAAACTTTTCTCACAAATGACTGACATTAGGAGTCTGGCAACTTGATAAATTGTCCAAATGAGGGGACGGGAGGAAAATGAATGAATTATTGAAGTCAAGTATAATAGAGGCTTATGGATACTATAGTCATTACAAGAAAATGTTATGTATTACATTTAATTAAACCCAAACAGGTAATAGTGCATTATTCATGCAGAGATAGTCATCTAATGAGAGCTGCTTCTCCCTTGCAGCACTGTTGACTGTTTCATTGCTGTGCACTGAATTCTTGGGGACGATTCTTTGTCCCAGTTACAGCTGAATTCTGAGGACATCAGGTTTCTGGTGAGGAGTAATGTGGCAATCCGTAATTCTAAAATTACAGTAATTTTACAACTGTAAGGCACACAGGACTATAATGCGCACTTTTTGTTTGCAGCAAGGATCCGTGTGCAACAAAGTAACGAATTAGTAACAGAATGGCGTGATAGCAGGGTTTACTGGCAGGTGCTCAATTTGCAAACATTTTTCACGGATTGGCGCAGCCTTTAAATGCAGCCCCAGGCACCCTCCCCATGCTGTGGGCCCCAGCACTCCCACCCGCCCCCGGCGCCGGCTGCCGCAGCTCTTGCTGCTCAGCTCGTGGCTCACACTTCCGGGTTGGCAAATTTCTGAACTTTGTCCATATATACGGCGCACCAGATTATAAGGCACACTTCTGGGTTTTGATCAAAATTTTAGTCAAAAGGGTGCGCCTTATAGTTGTGAAATTACTCTACGGCTCTTTTTATGAGAGTTTTTAAAAGCTACCACTGCAGAAGAAGGTGCTCTTTAGGTTCTCCCTCTGCTTTTAGCAGGACATCATCATCTGTTTCGTGTTCTCTCAATTTGTCATCATGAATTTAATTTCCAATAATTCAAAGGTAAAACATTTTGGGCAGGAAATTCCTAGAATTTGTTGGGGTGATGCTGAAGAGCAGCATCAGATTTAAAGCAGTATTTTCTGACAGTAAAATCTAACCTTTGAAATCTTTCTTATGCATAATCCATCCTCTTGTAGGAATAATTATTTTACAGGCTAGTGGAGTTCTCTCATTTTGTGAGCAGCTTAAAAATAAGCTCATCTGTAACCACAAACACAGAGAACCTTTTCATATTCCTTGTTTGGAAGCTTTCAGGCACAGAAAGAAGACTACTCATTGCAAAATGATGGGTTGGAAATACAGTTTGGCTTATCTGGATTTTTTTCCTGCTGTTTAATGAACAGGTATTTTCTGTAAAGATAAAAAAGTTGCAAAACCAGCAATATAAGGCAGTGATTCATTTTTATTTTTTTTTAGTTAAACTTTAGGAGCCCTTCTCTCCCATCCTGGTGTGTTTATAAATAATATCCTCAATACAGAGCACATGGCTGGAGATGTAACCTCTCTTCAAAGGCTTGATTCTACCCCATGAAAGAGGAATTTGTGTGGAAAAAGCACACATTGGCTCTGAAATTCTGATTTGTCTTCAGACCTGTGCAACCCCTGTCGTTTGAGAGGTTAAAAAGTCGAAAAAGTAATTTTTAGAATGCTCATCCTGGCATGAGAACACAGAAAATCTTGGCTTGTTTCTGACCAGGGGAGTGAGTGAAGGAGATGAGGAGCTGGAGGAAAAAGTCCTGCTCCCTGTTCTTTAATTCCATCTTTCCTGTCTTTCCTACTTGGGGCCAAGAAATTTGGCAAGTTTAAGAAATCATAATAATCTGGAAACAGGTTAATAATTTCTCCCTGGGACTGTTAGTTTATTGAACAACTAAACCTTAATTCCTCTTAACACAGGACGCTGCCATAACATAATTACTCTGTCAGAGCCTGAAAATAGTTGGTTTCACTGCGTTTCAACAACATTTATCTTGAGATTATTTGTAGAAAAATACTGTTTGATTTCCAGACTATTGTGCCACACCTTTCTGTTTTACTTAAGGGGATTTGCCTTCCCTGATGTGTGAAATTCCTCCCCAGTTTCTCAGCAAAAATCTCTTTTTATAAACCCACATTTGAGCAGGCGCTGCTGGTTTTGCAAGAAACACATTTGGTGTCGTGGGGAAGGGTCCAAGGGAAGCAGGAATGTGGGAATCCCTGTTGGGGAGAGATTTTTGAGGGGTTTTGGGGACAGGGGATGCTCTGAGCCCCCGTGTGGGATTCTCCACAGCTTTACTTACTGATACAGTTCTGCTTGTGAGAAACACCCGAGGAAAAAGGAAGAGCAGCAGCTCTTCCCGTGGGTTTTCCAGGCAGCAATTAGAAAACTGTATCCAGTGAGCTTTCCTGACAAAAAATCACTTAAATAATGCTATGCAGAAAATTTTTTACCTCTTTCCATCCTCTCCAATAGTGAAAAAACTCTCATTTTTTTCTACTTGGTTGTGATTTAACCTGCCCTCCTAGAAGATGAACCTGTGGTTAAAACTAGTTTTGGGTCATGTTGTTTTTCCCCCTGAGCATCAGAAGCCAGATGTTTCCAGTGCAAAGGAAATTAATGGCCTAAATAATGAATATATTGAAGCACTGCAGCCACAGTCCATCTGCTGCTTTAGGCACTGCTATTGGGGGAGCAGGATCAGCCTCTTTTTAATTTTTTGGAGTTTATTTGTCATAGATCTTGTAAATGTGAATAAAAGAAAGATTAGCCTGGTCTGTGAGGAGCTGTTGGCTGCTGAGGGGTGAGGAATGATGTAGAAGGGATTGTGCCAGCTTGGAATAGCTGGAGGAATCACATGGATCCCAGTCTTTCTGGCAGCTCCTTGGTGTCTTGACCCAATCTTACAGCTGAGAGGGGACCTTTGGTTCCTCACCAGATGGGTCTTGCAGCTCCTGTTCCAGCACTGTCCACCTGGGAATGCTCTGAGCTCTTTATTCCTAAGAATGTTTTGTTGTGACCCCACAGGAAGCTGTAATGACCATTCCAGAGCATCCTGACAATAATATTTTACATAAAAAGCTGTGTGGGCAGAGCCCTGGGGAGGGAGAGGCACTAGAATAGAAAACAACCACAACGCTTTAATTTGTTTTCCTGGAAGCTCTCTTTTAAGTTTGCTTTTTTATTCATTATTATACATGGAAATTCCCACAGAAAGGCAGGACATTTCCAAAGTCCAAAGATGGTGATGCCTTGACAAAAATGGTCTTTGCATCTGATTTTGTGTTCTCACAGTTTGGGTGTTTGACTGGTTTCTGGTTCTTTTGGATGTGCTACCTCCATGACTTGATTCCATCACTTTGTTTTCAAGTCCAGCGAAAATTTGCTCTTTAAGTCTTGGAATTCACTTTTTTACAGTTCTCCCACTCTCTTTGATTTTGCAGAATGTCCAAATGCCTGCCACCAAAACTGCCTAGCAAAGCTCCAGCTCTCCCCCAGCCTTTTGACACAACCAGACTGACCTGGCCCACCCAGCTTTGTGTAACTACAACCCCAAAAATCCATGTAATGAAATAAAAACCAATCCTAAGTCCAGGTCAGAGCAGGGGGGAGGTCAGCTTCCTGCTATTCTGTGATAAATCTTGGAATGAGTTTTCATTTGCTGGAAGTGTGTGAGAACACAGATCCAATATTAAAGAGCAGCAGAATCAATGATAAAAGTCTGGTTTTGTTCATTGGAATCCCCAGACTTAAAGATTGCTGCTTACAGAGGTTGGCAAAAATATACTTTTAATGGGCTGGGAAGGAAATCTGTGAAACATATACAGGTATAAATGGAAATGGAGGGTTTGAATGTATACAGTGTTTATTTATGTTTTGAAAACATCAGGGGGTCTGCCTGAGTGAGGAACTGGGTGCTGGAGAGAGAGGGAAAAGATGCACAGTAACTCTTCAGAGTTCTGGTGGTTTGAAAGTTACAGGAAGGGAAGAGGTCTGCCTCCTATGGAGAGAAAATATTTTCTTGCACCAGGTCAGTGATCTTCAAATGAAGGGGAAAAAAAAATCTGTGAGTAGGTTTAGAGATATTGGAGAGCAGCATCTCCTAAGAAATCCTTCCAGGGAATTGACCCAGTGGTCTGAGTTTTATAGCAGGATTTTATAGCACTGCCCATGTGGGGATGATGCTGGAGGAACCTTTTGGGCTCCTGCACAATCCTGGAATGGTGGAAATTTTCATTTACACCCCCACAACTGGGAATTTCTGCCCAGTCTGCAGAATACAGACATGAAACCAAGGTGATGCAATGCCAGGAGCTGGGGGTGTGCTGTGGAAAGCAGGAATTCGAGCTGGATAATTTAAGCCTGGTTCATGCTCTTGTACCTCTCCCCCGACCCCAGTTTTGTTCAATTGGTACCGGTGTGTCAGGCTGGATTTTCAGCCCATTTAATCATCTGCCTCTACCTTTGCCTGTGTTTGTTTCTATCACCAGGCTAAAAAGCCTGCTCTGAACGGGTTATTGGATGAGGCAGCGCTCTGTGAGCTGCAGAGCACTTTCCCTTAGTGGTGATAAAATGGTGATAAAAACCAAAAGTGACACTTCAAACGCTCGCCTGCTTTTGAGCTTCAGTGCATATTGCTTTTTCTCCCCCAAACACAACTCTTTATTTTTTCCCTTCGACAACTGATGGCTTTGAAAGAGAAGAAGGATGCACATATGGCACAGCAAGTCTTCCCAATATCTACTGGTACAATTTGCAAAAATGATGTGACCCATCAATGTATTTGAGCCTAAAGAAGCTCCTAATATTTAGAGCGAGTATTTTCTCTGCTAGAAAGGTTTCCAGCTCGGTTTTTGCTGTGGCTTGGACTCACCAGTATCCTGCAGCTGCCTTGGGGGGATGCAGGGCTATATTAAAATTGGAGTTACCTCTTTATTGGGTTTGCAGCAGCTTTGCATCACCCAAGAGCTCGATTCCAGGTGCATTTGCCCCCCACCTCCCTTCCCACCCTCCCTCTGACAGCCTAAATCAGAATAAGACTTGCTGCATTAATTATTCTCTCCTTTTAATTAATTAAAGAGGCTCAGAACATGGATGTGTTGAAGTATGGCTGCAGGGACGATTGGCAGGGAAAAAAAAAAAATTGAGGCTGAGAGAAGCTCCCTTGGGAGGCTGCAGAGCTGTGATCCCACTGCTGGAGCCCTGCTCTTCACACAGCCCTGCTTCCCTTCCCTCCCCAAACCCCCTTTTTTACCCCACTCATCTTTTCTTCCTTTCTCTCCCTGTTAAGCTTCCTGAGAGTCTGAAACTCGTGTTTAAAAGATGAAAACACTTTTTGCTGCCCATTCTCTGCCCTCAGCTCCTAACGCTGGGCACCTCCACAAAGCAGCACAGGGAGGGTGACACTGTCCCCTGTCATTTGTCTCGAAGCCTCTGCTCATGCTCATTTCTGTTTGTGCTTAAAACATTTTTTTTCCATGCTGCCTCTGCTGATTTTCTGAAGCCTGGGGGCAGGAGAGGCTCTGGGTGCAGCAGGATCCCTTTTAAAGCACAGTTCTTTAAGGATGCTGTGCAGGAGCCAGAGCTCTGCGAAGGACCAAAACTGATGAAAGATTCAGAAAAGTGGGCTGGAGACAGGGCTGAAGGAGCTGGGCTTGCTGGCAGAAAAGTCAATATCTCCTTCTCTCTGTTGGGCTTAGGAAAAGAAGGAATTAGCTTCCTTTGCAGCAAAGATTTTAGATAAAAAGGGGTTGTTAAACATCAAGACAACGCTCCTCAGAAAGTGAGGGCTTCTGTTCTCTGAGTTTTTGTGAACAGATTTGTCAAATTCCTGCTGGTTAAAATGTAAGTGAAGCCCTTTCTCCTTGGTTAGCAGGGAAGTGAACTCAAACTTCCAACCACCTTTCTCTACTTCTAATGTCTGTGTAAATACAGGAGCATAAAAATCCTGCCTTTTTCCACGCAGGGCTGTGGAAAAAGCAAGTCTGGTATGGTTAATATTTTATAACTGCTCTGAGCTATAAAAAAATTGGCACTGCTTCCAAAGTTGCTGCAGATAGGATGGGTAATTTAGAAGAAAAATGTGGGGATTGTCCCATCTTCTGTTTTCAAAAGCTGCCAGGTGGGAATTAGGATCCCCAAAGTGCCTATTTTGATTTGGGGGGGTGAAGCTGATACGGACATGTGCACTTGTCACAATAACCTTGCAGAAAACTTCATAAATGTGCAAATCCCAGAGAAATGGCCAGACATTTCCTTCACAGCTATTGGGCACTTAATGCAGCATCAACCCATGGCAGGTAGAACCCCAAATAATTCTGAGTGCTGAAAGAGGGGGTGTGGGTGTGGTGCTTGGTACCTGATAATGTGCAGGTGTTACAATAATATATAATATATGTAATATATGTAATATATGTTGTATATGTAATATATGTAATATATATAATATATGTAATATATAAAATAAAAATTATATATATACTATATTCTGCATATTCTATATACAGAATATACAGAATATACAGAATATACAGAATATACAGAATGTATAGAATATATAGAATATATAGAATATATAGAATATATAGAATATATAGAATATATAGAATATATAGAATAGCTGTTCTTGCCATGGTTTCTTGTGCTTGGCCAGGGCTTGGAGCAAGCTGGGTTGGTGAGAGGATCCCTGCCTATGGCAGGGGTGGCACTGGATGGGATTTAAGGTCTCTCCCGACCCATTCCACGATCCTGTGATTCTGTTCCTTGTCCACATCCCTTCCTCAGCCCTTCAAACACCCCCAGCTCACTCCCTGAATACCCCACAGTGAGAAAAGGAAGAGCAATTTATTAATTTTTTAAAATCCTTTTGGTTCTGTCATAACCTTAGCGCAGCTTTAAAACTGAATTTTGCATTTCATGATTTGTTCTTCCCACACACACGCACATATTCCCACTCCCCCTCAATGAGGTAATTGCATGACAACTAGATTAATATCTTTTACATACTTATTAAACTCAATAAGTGGTCCTGAGCAAACAATTGATATTTAATTACCGTATTATCATCCTACTAAATTTTAATTACTATTCATTTAAAATACCTCGGATGTTATCATTCATGGTAATGCGGATTTGTTTCTCTGTAAATGTTTCTCTGCAAATCCTAAATTCGGGTGGAAGGAACCTGCAGAGCGATTTGGGTTTCTCAGGGTCATGGGATGTTGAATGCAGGTCCAGGGTATTCCAATGATATAGAAAGGGAAAATGGAACCACCAGCTGGTCCAATCAAAAAAAACAAAATTCAGAAAAGGTTGAGTGACTTTACCTTTCAAAACGCCTTTCAATGTCACTGCAGCTTAAAAGATCTTAAACCAAGAGAAATTAATAATTAGCAGCTGACAATAGCTGATTGTTATGGAGCAGAACAGTTCCAAACTAGGCAAGGAACGTGAAAAAAGCCTAAAATCACAATTCTATGATAAACTTACCTCTTCCAGTGATCATTGTTTTTACTTCTGACAAGCATCAATTTTCTAGATCTCATCCATGAGTCACTTAATTACTCCTCAGAGAAAGGAAAATATGTGGTAATTTTTGTAGTGAAAAAACAACTCCCTCTGAGGTAAAACCATCACACCTGCAGCAGGAGGCAGAGATTGGGCTCTCGTGATCGGATTTGCCTAAATCTCTTTGGTTTTGTAATTTATTGATCGAGGTTTTAAAATAACAGGGGTTTGTTTTCTGTGTTTGTGAGCACAAGAAGTGGAGCAGTTGTTGATGACTCTGCTGGGAAAGGTCACAGGCTCTGAATCAGAGCACTTTGCTCAGCTCCTTCTTGCTCTTACATTCATTGAAATTAAATCTCTTCAGAGAGCTCTTCAAACCCATTGTGCTTTTCACAACCAGGCACGTGAAACTATTAATATCTGTGCCCTGGCAGCCAGATATCTCAAATTTCTGCAGAATCTCTCTTTTTTCTCCTCATTTTTGCAATTTCTATGGGTGGTCCTTGATCCCATCCATTTATTTTCATTGCGAAAAGCAGGTTTAGCTTGTTCCTTATAAAATTTATAAGGTCTCTTTTTTCACCTCAAACATGTTCTCTAAGAAGGAAGTTTAGTAACAGCTTGGAAAAAGCTTCTTCCACATGGTTTGGTAATTTGAGGGGATACAGTTTTGTGGGGTTATTTTTGTTGTTGCTTAGTTATCTTCCAGAAAAGTCCATGGAAAGGATCAGCTTCCTTGTACCAATATGCCAAAAATACACATTTTTACTGCAAGCACGAGGTTTTTCTTTGGCAATTAATCGTGTGACTCAGTCCCATAAGCTCCTGTAATGACTCCATGGGCTGGCAGTGATTTATCACCTATTGACTTTCCCTTGGTTATGGGACTATTACTTTCCTGATTGATTTAATCATTCCATGCTACCTTTATCCATCTCCTCGCTCTTATGAAACGTGATTGACTCCCTGATCTTTGCAGGACTGATCCAAGGGCAGGGCAAATCAAGGGGAGATGTGGCAGCCCTCAGATGTCTCTTGGTTTTGCCCCTGCCTGGGGTGGACTTTACTCATGGAAAAATTCCAGAACAGACCTCTGAGTATGATAAAATAATAATTATGTGGGTTTCTGTTGGTGTATTTATCATAATGGAGAACAGGCAATTTTCCCTCTTCACAATGCACCAGAATTGAGTTCCTGGGGGAATTATTGCTTTACTAATTACACCAGGGTTTATTCATTTTTTACGGAGACAAACAATCCCATTCCCTTCAGGTGAGTTTATTTGCATAAATTGTGAAGTCTGGGCATTGGCATTTCTATAAATCAAGGGGAAAACCAGAATTGTTGGTAGCCCGGGCATAATAGAGCCTTAATTTCCTTAGGATTCAAACACTTCCCTGAGACCAATTTATTGATTGGGATGAAATTTGTGCAATATATTCATGGTAAGAACTCTTGAACTTGAAACATTTAAACCAATGCTGGACTTTGGATGGAATGAACCCCAATGAAGTTCTGGGGAGGGAGGGCTCAGGAAAACCCAAAATATGTGATTAAATAACCAAATAAATAATCAAATAAATAAATAAATAATGGGATGAGTGACAGAAAAGACAAATTTGCTGACCTGGGCTTCGGTGCGGGTATATTGTAATTTTTATAACACATATTCACTGTAACACTTTAACTAAGAGAGTTTGTGTATTAAATGATGTTAGATTAGGATATTTAATGGCTTATAGGATCTAGGGAGGGCCCAGGAGGCTAATTTGTTTGCATTAGTTGGATGGGTCAACTGCTTCAAACATGCAGATTATAGAACTACTGGTAGATTGCATTACACAATTTAAATAAATAGTAGCAATTTGTCAATGTCATCTTAGCTTCAACATTTTCCTTTTAAACCCCAGGAAATAGTAGCTCCAATTAAATTGACCTTTTCTTTTCTGCATCTTCATGTTATTAGTAGATAATGCTTAGTCTTTTAGCAAGTAAAAAAAAATAAAAAAAAAAAAAAGAAATTTAAAAAAAAGAAATAAAAATAATTCCAAGGCAATGAAGCACTTGTAGGAAACTCTGAAGGAAAAATTTCATTCTTTATAAACAACTGAATCCTGTTTAGCCACCCAGTAAATTTTACAAGTCAGATATACATATATAAGTCAGGAATAAATGAAGACACATGAATAGCTGGGTCTCAGGGGTTAAACCTTTGGTTTCAAGAGACAATTGCAGGTTCTTGGCATGGCAAAGCTTTAGGCTGGATTGTTCATTTTGGGGTATAATGGTTAAATCATCCAGATGTGAACCACTCTCAGCCACATCTGGAATGTGGGGAGTTGAGGGTAGGGATCCTCTCACTGAGTCTTGGAGCACTGAAGGAGCTGGACTGGAAAATCTGGATGTCTTGTAGTCCAATGAAGTGGTGAGACACTTAAATTGTCAGGTGACATGGAAGAATTTGGTTTGTGAGTTTTCCCTACGTCCGTGAGCATAAAAATTGTTTTCATCCTTTAAATCCTTTTAATCCTCCTGAAAAAGTTTAGCAGTAAAATCAGAATTTACTCCAATTCTGGTAATGGAGGTTGTTCTGAACCCACGGCAGCTTGGTGGTTTTGGGGGAAATTTGGCCAGAGAAAGATCCCTGAATATTCCTCAGTGTTCCAGGCAAAATCCTGGGACAGGAACTCTGCTGTTGCTGTGTCCTGGTGGGGGTTACCTGGGAAAGGGAACAGCTCTCTAAATTAGAGCATCTCAAAACTCCAGGTTTTGCTGAATAGGGATGGATTATTTTTAGTTGCTCAGGCTGGAAAAGGTTTTGGAGCTACTTTTTCTTGCCTGAGCAGTTTGTGACTAAAGCAAGAAAAACTGAAATGTGAAATCATGAAAAAAATACTATTTTTTTAAGGAAGATGCCAATCATCTCTGCTGGAATCCAAGGGAAGAAAAAAACAACAAGCCAACCAACCAAGAAACATAAAATAAACCCCCCAAAAACCCCAAACACAACCCAACCAGCCAAAAAAATTTCTTGTTTCACCCATCTTCTTTACCGTGGATAGAATGGCAATTCTCATGAGAAAATCTAGATTCTAATTGACTTCAATTATCCATTGTTTTATCCTGCTTTTTTATCAGAAAATCTGCTTTCCACTCCTTTCCTTTTGGGTGCTGTATGAGGCATCTCTCACTTTGCTGCTTTGTTTCCAGGAGCATCATGGAGCTTTGGAAAATCTCAGTGTTTGGGTTGAAAAATTTCCTTCCATTTCTTGTTCCACGTAGCAATGGATCCCAGAAACAAAACCAGAGCCAATTTCTTGTTCTCCCTTTATCACACCTGATGTTTGTGATGCTTTTGGAGAGTTTGGAGCACCCAGCAAAGCTCTTACACAGAGGTTACAATAGCTTTGACTTCATAGACTCACCTGCTAATTAAAAGGATTTTTTTTCCTGAGCATGTGGAATTGGCACATTCCAGAGCTGAACACTCAAAGCACGGAGCATGGGATATTTAAAGCTTCACTTTATTTAGAATTCAGAGCAGATCATTCAGCAACCGGTTTGAAAAGAGGCCAGAAAACAATTTTAATATCCAGAAAACAATTTTAACAATATCACAAGTGAGAAGATGTTTCAAAGTTTGGGAGAGGGATAATCCTGTAATCTCTGTGCTCTGAAACTGAGCAGAGGATGTGCCATAACATATTAAATACAAAATAAAAACCAGATTCCTGCTACTTTCAGTCCTGCCTGCTCAGAGAACTGACATGGTAGACATGGATCTCTCTCATCATGTTTTTAACATCATTAAACTGAGTAAATGAGCCTCAGGAATTTAAAATAGCCCTGCAAGATTTGCAAGGACAGGGACTGACCTCTCCCTTCCCATTTTTGGCTCCAGAGACACCCCACGTGTCACAAGGGAGAAGAGCAAGGGCTGTTCAGGCTTCTGAGACGTTCCTCTGGCTTCTGCTGGGAATAAAAATAAATGGAGAGATGAAGAATCCAGAATGACTTCTGGATTTTTTTTTTCCCAATCAAAGCAATTAAAGCCAATTAGAAAAAGACAGATTTTCAGTTTGAGAGGATAACTGCTAAGGAATATTTGGAGAATTTTGCCTGGATTTATTTGATGTGCTATTTAATGTTGAAGATGCCACTGCACCTTCTCTTGGCATCTTTACAAATGCCATGTCTTCAAGTGCACTCTTTTTATTTGGATCCAGATAGTAAAACACAGTAGTAAATTTTATGGGTTTGTTTGCTTTGGCACATTTTGTGGATTTCACAGATTTCTGCTTTGTGATCAATCAATGCCTTTTCTAAAATTCCTTTCAGAGCAGTTGCCACAAAGTCCTTTCCAAAGGACAAAAAGAGGGCAACAACTTTTAGGAGGCCAATCCTGACTGTTTCCAAGTATTGTCAGTCTTTGGCTGGCGAGTGTTCTGTAGGAAGACTCAAAGATTCCACCAGTACAAAGTGCCAACAATGTGCCTCATTGAAGGATTATAATCCTTTTTCTTTTAAATATGTACAGTAATTTCACAATCATAAGCTGCATTGATTATAAGCCGCACATCCCGTAGCCAGGTAGAGCACGGGATTTGTCCATATATAAGCCGCACCTGAATATAAGCCACACTACTTTTTTTTTTTTAAAGTGAGGATCCACGTGTGACAAAGTAACGAGTTAGTGATAGAATCACTGCCAGCTGGGTTTGGTGGCAGGTGCTCAAGTTGCAAACAGTTTTCATAGACCAGCCAAGCCTTTAAAGGCAGCCCCAGGCGCCCTCCCCGGCCGACTCTCACTTCCGGGTTGGCATTTCACTGGGATTTGTCCATAAATAAGCTGCATCTGAATATAAGCCACACTACAAGTGTAGGCTGGATTCTTCAATGAAAGAGGTGCGGCTTATAATCGTGAAATTACTGTGTATATATATATATATTTTTTATATATATATTTTTGCCATGTCTGCTGTTACCTCAAAGTTCTGAGTGGAGAGCTCGAGGTGTACACAAAAATCCATGGTGCATCCCTTTAATTGTCTGCTCTGGCTTTGGGGTACCAAATTACCACTTCCTTCATTTCCATGTGCAGTGCATGGAGCTCATCTCTCCCTGGGCACCTCACAGTGCAAACTCAATTGAGATGGGTCTGGTTTGAGTGGGATTAGCAGAGAACCAGGTCCTGTGTGCTGGTTTTGTGCTGGTTTTGTGCTGTGCCACTGCTGTTTGCCAAAGAACCCCATCCTTTATCAGCAGCTGGCAGCAAAGCAAGAGAGATGCACACTGTGGGGCAAAATAAGTCAGAACCAATTAATATTTGCACCTTTCCCTGTTCTCTAAGAACCATTGCAGGATAATTCTGTAATTCCAGGTCTGTATGTTGTCTGCAGTGTTTTCTCCCTTGCCAGCAGCTCAGGCTGGAGCAGAGATGTAACCAAAGTGAAACAGCACACAGTCATTACTCAGCAAATTAAATAAATATGCAATTATTGCTCATTTTCCTTAAGGAACTCCATACAGTAACAACACTTGGATAAAGAAATTCTCTGCTTTGCCCCATTTCTGCATTTTCTGCATGCCCAGATAAAAATAACATGGCATGGTGTTAGCTGGTTACGGAGACTGAATCCACATAAACCAGGGGTTTTGATCTCTCTAAATCTGTTTGAGCAGGAAATATTTTGGTGCCTTTCTGGGCTTGCATGAATGCAACTATTATCATTTCCTTTTAAAGTTCAGCCCCACTGCCGAAGGGAAAATTTCTCAGCGTAGAGAATGAGTAAGCAGCAGCTTTTGGTTGCTACATCGTTCCATATAAATGAACTGCTTTAATTGATTCTAAATGCAATTAAATAAAATTATCTATAAATTGGTAGATGTATCCATGGCTGCAAATAAAAACTCAGCCTGCCTGAACAGTCTTTCTTCTTCCTGATAAACGTCACAATGTCACCGCCTTCGATTTTGGGACTGATGGATGAAGCAGCTTCTTCCACGTCAAGACAAATCTTCACTCAGGCATTCCAGGGCTTTTCCACCCTCTGTTTCAGTGAGCAGGAATCATGCTGGAATATGTGCAAGAATCTTTATGGAAAAATTCCTTCAATGCTGTTGAGAAGGTCTAAATGTCCATTGTAGATCTGTAAATGAAATGTGATATAATGACACCGAGTGAGTACAGAAATTGAGGACACATTGGATGTGTTTGGACCAAGGGTGGATCAGACTTTGCAGGGATTTATGGAGGAAAAAAGGCAGATTTGATACTGGTTTTAATCAGCAAAATCAAGCCTGCTGGGCTGAGCTCTCCATCCCAAGAGCCCCCACACTCCAGGAAATGGGATGGAGAAGGAGTTGGAAGACTTGGAATTTGGGGAAGAGGCTCCTGTTAATAAGATGGGAGGCTCCAGACATTTTTATACAGAGAGTAAGACTCCTCTGTCAAGTTCTGCTGTGCAGAACTTTGAAATGATGCACAAGTGACTCCTGGGGGTGCATTTGTCTGTGTCCTGTGACGTGGGGATGTTCCCTGGGTGAGAAGGACCTGGAGGAGGGAAACACAGAGGAGGGAAGAGCTGAGCTCAGGGAGGTTGGTGCTGACGTGGGTTTAGGCATGAACGCAGGGGACAAGAATATAAATTTGTTCTGTTCATATTTCTCACTGGTGCAGGGCACTGCAGTTGTGCAATTCCCTTTTTCTCAGGCTGAGAGTCATTGTCAAGGCTTGATTTTGGATCTCCTGGTTATGCAGGGGTTTGTTACTGTCCTTCCCTTGGATTAAGATGCACTATTGGGGCTTTTTATTGTTATTATTTAAAGTTTATATTGATTTTTTTGGAAGAGTGTCTTTAAAAGAATTGCTCTTCATCAGCCATGCTGATATAAAAGCACGTTACTACAATAATGGCCTTTGAATACTGTCCATTAAACTTTGACATTTAAAGTGTTTACTGTGAATACATATTAAGTTTCTCATTAAAGACAAGGTCTGGTTTTCTTGATGCGACTCTTAGATTAAATCAGTCTAATCCAAAATAAATACAGAGATGGAGAATTCATAACAAGCTGCCTTGTAGATTCTCTGCGTGTAAAACAGCAACTGCTTTTGTGGCAGGGAGATTTCATTTTAGTGTCTCCTCCTTGGCCCTCAAGAAAACAAATCTTTTCATTGTGTACAAAACCTTTTGCACTTTGACATAAGTCCTTCCAGCAGAATCTCTTTTTTTTTTTTTATTGACACAAACTTAAACCATATTCCATTTCACAAAAGTGAAATGTGCTGAACATGTGCTTTTTAAAACAGAAGCATGTGCATCAACTCTTCTACTGAAGACACTTTCTGAGAGCAGTCTCCTGGGAAGGTCCATTACCCCAAATCCAGCGAGCACAGGAAAAGGGTGAAACAGTTTTAGATCAAGCTTTACTAGGCTGGATGGCCCAGGCTGTGGAATAAGTGATATTTAATACATGCACTTGGAGGCTCCTGTTGAGTGCCCTGTTTGGTAACCCGGATCAGGATGCTTGTTTAGTGGATAAAAGTGTAACTTTAGAAATTGGCAGGAACTTTCTGTGCTTGGCCACCTGTACTCTCAGCCAGATATGGTGTAAGGAGCCTCAGACAAGCACACTTTTCAAAGTTTGCTCTGTTTCACTTCCTTATAACCACCAGGTTCAAAGAACCATTTATTTAAAAAAAAAAAAAAAAAAAGCCTCTCTCAGTTCAAAGATGCATTTATAAAGCTCACTGGTCTTTATGATCAAGCTCATACTTTGTCTTCCCGTTACTAAAATAATACTTTTATCCTGCCCTCTTTTTCCCCTCTCATCTGTTTTGTTATGAAAACATAACCATAATGAAGGTCTCAGACATTGTATATTCCGGGCAATGTGATACCATAAGTAATAAAAATGGGATTTTTCTCTTTTTGGTGGAGTTTTTTGCTGTCAATAATAATTGTATCAAAAATAATGTGAACTCCCACGGACGCCTGCATAGTCAATCAGCATAAAGTATTAGCACTTCAGGGACACAAAGGCTCTGAGCCTGATAAAAGAGATTGGACTGAGAATTTTGACCTAAGAATATAATAATGTCTTCCAAGATCTCATTATGCCCGTGCCCATTTGAAACCATCTGGGGCCCGGAATAATAAAAGGAGTGGTGTGAATTTATGAACCCATAGATCCAGCCATGCCCCCTTGGATATTGTGTTGGATTAGTAGATTTACTGCTAATCCAAACACTGTGGGCAAAATTATGTCTTTACATCTGCACTGCGGCTCTCGCGGAGCCGCAGTAACTTAAACGCTCCGAGGGCTGACAGCAGCTCCCCTGCTCCAGGCACAATCCTCTGGCACCCTGCCACCTTCCCAAAAGTGCAGCTAGAGGATGCACGTCCTCCACGTCTTGCTGTGGCACTCCTCCAAAGGGAGACGCTGCTGCCTCCTGGAAAAGAGGGGAAAGGGAAAAGTCAGCGCCGCCACCTCTGCCAGGTGGCACAGGCAGAGATTGATCCATCTTCTTCTAGTTGCCTCAGGTGCAGAGCCCGAAAAAAAGAGTCTACATTTAATTGGGGGTGTCCTCAGCGAAATAAAATAGTCATATGCAAATCCTTTTCCTAAGGGGCAGCCATGTGGACTCGTGACCTTTCTTTGAATGGTTTGGAGCCCAGAAATCAATGATTACACTAAATCCATAATTATATTCTTTTCATCTGTGGCAGGATACTGATAGCATGACAGATGTGAGACCTTGAAAGCATGGGAACTTCAAAGACCATTGAGATGTGTTACACACCACGGACATGTGGAGCAGGGAAAAATAAAATTAAAAATAGCAAGAGGTTGCTGTAGCAATGCTTTGGGTGATCCCTCTCCTGCACACGTGTGTGCACACACATGTACACATTTACACACCTGACTCAGGTCCCCAGGGAACAGGACAACCTCAAATAATTTACTATTTTCAGTGTTGTTTCATTTGAGCTCAAGAGGCTCCCCAAAGAAAGAAAGGGATGGAGGAGCCATGGCTGGGGACACCTGGAATTAAGAGGTGAGCGTGCACCAGTTCCTGCTGTGCTGCTGCTGGGGGACATGGCCAGGAGGGTTTGTTCTTCCAGGAGATGTTGCACAACAGTGTACAGTAATTTCACGAATATAAGCCTCACCTTTTTCATTGAAGAATCCAGCCTACCCCAGCAGTGTGGCTAATCATCAGGTGCAGCCTATTTATGGACAAATCCCAGTGAAATGCCAACCCGGAAGTGAGAGCCGGCTGGGGAGGGCGCCTGGGGCTGCCTTTAAAGGCTTTGCTGGTCTATGAAAACTGTTTGCAACTTGAGCACCTGACACCAAACCTGGTGCTGCCGAGATTCTGTTACTAACTTGTTACTTTGTTGCACATGGATCCTTGCTTTAAAAAAAAAAAAATAGTGTGGCTTATATTTAGGTGCAGCTTATATATGGACAAATCCTGTGGTCTACTCGGCTACCCAGATGTGCGGCTTATAATCAGGTGCGGTTTATAATTGTGAAATTACTGTATTTTTGCCTTTAAAGGGCAGAATTTGTCCTTTTTGTGTCTTGGAATATGTTCTGAAACACTGGGTCAGCGTGAGGAGGGTTTGCAAGGGTTAGGGAGGGAAGCTCAACCTGCACACCCAAGAGAGAACAGAGAGAACAACACACCTGGGACAGGGGATGAGGTGAGCCCAGAGATGCTCCCTGGGGGAGGCTGATGTGAAAAGTGTGGGAAATTCAGAATTACTGCATAAGTGACACATTCCCTGTGAGCCAGGGTGCAGTAGCCTTGGTCCTGGCGCTCTATAACTGCAAAGAGATAAAGGTCTGCACAGGTAGAAATTTCTAAAAAAAGAAATAGTGTTTCCCATTTATCCCACATTTAAAGGTTTTAATATTTTTTTATGTCCAGTCAGAGCCTCACAGTCTTCACAGGCAGAGAACCAATGTGTTAAGAAGGAATGGGAAATGACATTACCAACAATTCCTTGGTATTTGGAGCTGGGAATGTAAATCAGCATCTTACTACTCATCATTCTCAAAGAGCTGAAGGGCACAACGTGGATTTTTTTATTTATTGCAACTTCAATAAATAGCAAAACTATTCAGTATTAATCCATGTTATTTATTAGTAGTGTTTACTCCTTAAAAGTTCTGTGTGAATTAAAGATTTGGATTGTAATATTGGAAATTAATTTACAAGAGCTCTTTTTGCATGATACTGTGTCAAAATCAGAGAGTAAATGCAATTATTTGTATGTTCCTGGCATTACACACCATATAGGTACTCATAACCCTAAACAGATCAGGAAATGCTGTTAGGAAGGACATAGATAAGATAAACTTAAGATTTTTGGTGGCTGACATCAATGCAAGGAAGTTTTTAACCATACAATTCAATCCTAGAAGAAATTTCATAACATTAATAATGTGGAAATGTAAGTTGAAAATTGTCAGGGGGTTGGGTTTTCCATGAAATTTGAAACTTTGATATTGTTACTTTTTGAAGTTCAGTGCAGACTGCTCAGAAATAAAAAACAACATACGAATGCAAAATCTCCCCAATATTACAAAAATAATTTAATTTCTGGGGCCAGATCAGAGGATTTATCACTTTAGCCTGATCCTGAGATCCCAAAATGCCATTCTGTCACTGATCTCAGAGCCTGACAGGGGTGAAGCCCTTCCCACCACCTTTCTCTTTTGCTGTTTTTAATATCTTCTTACAATTCATTTTCCAGGTGATCCTTCATTCATTTTCCCCCTGGTTTCTTTCCTTTGGTTCTTTCTTCCTCGTGCTATTCCATGGACATTACTTGGCAGGCACCTCAGTGCTCCTTTCCTGGCCACCAAAGCAGCATCCTCTGGAAGGCCACGTGTGAATTCAGACAAATACTTTTGGAGAATTCCAAGATACCTGGGCAGAGCCAGTTCCTTCCATCACTGAGGTCTGTTCTTCAAGGAGGATTAATTGTTGAGGTGATGCACTAGTTGCCTGGGTATTATAAAGTCATTTTATCACTCCTGTGAAGGAGGTACCATCTCCATTCCCCCAAATATTCAAATCTTACCTTTCCTGCCTAATGCAGGGGGCACCAAGATGAACAAACTAGTTATACATGCATGGAAAGTAGCAAGCTGAAAGTAATTGTGTATTCAGTTTTAATGGAGCTGAATCTCCTGCTGAGATTTCAATATCTGACAGCATTGCTTTCATTGCCCCAAATGCCCAACCTTTCTCTAATGTTTGACCTTGGGTATGATTATATTTCTGTATGTATCTCAAATGATGCAAAATCATTTGCCTGTATCAGTCATCTCTGGCTGACAGTCCTGCTCCAGCTCGTGGCAGAAGAGAACAAGTCTGATGGCGTTAACAATAGCTAAAATGAGCTTTGATAGATGTTCCCAGCCCTTCAATAAATACATAAAGCATCTCTATAATGTCATTTTGTTAACTGATAAACAACAAAAGGATGAAGCATTCACTTTTAACTATATTGCATGTCATTATTTTCTCATTGCCTGGCGTAGGGCAGAGAAGTAACGCGACCTGCAGAGCAGAGGACAGGACTGTTGCTTCCAGTGCTGGTTATTTACATTCTTTGCTATCCCACCTGCTGAATGAGAGCTGTACAAGTGTGTGACAGGCTCTGCCATGGCAGGTTTGTGTCAAGTTGTTGGCCCACAAACCTGGGGCTGCTCCTGCTGGTGGCACAGCACCAACTTTACATTGCCTGAGGTCAACATGCAGCTCCTCACAGAAATGCAATTCTTGGGTCTGCCTCTTGGTTTTTGATCTGTCTGGGCCAGCCTGATCCCAGAGGAGGTTTAGGGTGGATAATTGGAAGAAATTCTTCACAGAAAGGGTGATTGGGCATAGGAAGGGCTGCCCAGGGAGGCGGGAGAGTCCCCATCCCTGGAGGTGTTTAGGACTGGATGTGGCACTGAGTGCCACGGTCAAATCTCCTAATCCCATGTCACCACCACTGACAAGGTGGTGTCAGGTCACAGGCTGGACTCAGTGATCTCAAAGGTCTTTTCCAACCTCAGTAATTCCATGGTTCTGTGATTACTGGCCTTGCTCTGGAGAAGCTCTTGCACCGTGCTGGGCTGGCAGAGGTGGGTCCAGGAGAATTTTCACGGCATTTACAGATGTGTGCAGCGGTTTGGAGATGATGCAAGAGGAAATTACTGCAGTTCAGGAGAGAAGGAAGAGCTGGCTCCCATTCCTTGCATCCCTACAATGAAGTGGCCATCAGGGAGGAGCTGGGAGGTGGCAGAGAGGGAAATTTGTGGGTGTGAGGAAAATGAGATTTGGGTAGAAGGGGACAAAGGGACTTTTTTCCAGAGTGGCTCCACTAGGCAGCCTCAGTGTGATTGATGTTCCTGTGCTGGTAACAAGAGATTTGATAGGAGCCTCTTTTTTCAGGTCTGTGTTAACTGGGCACATTATTTTAATAGTACACCATTAAGGTATTTATCTTAATTTTAAAAAATAATATTTCCCTTGTTGTTTGCAATTGCCCACTAGAAATGAAATCCCTTTCCTGACTGGGTATCCTTTGCAATCCAGAGCTGGTTGTTATTGCAGGTTGCCTTGGGAATACCGAGTTACTGAGTCTCAGACTTTCTTCAGAAACACCGAGGGGAGTTTAACAGCATCTGAAAATACAGATAAAGAAATACATGGACCATGCAAACAAAAGTAAGTGGGATAAAAAGGGATGTGTTTACCAGATGGTGCATGGAAAAAAAAAAAAGAAAGGTCCACAGAAAGCCCCTTGGTCTGACTGCAAGGCTTGTTAGGGATGCAGAGCACTGCCCAAGTTCACTGGAGTTTGAAATCCCAAGGGCAGTTTTGGGTTTCTTGCTGTGCACTGCAGAAGGTGATTTAATAATTCATCTGAAACTGTGCAAAACTTTCTGTTGACTTAATTTGCTCACTCTTCAAGCAGATTTTTTAGTTTTTCTGGGAGATTTTAACCCGGTATTGAGGGGCCATAAATAGATGGAGGCCTAAACCCCAGGTCTAAAGAGCTTCACTTGTGTCTGGTTGAACCTGGACAATCTGACCTGTGGTTTGTCTGAATTTACAAAGAAAAATGGGCACAGGGAGGCTTAGAGGAGTTAAATTTGCTGTTGCTGTACCCTGGTCTGCCTTAGCACAGCCTCTCTGCTTCCCCAGAAACAGGGTGAAGAGAAATTAAGGCAAATCCAGGCCCTGGTGTGTGGAAGGGGGAGAGATTTAGTGCTGGGAGCTACTGTCAAGCATTTTTTACACAAATGCAAGATTTCAACACCTTTCTGCTTCTGCTGCTAATAAATGTCCCTGTTAAATTTACATTTCCTTCTCACTCACAAATATTCAAATGCTTCATTAGTGATTGTTGCTTTGTCTTTTAATGTTAACTGTCTCCCTTCCAGTGCCTGTTAATTTATTAATAATTTGTGGAAGATATGGCAAGAGGTCAAAATGTTTATTGGTCACTTACTCCATTCTGGTACCTGCTTCCATGGGGACACGTTTTTTTCCACAAATAACATATTAAAACAAGCTACCATCATCAAGCTCCCAATCATTAAGGAATCACAAACATCCATATTCTGTTTTAAACACATTTTAGGAGATTTTTCTCCATTTTCTTCTTTCCAGGATGTGAATTTGGATTCCAGTAGGCCATCAAGTTACTCAAAGCTCTGCAAAATATATCAAGGAGCAAATCCACTCATAAACACATCTTGGAAATAGCCTTTAAAGCAGAAAGAGATCTTTCCCAAATATAAAGGGCTTTTGTTTGAGGGAAGAAAAGTCTGTCTGTAGGTGATCTCTCAGATAAAAACATTTACATAGTCTAAGTAGCTGTCCAAAAATGAAACACAAACTCCAGTCATTTTGTCATTGCAGGCATGTGCGTTTCTGGTAAAAAATGGATGTTCCAACTCAGGAAGTCAGAACAACATGTACAAGTGGCCCAAATTGGTTTTGATTAACAAGGTTTTCTGCCTGGAAGTCACTTTATCTTCATCCCATTAGCTCCACAACAAAATAAATGAATCTAATGCATTAGGCTGAGCCATGCTCTTGCAGGGTGAATGCAAAGAAAAATCCTCGCTCAAGAGCCGTGCAAACATTCTATATTAAATGTTGTTTTTCAACTTAATATTCCCCTTGGAGTTTATGTGGTAAGAATGCAAAGTTTTCTGCCTCCTTTCATTGTCTGCTCTTGCTCTGCTGCTCTGATTTTCCCAGATATGGATCAAGCTACGTTGGAAAGGCATGGTGTGACTTTGGGCCATTGAGGTGCCCATTACACACATTTATTGCAGCTCTTATCCTTTCACAAACGCATTTCCTGCAGTCTGATTCTTGGTACAGATCACAGAAAATAAGTACAGTAATTTCACAATTATAAG
>VRYO01002184.1:18802933-18842283 GCA_009812075.1 Sialia sialis | reverse complement strand
ACCTGGATGTGCTGCTTATAATCAGGTGCGGCTTATAATTGTGAAATTACTGTACTCCATTGCTTATTTTTTGTTAAAATCTTCTGATTTTGGAGCTAATTTCACTATTTCCTGAAGCTTGAGTCATGGTGGCAATGGATTTCAATGATAATCATGCTCAATTTAAGTGATGTTTGCTCTTACTCCAGCCAAATCATTGGCTGGCTGAAAGAATGGGGAATCTTCCACAAACCTGGCACAGACAAGCCAGTCAGAGAAGAGAAGGGGGTTCCTTAGGTCTGAAATGATCCTCTAGGATCCTCAGGAAGGAAGGGTATCCTTCCCTCCACCACACTGGCATCTCCAAAGCATCACACCATGCAAACCTCATGGAGCTGAAGGTGCTGCCCTGGATCAGGGCAATCCCAAGCCCAAATCCAGGCTGAATGGGGAATGGATGGATGGAGAGCAGCCCTGAGGAGCGGGACTTGGGGGTGCTGGTGGAAGTGAAGCTCCACAATCCCAGCTGTGGGCACTGGATCCTAGAACCCCCCATGTCCTGGGCTCCTCCTCAGCATAGGCAGCAGGAAGGGGCGGATTCTGTGCCTCTGCCCCACTCAGCTGAGACCCCACCTGCAAGTGAGACCACAGGTGAGACTCAGGTGAGACCCCAGAGCTGCTCCAAGGGCTGGAGCCCCTCTGGACCCAGGCTGGGAGAGCTGGGGTGTTCACCTGGAGAAGATAAGGCTCTAGGGAGACCTCAGAGCCTCCTCCTTGTGCTTTGAGCTGATTTCCACCCTGAGGGCTCTGCTTCCATGGGCACCATCACCCTTCTCCATCACCTCCTGGGATAACCCTCACCAGGGGCATTTTCCTCCCTGAGGGATGAGGATCGAGGCATTCACAGTCTAATCAAAATTAGCTGGCCAGAGATATCACCCCAGGGCTGGGAACAATTCACCTTCATAAATTCCCAGTCCCCCTTATCTCCCTGCTCCTGAAGCATCTCTGCAGCAGTGACAGGCTCAGTGCTGGGTCAGCTGCCCAGCGCTCCTCGTTTAACTCCCTGCTGGAATCCGCCTCGAGTTTTGGCAGCCTTCAAAAGTTGGAGGTGATATTTTCTTTGCCAGCTGTGAGTTGAACAGTTCTTTAGAATCTTTTTGCTAAAACGAGTAAGATTTTTCCTTTTTTTTTTTTTTAAGAGATTGAGGGAATGCGTGTTCTTTCACAGTCTTCAAAATTATAATAATTCTCCCGAGCAGCTCCAGTTCCTCCAGGCTTGGAGCAGGTACTTCATTACTTGACGCTTTTTTTTTCCCCTCTTTTTTTTTTTTGTTCTTGTCAAAAAACCCTCCTGTGCCCCAGTTTATAGGCATGTTAAAAATCTGTTTGCACTTGCTGAGTCCATCTGCACCGAGGCTGATCTGTCTGCTCTCAGCTCCGAGCGCGGCTGCGACGCCCATACGGAGCATCCCTGGTGCGGCCACACCGGAGGAGCTGAGGAGAGAACACTCCTCCCTCTGCTCTGGGGTCACCTCCTGCTGACTCAGGGACAGCACTAACCCCACCCAACCGAGCATTCTCTTCTGAGTGTTTGTGCAAATTGGGTGTTTTCCATGTCTGGAGCGATGGAGGATGGACAAAAAGCTGTTTGCTGTCACGGAGCGCGTGGGGAGCTCGGGCACAGGAGGTGGCAGAATGAGTCTAGAGGTCCCAGTTTTGCTGATGAAGTGAAGGAAGGTCGTCTGGTCCTGCAGGCTGAATGCTTTTCAGGCTTGGCTTGTTTGTTGTTCGGGGAATTGCCTTTGAAAGAGAGCAATGGGATACAAAGGTTGGGAAGTTAAGGACTGGAAAGGCGGAAAATACTATTACAGACACATTTTGTTATATTTTTACATATTTATATGACTTTTGTTCTGTGTTGTGCACTAAAATGTGTGGAGAAAAGGAGCTTCAAGGGAGGCTTTATTCATCTGTAGCTCCCTGACAGGAGAGTGGAACCAGGGGGGTCAGGCTCTGCTCCCAGGTGCCCATTGGCAGGATGAGAGCAAACAGCCCCAAATGTTCAGATCAGGTATTAGGAAATATTTCTTTGGTGTAAAGCACTAGAACAGGGAACCAGGAAAGAGGTGGGGCAATTATTGTCCCAAAACTGTGCATGTGGCCCTTGAGGACATGGGTTAGTGGTGACCATGGAGGGATTGCTGGGATGATGGTTGGACTTGATCATCTCAAAGTCTTTTCCAACCTCATTGATTCCACCATCCTATGGAATGATCTTTCCTCCTCTTTCAGCAAGTGTGGTTTTCTCATGCTCATCAATTATTGTTTCCCAAACACTGCCCAAGTTTTGGGCTTCTCCTCATGGATTTTCCCCTGACTCACTCCCCATGGCTTTTTTCAAAGAGCAGATCTTTGCTAATTGTTTGTGTAGGAGTAGAGAGGAATCTCCTTCATTCAGAGAGGGTTGGCTCCATTTCACACATTCATAATCAGGCACTGAGATAAAAGATATTTCCAAAGCACCAATAAATTGGTTCTTCTCTTTTTGGCTTCATTCACCTCGCTCGTTCATAGAAAGGAAACTTTGACTGTGAGGTCAGTGGTCCCTGGAAGTGTCCAAGGCCAGGTTGGACAGAGCTTGGAGCAGCCAGGGACAGTGGAAAGGGTTCCTGCCATGGCAGGGGTGGCACTGGATGAGCTTTAAGGTCCCTTCCAACCCAATACATTCTACACTTCCATGATTTACTCTGTATCCACCAACTACAGACAGCAGCAAAATAAAAATCTTGACTTATTTCCATGCAAAGTAATTGCTGGGCACTTATGAGCCTGGATTTCTCTGGGAAAAAAAATAAATTAAAGGCTGTGTGTGGGCAAGTAATTAACAACCACATCATGGTGAAGACAGGCAAGGGCCAAATTAGAGCTGGGAGGGACCTTTAGTGTTCCAGCATTTTTCAGCTATTGAGCACTTCAGTATGTGGAATTAGCAATTTTTAGCCCAGTTTTTAGGCTAAGGATGTATCCACCTAAAATGAAAAACTGCCTTTCAACACACATTTAAATTTCTTATTTTCAGTTCTCTTTTTACAACCAAATTCTTGATGTTGTCGCTAAAAGAAAAAACCCAATCCCATCAATATAAATGAAATATGCATACAAAGAAAAACAAAACCAAAATTTATTTTGTGTTCAACTTCAGAGTGAAATTCTTAAATATCTGGTCTTAGGGTGGCCTATGAAAATTCTTTAGAATTTTTGGGGAACTGTTTCTATTCCTCTGGAATGAAAAATACTTTGTGTTGGAAATGCATGTTTTTTCTACAAGGAAGGAACAAGTTTAGTGAGAAAACTTCAAACCAAGTTGAATATTTTGCTGAAGATTTTCAGAAAATTCTCCTAAGAAATTACTGAAATACTCTCTCAGCTTCCTAAACGTGGGGATATTCTCATCTATAAAAACTAATCCTTGCAAGACACCCTCTGGCACCATCCTTGCCTCACAGGATATCAGAACTCATGGATTTGCTGTTGTTTTGTGCAACATCAAAAACACCCAAAATTCATCATCAGATTTAACTCCAAGTCTAATGACAGCAAAATTATGCCCAAAAGTTTGAGATTTGAAATATAAAAGGCCACTAATATTTTCTGTAAATATTTTATTCTATCTGGACAAAAATTCTTAGAGTTCAGCAGCTTATTTTAGTTGGGGTTTATTACTTTTTTCCTTTTTTTTCTTTTTATTTTTTTTAAATTTTTTTTATTTGCTGGGGACTTGATTAAAACTTTGGAAATAAATGCAATTTTATTTTTATTTTATCTCTGAAATATGATTATAAATGACCTTTGATAAAAAGTTAACAGAGAATATGTCAGGAAGCAGCTCAGAAGGAAAAGATTAAAAGCAGGCAGTCTAGAGAGGTGTTTAATTTCAATTTTCTTTGTGGCATAAGAAATCTGTAGATTTTAAAGCCATCGTGCCATAGTTACTTTTATCAGCCAGGCTCTTTTGTTTTGTTCTGCCACCTAATTCTTTTGATGACAATGAGTCCACAGTTTTCCAATGACTGATTTCGATTTGCATGTTATTGTCAGCCTTTTATATTTTATCATATCTCCACTTTGGTTTTTATGCAGATCCTACATCAGAAGGCAAGGGCAGGCCGAGCTAAACAGCTGGCTGGATTTGCATGAAAATGGACTGCCCTTTTTCATTTGTTTGTTCTTGGGAAATTACAGTAGGTGAGTATCTGACTCAAATTTCCCAAACAAATAAAGATAAAACTTCACAGATATTAAACTGTGGAGCATTAAACTGTATCATTTTACATATAAAAAGAAAAGGATTAAATAGAATTAGTCTGTTGAGCTGACTGAGGAGAAACAATGTGAGTGACGGGCTGAAAACTAAAGATACAAAAGAACCGTGGTGTCTTCAAGAGATTTTTTTCTCCCCAAATATTTTCCTTGGCCGTCTTTAAAGGATAAACACTAATAGAAATATTCCCCTTCTGAATTGAAGATATTTTTGCTAAGGAAAAGAAAACCATAATCTGTTATAAGCTATTCTATAGATGATAGTGCTGCTGGTTTTTATGCATTTGTTTTGTGCACAGAGCAGTCACAGCAGCCCCTTAGCAGTGGATATTCCTTGGCCTTGTCAAGCAGCCAAGATCTAAACGTGGCCAGGGGCCGGGGACATTTGGAAGGTCACATTGTTCTCAGGAGGCCAAATCTGCAGGGTGAAGGAAGATTTTTTCCTTAGTCTGGCTGCTAGGGGTGGAAAAAAATGAACAAACTTTGGGGCACAGAAGTATTTGAGAGATGACAGAGAGGGGCATTACACATTTGAAGAGTTAGGTACCAAAATAACACATGGCACAACTTGGAGTTGTCAACAGACTTATAAATTATTTAGAGTGTGTGTGTCCTTGTGTGCCTGGAGCTTGTCCCTCTCATTCCAGCCAGGCTGCTGGAGCTTATAAAAGTAAAATATTCCCTGCAAACCTCACCTCTCTGCCCTCTAGACCATCACAGAAAGGAGAGAAAGACAATAATTTACATTAAAGAAAGGTTTGGAAAGAGCCAATTTAATTATGTTATGCTGAGACTTTCAACTTAGGTAGGAACTTGGATTTCCAGTGGTGTTTTACATTTCCTAGAGTTTAATATCTGGGGCAAGGAGCTCAGAATTTCACAAAAATTTCAGCTGAGAATTTCACCAAAAAAAAGTGGTAACTGTGATATATTCAAAGTTCCTCCTCCTTTCCTCTGATATAGTTGGAACTGGTTATGTGGAGCTACAACCACACAGCGCTGGGAGAGAAGAGGCAGGCCCAGAGAGGAGCAGAGAGCCAGGTAACAGCCAGAGCAAAATTTTTAGGGTAAAATAATACATTCTCATTTCTATTTAATCAATTATTTAATCAGATTTCTTTCCTGCAAGAAAAGGAAAACCTGGAGAAGACTTTAAATTCTTTTTCTTCTAAATGCAGCAAAATCACGATGGACTTTCATTATGCATTAAACCCTTTCAATAAAACCAATCCGAAATATTTCCTAAGCCTGGTGACGTCCCTGGGCTTTGCTTTGTGGTGATGCTGTGGAACCTCAGCATGAACAGCAGAAGACAGCCAGACCCAGGTGAGGGCAGAAGGTCCCAATCCACCCCTTGGGAAGCTGAAATGGATTTTATGAAATGGTGTTTATAGCAGATGATATAATAGTGAATGGTTAAAAGGAGACTTAGACCTGCCAGAGTAAGGATGGGTGTTCCTTCAGATGGACAGGAGCTTTCCTGCGGCAGGGAATTTGGAACTTCTGGGGGATACAGTAATTCCACAACTATAAGGCACACTGGACTATAAGGTGCATGTTTTTTTTTTGCAGCGAGGATCCACGCACCACAAAGTAACGAATTAGTAACGGAATTGCACAATCGCGGGGTTTACTGCCAGGTGCTCAATTTGCAAACATTTTTCACGGATCGGTGCAGCCTTTAAACGCAGCCCCAGGTGCCCTCCCCGTGCCGTGGGCCCCGGCACTCCCGCCTGCCCCCGGTGCCGGCTGCTGCGGCTCTCATGGCTCGCATTTCCGGGTTGGCAAATTTCCGAACTTTGTCCATGTATAAGGCACACTGGATTATAAGGCACACTTCCGGGTTTCAATCAAAATTTTAGTCGAAAGGGTGCACCTTATAGTCGTGAAATTACTGTAATTTCAGTGTGATGGACATTGTGCCTGGAGGACTGACCCTGCCTTGCCTGCTGTTCCTTTCAGCTATTTAAAAAACTTAACAAATTTTGGTTTGTTTTAGGAAGTTCACACAGGGAATTGCTCCTGCTTTGCCCATCTTACAGCAGAGATACAAGGTTGGATTTCCCCGCATCTTACTGGACACATCTCTGATCTGCAATTTGAGTTTCTGAAGGTGAGAAAATCCTGAGGTTTTGCTTTAAAGCAGCAATGGTTCATGGACAGGAGCTGGAGAAAGGAACTTCTTGTATAAAATGGGTAATTTTTCTGGAGTGTGTCCAGAGAAAGCAACATTGCTGGGGGAGGGTCTGGAGATCCAGAAGGGACTGGGAGAGTTGGGGAAGGGGCTCAGCGTGGAGAAAAGGGGGTTCAGGGGGGACCCTGTGGCTCTGCACAACTCCCTGACAGGAGGGGACAGCCAGGAACAGGGACAGGAGGAGAGGGAATGGCCTCAGGCTGGGCTAGGGCAGCTCAGGTTGGACATAAAACTCCACAAAAAGGGTTTTCAAACCCTGGCACAGCTGCCCGGGACAGTGTTGGAGTCCCCATCACTGGAGGTGTTCAAAACCCACATGAAGTGGTGTTTAGGGGCAGTGCTGGATCAGGCAGTGCTGCTCAGTGGCTGCACCCCATGATCCTGAAGGGATTTCCAACCTTTGGGATTAACACTGGACTTGTTTTTTGGGCAAACAATATCTGGGATGAGTTTTTGCTGTCACTGCTCTTCCCAGGGCTCTACAGCTGCCCGTGTGTTCAGATCCATGTGGAGCTTCCTCCAAAGCCTGCTAAACTCCTTCCCAAAGTTCCGTTACAAATTCCTGCCTGTTAAAGACACTGAACCTCCAGAAATTTTATGTTCAAAACCCAGAGACTCCATGGAAACTTGTTATAACTCAGCATTTACAGAGTAGTCCTGGAAATACAAATAATTTTTGGCTTATTATTTATTTCCCATTGATTTCATTCTGTTGTGTTGTATTTCTGGACTTCTTCCTACAAATCTTGTGTTTCCAAATATCACAGATAGATATCAAAAGTTTCAAAGGCATTTTTGAGACTTTTCCAAGGGTTTGCTGTTGTTCCAGTTGCAGCGACCACAGCCCTGGCATAGCTGTGGAATCACCAGCATCCAGCCTGACAACTGCTCAAATTGCTCTTATCCTGCAATAAAAGGTAAGAATAATGCAGGAAAAATAACATTTTGGGTTTGGAAGATGATCTGGAAATTGATTCCTGGAGGAAAGGAACAAACACTCTCAGATTTGGCAAAGTTGAACAATTTTTTTTTTTTTTTTTGGTTGGGTTGTACTCTGGGCTCACATGAGATTTCCTTCAGTGCTGTTATGTGTTTGAATGATCTCTTCCTGCTTTTGCTGTTTTAATCAAACTGGGCTGGCATGGCAAAAAACAGTGACCCTGGGGGAAGGAGCCAGTGCATCAAGGGCCAGCTCTTGTTATCAAGTTGTGATTTTAATTTGGACCTCTCCAGTTTTGCAAACTGTTGGTGGATTCTGTTATGGCTCCAGTATGATAAAGAGAATTATTTTGTATTTTAGGGGTTACATATTCATCTGATCTCAAACTACTGCTGGAAATATGTGAATTTACAGTTGGGAAGGGTCAAGTGCGATATGTGGATCTACATTTTGCAGGAAAAAAAATTATTCAGATTCTATTTGAAAAACCTATTTTTACATTGAATTTGTAATGTAGCTTCTTGCATAAATCCCTGGCTATAATTAGCAGCATAGTACCACTGCCATACTTAGGAAATCTGGTGTAATTTGGGGAATCAGTTCTTTTTTCAGCATAAAACAAGCTAAAACTCCTTGTCCTGCCACCAGAACACCTGTGGCAAAGCCTGTGCATCCACAGCAGAGCCTGGATTTGCTGCAGGAGGCTGATGGAACTTGGCTCAAGTCCCCATTCCTGTAGGACAGCCCAAATGCAAGGATTTTGTCCTTTTTCTTGTACTTTTTGGTGCAATAATGGTTTCCTGTGGCTCTGTTGACCTCAGGGGTAGTGCCAGGACTCGTCTGAGCCTGACACCTTCAGATTGTCCATCTTCCCCCCCATCTTTTTTCCCCCCATTTTTCCATCCATTTTTTTCCATCCATTTTTTTCCATCCATTTTTTCCATCCATCTTTCTTTTCCATCCATCTTTTCCACCCATCCATCTTTTCCACCCATCCATCTTTCCTCCCATCTTTCCCCCCATCTCTTCCTCCCATCTTTTCCACCCATTTCTTCCACCCATCTTTTTCCTCAAACATCCAGAATCCAGTTCTTGGTTTGCTTTATGATGACTTCAGCATCACCCACCCTGCAGGGGAGAGAGGGAATATCTGAAGTGTGAATTAATTTGCATTATTCTTGAATAAAAGCGCCCACCATTAGAGTTTGCTATGGCACAGTGACTTCCAGTTTGCACCTGAATTATGGGTGCACAAATGCACATTTTCCCCCAAATAATGGGAAAACAAGGATCTCCTTCACCCTGGGCCTCTCAGCAGTTGGATTAATTTGTTTGTGAGACAATGTTTTGTTTTTGAAGCCTTTCAGGATGCTGAAAGGATGCTGAGAAAGTCCTCGAGTGATTCTTAAATTTCAATTGTGAAAAAAACAAATGTGGCTCTTTTCTGTCAATATTTTCTGTCTCCCTGGGTTTTGTGTTAAACTCCTGTGCAGAGGGACTGGGTGTTATTGATAACGTGGGACTGGACTTGGTGGATTTTAATGTCTTTTTTCATGTTTATATGGAACATTTTTGAAGCAGCAATTAAAATAATTAAGGAGGGTGAAGAAATCTTTAGCATGCAACAAAGATTTCTGCAAAATGTTAATTTCTGTCAAATAAGTGAATATATGCACAGATGCCTCCTGACAGAGGCTGTGATTTCTGAGTGCTTTGCATGCCAAATAACTTGTTTACCCCCTCAATGTTTGCCAAGTTTACTGTCAATTTACAAATAATTTCCATTTTGCTGTTTATTCTGCTGCCTTTTGATGGATATGTCTTCCAGACTTTTATCTTGCATGTAGACAAACTAATTAATATTTTCCCTTCAGGCAAATATTTTTTTCTTAGATCTAAATGTGGGTTAGATTCTTCTTCGTTTCCATATGCTTTGTTCTGTCAATCACTTCTCTTCTATGTTACTAAAAATGTACCTTTGTGGATGTCATTTCTCATGTTTTACAGATTTATTTCACCTCCATCTATATGGGAATGTGTGTATGGAGAGAGACATATTTGTTATATATGTGTTCATGTATGTTTAAAAGAAAGAGTGAAAATACTCGCTCTGTGTGAAGATTTGGATCCTGAGACTGAATGAAAATGCGTTTTTGTCTTGCCTGTTGCTGCCATTTCCCAGGCTTGACCTCACAGTTTGTGGTTCCTGCTGCCCATATGGCACAGGCAACACTGAGCACATCCCTTCTGCAGGGTCAGCCCTGGTTCCTGCACGTCTTTTTGACCTGGCCCAGCCTTTCTAGCCATACCTCAAATATTTGGGATATCCCATTCCCACCCTCCTGCAGCACAGCCCGCAGTGAGCGAGATGAGCAGGATGAGGCAGGAGTGGCTCTTGAGCCTCTGGGATCCTGCAGGAGAAATTGTGGACTCATGGAATGGTTTGAGCTGGAAGGAACCTTGAAAAGAGGCGTTTAAAAGTCTTCTGGTCCAAGCCCTGCCATGAGCAGGGACATCTCCAACCAGACCATGCTGCTCTGAGCTGAGTCAAACCTGACCTTGGATGTTCTCACCATGGAGCATCCACCACCTCTCCAGACATCTGTACCAGTGTTTTACCACCCTAAAGAAGTAAAAACTTCTCCCAGGCTGCCCTGGCCAAGCTCTGCCAACCTTAGTGCCCGAAATTCTTCCTAAAACCCCAGCCCCAGAGATCCCCCTCCATTCGTGAACATTTATCTACGTTTAAAGATCTCCGAGAACTAAATATTGTCATATTCAAAGAAACAAGATTTCCACATACTCCCTGAAGGTTCCACAAAGCTTTGAGGCTGTATTGGAAGACACTGTGCTGGATTTTTTTTTTAAAAAAAAACATTGTTATCATAAAGCCTGCATGTTACCCACGTTCTGCTGAGAAAAACACAGGTGGTAACCGAGAGCGCAGATATTGTGAACAGATTCTTGCAACTTACCAGTCGTAAAAATATCCCTGCAAAAAAACTACTCCCAACGACTCTGTTTACAGAATGCTTGGTATTTCCTATATCTGGAAATACTCTCGTTGGAGCTCCATATGTCGCAGCCAGTCTGACAAGCTTGCTTTTGAACTGTTTGCAGGTTGCAGTCTGTCTGGAGGGCTGGGTGCTGATGCCTTCAGGTTTTTAGGCCCCGCATTATGGGCATGATTATCTTGTTCACTTTGCAGGCATGGAGGAACGGAGCTGGGATTTAGCAGGATTTAAAGAAACTTCCTAATTATGCCAAGTAGAGAAGTGCCTGAGCGAAATCTCTGCCAGAACCCCAGGTTTTTTATTACCGGTTCTGTTTTAAGTGTATCTCTATAATTTTCTGTGTTTCTGCTTTTGTTTATATCATCGTAGTCAGCAGGACTGCGAGATTAAAAACTGAAATATATTATCTTCTCACATCCTCCAAACCTGTCGAGAAAGGAGGAGAAATTAAACAAGGACAAAAACTCGCAGTGAAGTGAAGCTGTTTCCTTTGAGCTGCCTTATTAACCAGTCAAGTACTTGACTGCCACTGTCAGCGAGATTTCTTTAGAGAAAGAGTGGCATTTTGAAAAATACAAATTCACCGCCTGCACAAGTTAATGAGGCCCTTCAGCAATGTTCATTGATAGTGTAAATTCATCATAATACAGTGCTACAAACCATAAATGGGATCTGCATACAGGAAATCAGCCACTATTAGAAATTTGCCAGACACGGAAAGAAAAAGAAGCCATTGATAAGCAGAAAACTCATCTGAGGCACTCAGTGCTGATGGTGTGCAGCACATCAGCAATGCCACCACGAGAACTCGCTAAGGTGAATTGAGGTGGCTCATCAAGTAGATTTGCTCCCCTTTGTTCGTGCTTTATGAAATCTCAGCTGCCTGCCTTCCACTCTCCAGTGCTGGGTGAGATGAAGTTTGCTGTGTAAGGACTATCCCTGACATAAAGGGACAAATGTCTCCAAACATGGCCCTTTTCTGCACCCACACAGACGTGCTCATGCTTTTAATTGATTTTCACTTGCATTTGCAAGCTGAGCTTTGCAGACACCAAGTTATCTTCAGGGCTGTACAGGACACCAGGAGTGGACAGTAACAAAAATTGGCAACAACCCAGGAATAATATACCAAGGTGACTTCCTGATCTTTGAAATAATTATTGAGCAGTGCTATTTTGCTGCCCATATCAATCAATAAATCTCTCTACATGCAATACATTCGTTATTCCTACCCTCGGTGAACAGTGTCAGTTTAAAAATCTCGGGGACCATTAGGTCAATATTTTAGTGTGATTTGTCTGTTGGCCACTTTCCATCATCCTGCTCAGGAAGTGAATAGAAAATGAATATCTTGCATCATGATCATAAAACAGGCAGTTTCTTGAAGAGAAGAGGTGAACAAACTTCTTAAAATCTTGAAGATTGTTGCCCCAGACAGGCAGGAGACTGCCAAATTAGATGAATGAACTCAAAGAAATAAAGCAGACTGGTGTGAAAAGCTTTGAAATATGTGTACCCATCCCCTGTGGTCTTGATTCCAAATACAGGAAGATCTGAGGAAAGATTGCATCAGGTTAGATGTTGAGAAGTGGAAAAGGAAACTTGCTCCTCCAGGTCCTTACTGTCCTGACTCCCCACTTTTGGTGGATCTGATTCTTGCAGAACCTCAGAAAACTGGGGGCTAGCAAAGGACCATCAGCAGAGGAACCTGAGGAGATGCAAATTCTGCTTTCCCTCTTCCCCGCAGCATCTTTGTTTTCAAAGCCATGATCTCTGGTCTCTCCAGGGGCTCTGCTCTCAGGTGTCACTGTGGCCTTCCCCAGGGGATAGTTCAGGACTCATTCCCACCCATGGGAACCGGGGAGCACAAGTGTCCTTCTCCCAGAGTCACCTGTGTGACTGGGCTGGCGTGTTTGTGTCACCAGCTGCACGAGCCGTTGGGCAGAGCAGCAGAAGCCTCAGCAAACATGTCGTTCTTTTGTAAACAGGAATAATTATGTTGACTGGAAGATAAGTAGGAATAACTGAGCAGAAACTGCAGATGTTGATGCTTTCTCTTCCCTCTGTCTTTCACATCCCTTTGGTAGCTCCTCTGCACTCCCCTCTCCTGTGAAAAATTCCTGTAAGCGATTCTGTGAGCCCCTCTAGTGTCTGTTTTCTGTGCCTCATATTTCTGTGCCTCTTCTATCTTCCCCATGCTGCAAACTATTCAAAGCTGACAGGCTGGAGAGATGCTTCTTGGTCCTCTCCATCATCCTGCTCCTCTTGTGCTCCTCCTCCTCTCTTCCCTGCTCCAACCTCTCCTTGTTCCCTTCCCCATCATCCCATCAGACTTTCCCCCAGCCTTGGGGTCCCCACTCTTCTGAACCACATCTTCTCAACTCTGCCAAAGCGGGCTTGGTGTCTGAAAGGGTGGGTTTCAAATAAATCCGGAGTGGAGGTTGTTTAATGCTCTGTGGGAGATGAAACAGAGTGAGATTTGTTCCTTCCCTTTGCCAGCTACTCCAACCCCTAGCTGAAAATTATGAACAATGGATGAAAATGTGCCTGGGATATATCACAAGAAGAAATCATATGGGAATATTAGGCAGCCCATTATTGTAAGGCTCTTGTAAATAGTGTTTCATAAGAAGAACCTATCTAAGATGATGTAAAACTTAATATTCCTATTAACAAGACGTACTGTACTATTTCCAATTCATATCAGTGAAAATGCATTTTAAATTACAAAGTACTCGTATTTTATCTGAACCAATGTTCTGATTCATATGTCTCCTCTTTAATCCTATTTTCATTCAAAGTTTCACAATTCACATCTTTTTCCCATTTTCTGTAATACTTTCTGTGTTTTCAAAATGTAATCAAAGCTTGTTAGCTTCTACCCAACCATGTTGGGCTGAATGGGAATATTAATAATACCAGCTATTGATGTCTTTATGTTAAAATTTGATTTATTGAGCAAGTGGCACATAATCTGTGGGGAAAATACCTAGAGATAACACCTTGAGATGATTAATTGTGTTTACAGTGCATTTCTGTAATAATTGTTTACAAGGAAATTTATGCATGAGTTGCTGCCCCAGTTCAAAAGAATAACTCATCAGATTGTCAAGCTCCCTGCTCTTGAGTATTCCAGCTAATTGCTATCTTTGCTAGTTGAGCATCATAAATCCTTCTTCCACAGAGCTGAGAGCAGGATTTTTGGATCCTGCTTTTGCGTGCAACCTTTTCATCCCTGGGAACATCAGTTTCTCCTGCAGGAAAAGAAAAATATCTGTAAGGGGCTGATATCGACAGAAGATTGTGATGAGCAGCCCGGTGGCATCGGGTCTAACTTCTAAAAGGAGCTTAGACAATCATGTCTCAAAATCTGTGTTGGGTGGATTTGCCAGGAATGTTACTGATAATGAATAACACACGACGATGTAGACTCAGTCTTGGAGATTTAAAAACGCTAAATTCCCACTTCTGCTGCTCCCTACTCTTGTATTTCCTTCTCCTCCACGGTGCTGCAGGGTAGAGATGGCAGGATGGGCTGGGGAATGGTTCCTTTGCAGCCATCTGTGCTTATTACTGATCTAATAACAACTGCACAATTCTCCCTTTTGGAATTAAATCCGTCTTTATAAATTCACAGACATAAACATACTTTTCTTCTGCACAGCTTCATGCATTTCGAGTTTGCTTTTTTTTGTTCTATTTCCAATTTTGCAGTTTAATTATTTCATAACTAACTCGCCTGTAGTTGCAGGAGTGTTATCCAAGCAATACGTTGCCAGGAAGTAACTGATAATGTTTAATAATTCCTGATTACATTCCTGTTCCAGACCATGATCATGATTATACAAATGTTTCTGGTGCTGTTTTTCAGTACAAATCCCCCTTTTCAGTTTCTTTCCCCTCCTTGTTGACAGTGTGTTGGTCAGAATACAAGAGAAACCGACCTATTTGCTGGTTTAATTAAAGATGTCAGTGAAATCCTAAAGGTTTGCCTGGGAAGGAGCAGATTTACTTGCTGCTTTTATGCACACTGTGGGATTTAAACATTTTGAGAATTGCTTTGGTGATTTTTCCCAGGAGATAAAGGAATGGATTAAGTGAAGTAGTTTCTGACTATAATTGGTCTGGTTTAAACACTTAAAAATAACTTTAAGAAATAAGAAAACACAAAACAGGTTTTCAAGTAGGGATTTAACTTTTTCTTTTTTCACCTCCCCACCCCCCCCAGCTATGTGTTTATTCCAGCTTTGGTGTCTCATTGTGAATTATCAAAGTGGGCTGGACCTGAGGTGGGATATCTGTTCTTGGAGCAGCAGCCCAGGCAGAGGACAGATGTCTGGAGGAGAAGAAACAAAAGGACTAAATCTGAGGGAACAGCAGGAGGAGAGAAAAAGGAGATGAGAGGGAGGGAAGAAGAAAAAAAAACCCAGAGGCTTTCAGGCTTTGGATCAGTTATTTGCTCTTTGCAAACAAAGTGGGCTGGGAGTGCTTTAAACTTGCCGAGAGTTTGCAGCTCCATCAAAGGCTCCCACCTGTTGCTCAGGTGTTCCTGGCACTGCTGCGGCTCCTCTGCATCCAGCCAGGGATGCACCTGGGGCTCTGTGGAAAAGCTGTTCTGCCTCCTTTTCCACTCAAACACCTGGGCTCTGATCTGTGCCTGGCTTTGTCTCCGCCAGGTGAGGAATTACTGACAAATTATTCCTGTCCTGGTAGCTTGGAGAGGCAGAGGTGGAGCTGGCATAAATCAAAATATTCACATGGCTAAACCAAGCCTAGCTCAGTCCTCTTTAATGGCATCAGCTCCTGCAGTACCAGCTGCACAGGGTGAAGGCAATAAAATGCCCTGCTGAGCAATCAGAAAATATCAATTTAACACCTAAACCTATGCTTGTGGTCCAGAGAAATGAGGATCACTGCCAAGCCTGTAGTAAAATAGTTCCTATCAAAACTCACTGATATGAGAATTCTAGAGAGGAGAGTAAAAAAAGCCACCCAAGGCTTTACAAGCAGGTTTTGATCCAAAGTAGACGCAATAACACAACAGATGAAGCAGATTCTGTAGGAAATATTAGACTAATCTTACAAAATATTCCAACCATGCCTATCAAGGAGCATTAATAACAGTGTTATTGACAGAGTATTCATTTAAAGTCATTCTGTTGGATACAATTAACATTTAGATGAGAGACAGTTATAGGTACTCTGATGATATATATGAAAGAAACAATGACTCATCCCTCCAGCAGCATCAGTACCAAACCTCACAGCAGGGAAACTGCATTTCTTCCAGCTTCAAAAAAGCTTCCCTGGACCTTCCTGAAGAAATCAGCTGGCACCTCTCAGAGGGATTGCTCTGCTCTGTTTTCTTATGGAAAGAGGAAATTTCTGGTTTGCCAAGGAGTGGATGAATGCACACAGGGCTAGGGGAGGCAGGGCAGGGGAAAGGGCTGGGATGGGAACTCAGTCTGGAGCTGCTGGGCTCTTCTTAAAGCTGTTTATGTAATTATGTAATTAGTAATTTCACGACTATAAGGCGCACCCTTTTGACTAAAATTTTGATCAAAACCCGGAAGTGCGCCTTATAATCCGATGCGCCTTGTATATGGGCAAAGTTTGGGAATTTGCCAACCCGGAAGCTGAGCTGTGCCAGCCGGCGCTGGGGGAGGGTACCTGGGGCTGTGTTGATCCATGAAAAATGTTTGCAAATTGAGCACCTGCCAGTAAACCCCGTGATCGTGCGATTCCATTACTAATTTGTTACTTTGTTGTGCGTGGATCCTCACTGCAAAAAAAAGTGCGCCTTATAGTCCAGTGTGCCTTATAGTTGTGAAATTGCTGTAATTGTACCATCACCCACAGGAACATCAGCAAGGGATGTGTGCAGCCAGGGTGAGGGCAGTGATGTAAAAATCAAGGGGACATCATAAATCCTCTTGTGACAGCACTCCCCAAAATCAAACCTGGATAAAGACCTGGATGGAATATGAACAGGGTGCAGGATGAACACATTCCAGCAATGATTTCCTGAGATTCACAATCAAATAATGGTGCTTGGATTGGTTTCACTTTTAGTTCTTTCAGATTTAGTCTAGGCCTGCTCTTGACTGAGAAAAGCTTGGCTTGGGAGCCCTTCATCCTGGACAGCTTCAGGTCCCTGATTTTTGGAAGGCTGAAGTGTTGTCTGAATGCAAAATAAAAGCATCAGTGGCAGTGCATTAGTGGGATGCCACTTTCTTCTCCATATCTGTACCTGCCTGGTCCACCCAAATCTAGAAGATGCTTGGTCAACCAGAAATCTGAGCACAATCAACCAAACTTCAGGAAATCTGGAATTGTGACAGAAATTTCCAACATAAACCCCCTCTGCACCAGCAGTCACTGTATTGGTAAGTAAGAATATTGTAATTTGGTTTAAAGAAAATGGTACTATATTAATTAATTGGGAAAAAAAATGTTTTATAGCTCAAACAAAAATTTTCGATGACGTGTGTTGCCACAATAAGAAGACTTGCAAGTCTGGAAATGGAGTTATCTCCAACCCTGCTGCCTTAAATCTGCTCCATAATAGCCTGGTAGTAGTTTATTTATATTAATTCCGTACTGTATATTTTGCATTTTTGTGGAAATGCCTAGAGCATGCATATTAAGCAGTTAAGAAAATTGATCTGCTTGAGCAGTGATAACATTTGCAGAATGAAATCCTCACAATTAGAGAGACGTTTGAAGAAACCATGTTAAAAGGTGCTGAAATGTTCTTGAAGAAATGCCACATGTTGCTGCGGGCAGTAATGAAACATTTCCATATAAAGTACTACATAAACACATAGAAAATGTAGACATATGTTAGCAGATTATGGGGTGTGAGAGTGATACAGTAGTGATGATTATTTGCAAGTGTTAATGTTACCAAAGCTGAAGGTTATCTCCTGGTCCTGGACCTATATGTAAATAATTATAGCTGGAAATATGCATCTTCAAGGCCATCAAACATAATATACATCCAGCATTCCTGAAATACTGTAGGGTTTATTGATCTGCAGTGTAGGACAGTAAATTTTAGTAGATTTATGCTCAGATTTGGGTGAACATATGGCTTCAGACATGCAAGTTTGGAATAAAGTTATTCATATTACGCACACTTGCACATGGTTCAGGATTTGCAAGTCAGGGAGTGATCAATATGCAAAAGGTGAAGTCAAATATACATTACCCACACAGAGGGAATTTTCTATGCATAGCACAGAGCTCTTCATCAGCAAACCAGAGAATGTGGATCTCTGCATCCATCTATCAAATATTTCCTGTGAAAATGTCCATCTATTATGTAAATAGTTCTGTTCTAAATATCTGTTTGTGTGAGGCTAGAGTACATATTTTACCAGCATGCTGCACCCAAAATAGCACCTCAAAAAAGGAAAAAAAAGAATATATAAAAATGTAAGGTCCAGCAGTAACTTTAGCTTGGGAATATGGTCTTAGTGGACCTTTGGTTAGGGTTTTGTTCCAAGCTGTCCCAAACCCTTGAAAAACTCGTTTTTTCGTTGACTTCTGAATTTCTCCTCATAAAAAAATCTGCATTGCTGCTGCTCCAGGACCTAAAAGCACAACTATGAAATCAGGTAAGTTGGTTAAATATTTCTGAGATTCTCGCTGTTGTTTTCCTAATGAGCATTTTCTCACATCCTTTTCTGGTTGTTTTTTTTCAAAATGTTTGCTTGAATTAGAAAACAATCTCTGTACTCCAAAGTGGCAAATCACTTGAGACTCGTTTCTGTATAGTGCTGAGAAATCCCTCTTTGCATATCTTTAAAGATGTTGCTCCAAGAAAAACAGGAATTTGTAACTCTAAAACCTTCATCAGCCTTGTAACTTTGAAATAAATCGTTCTTGAAAGAATTCAGTACTTGCCAGGCCTTCAGTTGTGTGCACTGAAGCTGTGGAAATTCAGCAAAATAGACTTTATGATCTTTGTCTATTTAAGAGAGGTTGTTTTTTTCTTCAGCACAGAATTGCGTCACCATTTTCCACTGCAGAAAGACCAGAAAGAGAAAAATCAGATAAATTAATAACAACATTTTATTATAAAAATCCTTATGTAATTTCTGGGTGCCTTTATCCATATATATATATATATATATATAATGTTTCCTTAATAAATACTATGATTGGAATTAAATATTGGTCAAAATCAGCCCCAGTCATTTCCTTTGGTTCTGGGCCAGGCCTATTCTTGCACAAGCAGAAAAAATATTTAGGTTGATGCAGGATAGATTAATTACAAATTATAAAATGCATTATAGTGCTAATTTGCATTTCATACCTTGGTGCATTGGCTTATCAATCCAGGGAGTCTCTGTGATTTTTTACCACCAATACACTGTATTTATACTGTATTTATAGTGTGTTGTGTTGGAGGCCCAGCTGCAGAGTCCAGTCTTTGTCCATGGCTTGGGAGGAGGGATGTGATGCTGGCAGCATTGATGGAAATTCCAAAGGGAGAGCTGAAGGGATGCTTGGGGTGCAAAGAGAATAATCCAGCCCATCCCAGTCTTCTCCAGGCCCACTTCCCACGAGGGATGGGGAGGAAGTTCCTGCAGAACCCCAGTCCCCTTTCCCCCACAGCAGCGAGAGAAATGCCGGGTCCCCACTGAAAATGGTATTTCTTCTATTTCATGCATAATTTGTTCTTTAATGATGATAACACATCAACATAATGGTTAATTTGTTAAAATTTAAATAAATGAAATTAAAGGTTTACTGAATTTCATTACTAGAAATTTGGGAACAAAAGATCACACAAATGAATTTTGCAGCTAACCCTGTTTTCAGAAACCCACCCATCTCCTTTCCAGAAAGGAGTTAACTTTCAGAATAAGTCTTTTCTTCTTCATTAGCTCTTTATTAGCTTTGGGTTAATCAGGTCAGGCAGAATACAAAAACTCATCAGAACCATCAGCTAAAGATCAGAGGAAGCCATCTTTACTTTCAAAAGTTACATTTCCTTTCTTTTCTGTCTTTTTTTTTCTTAATAATTTCTGTTCCTCCTGTTGTTGTACAGGAACAGATGTGAATGAATTCCCCAAAGAAAATTTGTTCTTATGGCATTCTGGTTCCTTTTCTTTGTCCATGCCCATCCCCAAAGATAGTAAACAGATAATATTTATAGGGAGATTTTATGACCTGTTTACTCCAGATCCTCTTCTGTATTTATAAAAAATGCAGAGTAACCAAACTAAGGGATAAAGCAGCAGCTAGAGGTGCCTTTTTCATTCTGGGCATTCACTAAATATTGCTCTGCTAGTACAAAAATAAAGTTAAATATAAAAATATTTTTAAATATCATTAAAACATTTTAAATCATTCTGGTAACAGCCTAGTAGGGTAGATAGTTTTGGTGTTATAATACATATATATATCATATAATATACATATATATACCATATAATTTACATATCTAAACCATATAATTTACATATATAAACCACATAATATCAGCATGACTTTTCCATATTCCCATAGTGATTCAAGCTCTGCAGTGGTTTAAAATGCTGATTTGGATTTGGATTTTTGTGGGTGAAAGAATCCTTGGCTAGATCCCTGAGGGTTGTAGCTCTGGATATCACTTTGAGGCTGCTTTAGGAGTAGCCTCATGCTTGAAAGTCCATGATATTTATTTTTGGTAGGGTATATGCACACTTAAAGGATTTGCTCCATTTTTGGTAGAAAAGGAACAATCAGTAAATTGGTGCAGCTAGGCCTAACCTTAGTCTGATGGTTTATGTCTAATGGAAGCATCTACACAAATTTATAAATTAATATTGGATATTCATTGGATATTCATTTCATTGTTAATAATTCAGCAGTCTCAATCACTGAGGATGTGCTGTGGGGAAAGGGTCTCTGTGGCTTGGGCAAGGAAAATTTTCTCAACCTTAAGCGAGGAATCTCAAACCTTGGGAAACCCCACTCGAGGGAAGAGTCTCTGGTGGGCAGCTCAGCTGGAATTTAAGGAGAACTCAAATTGGAGTCACCCAAAGTTAGTAAAAGATTTCTCTGCTTTGAGGAGCAACCCTGAGTCCCAGCTCCAGGGTTCACCCAGGCTGGAATATTTCTGGAATAAAGTGGTTGTGTGTCAAATTGCATATGATGGGAAAGGAATGATGAGTCTCCTTGTCCCCATGGCTCTGTTCCTTGAGGAAAGAGAGCTGGAAAATCCCCCTGCCATCCCTGCAGGAATGGTGCTGCACACTCACATGTCCTGATGCTCCTGGGGTCTCTGCTCCTCTGGGGGTTTTCTTCAAGAGTTCTTCAAGCTTCTCTCCTTTGGAGAAAGGGTCTTTGGAAAAGATACTTGAGTCTTCTTCTCCTCTGGAGGCTGCACCAAAATCCTGCTGCTTTTGTTGAGGCGTGGAATGTCACTTATCTCAACAGCCAAAAACAGAGCAGGGTACCAGGAGCGCTCCAAGAGCACTTTGGGGGGAAAAAAATTCACCAGAAAGTGCAGTTGGGTCCTTCCCAATGTTCTCTGATCTGAAGCACTTTGCTGTTTGACCAGCCCGTGGAAGAGTTTCCATGCTCAGCCCTCAGTGGAGCAGGAGACCTGATCCATCCAGCACATCCCTTTAAACCAAGCCTCTGCCATCTGTTTCAACCTCTAATTACAAATGCAAAATAACACAATTCGCAATTGCATCATAAAAAAGTAAAATATAAGTGATTTAAATGCATGTGTGTGTTCCTTATGCAAGGCAACATTCATCTGTTATGTTTTACTGTCTTTTAGAAACAACTCCAGGGTGAAATCTTTCTTTGTGGAGGGAAGAAAAATTATTTCATTGCAGGAAGACAGTTTTTGGAAGGTGTTCTTCCAGGTTATATTGCACTTTATATATTTGCCTCCTTTAAAATTCTCTTTCTTCTGCTGAAATAGCAGCACTGATGGGATGGGTGGTTTGTCCAGATCACTCTGTTGTCTTCCAACACAGAGCTTGGGGAATCCTTTTGCTGACCAGGCTCTTTCCTGGATTCCCAAATCATCAGCCACGTGCTATTGCTGCTTCTTCCTTTTTATAGATCTGTATTTATTATGTCATTGTGTTTACAGGGTTTTTCTTTTAACTTACAGATGGACAATTCCATCCAGTTCATCTCCTTCCCAAAACAAAGAGTTGTTTTAAAAGCAGCCTTTAGTTATCCCATCATGGAGCTCTTCTAGTTTTCCCATGCTGGGAGACAACATCATCTATGTACCCAGTTAAACTCAGAAATAATTGCATTAATTATGGTGTGCAGATTTATGTTTAAGCTGTCTGTAAAATTCCATTATCTAGCATGTGCATGCTTAATTTTTGATTTCCCTCAGAATTTTCATTTCTGTTCACCAGCCACATTTCTCAGTCTGGAATAGACATCTTGGATTTCTCAACATCTTTTTGGCACTGAAATGGGCCAAATCAAACGTCCTGTGCTCTGTAGACCTCCCACTTTTCTCCATCCACTCCTTTACCAGAGATGACACCTCACTCTGTGAGAAGAGCAAACTAAAACTTTCTTCCTGAGGAGAAATTATTCCCAGTGAGCAGCAACTGGGCAGCATCAGAGTGGCTTTCTGATCTCAGGTTTCCTGGTGAGCAATGAGTACTTTAAATGCAGCATTTTATGAATTTGTGAGCTCTAAACCGTTTGGAGGCTTTCTGGAGAGCAGAGCCCAGGCCCTGTGATGTGTCACAGCGCGGGCTGTCCCTGGACCCTACACACAGCTCTCAGTCCTGGGCTTTGTCCTCCCTTCCCTTCCCCTCCTCTCCTCTCCAACCTCCTTAAAATAAGGGTCCAATATATCAAGGGATTGAACCTCATGGGTTTCAAATGGGAGCTGAAGAATTTGTTTTCACTCTGATGTGAAAGGAACAATTAGCAAGGGCACAGCCCCTTCTCATCAATGGGAGACTTTTCAATTTCCTTGAAAGGCTTTGGACCAGGATCTAAAAGAGCAAAGACTTACTCCCAACAAAGATGCCTGAATAGGGATGGAGAACTGTTAATCAGACACTCCTGGCACGCTGGATGCTAAAACAAAACCATCAGCACACGTCCTGCCTTCCCTCCAGCCTTGCCATGGGCAGAGGGATGATTTTACCACCAGGAATCCTGAGGGATAACTGGTGGTTGTTAATTGTCACTGCTCACTTCTAGTTAGAGGGTAACAAGTGCAGTTTGTTCAGTCTCATGGCAAATATCTCGAGGGTCCCTCTGGGAAGCTGTGGGAAGTGGGAGAGTGAAGAGCCAGTGGATGGAGGAGGAGGAGGGGGATGAAGGGAGCACAGCCAGGTCAGGGTGGGGCTCTGCTGCTCCTCACTGGGCTTTGGGAGGGCAGTGAGGCTGAGGATGCTCCGTCACCCTTGGTCTTTTGTTTGGTAGGCATGGAACTGAAAACACTTCTACAGCTGTGGTTTCAATTCTGATGAGGCAGGGAGGTAGTGAGAGGGGTGTCAGGAGCTATGTTTTGGGAATATTTTACTTTATTATGTTGTCGTCTCTGCCAGTTTTCCAATTTTAGGCAACCTGGTTGTTCAGAAGCCTTTTGGAGTTGTCTATTTCTCTCTTTTTTTTTCCTTCCAGTCAGCTGCACTTTGATTTTCTTATCAGGTTGTTATGGCTCCATGGACTTTTTATCAAGCTTTGCAACTGAACACTGGGATTTTTTTGTTTGTAGTTTTTTGGGCTGTTTTTTCCCTGTATATAATTTGCCTTTGAAGTTGCCAGGGAACAATTTTGTTCGGCAAAACAACAAATCCACCCATATTATGAATTAGTTTTTATTTGGAGAAAATAGAGGTGCAGATGCACCAAGATGAAGTTATTTGGCAACAAGAGATTTTTGGGTATATTCCCTTTGGACTGACATAATCCCGATGGAACAACTGCTAAAAAGAATTTATTTTAAAATAATGTGACCTGTGCTTAAAAGAAACTGGCCTCAGATAGCCCAGTAAGTTGCTTTTTCCCAGGCTTGCTTATTGTTTTATTTAAAAGCTTGTTCAGAACAGAGCCATTAACTGGTCATAGTCACTAATTGTGAGCTTGTCTTTTCTTTGGCTTAAAAAGGCTTTGGATGGAGGTCAAAAAGAAAAGGAATGGAATAGGCAATTTTAAATTGCCAATTTTTCTCATTTTAATATCAGAATTGTTTGGCTTGCTCATGTTATGCAGATGAGGCTGTGGTACCAGAGCCCAAACCCCTGGGAGTGTCCAAAATCCCAGGATCCAGCCCAGGGCTTTCTCTTATGGGCTGAGGGAAAGACACTGGGGCTTGTTCTTCATCGTTTCATTCCTTTTCTATTTCTCTGCTTTGCCTGAGCATGATATGCTGGTGATGCTGCTTTATTTTGTGCGATAGAAAATGTCACCATTTTCTAAAACATCATCAGTGTTTTCTTAGCTTTCATGCAAATGCTGAGCAATAGTTGGTTTAAGCAAGTCTCCTTCCAGCTGGGTACTTTTTGGTTTTTTGGTTTTTTTTTCCTTTGGACCCAAGTAGTCCAAAAATAGGGGTTTTTTTAAAGATCTGGAAACTGTGAGGAGCTTTATTGCCATTGCTGTTTCAAATCAGTGCTATAGATTTTCTTGGGAGGAAATGCAACAAAATATTTGTTGGAATCTTTCTATTACAACCATCAGTCTTGAATCTCCAAAGCGTTGTGCATCATAAGTTAGACTGCAGTTTGGTTGTGTTTATCTGATTGTATTTTTAGGAACGTGGTTAGGTGTCACAAGTGGCATTTGAAATCACAATGAAGGTTAAATGGTGGTGCTTTACCAGGCAGGTCTCCACCCAAATTTGCTGCACAAACCTGGCTTGGGTAAATCCCATTATTTTTATTTTTGACAAATACATAGAAAATTATTTTATTTTTCAGAAATCCATATAGCTTTGGACCAGCCAGTAAATGAAATATTTTCTAGCATTACATTATTTTTTTTTCCCTAAAAGCACTATTTCTGTTAGTTGGAGAATCCTGCTGCCTACCAGAATGTGAAAATAGGTTTCATTCAATTAATGAACTGGAAACAGGAAGACATTACATAGTAAATGAGGTTTACATATGATAATGTTGGATTTGTCATGTAAACGATTGCTTCCTTTCAGCTCCCTGAAAGGACTAAATTTTGCTTTTGTACAGATTGTACAATGCTAATAAAAAGAGAAGGCTCTATGGAAAGTATAACAATAAACTATATCTATAATTCTAATGTTCAGGAGAAAAAAAGGACGATGATATTTTAATACACAAGTAGATCAGAGGTGGGAAGTGGTGTCAGAAACTAAAGGCTCAATCACAGCTTAGCAACAGATTCCATAGGCAGAGCAGAGAAATGGAGGGACAGGCTTTAGGCTGAAGGAAGGGAGGTTTAAATGGGATATTGGGAATAAATTCTGCCCTGTGAGGGAGGTAAGGCCCTGGCACAGGTGCCCAGAGAAGCTGTGGCTGTCCCTGGATCCCTGGAAATGTCCAAGGCCAGGTTGGATGAGGCTTGGAGCACCCTGGGACATGGCAGGGGTGGGAAGGGATGGGATGGGATGGGGTGGGATTTATCCTCCCTCCCATCCCAAACTTTTGGCTGGGAACCAAGCAAGCAGGCAGGATTTTTCTCAGGCTGCTTGAGCTTTGCTCTCAGGCTTCTCAAGGACAGGAACCCAAAACAAAAATTACAGTAATTTTGACTAAAATTTTGATCAGAACCCAGAAGTGCACCTTACAATCCTGTGCGCCTTATATATGGACAAAGTCCAGAAATTTGCCAACCCGGAAGTGCTAGCCATGAGTGCCAGGGGCGGGCGGGAGTGCCGGGGCCCACGGCACGGGGAGGGCGCCTGGGGCTGCGTTTAAAGGCTGCGCTGATCCGTGAAAAATGTTTGCAAATTGAGCAGCTGCCAGTAAGCCCTGCAATTGCGCCATTCCCTTACTAATTCATTACTTTGTTGTGCACGGATCCTCGCTGCAAAAAAAACCTGCGCCTTATAGTCCGGTGTGCCTTATAGTTGTGAATTTTACTGTACACACACCAGCAGCATACGTGACTTTAGTCGCGGGGTGTGTTTCTAATGGGGTGTCTTCTCCTCTGCCCAATGAACTTTCTCTAAATTGTTTTGCACAATGCATACTATTTAACCCTATTATTTCCTTGAATGAATGCTCTTTCTTGCTCTTGTAAGAAAGTCGCCATGTTGCTGTGCCTTTCAATCCTCAGAGCCACAAACAGTAACAACAAACCATTCTGTATTTCCATGGGTCTTACTTCATTCCTCACCATTTTTGCTGCTCCCAGCTGGACTTCGTTAAATTCTTTCCAGTTTCTTTGCACCTTTTTTGAAACCATGAGCTCAGGACAGGACACAACACCCCAGCTCAACTATGGTGGGGGAATTACCACCATGGTCTCATGTAGGATGCTCCTGTTAACAAACCCCTGAAATTAATTTTCTGGAGCAGTTTTACTCCTTTGTTTGATGTGGAGCTCGTAGGCCACTATAAATTTGAATGTGTAATGGAGTTCCCTTACTGGCAATTTCCCATTTGCATCTGATTTCTCCTCTCTAAGTGTAACATTTTACACTTGGCTTTATTGAATTTCATCTTAATTTCAGGCCATCACTCCAAACTGTTAATATCTTTTCAGGTTTTGATCCAGACCTCCCAAGGGTTCCCACCATCCCAGCTCCTCAACATTGCAAATTTTATAAATGTAATCTCTTTTCCCTTTAACTGAGTCATTATGAAAATATTGAACAGAGCAGGAGCAAGGACAGATCCCTGAGGAATTTCACCTGAAGCTTCCTCCCCCTTTGACAGTGAACCATTGACAGCTACTCCTTGAAAGCAGTTTTTCAGCCAATTGTTCCCTCCACCTCATGGTAATTTTATCTAGTTCTAGACCATATTTTCTTGTTTTATTATAAGAATGTCATGTGGAACAGTATCAAGAAGCTTACTAATAAGAAGATGTATCACATCAACTCTGTCTCCTTTATCCACAAGGCCAGTTATCCCGTCAAAATTAAATTGGAGGGCTCTGTGCAGGAGACTTCTTTTTAATCAAGCCTTTTGAGTTATGACCCCTGCAATATTACATAAATTTTTCAGGAATAACAAACAAGCTGGGTGTTTTTTCTAGGCTACCACTGTAAAGCAGTTTGCTTGTTTGTTGTTTTTTTAAATAATCTGATGATGTGAGATTAACAATAATGGTCTGAAAGCCAAAAGCCATTATCTGACTGTTACTAAAGACAAAAATTAGGGTGGGAGCAACAAGGTTTCCTCCATAATAGTGTTTTCTTCATTTCAAGCTGATCAGTAGGAAGTGGATTTAGAAGTGCTTTAAATCATTTCACATCATTTACTGGTAATCTAACCAGCATGAACTGCATGTACCCTAAGTGCTGATTTTTTAAAAAGCATAAGAGGAAGAGCAAAAGAACTTTTTATTCTAAGTCATTCTGTAATTTACACATTTTTGTATCAGCCCACTTACTAGTGCCATACATAAGTGTTTCCTCTGAACAGATTTAATTTTTAATTTTCCTGAATCAGTGTTAACCAGGAAAAAGGTAATTGTTGTCAAGAGTATTCAAACTGTCAGAATATCATTCAATCTAAAAGCTGTTAGAATCTGTGCAAAAGTAATTACTGAAACTCTATTCAACTGTAATAATAACCTGCCACTGATGACAGCAATTACTGGGGAAAGTGTAATAGAAATCAAAGGCGCATTTTTCTCTGACAAGTACATTTCTAACTAAGGTTTACATTGGTTGAATAGTGTTGACAATGATGATGTGCTGTATCACTCTTAATCACGGCTGGCATGATGTTACAGTTCGAGCTGCTCGTGCTAGAGGGGGACTAATTGTGTGCTTCAGCTGACACTGTCCGTGCTCCCTGAGCCTGGGAAGGGAGGTGAGGGATGAGCAGAGTGCCAGGGTGGTGCCTCACTGCCTGAATTCCACCCTTCCTAAGGCAGGGTGTAAGCTGAGTTTAACAGAAAAGCTTCAAGTAGGATTGGGATGAACGATCTTAGGTGAAGTTTGGGTATTAAAAACCACAGAGGAGTGGGAAGGAGCAGGGTGGCAGGAGTCAGCCACTCCTGGCTGGTAAAGATCATTCAAAGTCCTTCCCCACAGCTTTACCTCCCTTTGAGGTCCAGCTGAATCAGGACAAGGTGGTTCTTCAGTGCCTCAAGTTGCTAAGAAGTCACTGGAGAAAAGAGTGGCTGTCATTGTCAGGTCTCAGTGCTGCTCCTTCCTCAGACAAAACCCACAAGGTGCCAGCAGGGATGATTGCCCTGGCTCTGGGGGAATTGTCTTAAGAGAAGATCTGGTCTGGCTTGGTGCATTTTTTGGAGAGGGAGGAAGAAAGGACATCCTTCTTGACAGCATTTATCCCTCTCTTGTTGGTTTTGCTCACTTTTTCAGCAGCTGCTGAGACGTTTCTTCCACTTCATTTCCCCACTGTGAGAACTCTTCAGGAGCAGCTGTTTCAGAATAATCCACCCAGAAATCTGGTTCAGCTCCCCATATTCAATGTCCTTTCAACAACCCCAGTGTCTGAGAAGGAGCTCAGAAAAAGCATCCCTTGGAAGCAATCCTGGGGAAGGCATCCAGGGTGCCACACGTGTTGATCCTGCCCAGTCATCTCCAAGATTTAGTTTAAAGCATCACAGACATTCATTTGAGCAGTTTTTGCTTCCTTTGGGTCCATCAGAAAAACTTTAAGAATGGAACTCATGCAGGGGATGAAGTGCAGATCTGGGGCAAAGCCACTGAGAGCAGCTTCAGGTGCACCAATGGCAAATTTTTCATGCAGGAAATTGGCTTCAATGGATTTTTACAGAGTGGAAGAAACAAGGAAAATTGAGTGACATTGTGCACTTAATCACATTTATCTTGCCAGGGCTGTGCTGTTCTTCACACAATTCCACAGTCCGTAGGCTCACAGTCACTACAGAGGCCAAAAGTTCTCATTATTTCATGGCACATCCAGCTATTTCCACCATGAGACTCAGCAGGAAAACACAGTGTGGAATCTGGATGTGGACTAGAGAGAGAATTAAACATTCCTTGTGTGGTCACCAGACAGGTTCTATCCATTAAAGGTAATCCAAACTGTGTGCAGAATGTTTAACACTTCCAGGAGATTTTAGAAATGAGTTTTAGGTGGTGCCACATCCCAGCAGAATCACTGACTGTCCCTGCAATCCAATTTCCCCCAAGGCATCTCTGAGCTTTTACAAGCCCCTCACACACACTTAAAGTCTGAGTAGTCCCTGTAGGCTCCTTGGATGACCTTGTGGACTTAAACATATCCCTAATTTTTCATGGAATGGGGCCTTGCTTGGCTCCAAATAGGAGGCTGCCAGAGGAGTTCATTCCATCATTCTACTTATTGCTCTAATTGCCTGTTTATGTTTTCTGACAGCCAACACTACCCAATAATTTTTATAAACAGAAGCTCTTTCACAAAATCTACTCAATAAAAGTCACAGCTCTTGAAAACCAAACTGATTTTAGAGGAAAACTTGATGTTTCCCTTCTGATTTTCCCATTGATGTTGCATCAGGCTGGGTCCCTGGTGCTCTGTTACCATGTGGCTCTCTTTTATTATAACAACAATAATGCAATTCAGCTGCAAGCGTGTGGCAAAACACTCCTGGATTTTGTGCACACCTTATTAATTATCCTAACTGCAAAATGATGGGGTCTTTGACAATCATTTCTATAAACTCTTTGGGTTTCTCACGTGATGGACTACCTGAATGGAGCTGGAGCTTGCCTGGTTTAGTGAGCAGCTGAGGGTTTTGTGGAGCCAGGGCTGCTTATGGACCTCATGCTGCTCAGCCCTTGCATCTCCAAGCCCTTTGTTGAAATAAAACATGAGAATAAAACCAAAACCACGCCAGAGCCTCCTCCCTGCTCAGAGTTTTTTACCCAAGGGAAGAACAACTAAGGCACATCTGGATGAGGTGAGGGAAGAGCCTGAGCAGGATCTGTGCTCAGCATTGATTTTTTTTTTTTGGGAAAGTGCAGCCACAGCAAGGTGTCCCAGGCACTGTGCCATGCTGAGGGTTTCCACAGGGCTCTTTCCATGGGGTGAAATCACCAGGCAAAGCAAGGCACCCACAATTGTCACTCTGGGGGTGACACTGGGTGTGAGCACTAGCTCTTTATGGGGTGACAGGAGAGCAGAGAGAGTTGGGAAGTCTGATTTCTTAGAACTTGTGTGCTTGGGCCATTGGCACTTCCATGTCCAGGTGGAGAGGTGAGCAGGGGTTTGTGTGGCTTAGGATAGAAGCTGAATTATGATGGATTTGTGACTTCTCCCATGTAAATTTGCCTGGGAATTTAGGGACATTATTCCTGATGGTTTCCCCTCTGCCCGTTTGCCTTTCCAACATCACTCTTTTAACAACTCCCCATCACCAAGAGCTTGGATATGATCAACCAGGTGCCCCCTGATAAAAACAAAAAGCCAAATACTTGTCTTTTATGGCATGTCCTTAAAGGTCCTTATTTTAAATCTTTCCCCTGAAAACCTGACAGCCACATATTTATTATTTTTAAAAGAGAGTGAGATGAATGGAGATCTTATAGATAACATAAAGAAATATCAGTACCTGTCTTAGAGATGCAGCATTGCCATCTTCTCCTGCTGTGACCACCTCCAAGGGACAATTGTGGGGATGGTGGTGTCCGGGGATGGGATTCCAGGGGTGGCAGTAAGGACAACATCTGCCTGGAATATTTCTGCCTGCCTGCATAACCATGCACAGCTTTCGATTGTTCCAGGAGTCACTCAAGCGTATAATGGAGTTTCAATGAGTTCAAACCTCCTGTTTTAGATGGTGTTTTAGTGAGTTGTTTTTCTGCCTCAGCACAGATCAGAATTTCCCCCCCCAACGCATGGAGGGGGTGTGAAGAAAATCTTGGATTTTAAATGTTGACTGTGCAGGTGTGTTGTGAATTTTAAACTGTGGGGGAAAAAAAGTATTGCCTACAATGCACCTTTGATATCTGCTTAATGCCCTCTGTGTGTGCTCAGAAATAACCTTGGGCCTCAAACACCTCTTGCCATGCCCAGATCTGCATCCACAGGTGGAATTGCAGCCTGGTGCAAAGGAACTCGTGAGCAGAGCCAGGGAATGGCAGTGCCAGACAGGTTTTGTACCCTGGAGTGTCACCTGGGAATTTGTTTGCAGATTCACAATGGCGCTTCAAGGATTCTACTCAGCTTTGCTGGGATCACATGCACAGTCATGGGCAGAGATGCTGGATCTAAAGAATCCTGTTTCCAGAGCCTGTGTCGTGTCCTCTGAGTCAGGTGCAATGCAGAAATTGCAAAAAATTCATCATTCAGGAAAAAAAAACCCTCAGAAAAAGAAATTCAGAAATCCATATTAAGGATGAAAAAAATATTTAAAATAATGCAAAGACTGGTTTTGGACCTTTGTTGCAGCAAGTATTTTTATATAAGTACACAAACAATTGGGAACACGGTTTGTGTGCCAGCTGAGGGAAAATCCAGTGGGATTTTCATGCCAGCCTCCCTCTCCAGCCTGCTGGTCCAGGGCTGTGTGCTCACACTCCTAATTCCTCTCAGCCAGGTTGGCTTAAACTGTTTGAATTACTGGTCCCAGCGACCCCAGCTGATTTTTTTTTATTATTATTTTTTTTTCCTGCCTGGAGAGAATTAAAGTGCTCATTTGAACTGCTTTGCCAACAGATCTGTTCAAAACCTGCAGCAAGCGGCTTTTAATGAGCAGCTGGGGGAGCGACTCCTTCCCGGCACAGGCTGCTCCTAAAGAACCCAGCCATGCATATCCTTAAGACATTTGAAGAGATGCGCATTTTCCTGTCCTTAAATCACAGGAAAAGTGACTTCAGGTGTTGCAGCACTGGAATTCGCTGGAATTCCTGCAGCCCGTGCCCGTCATTAGCGCATCCTTTCATCATCAAGGGAGGGTTTGCATCCCTTTGGGAAGCCAGCAGGACAGAGCTGAGCACATCAGTCCTGCTGCTTAATTAGATCCCAAAATCTCCAAGTAAAAATCAAGTGATGCTTTAACCAATTCTTGTATAATTGCTGCCTTGGTTGGTTTTATTTTATTTTTTTTTTTTCTGGATGATTTTCAACCTGGATTTAGGAGATAAAATCAATTGTGCACTTAATATAAATGTGTAAATAACCTTATCTCTGCACAGCAATAATTTAGGCAGCTGTTAAATCATAGGAACACCTTTGGAAGTGAAGTGAGTGTTTAAAGGCTTGCTCAAGTAGAGATCTAACATTAAAAGGTATCATAAGTCTTAAAATGTAATTTAAGTAGATGGGTGTTCCCCCTAATGACTGTGATAAGATCAGTGAGGAAGGCAGTGGCAACGTGTGTCAGATGCAGTGGTGGCTTTGGAGAGTGCAGGGATGGATTAGAAATTTCCCATCTCTTATTTTCCTTTTTCATGCACATCAAAAGGGAATCTCATCCTTTTCCTCAGGTGAGAAAATGAAAGGGCTGCTCCCCAAACAGCTGCCCGCAAATGTTCAGCTTCTTTCTGGGCATTTGGTCACTAGAAGAAAAAGTTTATCTGGTGGGCAGATGTTTGAGAGACTTTTCTAAGCTTTATCAGAGGGGGAAAAAAGCTTCTTAAAAAAAGAATAAGCTTGCTAAGGGCTATATGATGCAGGGTGGTTTATTAGCCATTGTTCTGGTGTATGAGCCAGCATTCTGCCTTAATCCATGCAGAGCAGCAAGTTCCTGTGGCTTGGGAATCACAGACCTGGGCTGTTTGTCTTCTCTCTGGAGGACAGCATCCCATTATTGTCACACTCCCTGGGTATGTTTAATGTGAGCAGGATACAAGTACTTAAAAAAAAAAAAAAGTCTCTTTAGTGGTACTCTCTGCATTTTTATTCCTGAATATTAAGTCCCAATTTTTATAGCCTTAGCTCAATCTGGGGCTTCATAAAACACCATAAATTGGAGCTTAGCTTTACAGGCAAGCAAGATGATTTGATAAGCATGGGATTGCCCCTACTGCATCAAATCACATTTCTTCTCTGAGTATCCTGAAGCCCTCAGTTATGGCTCTGGCTCAGTAGCCAGTCAGGAGATAGAAGAAGCCCTGTGCAATTAACTCTTTGCATCTTGGTGGGGTTTTTTTTAATTTTTTTTCTTTTTTTCCAAGGGGAAGGAATGAGAAAAGTTGTTTCACCAGGTATTTTCTTCCAATTTTACCTCATAGCAGAGACAGCTAAGTGCAACCTCTTGTCAGCAGAGCCATTATCTATAATTTACATGCAGGAAGCAACAAAGTTTTAGGGTGAAATGGCTCCAAACCCAGGAACCTCTGCCCATTCCATCATCCAGCCCTGCAAGCACAGGAGCTGTGTCAGTGACAGTATTAAGGGCTATTAAACTGGCTTTGATGTATTGCTGGGGTTTTGGATGATTTTCTAGTTTTTATTATTCCTCTGACTATCATTTGCTATTTTTAAATGGAATCTGCTATTATGGGATACAAGGAGCCTGTCCTTCAGAGGAGACTCTGCTCCAGCAGCCCCTGTGCTCACTGCTGGTGTGTGTAGAGGGGACATAGATGTTCCCCTGGAATTTGGGGGTCACAAGCATCCTTTGTACAATTTATCATCCACGAAGACTCTCCGGAGGCTGGGAACAGGCACAGGAGCTGCACATGAAATGGCTCAGCCCCTGGAGCTGCAGGGGTTGGGCTCAGGACAGGTCTCAATCAGTGCCACCAAACTGGCTGTGCCCCAGCTGGCAGGACAGCTCTCCCCTTGGTTCAACATTACCGGAACTTCACAACTATAAGGCGCACTGGACTATAAGGCGCACCTTTTTTTTTTTTTTTGCAGCGAGGATCTGCGCACAACAAAGTAATGAATTAGTAACGGAATGGCGCCATCGCGGGGTTTACTGGCAGCTGCTCAATTTGCAAACATTTTTCACGGATCGGCTCAGCCTTTAAATGCAGCCCCAGGCGCCCTCCCCGTGCCGTGGGCCCTGGCACTCCTGCCCACCCCTGGCGCCGGCAGCTGCAGCTCTCGCAGCTCACACTTCCAGGTTGGCAATTTCCGAACTTTGTCCATATATAAGGTGCACTGGATTATAAGGCGCACTTCCTGGTTTTGATTAAAATTTTAGCCAAGAGGGTGGGCTTATAGTCGTTACATTACTGTATTCTCTTTAAACTTCCCTCTCCATCTGTGGTCAGGCAGCACTCGCTCGGCTACAGGTCCTTCATGGGACTGCAGCAAGAGGTTTTCATGGAATTACAGGATCACAGGCTGGTTTGGGTTGGAAGGCACCTGAAAGACCAAATGAGTTTTTGAGATGTTTTTCTTCAAAGCCTTGCAGAGTTTTGGATTCACAGAATCAGAGAATATCCTGAACTGAGACCCTCAGGGACCAGGGAGTCCAACACCTGGCTGATTTTAAGGCTAATTCAATACCTGGGTGGCAGGTACTGCCGAGAAAAACAATGAGATTGTTGAGAAAAGAATAGTATTTAATGAGCACTGAAATGTATTATTCCCTTTTTAACAGAGCTGCCTAAAAACTATTGATTTTGCTGCCCACAGATTTCTAATAATAAAAAATTTAAAGCCTTGCTATCATTCCCCCAAATCAGGTTTATTTCCAACATGAGTGAACTCAGAAATTCTTCAGTTAGAACTATGGGAATTGGATCCTCCAAATTAACAAATTCCTCTTCCAATCTAACAAATTGTTGTGTTCATCTGCACCCTCACCCTGGGAGCTGGCATTGCTTGGTGAGAAAACCCAAATCTGGTTTGTCTTGGTGTTCAGCTGCTTTTCCTCTTCCCTCTGGCTCAGCCACCTCAATGAACCCCTCCCAATGCATAGTTATTTTTCATAACTCAATTTATAAATATTTTTTTATCAAAGTTAGCAGTAATAATTTGTTTTATCCTTGCCTGTCACTCTAGTTAACCGGAGGTTAAACTTCTTAAGCCAAATCTGGGCTGACAAGTCTTTCCATGCAACATCAAGGCTCCTCACCTGGCCCTTGAGCTCTGCTGTTACAGCTACATCTGTGTTCATTTTTACTGATAATTTGGCTTTTTTTTGTCTTCATTTCACCACTGATAAGACGCTCACAAAGACTTCTGGCCAAGCTGCTGCTTTTCCTTGCAGCAGGGTTATCCAGTGTATTGCTGGCAGCGCCTTTAGGGGGAAATATATAAGTTTGAAACCAAGCTTCCAAAAAAACAAACAGCACTTCTGATTAGGATCTCATATTGTTATCCTTCCTGCTTCATTTGTTTTCCAGATGGGCGAAATAAAGGTCAACAACCCTAGGGCAACGAGCTGATTTGAAAGAAATGTGATTTCTGAAAGGGAAATTTGCAAAAAATAGCCATAACCAAGAAATGAGAAACATTTTAAGAAATTGGCAGTTCAGACTAATCTTCCCCGTAGTTTATCTTGGTGAGCTGGTGATATTTTATTGTCCATGCAAATGTGCTGATAATCTAGTCCTGCTCTTCTTGTGGCACTTGAAAATCACCTTTCTTTCTTGGAATTGGGGTGTGAGTGTGGCCATGAAGGAGGAGATAAAGAGGGCCACCATGCCCTGAGCTGAACACGAGGCACATGGAAGTTTTCCTGGAGGGAGAAGCCGGAGCTGCCACGTCCCCAGGTGGGCTGGGAGCTGCTCTGCCAGCATCCATCCCCTGCAGCATCCCAGGACAGAGAGGTGGAGACTTCAGAGGGCTCTTAGGATGCTGTTTATTGCAGGGATGAGGTTACAGCCATTGTAGGTTGTGGGTGAGCCTAGAGCTGCTTGTCGGGGAGGATGAAACAGGAAAACCTTATAAATACGATTGCCTGGCAGAAGATTTTGAGAATATGGAAACTATCAGTGAGATTGAAATGAAAGCCATCTTTGAGATACCAAACCTTAGCTACTAAATAACCAGAAAACAATAGTATGGCCAGCTGAAAGTGATCCTTGATTGAACAAGTCCCTCTGCTTGGGTCAGAGAAGACCCTGCTGGCTTGGCAGAAGGGCTCTAAAGAGGAGTTTTTAGGATTTAAAGTGTAACACAGTATGGTAATGCAATGATTCTTATAGGCTGTATGTAAATGCTGTAGGGTTTGTATCTTGTATTAGATTGGTTAGTGAAAATTAGAATATTCAATACAGAAGAAGATTTATTGTATTGTAATGGGAACCTTGCTCTCTGAGCTCTTTCTCTCACCCCTTGCTCTATTACCCCTCATTCTATCACTGCCCTGCTCCAAGCTGCAGCTGGCAGCTCCAGGCAGGGCCCTTCCACCCACGCCCTTTGCAATAAACCACAAGTTCCAGACTGGTTTTAGAGATATCTCTGTCTGTCCCAACCCTCCTGCCCACCGTCGTCTCCTACAGCTGCTGCCTAAGGCAAGCCCTGTGTCCCAAAGCTCTGTTCCATTCATGTTACAAAGCATTTTATTTTTTCTTTGCTGTGCATCTTATTACATAACAACCAATCAATACCTTTACTATCACCCATAGCCTATCCTAACTATAACATTACTATATTCATGTTACTATTTTCCAATCACAAAAGGTCATTATGTTACAGTTTAAGTTAGAAGTTTTTCAGTTCTCTTGCAGTGGGAAATTCTGAGATCTTTTCTCGACTTGCAACATTGGTTTACTTGTTTGCCTGTGAAAATCTTTTTGCTTGGTAAAAACATGGTTTTTTTGAGGTGGATTTATCCTTTGCTCAGAATCATAAAAGCCCCTTTCAACTCACTTGCTCTTTGCCTTCTTATTTACTGAGTAAGACTGTCTCAGCAATTCTTTTCTTCTATATCAAAACTTGTTATTATTTATATTCCTTCTTCAGATTCTACATTTAAAGATCTTTCTGTTATACACATATATCTGTGAGACCTTCCTGTCAAACCCTTATCCTTCCCAGCGCTGCATCCTGGCTCGGGCAGCGCTTCCAGGAGCTCTCCCGCATCCCTCCCGGAGCATCCATCCCTCCTTCTCCATGCCTGCATCCCGGGAGAGCCTCCTCCCAAAATCGGGGTCATGTCTCCCTCTAGGGGCTCGCGACGAGGATGAAACCCCCCCTTCCCCTGCCAGAGTGTGCTGAGAAAAGGTGTTTCAGCTTCCTGGGGACACAGACCCTGCGTGCCCGTGGAAAATACGGATTAAAAGTTATATTTTAATAACGTTCTCTGGAAGAAATTTACTTCCTACCCCCTCTCAGGGCGAGGAGGAGGCTGAACTCTAAGGCAGGATGGAGATGGTTTTGTCTTTGTCCCCAGCCTGGCAGTGGTGACAGTGGTGGCACTGGGTGCCCGTCCCCCTCCTCTGCAGCACCCTCAGGCATTTTGGAGGTGGCTGCTGGGCAGAGATGCTCTCCCAGAGGAGCTGCTGGCTGCTCTGCTGGTCACTCATGCAGCTGTAGGGCAAGGACAGGGATGGGGACACAGACGTGGTCCACAGAGCTGACAGCAAAAAAAGAAAATCAGGTGGAGCACCAGGATTGTATTTCAATTTTTGCTGAAATGGGAAACCAGAAGTGTTTAATTGCCGTGACGCAGCATTTAAACATAACTCATCGTGATGAATTTTGAGTTTCCAGTTTAGTTTGATGCCTTCGTGGACTTTCAGGCTAGTTTGTGTTTTCTGTTTTTCCAGTAACAAGAGCAGTGGGAATTTCCCCCTGTTTAGTGGCCAGGCAGGCGTGATAATCATTCTGTGCCACTGTTGACCTGATATTGATCTGAGAGACTGGGAAGAAAAGAAGTCTAATAAATAAATATAAATCAATAAATTCAATCAAAATATAAAGGATGGTCTTCCAAGAGGCACAAGTGGGAATTGCAGGGATTGAAAGGCAGCCCATGTAATCTGAATGACTCGGCTGATTTCGTGTGAGAAATCAAGTACAGCTCTCAAAGATCTCGTTTTACTTCGAGGACACAGAGATTCATTTTCCAATTCTAATATTCCAAAATTTAGGCTGAGGCTTCCTCAGAGTCAGCTGAGAGCTGGGATGAGTCATGTTCTGGGGGAGGGTGTTCTTTAGAGGCACACATCATCGCCTGGGACGTCAGTGCCCAATTTTTAGCTGGCCCAAGTTAGGTGCAGTTCATCTCATCCCTCTCCACAATCCCTTCGTGGGCCCTTGCAGCCTCTTTACCTCAGCAATTATTTACATTTTGATTATTTCCCATTGCCCAAAACGAATTCATCTCTTAAACAATGGCTTTTCACTCAGCAAAACCAAGGATCTCTATAAAGATGTAGCAGTGTTGCTGAGAAATAATTAAAAAATTTCTCTAAGAGCCCAGACCAATTTGAATACCATTTTTCTCTGCTCCACTGCAGTGTAAATCAGGAACAGCTCCTGAACCCCCAGCTTGAGTACCAAAGGCTTGGTTGCAGTTTGTGTAACACTGACAAGACTTTGCCTCCTGCAGGATGAAATCACTGATGAAACCAGGATATGTCAGATAGACTTATATAATTAGCAGTTGGTTGTTTATATTGGCCCTAATTAGGGGTAGGAGCTAGATGATCTTTAAGGTCCCTTCCTACCCAAACTTAAAATGAAATTGGAGGATTTGGGTGATTTGGGGCTTGAGGATTTTCACGGGGTCAGATTTGGGGATGTGCAAAATGATAATGAGGATAAGCCAGAGAGAAGGATGCTGGCATTGCTTTAGGGATGCAAAATGATTTTAAATGGTTTGAAATTCTTATGCTTAGTTACAGCAATTCAGGGTCAGATGTAATGAGAGGTTTAGTATCTAAACTTGGCTCAGTATCTAAACTGGGCTGTCCCACCTGATTTGACATTGGCACTGAGGCCACACAAGGCCAGTGCTGGGTGTCAGCATGGCAAGAGAACCCTTGTGGTCCCTTAGACCCATCAGGGACAGAATCAGCCTCTGATTTCAGTGGCAACAGAGACCCTGCGACTGGAGGGAAGTGGCCTGAGTTCAGCTGTCTCTGGTGGTGTTTTGTGGCTGCTGTGGGTGCTGGCTCAGATTTTCTGCTGATTATGCTGGAGCAATATTGCAAGGAATTTATGCATAATGGACATAAATCTCACTCTACGAGCCACCTGAGAGGCAAGAAAAATGTTCTCTGTCAAGGATCTGCACACAGAAATACATTAACCAGGAGCTCACCGCTGAGCAGGAGCTCCAGCTCTGAATGCAGGTTTGGGGGAATAATGAAGAATAAAATTAGTGCTTTGGTAATGCATTAAGCCTTTTGGGGGAGTTTCACTGGCAGCTTTTTACAGCCTGGAAGGATAAATGGTGCTGATAATAAATTTTGCTAACTTTTAAAGCCCTCTTCCAGAGGAAGATGCAGAAAGATCTTCCTGCAGATTGTGGAGAGGGAAGAGCTGGGACTGCAGACCTCTGTGGGAGCTTCCAAGGAGCAAAACATGCTGGGAAAGAGCTGCCTGCCAGGGTGGGAGGATTTCTGCTGGGTGGGATGGAGGGTTGGGCACACCTGACTCACAATCCTGCCCAGGGAACGAGCGGAGCTAGTTGTGGAATGTCATCATTAACTTGGCCCAGCCACGGTTCCTGTCAGAGCAGGGATTCTGTGGCTTCTCATCCTCCCTTCTGCCAGGATGTTCTGTCAGAGGCTGAAAGCTCTGATTGGTGCTGATAAAATGAGCTCAAAGCCAAACCCACAGGAACAGGCGCTGGTTTCAGTGCAGTTGGTACAGCCAAAGGGAGCAGAATGTGTGTCTGGGGTTGCAATACAGGATGTGACCAAATGTATCTATTCTATCACCGTCTGTTGAGACCAGGTGGGGCAGTGATCCTGATCTCCATGGGAGAT
>VRYO01002184.1:18784967-18801933 GCA_009812075.1 Sialia sialis | reverse complement strand
AAGAGAGGCTCCTGCCTTTCTTAGCAGACACCTGTCCTCCAAACCAGGACAATGTGTTAAAACCTCTTCCAACTCCAGGCTCTGGCTTTGTTATCCATATTCCCAGGAATTATTTTGTTGCTATAGCAATATTTTTCCATGGGCCTAATCCTTTCTCATTTACAGGGAAGCCCTTTACTTTTCTCTCTCAGTGCAGTGGGGCCTTTACTTTGGCACATTACCTCTCAAATTGCAGCTCGAGGTTGCGTTTGCTTTTCAGCACTAATCTGGAGTAGGGAATTCTTAATTTATGTGAAAGTGGATTTGGAAATTCTTAGTAAAATAAGTGCCAAAGAATCAATCTGTAAAACTATAATATATATTGTGTGAGTGTCTGTATATTTGCAATCATGAATCTTCTCACCCAATTCAATCTCCTGTATGGAGAGCAAAGTGGTAGGAGAAACAGAAATAAATTTAAAACTCTGCATGCTCCACATTTGCAGATTTCTGAATTCCATTCTCATTGTGACTCTTCTCAGCATTTGAAAAGTATCTCTCAGTCAAAGTTTTTATTCCCAGCTGTGTGGCAGGAGGAGAGCTGGGACACTGAGGGATGGAACAAGGCAGAGGCAGTGAATTCTGATGGGTCCCAGTAGGGTGGTTTTGTTCCAATCCATAATGTTTCTTCTCTCTTCTTTTTTTCCTTCAATTTTCCCATTTTTGTGTGTGTGTATATCAACATATGTGTGTATGTTTTTGCAGTGTTCTTGATTCAAAAATCTGCTGTCCTTCACACCGGGTCATTGCAACTCTCAACAGTGCTTTGCTGTGTGGTTTGTGGATCAGCAAGAGGGTTAAAAGGTTTAAATGACAAGACTTAAATGAAAAACTAGGTATTTAGGAATGTATATGTGGATGAAAGTCAGGTTCAAGGTGGGAGGATTAACTTGTTTGCTTTGTATTAGTAATACATATTAATTAATGGTCTGTTATATTAATTTTTAATTGATATATTTAAGAATGAGACCAAATTTTGGATAATCTTTCCTTAATACCCTAGGAGAGTAATTACAACCTCAACTATGTTGTCACAAGCTTGCAAAATGAGAAATTGGGAAAGGTTAATAAATATAACTGGGGTTGCTGAGCTGCTGTTGGAGGGCACCAATGCTGGATTTAGATACGGTTCAAATTTTTAAAGTCCATTTAAAGTCCCACAGAATTCATTGCAAAGACCAAAATTCAGCCCAAGGGCTCTGGGCTGGTGGCAAAGGGTGGCTTGGCCACAGTCACCTGTCAGGCTCACTGACATCAGCACACCTCTGAATTCACCCCAATTTATTCACGGCTGCTCCTACAGGCAGATCTATTCAGATGCATCAGCTCGTTCAACTATTCCCATTTGGGAGCAGCTTCCAGCTCCTCCAGCCTTCCCAGCTGGCACAGGCAGGTCTTCCACTGCTTTCCATGGCTTTAACTCCCTCTTCCATTCCCTTTTTTTTAACTTGTGGATGAGATCTTTCTTGCCCTGAAATGAGGCCCTGGTGTCTCCCTGTGGGAATGCTCCAGGGGTGGGATGGATGAGGTGGGTGAGTGAGTCATACAGATAAAGAGGAATAATCAATTTATCAGTTTAAGAGAAAGTTGCAAAGGAGAGGTTCTTGATTTATAGGGGGTTTCCCCCCTGAAATCTGTTATTTCTAACTTCCTCTGACTTTTAAGAATAAAACCCCACAACATCTATGGATAGGGAAAGAATTCCCATGGTGGCTGCTGAGTCTACACCAGTGTGTCCCAGTGGAGCTGGGTCTCAGGAGTTCAGTGTGATTGATGCCTTTTCTGGCTTTAGTTGCAATTATTAATGTGCCTGAACATTTCACTGAATTTATTTTCTTTCCCCAGGATCTAGCATTTCTCTTTCTTCCTGTTTCAAGAGACCCAGCTGGGATTATCCTGTCCTTATTTTCTCTGCCTTTGTTTTTGTTCACATTCCATAACAAGTGATGCTGGATTATAAAACCTACTTCAGGCTAATACACAATTGTCCATCATTTTCCACTGAGATGGTTTTTAGCCAGTCCCTTCCCTCTCCCAAAACTGAGCTATTCTTGTGGCACTCCCACCTGGAACGTCCCTGAGTCCTTCTGCAAGGCATGAACTCCTCTGGAGCCACCACAGCTTTCTCTGGAGATCTGAAATTTTCTTGACTTCAAAAGTCTATTTGTTTTTTAAGGACACAGGATGTTCTCCCCATGTTTACAGAACACATTGTAACACACTCTAAGTGTAATTGGAGGGAGAGATCTTTGATGTCTATTGTAATAATTTCCCTCAAGGGCTGCAGGATTGGTCAAAGTCTACACCAGTCTCTGGGTATTTCCCTCTTGTTTTTACCCCTGAAATAATGTCTGTTTTTTAGTTCATAAAATCCAAAATTGGGGATGTTTTACATAAGATTTAAATATTGGTTTAGTTTGATGGAGAAAAAATTCTCCGTGGTTATAATAATCTTTTGTATTAATATTTCAGAGGATTACTTCATTTGCCTTCATTTCCCTTATTTCATCATGATGGTTTTTCTGACTTTTTCTTCTGGATATTTCATATATATTTATATATTTAAATATATGCACTGAGCAGGGGAACTGCAGGGACCAAATTTCTTCTGAGGGTTGGGAACAGAAGGGAAGAGGAGTCTGTGCCATGTTCTGTAACATCCTAATGACCTAAAGCCCTTTCTGACATGAGAAAAAAACAGGTTAAGCAAAAAAACTCAATTTTCCGTTCATACCTGAAGTCCTTTTGTTAAATCCCTTCCCAAATTTGTGATTCCTGAGCTCCCATCCATCTCCATCACCTCAGTGATACCTGAACTGCATTTCTAGAACAAGATTTCCAAATCTACATTTTTGGTGGATGTTTTAGCAGCCTTCTCTTTTTCATACTGAGTGTTCCGTGCTTTGAATGCTAATTTTTGGTGACCAATTAATTTTTATCGTGGCCATATCACCCAACTAAGATAAGCATCATTTTTTATTGTTTATTTCCCAACGCAACAAATCAATTTTACATTTTTTGGGTAGGAGGAGAACGATCTGAAGCTGGGAGAAATGTAGATTACTGTGTATCTTTGTTAGGCCCCAAAAATAGAGAGAGCTCACAGCTTTTTAATCATGGATTCTCAAGGTCTATATTTTATATCTGGGATTTAGCATCATTAATTTCATAGCAGAGTTTTCCATCAAATTCATTAATTTTCATCAGAATGAAAGTGATAAATTGTTCTGGATAAATAATCATCCATCTGTGCCATTATTGAGAGAACAGTCCTAAGCTGAGCTTTGAGGAATTGGAAATCTTGTGTCCAGAGAAGGGAATGGAGCTGGCAAAGAGTCTGGAACATCAATCCTATGAGGAGCAGCTGGAAGTGTTTGCTCTGGAGGAAAGGAGGCTCAGGGGGAACCTTTCTCACTCTTCACAATTTCTGGCAGGAGGGTGCAGCCTTGTGGACATCAGGCTCTGCTCCCAGAGGACAGCAAAGGACAGGAAAAATAGCCAGGGGAGGCTCAGGTTGGATATTAGGAGAAGTTTCTTCACTGCAAGAAAGGTCAGACATTGGAAGGGACTATCCAGGGCAGTACTGGAATCCCTGTCCCTGAAGGTGCTTAAAAAATGAGTGGACACTTGATGTGGCACAACCTCCTGATGAGGTTTAGTGGCCATGGTGGGATTCATGGAGGCTGGATTTGATGACTTTTGAGGTTTTTCAACCTTAATAATTCTAGGTTCTTCCTGCATGCAGATGTTGGTGGTGCCCAGCAGCTGCTCCTGCTGCCACCTGGCACATTTGGCTGCTCCAGGCAGGTGCTCTCACACCTGGCTGGACACGGGGATGTCTCCAACAAACCAGGGGAAAACCACCCAAAGCAGTTGAAGCCATCCCAGAAAAGCTCTCTTGCTGTGATGTGCAGTTACCTCGGAGCAGGGAATACATATTTATGGTGCATTATTTACTCTCAATCAGCAGAATATAGGCCAGCTTTGAAATGCAAATGAGCTGCTTCATCTACAGCCCAAGCCTGCAAAGGCTGAACCCATCCAAATTCACCATTTCTTGTTCCAAAGGCCAAGCTCACTCAGCTACAGCACTTTCCCTCAGGAAGTTTTCCAGGGGAAAACAATCTCTGCTTTTCATTTGCTCTCCTGAATTTGAGGTTTCCTCCAGGTAGCCTTTGGTGCCGTGTGTTTATCAGGAAACAGATCCACGTTCATGGGCAATCCCAGCCGTGCTCCCTGGGGTCTCCATCCTCCCCGTGCTCCTAACAGCTCCCAGGTGCTGGGGCCACGTGTGCTGCACATGGCCCAGGCTGGGGCTGCTCACACAGCCACCACATCTGCTCAGGAAGAAAGCTCCTTTCCCTAGCAGAAGCAGCCCAGCATCCTCCCGGTGCCATCTGGGAAGAATAACTGGGGCAGCAGAGTACAGTAATTTAACGACTATAAGGCGCACCCTTTTGACTAAATTTTTGATTGAAACTCGGAAGTGCGCCTTATAATCCGGTGCGCCTTATATGTGGTCACCGTTCGGAAATTTGCAAACCTGGAAGTGCGAGCCCAAGGCAGCCCCGAGCCGAGCCCATGTTTAAAGACTGCGCCGATCCTTGAAAAAAAATGTTTGCAAATTGAGTACCTGCCAGTAAACCCTGTGATCATGCGGTTCTGTTACTAATTCGTTACTTTGTTGCACGCGGATCCTCGCTGCAAACAAAAAAGTGTGCCTTATAGTCCGGTGCACCTTATATATGGACAAAGTTCGGAAAGCTGCTGACAACCTGGAAGTGTGCTTTATAATCCAGTGGGCCTTATAGCAATGAAATTACTGTAATTCTGTTCTCTCTGTGCATCCAGAATTCCCAAGTTATTCTACCTGAAAATGTGTCTCCTGCAATGGACATCAGATGAGTCTGCAACACGTGCAGACAACCCTGAAAGTGCTGGTTTGATTCCATGGTAACTTGAGCCAAGAGTGAGGGAATCCGACAGAGGGAAAGGTTGTCTTGCTAACAGGAGTATTGGAAAAGGGGGAAAATACATCCAGGAAAGCAGATGAAGATGGATTATGAAAATATCGGACTTGGATCTCCTCCTGGCTCAGAGGTATAAGAAAAAAATGGCTCCTCCCACAAATATTTTTACTGCCAAAATAAAGTCATTACTCGGTATTATTGTATCAAAAATAGTAGTGCTGTAAATTCATCCCCAAATGCTTAATACTCCAGTCCAAATTTCTCAGCTTTTAAATGCTACCTGAAAAAAAAAGTGTAAATATTTTATATATATTTATATACATAAATAGTACACAAATATTACTTTCTAAAATAAATTATAGGCAGCTTTCTCAACAAAAAAAGTTTTTATAGTGCTTTTTGCTTACCATCCTTTATATCTTGGCTAAAAATCCCAAAGAATGTCACAATTTAGTTATATTTATGTTTTCCATTCCCAAATTTCCATCTTTAAGAGTCCAACCATGATGCTGGATTGTCTGCAGGTTTGTCCTGCTGGGTCTGCCCAACCTGTACAGCTCCCGCAGGAAACACATCCCTTTCTCACAGGTGGCATCCCAAAAAACAGGATGAGGAGAAACAAACTGTGTAATGTTGCATCACAGCACTTTCCTACTAGGAATGAAAATTCTTGGCTGTTAGAGCTAGTGAAGGAATTAAAGAATGCAGATTTATTAATCCCAGTTGTTCAAATTCCAGCTCACATAACAGCTCTTTTCCCATGAGCAAAGCTTTTTATGCTAAAACTCCTCTTTTGGAAGTGTCTGGAATATTTTGCTATTACTTAGTTGCTCATGCTGAGCAATTGATTTTTTCCTTGCTTCTAATCAGATGTTATTGCTTTCTCTTAATTTACTTTTATAGCTGTTTAATGAAGGCAGTTCCTAAATGGTAGAAAAGAATCCAGAGGATTTAGGGAGCTAGAAAAGCTCTTGGAATGTGATTTGTGGTGCACTTCAGGTAGGAGGGAGCAACTCTTGCTCTCCATCCTCCACCAGCCTGCCCAGCTCTGCAGATGAGATCATTTAGCCAGTTAGAAGCCATCCTGAAGCAAAAACAACTTCCAGATGTTTCTGTAATTTTGCAGGACACTGAACTGTGAACAGTCGTTAAACTTTTTCCATTTTGCTTCCTGAGCTTTCCAAGACAGAAACAGATAAAAGAATGGGAAAAAAATCCCAAACTGCTGAGGATAATTGTGCAAAGGAAAACTGTGGAGTAGATGTGTTTATTGTGGGTATGGAAAAGAGGAGAGGAACAAAGTGCAAGGGCAAGATTGGAAGCTGAGTCACTGTCCTGGAGAACGGGATCAGTCCTGGCAGTGTTGGGAAAGTCAAGTGTTGGAAACCACCCTGCAGAGAGGGATTTGTTTGACAGTTATCACCTCCCTAAAACTGACTCTGACAGAGCCTGGGAGCTTGAGATCTGTCAGGCAAAAGGGGTTTGCTGTTAAAATTAATCTTTACTTGCTGAAGATGAGCTCCTGACTCGTCATCCTCCCTAACCCTGCATAGCTACAGTGAGAATCAAGGATATTTTCTCCTAAAATCCAGCACTGTGAATTAAATCCTCCATAAAATTTTGATAAAGATCTTGCAGCTTCAACTTTAGAAAGCATGTACTTATTAAAACTCCTCTGACTCGATGTTTAATACAATATTGACATCCAGTAATTAGTTCATCCATGATATCCTTCAATTCTTTTCTGCCAATTAGTGCTGCAGTTTTCACTTCTGCCTGGCATAGAAACAAACAGAGAAGGTACCATTAGATTTTATTCTATTCCCTTTTATTTTCTTTTCATGGGGGTTTTCCCATTTCTTTTTCATCCATTTAATGCTGGAAGATGTGGAAATTTGCCAATTGCCCTGACATCTACCCTGAACACATCTTTTTGGGGGAGGAACAATCCAGCTCTAATCTCCCCAGACAATGCTGTCCATAAATTAGCGCAGGCTCAGTTTTGATCTTGCTGCTTTCATTTCTCATGTGACACTTGAACAGAAAACCAAGTGGATTTTAAACAGCTCTAATTTGTATTTACCAGTTAAGAACCAGTAAGATCAGTTCATGTGGTTGCAATATTATTTGGAAAAGACCCAATACAGCCTTTTCCTATATTTTCCCTGTAAATGGTGTCATTTTACATTAATATCATCTCTGGTTTTGTGGAAGCAGCTCCTGTGTTTTTTTGTTGGTTCCCTGGATTAGACTGGCTGTTATGAATTTGACAACAGTTATCAAATCTCCCCTGCAGCAGATTGACTGTCAAGGATATGATGGTCAAATGTTTCACATATTGCAATCAAACCATTTGTGTTTGGTTTGAAGAATTCCAAAAGAAAGCTGTCAGCTAAGAAATGAAGTTGAAGTAGCCTGAAGGTTTTGGAGCATGTTGATCCAATTATGATGATCCACTCATATCCTTCAGCTTTTTTTTTTCAAAATCAATTTTCATTTTAGCTCAGGGGACGGGTTTTTTTTGGTAATGCAGAGAAACATCTGTAAGGGTATTTCAGATGTGTTGTTTCAGGAAATTTCTTTTTTTGTGTGCAAGAGACCATTGAACTCCACGTTGATTTTGCAAGTGGCTTTTGTCTCCAGTGCACACAGGTTTATATTGTACATTTACATACATGTACACACATGCAATACGTACTAACCTGAAAGGAAATTTTCAATTAGTTTACATGTGTTTAATCTGGTTGCTTGAACCTGAGGAGAAAAAACTACAGCAAAACCCTGAGGGCTTAAACTGCCCAACATATAGGGATGGATGTAAAGAAAGCTAAACAATGATGTGGAGAAGATTCCCAGCTGGTGTTTTCCAGGGAAGCTGTCACCTGCAGGGCTGGACAGACCCTGCTGCCATGACATGTTGACATAACAAGTCAGAGCTCAGCTTTCTCCTTTCACTCCTTCAGCTGGAAAACACCAGCTGAAACCACTTCATGTTTGTTATTCTACTGCCAGGTGTTGTTGGGGGTGAGTTGATCGCTGTCCCTTGTGCAGCCTGAGGGTGACACTGAGCTGTGACAAGTGTGAGGACAAAGCCATGCCCACCCACACTGTCCCCTGTCACGGGTACACAAGGGGAACATCAGCTGGTCCAAGATTGCTGGGCTGTCCTCATCCCAGATCAAGTGTTGATAGAGTGTTGTTTTCACATCCCATGGAAAGCATTTAACAAATGTCATAAAACAAGGAGATGTTCCATGGTAATTAGAGCTACAGCTGGATGACATCACCAGGATGATGGACACTGTGCTTGAGGGATGGCCTGCAATGTCCAGAGAAGCACAAATTCCCTGATGCAGGGAGAGGAGAGAGACCTAAACCACGACCTCACCCCTTTGGTCAGCATTCCTGGTAGATCCAGTTCTGAGGGAGATCCATGAATAGCCATCATTCCCACAGCCTGTTTCTCTTCTTGGGCAGGAGCTCTAGTGTCTTAGTTTGGAGGACAGATGTTTGCTAAGAAAGCAGGAGCCTCTCTTTGAAATGGAGAATGTAAACTCCCTCCCTCCAAATTATTATAATTTTGAAATTAAGGGATTCTCAAAGATATGGGAATTAGGAATAACAGTTCTTTACTAAGAAAATTAAAATAGAAATACAGTACTACAAAGAACAAACCCCAAACACTGACAGAGTCAGAAGGCAACCTGACACCCCGTCAGTCAGGGTGTTGGCAGCAGTGCCATTCAATGGTGGCTGCATCCTCCTGCAGTGACAGATGTGCTTCAGTTGGAGCAGTGCTCCTGGACAAGGTGCAGTTTCCTTCCGGAGGTCCAGTGGTGATGTAGAGAAATCCAGTTTCCCTCTGGAGTCCAGTGGCGAAAGGGCTACTTTAGTGTCCTAAAATTTCTGGTTTTATCTTGGTAGAAAAGGTATGGATCTTCCCCCTGGCTGGATCAACTTCCAATGGGTTGAAGTAATTTTATCAGTTCCACAGTGGGACTCAATGGCCATGAGCAGGAGATATCCCCTTTGGAAATAAAGAACACTGCCCCACCTGGTCTCAACAGATGGTGATAGAATAGATACCTTTAATCACATCTTGTATTGTAGACCAAGACATCTAGAAATTCTTTAAACTCACAATTAATTCACAATCCATACACCCACCAAGCTGGGAGCCTGACCACCTTTCAGAGATCCAAAAACACTGTTCACTGTTCAGTTCACTATAAAATCTCCACTGCTTATCCCAAGAGTATGAAATGGGTAAATGTTCCAAATCTGCAGGAACTGAAATGTGACCCTTTCCTCATGGTTCATCTCCTAGCTTTATTTAATCATTATTCTGCCAGGAGAATACCCTGAGATAAGGAGGGGCAGCCTGGCTACTACAGCAAGAAATATCTCCAATTTTACCAATTCTATTCTGAGACAGAAAAACTGTCTTAATTTTATTCAAGAGCTGGTAGAACCAAAGATTTTTTGATGGGAACAGATGCCCAATCACCACAAACATGCTGTGGTCAGCAAGATCCATAAAAATATACTCCTCTTTTGTCTTGTGAGCTACTGAAAGACACCAAAAACTATTCATTACTGTCAGGTTTATTGAGGGGTTTAAGATGTTAAATGAGATGTTTATAGAGAAATTAATCTTCTTGATTTTTGTGCCATTATACCTGGAGCTGAAGGGCAAATTTAACCACTCTCTCAACACTGTATTTTGTTAAATTGAGATATTAATATCAATTGGATGGCTGGTATTTTCCATGGTATAACATAATTCAAGGCATAATTCATGGTGCTTAAATATCTTTGCACCTCTCAGTACTGGATTTGAGAAATTATTTTGGCAAATGCTGGTTTTCAGCAGAAATCAGGTTTATTTTCTTTTAGTTCTGAAGCCCTGGCATTTCTCAGGGAAATGAAGAGTTTATTTGACAAATCCCAAATAACCATGAACAGGCTCCAAACGCTGACTTTAACAGAGCAGTGCTGATTTGCACTGGCTGAAACTTTCAGCCCTTTCTCTCTCAAAATTTGCAGTAAAGGCAGTGCCCAGTTCCCTGATGATTTAACAGGGAACTGGATCAGCTCCATGAAGTTACCTGGAAAGGAACAGACCCACAGATACTGAACACTTTGCCAAGCATTTTTATGAACTGATGATGGAGAACCACACTAAGATCAGAGATCACCTTTCAAACCTTTTGGCCTAAATGTACTTTATCTTGGATTTAGAGTGTATCCATCAAACTTTGAAGTTAAAAAATGAACCAACTGGGTTTTTTTGAGTCTTTTCACTCTGTACAGTAGCACTGCTGTTTGAAAGAATTATTCCAAAATAATTCAAGGTTTTATTTAACTGTAAATATTTATTTTTCATCAAAGGAAGCGATTCCCAGAGGTGGGCAAGGCATCCAGCTGGCTGCTTTTCAACAATATATTAATTTTTTGTACACCCTTTTCCAAGCTGTGCAGTCAGCAGGAGTCAGGAGCTGTTGAAGACAAGGTCTCCTGCAAAGGGCAAGTTTCTCATGGATAAACACGATGGGGCAGATTCTGCTCTAGAAAGGATTTATCCTGATTTTCTTCTCCCCTGACCAAAGGTTTGATTTCATCACAAGGCAAAGCAAAACATTTGTTTCCAGTAAAAGCAAAGCATTTTGTAGGCTCCTGAATATTTCATTGGAGGATCTTTACCTAATTTAGGTAGATTTTCCAAATAGTTTATTTTTACAGTAGGATAGGAATGGAAGCTTTGGGGCTCCTTCAGGAGACACTAAACCTCTGTGTTGGCAAACACGAGAACAGCAGAGCACAGATGTTCCAGACAAGAGTGGACCTGCATAAACACAGGAAAAAAATCCTGTCCAATCCCTCCAGATACTGAATTGCACAAGGAGCAAAGCACACCAAATTAATACAGCTCATGATACAGAAATAAGGAAAATGCCAGTCAAAGTGTCCAGCTGCTGACATGGAGTGTCCCAGAATCCCAGGATTTGGATGAAAACCTGTGTCAGCAGTTAATGACTAACTTGCAAAGTGAGGTGATTAATTATTCCTCTGTATGACCACCTGTGGATGTTTTGCTGTGGCCTGGGATGGATCTGTGTTAGTGCTTCATGACAGCAAACTCCAGTCCAGGATGAAAGACTGGGATGTAATTAGCATTGTACAAGAAAATACCAATTAATTGCCTGCACACGATAAATTTGACCCACATCAAATCATTCTGTGGCCGTGCCAAGGAAGGAAAATTTCACAGCTGGATTTAAAGAAGAATCCAGTCACTCTTCCTACATGTGTAAGCTTATTTGATGAATGGAGAAAAAAAGTTTCTTGAAACTACTGGCATCCCAGCACTGAAGTGGGTGAGGTAGAAAAGTTCAGAGCTTGAACCTGTGGGCAGCAGATGGGCCTGGATGGCATCTGGGGGTCCAGAGGAGTCCTGTGCAGACACAAAATGCTGATGGTTTGCTGATGGATGAGCAGAGAAGGGCGTGTTTGAGTTGTATCACAGAGGGAAAAAAATCTGGGATTTCAGCATAGCCTGGAGGCGTAAACACAGGGAGATTTGCAAGGGGATGTAAAGTCAGTATTGCTTAAAAACAAGCTGAAGAATTAAAAGGCAAAGAGTGTGGTGGCATTTTCCACAATGTTTAGGTATAAGTATAATCAGCCAGGGGAAGAAAGATTAATAATTCCATTTACAGTAATTTCACAATTATAAGCCACACCTGATTATAAGCCGCACCTCCCGGTAGCTGGGTAGACCACGGGATTTTTCCATATATAAGCCACACCTGAATACAACCTGCACTTTTTTTTTCCCCCCGCCTTTTTTTTTTTTTTTTTTTTTAAGGGAGTAACAAATTAGTAACAGAATCACTGCCAGCTGGGTTTGGTCTCAGGTGCTCAAGTTGCAAACAGTTTTCATAGAGCAGCCAAGCCTTTAAAGGCAGCCCCAGGCGCCCTCCCCAGCCGGCTCTCACTTCCGTGTTGGCATTTCACTGGGATTTGTCCATAGATAAGCCGCACCTGAATATAAGCCGCACTGCTGGGGTAGGCTGGATTCTTCAATGAAAAAGGTGCGGCTTATAATCGTGAAATTACTGTAAATCACATGGAACCAGAATAGGTGGCTCAAGAGGAGCCAAGAGGACCACACAGATCAGGAGAGAAGCAAAATGAGCAGAAGGACCATGAGAGGTTCAGGCAAACCCACCTGATCACCACTGGCTGAAGCTCAGCCCCAGGATGTGTTTTTGCACCACAGCCCTGAGGATCTGAGCAAATGAGTTGGGGCTGTTCTTTGGTGTTATCTCCTTAAAGGGAGGAGGGAGCTTCTTGACCCTTCATGTTTTCTGCTTTAAGCATAAACCCCGTGTCAAATCCACATAGTAACATGGTACAACTTTCAGAGTTGTGATTGGCTGTTAAATTTCCAAACTGAGCAAAAGGAATAATTTTATTTATTTATTTATTTATTTGCCCCTGCTCAGGGGCACTTATTGATACACATAAATACACAAATACACAAAGATGGAGCATTTCCCACTTTTGAGGAGTCCAGGCTTAGAGGAGTCATTAGTCATGTCACACATGCCAAGTCTGGTGGAATATGGCAGAGCTGCTTAAACTTTAACGAGGGTAAAAGATTGAACCTTCACCTCAGCTGTGCTGAGGACTGAGGCTGATGGTTACAAAATGATAATTCATCAGGGGTTTAGTGCTCAGCTCCCTATTAAAATACCCCAGCCAGGATCAATCCCTACAAATCTGCCAAGAAAGATACAACTTGGATCAAACAATAACATTTTTACTGAGGCTGCACAGACACAGTTTGGCTCTGATGTGTTTTCCCGGGTGAATTACAAAAGCAGGATTTGGAGATTCTTCCGCTTCGGGAATTAAATGCTCAGAACTATTGGCTGTCAGCTTCAAGAATGTTAGATCTGCATCTCTCCACAATTGTCTTAAGTTTCTTGGAACTGAGCCCAGCTATTAGCAGGGGGTAAATAAGACAAAAATAGACAACAATGTGCATTATAGGGTGAAGCGTGGAAGGCTGAGGTTTAGATGTGAATGGTTAATGGATTTCTTAGAGCTGTGATATTTGATTTGAAGCTTACCATGTTTTTCAAGCAGGTTCACCTCAGTTGCTCTCTGAAAACTTAAAAAAAATAAATATTTTATTCCATTTGAAACACTGCAAAAATATAGGGTAGTGTTTATTAACATGGTGTGGTTTTGGGGGGTGTGCAGAGCCATGCTGTGATGGTTAAAAACATGTTTTAAATGTGCACTGTTACAAGTTTGAGATGGCCAGATTCAGTTTGGCTGTTGCTGTGGACCAATGCAGTAAAATGAAACCTGCTTGGTGAAACAGGGGTTAAAAATCTGTTTTTGCCAAGTGTGTTTGTGTTATTTATAAACTCCTCCTTTTGTTTTTACAACACACAGTGGGTACAAGGTTGTGAGGTCAGACTGGGAGTAAGTGATTCTGCATTTTCAGAAAAGCTTTTGCTTTATTTTTTCTGCTGCCTTATGTGTTTGGACCATGAGAATGTTTTTTCTCTTCAGTGGCATGAGCTGTGCTTTTTATCCTACAGCACCTTTACTAGGGATGAAAAGACCCAAGGAAAGAGTGATAATTTTACCACAGATCCAATGAGTCAACAGCACAGCTAAAATATGGCAAACTTGCAAAAGACCCCATTTCAAAAAGTTTCTAAAGAGCACAAATACCTGCTAGAATTCTTGATTTTCTATTTTCTCTGGAAGGAATGGAGGAGCTTTTAAACGTTGTGTTCCCATGATTGCATGTGTGTATTATGGAACTGGAAAGGAAATTACTGCCGTGGATATATGGCTGATGGAGACCATTCAGGGCTCATGATGTGCAGTGAGAAACTTCCAGAAACTTTGTCAAAGCATGACTTCAGTAAGAAACACAAACCTGAGCTTGAAAATGAGCAGCTGGGTTGGTGAGATCCCACAGCAGGAGCTGGGCTGAGTTGGAGTGACTTTGGGTCTTGTTTTTAGCAAAATATCACCCACTTGGGCCTAAGACCCTGCACCAATTGAAAATAATAGCTTAGAGTGAGTGGTTTCACTGTTATTAGGTCATAGGGTAGAGGAAAATACTAAACAGAAATGATTTGGAATATACCAGCAAGTCCCAGGAAAGTGAGAGAGCAGAAAGGTCTGGTGCAGCTTCTCTAGCACTCCTGTAAACAAGGAGTTTCCAGCTCCCACCCATCATTCCTCTTTGCACCATGTGTATAAAATAGCAATTTGAGGTTTCAGGAGTGTCATGTCTGCATGATGAGTCCATCAATTTCCTTTGGCTGCAGGTTTCCCTTCAATGGCTGGGAAGTAAATGATGAGAAGCTGAAGGAGAAAGCCGTAAATTATTGGGCTCTGCCAGCTTCAATATCCGCAGCCTGACGGAGCCTTGATTTGACAACAATCTGCTTGTCAGTCTCTCTTGCAAAATATTAACACGCTCAATTATCAAATGTGTTACCCAACTGTTAAATCTCACGGATGGAGCAGTCCAAAGTCCAGGGTCAGGCTCCATTTCTCCTCCTTAGGCAAAGCATCTGCTCAGGCTTGGGAGCTGCTCGTTCCTGGCCCGTGACAGCAGCGTTTCTTTAGGGTTAGGAGTGGTTTTTTAGGAAATTCAGGCTTTTTGTGTGACAAAACTAGGAAGAAAGGCACAAGTGGTGTTGGTTGTTGTTGCCCCAAGTGCAGTAGGAGTTGCTGGGAATAGGGAGTGGGAGCAGGCTCAGTGCTCCCCAAATCAGCCTCTTTGAATATGCAGAAAACAAATGATGTGCTTTTAAAAAGCCTCAAGTTTGGGAGGAAGCACCAAGTTACCTTCGTTTAGGAGCATTTTACTAAAACAAGTGTCTTCTAATCACCAGCACAAAAAAAAAATAATCTCATCTTCCTCTGAAAGACCCTTTGGGAAAACCATCCCACTTCAGTAGGATTTTATCCATCCTCCTTTTTCCAAGAAGTGGTGATGAACATTAGTCTGTCTCCTCATGCTGGAAATTATGATGGGCCACTGTAGATAGAGGATTTGTGCTAAACATTAAAAACAGTCACCTGGAAACAAGTGAAAGTATGAGTAATAACCACATGCAAATTTCTCCCCCATTTGTCTTGCTAGTAAATGCTGACATTTGGAGAGAGGGAATGCAGTACAGGAGGAGGATGTTGAGTTTTGCAATTACAGTCCCAATCCATTCTCAAAAGATTAAAGTTTTACACAGTGGTTGTTCTCGGGAAATTTGCTGAATCCTAATATTTAAGATGAAAGCATAATGAAGGATTTTTATTTTTTTTAAAGAATTGTCTGATAGGCTTGATTTGCCAGTTCCCACTGAAGCAAAACTTTCCTCTGACTTCAATTATCAGTAAATTGTGTTGACCTCAATAAGGGTTTTCGCAGCACTGGACCTGTAGCATGAATAGGCTGCTCTGTGCAGAAAAGTGGCTGCATGAAAATGGCATCTTCTTACTCATCAGTTCTGCCTCCCGAGGGCACACGAGCTGCTGTGGCTGGCTGGAATGACAGAAATGAGGTTTTGCTGCTCTTTCCTCCTGTGAGACCCTCAGGGCTGGGAGTTGGTGAAACAGTGACAAAATTTGGGTGAGAACAGCTCTGTCCCCTTGGTCCTGCACATGAGAGAGCCCCCAGGTTACACCCCAAAAAGGTGTGAGCCCCAAGGCTGTCCCCCAAAAGGGCGTGACAAAACCTAAACCCCTGTCTGTACACCACAATGAATCAACCATCATTTTCCCACTGGGCTACTCCAGACCCGGAGCTTTAAACGCTCTCTGTTTGACATCCTCCTGATTTATTGCATTTGTAAAGGTGACCTTAAATATTTTAATGGTAATAATTCTTTCAAGGGCTTAAATCAGTAAATGTGCTGTGTTCATATTTTGGCATTATATACTGTAGGCAATTTAATCCATATAAGCAGTTTCAGTGATATTAACACTGTAGGCAAACTGATACTAAAGTTTAAATGTCAGAGAGAGTTTCCATATTACATCTAGTGCAAACAAAGCATTTTTTCTTCAAGTACTGAGGCATAAAATACCAGGAGATAGTAAAGACAGAGAGTGCCAATGAATTTGAAATAAATAGGAGGTGAAATTTATGGTATTTTCAAATATGTGCCCTATCCAAGGACTGCTGCAGCTGCACAGATCTATAAAATTAGACATAAGAGAAAAACCTTGTAGTGCTTCACAATAAATGCACCTCCACCAGGGTATCTGGATTTCTGTAACTCCTCAGAGATTTACTATTTCACCTTGGATTTATTTCCCACTGTGCACAGTAAGGATGATATTTCATATTTCCTCCATTGTCCCACTTGTTATGTAGTGACAGGTCTCAGTTGTGACCACTGGGCAGGGATGTGGCACCACAAGCCCAGCCCTTGTAGGAGAGTGCAGACAGATGTGGGCTGGGATGATCCACCAATATTTACCCAGAGGCGCTAGAGGAGCTTGGGATCAGGCAGGTTTCCATCCTGTGGCCCCCAAACTCTGGGTGCCTTCACACCCTCAATGGTGTCTTGGGTTACAATACAGGATGTGACCAAATGTATCTATTCTATCACCATCTGTTGAGACCAGGTGAGACAGGGATCCTGATCTCCATGGGAGATATTCTGCTAATGGGCTGTCCATTGAAACCAGATGGGGCAGTGTTCTTTATCTTTTCACAACCCATCCTTCCTCCAGGGAGTTCTCTTCTGCTCATGGCCATTGAGTCCCACTGTGGGACTGATAAAATTACTGCATCCCATTGGGAGGTGCTCCAGCCAGGGGGAAGAGCCCAAGATAAAACCAGGATAAAACCAGAAGTTTTGGGACACTAAGGGAGCCCTTTCTCCACTGGACTGCAGAGGAAAACCAGATTT
>VRYO01002184.1:18739590-18776868 GCA_009812075.1 Sialia sialis | reverse complement strand
CTCACTGTCCCCATGGCCCCTCACTGTCCCACTGCTCTCACCCTGCCCACTGTCCTTGCAGTGCCACGTTTTCTTCTCCCCTGCCCACTCCCAAACCTGCTCATCTCCAGCTGGGTTTGAGCTCCAGGGCAGGGATGGCTCAGCAAAGGTGCATTTGCCCAAAGGCCTGATGCCTTTGGTGCTTAGAGAAATCCTGCAGAGCAGAATGGAGGATTTTAAGGGTCTTATCAAACTGAAATGATGGCTCTGTGATTGCAGAGCACATCTGCACAGGGATGTTACCCACAGACCTTGAATGAAGCTTGGCTTTGCAGAGCAAAATTAAACCTGTTATAAGCATTTTGTACAGAAAATTCTCCCCTAAATCCCTGTCATCAGTGTTCAGAAAGTTTCTCTCTTTTTTTGACTGGTAGCTCACAGAAATAAGTTCCCTGCAGAGTTCAGAGCTGGGCAGCACAGCAGGCTCAGCTGCTCCTTGGCTTTAGAGGTTATTTTTGCTTTACCCCAGCCTGCACAGGAGGAAACCACACTTGGAGCAACCTGGTCTAGTGGAAGGTGTCTCTGCTGGAATGAGAGGATATTTTAGTCCCTTCCAACCCAACCCACTCCAGGATCCTGTGATTAACTTTGCTGCCTTTCTCATGGGCAGCTTAATTTTAAGTCTTGCAGAAGAACAAGGGGAAAACCAACAGAGACAACACGAGGACAATTCCCTTGCATGTGGAAATTTATTTTTTTTAATGAAATTATTTCCCCTGTGTACTGCTACACTGCCTCTTCATTAGAGGGACAGGAGAAGTGTGTGCTTGCTCAGTGCTGAGCTCTCATGGTATGCAGGGGCTGCATTAAAAAAAAAACATTCCTCATGCTAAAAACCAACCTGACACTGGTCCTTAAGTTTGGAGAAATATCCAATCAGTCTCAGTGGGTTTTTCAGGAAAAGGAATAAATAAAATAACAGGAAGGAAAAAAAAAGGGGGGGGGGGGAGAAATAAAGGAGAGAGAAAACCCACCAACCCTGGTGTGTTCCCATAATAAAGGGTCTAAAAATGCCCCACTCATTGATGCAAAATTACAGTTATTGTTTATCCTCCTTCTACTTCACACAGCTTTATACAATACACACCACGAAAAATACAAGCAAACAACCGACACATTAGTTAAGAGACCTTCCATTTTACTTTGGCGGTTCACGATAATGGAATTTAATTGTGGAAAAAGCTGAATAATTTTAGCTGAATGTCATTTGGTTCATTCAAACTGGGAATCAGGGACATTTTTAACAAAGGTTTTCAAACTTCTTTTGAAATCAGGAAGCTGCTGTGCACAGATAAGGGGAGAGGTTTGAGGATTCTCTATCAGAAATTTCAAGGTTTTTTCCATCTGCTTTTTCACATTAACTGGTAATTATCCAGAAAGGCACATAATAGTGCAGAAATGACAGAAGCTGACAAAGGTTTTCCTAAGATATGTAAATTGTCAGTGATAGGCAAGGTGCAACAGAAAGGCTTTCTACAGCACAATTATTTATGCCAGTTTCATTTGCTTTTAGGTAGCACTGATGGTTCTACCCCACTGCTGCCTTTATCACAGGCACTGCACATTCCCTCAGCACCAGCACGCAGGGAAGGTGGCAAAAACTGAGCTTGGAGCTTGGTGGTCTCCTCCAATGCCTCTATTTTCTATTAAACACATGCACAGGAGGCTGTGTGTGGAGATATTTCTGAGTTGGTTATAACCTTCCCCTTCCTTCCTCATGCTGCAGAAAAAAATAAAAAATGTGATCATTCCCACATGGGGTGGTCTCAGAGCCCACCTTCCTCACAGCTATTTGAACAAGGAGGTGTTGGAAGAGATACTCAGCAGTTTGAAGCTCATTAGCCCTCTCTGCTAATTGCCTAATTCCAGTAGATAGCTGAACCCCTTGGAGCTGCTCAGATCAGCCCCTTCCTCCAGCTCTCTCTGCTCACAGCTGCTCTTGATGGGGTTGGAAAGGTGGGTGGTGGGACAACCACTCAATTTGTCTTTAAAAATTCATTCTGGGAATGTAGAATAGTTGGAGCTGGAAGGGACCTTTTGAAGGTCATCCAGTCCAACTTCCTCCATGAGCAGGGAAGGCTGGATTTGGGTACAGTAATTTCACGACTATAAGGTGAACCCTTTTGGCTAAAATTTTGATCGAAACCTGGAAGTGCATCTTATAATCCAGTGTGCCTTATATGTGGACTAAGTTCAAAGATTTGCCAACCCGCAGGTGCGAGCTGCGAGCACCAGCAGCAGAGCCGCACCAGCCACGGGGCCCGCGGCACGCCTGGGGCTGTGTTTCAAGGCTGCGCCGATCCGTGAAAAATGTTTGCAAATTGAGCATCTGCCAGTAAACCCCGCCATCGCGCCATTCCGTTACTAATGCGTTACTTTGTTGTGCACTGATCCTCGCTGCAACAAAAAAGTGTGCCTTATAGTCCGGTGCGCCTTATATATGGACAAAGTTCAGAAATTTGCTGACAGCCTGGAAGTGCACCTTATAATCTCTCCAAGATCATTGTGAGCCAGCACTGGCAAGGCCTCCTCTACCCCATGTCCCCAAAAACCACATCCACATGGATTTTGAATCCCTCCAGGGATGGGGACTCCAATTCCAAAGCTTCTCCCTACATCTTTTAGACACAACCAAAGCAGAGTTGGGAATGGTCAAGGGCAATTTGGCCATCACTTCTCCATGGAAGGGGTGGGGAGCTGCCCTTAGGATGGAGAATTTGGGAGCAGCCTGGGTGGAAACAGATCCTGTGCTTTTCTTTACCTGAAAGTGCTTCTGCTCTAAATGAAATGCAGGAGTAAAACTCAGGGCAAAAGCTGAATCACTCTCACTTAATTTAGCAGTGAAATCACAGGCAAGGCACTACAGTACCTGCTGAAGGGTGCAGTGATTTCTAATTATGGATTATGCAGCTAATCAGTACCAATCAACATTTTATGATCTTGACTTAATATTTAATATAATGTTAATTATAATTGCTTTTGCCACAAACTATGTCGAATCCAAGGCGTGATTTCCCCTCCCGGCGTTGCTCGCAGGGCTAGGTGGGCTCTGGGATGGGGGCTGAGCATCCCTTCCCAAAATCCCACCCAGCAGCACAGAGCCACCTCCCTGCTCCCTCTGCCTTCAGTTGTGATGCTAATTAAGTGCTGGTGAGTCTCAGCATTATTAGAATGGAGTTTTTATCTCACACAAGTACCTTCCAGCTACAAACAGGGGAAGTTCATTTAATTAAAAATAGTTTTAGTGTAAGTGAATGTGAACACAGTTCAATGACTCTGAAATATGTTTAATTTTTTCCCCATTTTTGTGTTTCAAAGTCACCAAGAGGCTGCAGAAAAAAACCCCCAAAAACTCAAACTATCATCAGTTATAATCCAGATGATGCTCTCAGGCCATTTCTGTGTATTTAGACAGTTGCCAAAATGTCATTGCAAACAGGAGCAGAAATGTGTAACAATGGCAAAGTCACATTCACAGCACCGTTTCTGTGATTGTTTATTGAGCATCCTCAGGGTTTCTGTCCTTAAGTGCCTTTGTGCCTTTTCAAAGTGCTTCTGCCAGCTCTCACCTGATGTCTGTGCATGACAACTCCAAAGTCCTCAGCTCTGCTGTGCACAAACCACCTGGGACCATCTTCACAGGCCTGGTGGTTTTTGATCTAATTTAAACTTTATTTTAAAAAAGAAACCTAAAAAAAGTAAAACCATAGGAAATGCAGAAAGTTTAAGGACGTAATTACCACTCAGTTAGGCAATTTTCAATATCTTAAATTCTCTGTGAATATCAGCAGGATGCTGCTGGCCCACACACCCCATTTAATTCACCTGCATATTCCCAAAATCCATTTCCAGCTGGGCTTGGGATTTAGTCCCTCACCTCATCTCATCCTGAGCGTGAGCTGGGGTTTCCTCTTTCAATTCATAATTTATCAACTTCTTCTTAAACCCAGACATGTTTGATGCCTTTTTTGGTTTTCACAGCATTCAGTGGAGCTACAGCCCAGAGTCAGCAGCTGGATCTGCTGCTTTTGCTCTCCAGCACTGCCAGGAGCTGCACAGGGAAGGGAAGGAGTCCTGGGAATTAGCAGGAATGGGGACAAAAGGGGACATGTGCACATGAGCTATTTTGGAGTTGCAGCACCCAAAAATCAGCTGCTGGGATGTTCCGTCCAAACCCCCAGGGCTGGCACATCAGATTTCAGCACTGACCAAGAAGCTCTTGGAAGTTTTTGTTGAATCTTGTGGCATAAAAGCCCCTGGAAGAAAATCTGTCTTCTATAAAATCAAATAAAATAAGGAAAACAAGTAACCCCAGGCTGGTTCCTGCAGGGACAGACACTCAGCACCAGCTGCAGCCCAATAGCTCTGGTGGGTGAAATCCTTCCTCTCCATCCCTCCCAAAGCCTCTCACGAGTTTGACCTCCCTGATTTGAGAAAAAAAGCACCAGATAGGAGAGAAGGTCCTTAAATTTAATAGCAAAGCCCATTGACTTTCAAATGCAATCTTGGTGGGGCTTTTTATACGAATCTGTTGTGTTGCATCTTGTTTCTTCTCTCAGCACCATTATCTTCAGGGAATATTACCATAAAGGAAATTAATTCCACCTCCACAAACACATGGAAACTCCTCCCATCAAGGTACTTTATCATCACTTAGGTGTTGATGGGAAGAGATTATCCCGCCATAACAGCTCTGGTGCCACTATAGCAGGTGAAGTCCTCCCATTCTTTAAAGATCCTGTAACTCTTGTTGCATGTCAAGTTACATGGGCAGTCCTATTCCCAGGAAAGGTTAATTCTAACCTGTTATTTTGAACGAGCTGGATGAGGGGAAGGTCAGGCAGGAATTTCTCCCATGCACAGCACCTTACTCCTCTCTATAATAAGAATTAAGGTCCCAGAAGGACTCAGAAGCCCAGTCCAACTTCTCCTTTGGCAAAGGGATATTTTACAAAACCCAATCCTTCTGCCTGTGCAGCAGAGACTTAAAATATTAATGTAAAACTCTGCTCAAGACCTGGTGACCTGCTGGGACAGGCCAAGGTGATGGCATATTTTTAGTGCTGTGGGTAATAATTCCTGAGACTGAGTGGACAATTTAGGCAGAGGGGATCTTTCCTCCCTTGAGGATTATAACTCAAGAGTAGAGTAACTTCACACCTATAAGGCGCACCAGAGCATAAGGTGCACTTCCGAGCTGTCAGCAATTTTCAGAACCTTGTCCATATATAAGGCGCACCAGACTATAAGGCACACTTTTTTTTTTGCAGCGAGGATCTGCGCACAACAAAGTAATGAATTGGTAATGGAATGGCGAGATGGCGGGGTTTACTGGCAGCTGCTCAATTTGCAAACATTTTTCACGGATCGGCGCAGCCTTTAAATGCAGCTCCAGGCGCCCTCCCCGTGCTGTGGGCCCCGGCACTCCCGCCCACCCCGACTCGGCTCTGTGGCTCAGCTCGTGGCTCACACTTCCAGGTTGGCAAATTTCTGAACTTTGTCCATATATAAGGCGCACCAGAATATAAGGCACACTTCCGGGTTTCGATCAAAATTTTAGCCAAAAGGGTTCGCCTTATAGTCGTGAAATTATTGTAATGATTTATTTTTGGCCCAAATTCAGAATACACCTCAGGACAGCTCAGCAATGAGGGAGCAAAAGGAGACTCTTCTGATTTGATTTTAAAAGACCAAACCCATCTCTGCCTCACTCTTTAATGGGGTGGAAACAGGGACCCTTTGGAGAGGTTGGTGGCTCTGGGCTGAGGAGCTGTTGCAAGAGGGTGAATTATTCAGGGTGTTATCAAGGCTTGCTGCAGCAGCCCTGCTTTCCCCTAATTTTATGGGTCCATTTATCCTGGATATCCATTTGTAATGGATAATGTCATCATCACACTCTGGGAAACGCTCAAGTTCTGTTAAAGTAAAGAACAAAGTCCCCTAAACCATGAAGTTTTATGTCTTTGCTGCTAATTTCAGTCACTGCCTTGGCTGGAGACCCAGCTGTGATTTTCCACAGTAGAGCTGGATAAAAATAATAAAATCTGGTGGATAAAATCCCAACCCCAATTGCAAGGAGCTCCAGCAGCCTCCTTGCAGCCAAGCTGATCCAGAGGGACCCTCGGAGGCTGCACTGGGCACCTGCTGGCAAACCCAGGGCAACAGAGAGAGAAAACACATTGTGATAATTTCCTCTTTTCCAAAGGCACTGTGGAGTCCTGGGGAAGAAATCTTTTCATTCCTTCTGCTGTTATCTTTGGCTCTGATTAGCATTGCCTGGGAGTGGAGCTGAGGTTCTGGGCAGAGCCTGGTGCTCTCAATCAATTAAATCAATGCAGTCGTGATGCTCCGGTGATTTTCTCTGGAAGGAGGGCACAGGGAATCACAGGGAATGTGGTGCTGGGCAGGTGGGGAAAAGCAGGAAAGCTGGGCTGAAATCTGCATTTCCCTGTGCTGGATATCAGGGATCGCAGCCCTGGACTGGGTCAGGGAGGTGCTGGCACTCACACACTCATTTCCACAACATTTTAAAAATTCTCATTGTATTAATGACTATATTTTTATTTAAATCACTACTTATATATATATGTTTGTGTGTGTATGCATTTATTTATATCATATAATATATATATGAGATACATTTTTATTTTAAATTAATGAGATGGCACAGACCATCTCCATCTTCTAAGAGTTCCTTTTGCCTCATGTCCAGGGAATTCTCTGCCCTGCCTGAGCTCCTCAAGCAGCCATGTATCCTAAAGAGGTCTTTGTCCCACTACAAAGCATCCAAACCCCACTCACACTTTTGTAACAACCTGAAAAAAATGCTCCCAAACCTGGTATGTGCTTTGCTGAAGTATTGAGACTGTAAGGGCTGCCTCTGAGTGAGCAGCTAAACAAATAAATTCAAAAATCTATAGAATTCCCATGCCATGACTATCACAATTAAAGTATTTCCACTCTCTTGGCATTTTCTTTTTCAAAAAAATAAATTGTGAAAAAATAAAAGCAGAATGTGCTATCTGTGTCACCCTTCCCTGGGCAGGAGGTGCTGGGCACAGGGTGCTGCATTCCCAGTAAAAAACAGGATTTGCATCTCCTGCCTGGGATGTACAGCAAATCCCTCCATCCAGCACAAGCCTTTTGGCTTCCGGAATACTAAAAATGTCTCTTTTTTTTTTTTTTTTTTTTTTTTTTTTTTTTTTTTTTTTTTGCCTGCAGAACCAATGCATTAACTCTGAGAAGGGGCAGCAGAAGGAAAGCCTGGAGCTGGTGCCTGGAGCTGGAACATCCTTTGAGCAACAGCAAAGCAAGAAAAAGCAAAACCAGCCCTCTAAGATGGCTGCAAACAGAAGGTCTCTGCAGTCCCTCCTTAAACACTGAAAATATTTTCATTTAAAAATATCTACTTAAAGGCAGGTTTAATCTCAAAACGGCATTTCTCACCTAAAAATGAAATCACACGCACACAAAAAAAACCCACTTTCAAAAATGTCTTGAGTGATTTCTCCTTCTTTTTTTTTTTCCCAATTAAATTAATTTAAACAGAGTGAAAAACGCTTTATGCCCTGAGAGGCTGAAACCTCTGGTGTCAGCTGAAACGGGCACTTGTGCTCTCAGCTTCAGCCCTCGCTGCAGGCACCTCTGCTTTGAAGCCTTTGAAGTGTTTGTGGCACAGGAAGAGTCTCTCCTCAGAGAACACCAGTTATTTTACAGATATTTAACGTGTGAAGTGTGTGCGCCTGTGTTTGGGTTGGGATAACGGGGGTTTCACAGGGCAGGTGGGAAAACAGGGATGGGGTCTTGATCTGCAGAGCAAAACTGAAGGGAAAACACCTGGAGAACATTTCTGAGATGCTTCCAGCCTTCAGCACCATCCTGAACATGAAATTATCTGACCTTCAGTGGGAGCAAAATATTTTTTTAGTGCCTTTAGAATTCATTCACTCTCCCAGGATTCCCTTTAGAGGAAATAATGCCACCAAAAATCCAGGAATGAGGGGCTGAGGATACCTGGTACAAGCCCCCCAAACTTAATTTGGGGATGTGATGCAAAAGCCTTGCCATAAAATTGATTAATGCCTGGATTTTGGAGCTAATTATTTACCTCATGTCATGACCTTGCTTGTGATTTGAGGGGGGCTGATGCAAAATCTCCACCTCAACACCCAGCTGGACTAATTTTGAGGCTGATTTGTTTAAATTGTTGCGTTTCCTTTCTTTTTTGGGGTTCAGGGATGCCCAAAAGTTGATGCCTTTATTTCAGAACCAGCCACATTTGTTCACCATGCACTGCAATTATTCCAGCTTGCTACTAAAGAGGTTTAATTAATATTAAAATCTTAAATCAGCAAGTTCAGCTAATGTTATTTGAGCACTCATGTTTTGCTGAATATCTTCTCCCATGGACTGGTATTTAAATAGAAGAAAATACCAAAAAAAAATTCCTACATCTGAAATGGAAAAACAATTATGTTCTGTGACTTTGCAGAGTTATTTTTGAGGACATGTAATATTTTTTGCAGAGTCCCTGTTCTAGGAGAGGCTTTTTCTTCTCAGTGTTTGTTGCCTCTCTTAATATAAAGACAAGGAAATATTGGGGAATGGATATGGAATATAAATAGATCAGGAATAGAGAATAAACCCTCTGTTTTTCAGATAATTGCCCCTCACACTACTTTATTTTTAATTTTTCCAGCTTTCCTGAAGCCATCCTCGACTCAGCCAAGGCCAGGTGACGCTTTTTCCTTCTGTGAGATTTTGAAGTTTATAAAGCTTCAATCTACTTTTCCATAACCAAATGCTTAGTAACTGCTGGACTATTTTTTCCTTTGGTGTTTTTTTTTTTAACAGTAGTCCCACTCTTTAACCCACTGATTCTTTTGGGTTGAGTCAAGGATTCATCTGATCCACTTGGAAATATCAAGTTCCAGGAGATAAGAGCATCACCTGCCCTCCTGACAATTTTCAAACTAAATGCAGCACAGAATCTTGGCTATATCTCAAAAATAGGTGATTTTTAGTTTTTTAATTTAAGGAGGAGGAGAGAATACTTGTAGGGAAAAAAAAAATATGAGAAGGAAGAGAGAAGATCAGTGAATGTCCAGCATTGATTTAGAAACAGGCTCTGCCAAGCAGGGGGAAAAGGAGCCTTTCCCAATCCATTCCATTTATGGTTATTAGTATTGATATTGTATTTCTCTTGGCTCCCAAAAGGAAAAGTGGGGAATGAATTAGGAAAAAAAAAATACTTTTCTGTAAATAATTTTTTCCCAATTCAGATATTTTTTAGGAAACGAGGAGGGGAGGAAAAAAGTCTGCTTCTCAAATGTCAAGGACTTGAAAGACTAAAAATACATCACCGGAATAAATAAATTAACCCAGAAGACAGGACTGATGCTCTGCAGGCATCAGGGATTAAATAAATTCACTAAATTCAAAGTGGTACTGCAGATAAGAGCTCTTTGTGCTGCAGCATGTACAGCTTATTGATTGTGGGATTGAGGTGCTGTGCACTCTTGTAAAGGGGGCTCTGCCTGATGCAGTTTAATCCTGCCCTAATGCAGAGCCCCGCGCTCCGGGCGTGGAGCCTGCTCCCCTCGCCCCATTTGTTTTAATTTGCTTTGTGCCTTCATTTGCTGCACCACATCTGTGCCCTCTCTGGCGTCTCTGTGACAAGGGGCACTTCAGGAGGTGCTGAGCCAGCAGGGAAGGGGCCCTGGGCATCTTCCAGAGGGATGGAACATCCCAGCACTCCCCTTTCCATTGGATTTTGGGGACAAGGGGTCACCAGCAATGCCTGGATCATGCAGGGACTTAGGGGAGCACTGAGGATCCTGGTCCTGCTTCCAGAGGGATGGAACATCCCAGCACTGCCCTTTTCCTTCTTCTGGGGACAAGGGGTCTCCAGCAATGCCTGGATCATGCAAGGAGTTAGGGGAGCAGTGGGGATCCTGGTCTTGCACGTTCCTATTTTGTTACAGGAGCCACCAAGGAATGTGTCTGACCAAAATCAAAATACAACCGGGACAGATAAGAAAAAAGTGGAAAGCTTTGTAATAAATCCCAGAGGGGCTCTTCCACACCCAGCTGGAATGAAGCTGTGTGAGTTCCAATTTTCCTGTTTTCCATAGCAGAGGGTGTTTTCACCCCCCTGCTCAGATGCTGAACTATCAAAACCACTTCACACTAATTCAGAAGGATTTTAATTCCTCCTTTGGAAGCTCTCCTGGTGCTCAGCTCAGGTTTCCTCCAGAGGTTGTTCTGAAGGGCCAGCAGAGCTCTTCAAACACAGAACTTCATCATTTCACAAGAAAGAGAAAAAGCTCCAGGTTTGTTCCTCTGGAGATGTGAGGAAGCAGCTGAGCAGGGCAGTGATGCTCTCAGGGTGTGCTGGTCCCCTGGGCCACCTCTCCTGGGCTGAGGTGACCCAAGGACCTTCCCATCCTCGGTGAAACCTCAGAGGTTGGCTCTCAGAATCACGGCAGAAAGATCTGACCAAGTGGAAAAACTTCTATTATTAATAGTTCTCTCTTAGGTATGAGGGAAGAGGTCCATGGCATGAAAGAAGTTGCTACAGGGACTTTTCGGTGACCTCCCCAACTCCCTGCATCTCCCTCAGGTTTGGCAAATCTCCCAATATCTTTCACCAAAATCAAGCTCTTCATCTCAAGACACCTCTCCTACGTAAGGCACGATCCACAGGGCCCGTGTTTCAACACCCAGGATTCATTAATATTTCCTGCAGAGCGCTCAGTAAGTAGCAAATAAAGCAGGAAGTGTCCCAGATGTTGGAAAGAAAAAATGGAATTATTCATTGCTTACTAACATCAAATGCTAATGTGAGAAAAGCATCCTTGAAGAAATCCTTGACTAAAATTCATCAGAGTGATGTGAAATCACTGTTTTAATTATGCATTTTGAATGTATTTATTAGTCCCGGTTCTGATCTGACTTACAGATGTTTAGCAGTGATAAGGGTCTGCTGCAGCCTTCGGAATTACTCATGATTTATAATGACAAAACTTGGATCAGAATTAGGTTCTTGTCACTACTCTATAATATCCTTTCATCAAACTTCACATTCAACAGATGAAAGCAGCCGTGGTTTCTGCAATTTCCAGCTCTACCACTGAGCCCATGAGTTCCTCTTTTTGAAATTTCTTCTACAGAAATGATGACTCTCACTGCAAATTTTTGTCTGCTTGAGTTATACTTGCCACAAGAAACTTGAGAGAGGAAAGGAATTGGATTCTTTAATCCACCAAAATGATGTGTTTGGCCCTGTGCTAGCAATAAATTTTAATAATTTTAATGAGGGAGTTAATTGATTTAATTATGCAACTCTACAATCTCATTCTTTCTCATTGTTGTGACTATTAGATGTATATCTAATATTGAGAGATTTCCCAAACCTGTGGGAGTTGCAGGGATTTGATGAGGTTACCCAAATTCTCAATACCAGACAATTGGACATGCTCAACACCAGATATTTAAGATAAAAGACCCTCTGTTCAAGAAGGATTCAAAGCCACGTGATTTCTTCCCAAAGAATGATGGAATTTTAAACTATTGCTTGTTCTAGAGCTGATCCAGAAAGAGCAAGTCTCCAGGGAGGCTTTGCTCCCTAAGGCATGAATGCGTGATTAAGCTAAATGTATTCCATAAATGCCTTGATGACATTAAACTAAATTTTTTAAAGAACAGATGGAGAAAGTTAATAAATATTTCATTCTATAATATAAAACTCGCTTCTATATTCACAACTTCAGGGATCCTCAGCTTCACAGATATCAATAAGTCTGATGGATTTCTTGCTGCATTCTCATTCTTCTGCCCTTCTGCCCTGGTGTCCCTTATGGAATCATCATTTCTGCATGCTTGGATTGTTTTATGGGATCAGTGAAAGGCAAGTGACTGTAAATCTTGACCTCTTCTGCTCCTGGATTATATACTTTTATTCTTTGTGACCATAAGTGTTCATCTCCACATCGAATAGATAATTAAATGACAAAAAATATTCAAAGGGAATTTATAGTGAGGAATTATCCCTTGAAGAACTGGTGGGGAACAGGCATAACCCAAGGAGAATCAGGAAAAAAAACACAGTTTAGAATGGCCAAATAAAACACTAAAACCTCTGTGTATTTGGGAATGTCATCAAACATCCGTTCACTGGGGAAAAAAAAAATCATGATTTTTACCTGCACATCCCAATTCTATGCAAACAGAAGTTCTATTAAGGGAAAACAGTGTGGATATTGCTTAAGAACTGTAGCCCAAGCCTGTTATTCATATGAAAGAACTAATCTTTACATGGGGGAATTACAATTTCTCACTCTGTGTATGCCATGAATCTTGTAAAAGAATAATTAGAACTTGCTCCGAAAGGAAAGAAACGCCAGACTTGAATAATATTGTAGGAAGAGCATTAACAAACATTTTTACACTGCCAACAATCTCCAGCGCTTCCTAGCAGAGATTTACATTCCATTATTAATTAACTGCACTGAGTCAATAGTGTGACATAAAGCTTGGGAGATGTGAGCTGAGCACAAACTCTGACATCCACGAGCACGGCGCATTTTTGAGGAGTTTGATTTAAAATTTATGCAAATGAGCTCAGCGAGCGAGGACCCAACAAACTACTTCAAAGCAGCACGCTCCAGCCCAAGAAACACACGGCAAGATCAAATCTTTGTCATTTCTCAAGTGTCTTTACAAACCTCTGCGTATTCAGGACAAATTATTTCACCCCCAGAACCTGGGTAGTTTGGTGGAGAATTAGGAGGGGATTGCGCTTTGTAGGGTCACTGCCACATCAGCCAATCACCTGAGTGACTGCAAGAATTTCAGTGTATTTAAATGTGATATAATTTGACTTTTGGAATCTGACTCCTGTGAGGTGTCTGTAGAATACAAGGTTGAAAAGGCTGACCAAAACAAAGCCAAAAAATGCCAGTGCTGTTGTCCCATCATCAGGTTTTGGGTTGAGAAACCTCCCCAGACTGTGTCCAGGGAAAAGATTAAATTCAGAGTAATGACAAAAATTATTCAAAACAATTTTATAGTGAGAATTTGCTACTTGAAGAACTGAACCCAAGTTTCCCGGTTTGGGTTTCCCTGTGTCCAGGGAAAAGATTAAATTCAGAGTAATGACAAAATTTATTCAAAACAACTTTAAAGTGAGAATTTGCTACTTGAAGAACTGAACCCAACTGGTATCACATCATGCTATTGTCCTCCCTCCTCTTCCCTCAACTGGGATCACCTTTCAGTTTTTGGGGTGGGAATTCCCACAAAACTGCATCCAGGGAAAATCTTAAATGCAGAGTAAAGCATTACTGTAAAGAAATGCTAATTAATTCATGTTATGTTTCAAGCCACAGAAATTGGTTTATTCCCTTATTGAAAGTTAGGTTAGGACCAGGTACATTTGTATCTTCAGAATCAGGGCTTTTAAGGAAGAAAAAAGTTTCTCGTGTTTCCCGACATCCCATTAAAATGGTTGTCCTTTGACGTCAATTAGAGCCAGCTAAAAAAAAAAAATCATCCTTAATTGCTTTTTAGAAATGGACGTTATTGCCTGCACCATCTCAGCCAGATTCGATTTCCTTTTACAAGAAACCAGGATGCTGGGAATGCTGTAAAACTCCAGCTCTGCTGAATATGGATGTGGGGCTCTGCTGAGAGAGAAAATCAGTGCAAACCCCACCAAGGTGCTGAAATGTCTCCAGAGTGGAAAAAGGCTGGAGCTGGATGTTCAGGGATGGGCAGGGGTTGGACATCTCTGCTCTGGGGCCAGGCTGGGGAGAAGGCTCCAGGGAGAGCTCAGAGTTCTTTCCAGTGTCCAAAAGGGCTCCAGGAGAGCTGGAGAGGGACTGGGACAAGGGATGGAGGGACAGGACACAGGGAATTGCTTCCCATTGCCAGAGGGCAGGGCTGCATGGGATATGGGGAAGGAATTCCTGGCTCTGAGGGTGTGTCCCTGGAAGTGTCCAAGGCCAGGCCAGAGAGGGCTTGGAGCAACCTGGGCTAGGGGAAGGTGTCCCTGCCCATGCAGGGGATGGAACTGGATGGTTTTGAGGTCCCTTCCAAGCCAAACCATGCTGGGATTCTGTGGCTGCTCAGAGCTCCATCCATGAGAGTGAGTGTAACCTACCCCGACAATCAGAGCGACAAAAACCACCGAGCCCTCAAAACCTGGGTGTGTTTCTTTACAAGGAGCATCACCAATTTTCTCAGAGCCTTCTCCACGTTCCTCTCCTACTGCAGGGAATCCACAATGTCTCTGCCCACCAGGAAGAAGAGGAGTCCAGAGAGCAGCACCAGGGGCACGCCGGCGGCGGCGAACATGAAGGACCACCCGTAGAAAACGTGCACTGGGACATCCTCCAGGCACCTCTCGCTCCTCTCCAGCAGGATGTACTTCTGGAAGTCAGCTGCAAACTCCTTCCACATCACAAAGAGAAACACCAGCAGGAGAAACAAACCCCCTGGGAAGAGAGACAAAACTGAGTTATTGGCCGTGCAGGAAATGCAGGAATAAAGGCGAGGAACGCAGCAGCTGCTCATCCATGCTCTGCATCAAAGCTTTGCGCTGCAGAATTGTTGCTCTGCAGGTTCCTGTGGGAGCTGAGGCTGCCCACCATGGGAGAGCCCCACACCACAGTGGTCACTGCCTCTGACACCTTGTGCTTTGACCAGCAGCACTTCTGGAGGCTCTGCTGCATGGGATAATGCCATGGAGAAACCAGCAGAGCAGGGCTGGTGTTCCCAGCATTCCCCTCTCAAAGGTGGGATGTTTCACTGTTTCACTTTTAATTTCTCAGATGTTAATGAGGAGACACCAAAACTCACTCCTTCCTTTTTGGTATCTACCCTTCCAAGCAGTGTCGTAGCCCATCCCCACCAGGAAAGCAAAGATGATAAATGCCGCGATAAATCCTGCTGATGGCAAAATTCTGGCACTGCCACCCCCAGAACCAGCAGGGACAACACATCACAGGGTGGGAAAGGCACACACCCATCTCAGATGGGCCACTAAATACCAGAATAATACGAATAATAAGCAGCTCATGCCATGAGGCTGGAAGCAGATGACAAAAATCAGAGTGGCCCAAATCCCATTTACTGTGTATCATTAAAAAATACATATTTCCATGGTGCATTTTAAACTCAACATCTATTAAAGCTAAATAGTGACAGTGTGATGACAGGTCTGAAAGCAGTTCAGAAATATCTGATCTTGCTACTTCACAGGTAGAAGCTGCTATTTTTAAATGGTGCTGTATAACGTATAGATACACACACACACTTATATGAAAGAAATATATCACAGCTTACATTATTTTTATGGTTGAAGGGAACTGCTCGAAATTAATTTAGTTGACAAGTTACCACACAGTTCTGTGGATGTGTTGTGGCTTCTGCGGGATTTAATTTCTCCCCTTGCCATTTTTAAATCAAAGGTAGTTGTGGTGTATTTAATTATTCTTCCTGGCAGCTTATACACTCCAAAATCCAGCTCTTTTGCTAGCTAGGAGAGGAAAGGTGTAAAGCTTGACGTTGATTTATCTGCTTAGGGAGGTTACTGAATCTTCAGTCAGAGGAAACACATCCATGTTTTACTGTGATTCTGCTTATAATGGTTATAAAAACATCTCAGAGATAAAAATAAGACCCACATGAAGGTAAGAGGCTTCAAAGTCCTCACTAGGAATGAGACAGAAGTTGCAGTTCCCCACCCTAAGCTGTCACATTTACTAAACTGCCTCCCATGCCCTAAAAAGATGTCATCTTATCGTTCAGAAATTGGTGTAACCATACAAATATTCCTTCCATCACCCCACACTGATATTCCAGCCATTCTCCCCGACGTGGAGGAGTCCTTGCTTTTCCTGGAGAGGCAGCCAAGGAGTTAAACAGCAGCTGCTGGAACATTTGCATGTTCATTGAGGTTTTGATACCACTTGAAATTAAGTGCACAAATAAATATTTTACACTTACTATGATAGTTGTATGCTTAAAATACCAATTATTCTACTATAAGAAAGCCACGGCGCGTTCAAATCGCCGCATGTCCTTTACAAAATACAATGTATTGATAAGAAGGCAATTAAGTCTTTATTACTGATGTAATTTAAAATTAAATTAATTAGATAGCAACTGAACCTTGAAAAGTGCTCCTTTAAAGATCAATTTCTATTTCATTAACTTATAATACCTACCGTAAGAGACGCAAATGAAAGCGCAGCCCCAGTGGGACAGAGAACGTGGGGACGGAAAAGCACTTTGGAATTTTGCTTTAAATAACCAGGAATTCTGTGTTGCTTTCTCCCAGGAGAATTTAGATGGCCTACATCTCGTTTTTTGAAGTAATCAGATCAAAACCTTGCAGTTTTTACTGAGGAGGGCGTGGGAAGTCCCACGTGTGGGTGGCACCATCCCCAAACTCTTCAGGAGATAGGAATGGGAGTGGGTCCCTCCTCTGGCCTCAGGAGAAGCTCCAGGTCTTGGCACAGAAGGATTTATTATTAAACAGCTACTGGAGGTGATAGCATGGCCATGGCATCTAAATTAAGAATGTTTTCACACTCTGAGCAAATGACAAGAATATGCGAAGCAAGCAGCCTTCTTCCCTGGAATAATTACAGCTGAGTGATGAAGAATCCCTGGGATTTACACCATGTCCTGGGTGGGAAGAGAAATTCAGAAGGACAGGTGCAGCCAAAGGATGGTGGGAGCTCAGGAAGGGCAGCTCACCCAAATCTGCTCTGCCAGAAATGCTTGTTTGGAGAAATCACAGGTGTACCTGAACCTGCCTGAAATTTGTCACACTCAGAGCCAGCAGCAGCCTCTTCATCAAGAGAAAATCAGGATGTTTCCTCCCATATTACCAAAGTGTTTGGCATTTTTGTTTTAAAACGCTGTTTTATTCGGGATTTTTCATCTGTTGAACAGGTTTCACTTTACCCCCTCCCTTCTGGGGCTTTTAGTGTTGGATGCAGCAGAAAATTATCTTTGTTTCCTGCCAGCTTTGCATGTAGAGACACAGATTCCTTCCTGCTTTGGGCAGCACATAGAAAAACTGAAAAAAAGTTGTTTTCTGTCCTAAACATGACACTGGCATTGGCACCCACACCTGAGACCCAGGGTTTGGGTTTGGGTAAATGAAGAGCTCATCACACCTCATCCCCATGCTCATCTCAGCATCCCTGTGCTTTCTCCACTGGAAAATTCCCCAAGTGATGCCTTTCCTTTCCTTGCCTCCTCCTTTGCTCTGTTCATTAGGACGGCACTGGGAAAAATTAACTAACTGTGAAACTCCATCTCCAGGCTGATGAGGTCAACAGCATCTTCTGGGGAGGGGCTAATTGCCAGAAAATTGCAGTGGGGTGTTAAATCTGTCTCCTTTGTAGCTCAGATCCAGGAGCCTGGAGCTCCATCCCCCTCTCCCAGCAGAGCTGCATCTTCCATGTGGGCAAATTGAAGAAGAGCTTTTCCTTTCCCTTTATTTCCTTGTGACACCTTTATAGCTGCTAATTGTGGGGACAGGTGAGTGAACTCAATCTTTAACTCTTATTCTGGGGAAGCTACTGAATTTTTGTGTAATCTGCTAATTAGGAGGATAATGAACTTTGACTCATTCTCCTCTCTCTCTTGTTGTCTCTCAGGGATGTTAATAATGATGAAATGGAGGGGTGACCTTCAGCTGCCCTTCCAGTACTGCCAGCCTTCACTGCACGTGGAGCCTGAGACTGCCAAAGTGGAGCTGCTCCACTTGGGAAGCAGAATCTGAGAAAAAATCCAGTACTTCTAACTCACAGGGCTGGGAAATGTTCCCTTTTTTCCATGCTGCTGGGTTCTGCTGAAGAACAGGTTGGTCCCACCATGGGCAGGGATGTGACCCATCATCCCAGACTGCTCCAAGGCACATCCAGCCTGGCCTGGAACACTTCCAGGGATGGAGCATCCACAGCCTCTTTGGGCAAGTGCTGCACTTCTAAGCCTGGTCTCTAAAATGCCCAAAGGAAAAGAAAACTGAGGAGCACAAGGCAGGAAAAGTGAAGCACCACAAGCAAAGTTGTCTCAGCAGCTCAAAGAGCTTCCAGAAGCTGCAGCACAGAGCTCACCCAGCCCTCTTGGTGACACTGCAGAGACAATTAAACAATCTCTGACTACTGAAAAAAAGGGACCAGGCAGGACCTGCCACCCCTTGGAAGTGCTGGAGGTCATTCTGAGATAGAAAATGCTGGGAGGAAAGCACCACACTGGCTCCTGGCTCGTGTATTCCAGGTGCTTTGGGAGAAGGCTGGCAGGGAAAACTGCTCAGCTGGGGCTGTGGATGTGCAAAGGCACCACCAGCAAAGGTCAGATGGGTTCTGGCTCTTTCCAGAGTCACCCAGTGGAGGAAATCCAGAGAAATGCTTTGGAAGGGCTCCCAGAAACACCTCCCAGAGCAGTCCATTGGGTATGGGAGCTGGCACCGTCAGATTTGCCCTCTGGAATGTACAGGAAATAAAAAGCATCACAGAGGGAAATCCAGAGGGATGCAGCTGAGCCATAACATCCTCACTCTTCAGTGCTGGATTCCCCCAGATGGACACACAACCCACCCATGGATAGCTGGGGATGCATTTGCACCAGTCATGTCTTTTTTGGTGGAAAAACTGACATCATTTTGCGATGAATTACCAGGACTTCTCCCAGAAGTAGGGAGGGGTGGGCAGAACAAAGCTGCTGGTGAAGGGTTCCCTGTGAGGCTGGGACACCCCACACTCCTGGTGCTCCATCTCCCATTCCACTGCCAGAGCACACTCCCACTCTGCAGACTGCCAGCTTTTTCACACCTCCTCGAGGAGAGATCCTTTCTGCAGGGGAGGTTAATTAACACTGACCTGCAGGCCATGATTAGAAGACAAGAGGCGTTTTCTCCTGCATCATCCCCAAGGAAAGGGATGGCAGGGGACTCGAGGCTGTGTTAAATCCATTGTTCCTACTGCTTAGTGCAATTATGCAAAATATTTTTAGAAGGGATAACGAGAAAATAACCACGGAGGGATGCAACCCAAATCCATCCAGAAGCCAGGCCCAAGCAGGATCCAGGAGTATGAGGTCAGGATAAAGCCCCCTGAATAAAAGGATCAGTTGAAACACTGAGGAAACTTTGCTGAAAAACACATTGAATACTTCTGCTATCATTGGAATGGGAAATGCAGTAGGAAGTGTCTTCCAGATGAACTCGTTCCCCCGAATGACTGTTAATAACAATGATTGCTGTTCAGATTGAAGCTGCATTAATACAAACTTCAATTTTAACTGCAGCATCTTTGTCTAATGCCAAGAGGTTTATGTGATGCATAATCAGCTCTTCTAAAAAGTGTCACATTCGAAGCCCCAGCCTTTTAATCAAGGAATAGTCAAATAAAGTGGAAAAACAATGAGAAAAAAGGAAAAAAAAAAATAAAGGAAGACAGTTGAGTATTACTCAGCATCCTTTTCTGTGATATTTCTGCCCAATGTGCGGGCTGGACACACTCCTCAGGGACATCTGCTGCCTCCTGGGAGCCTGGACTACAGATGGGAAGAAAAAGCTTCCTGCCCTGGTACAGCCCTTGGATCATCATCCATTCTGGGATCACAACAACCCCATGGAAAACTACAGCTTTGGGGCAGCGTGGCTGGGAATGGGTTTGTGGAAAAGCTCCAGGGGGTGCTGGTGACAAGGGCTGGACATGAGCCCTGGGGTGCCCAAGTGGGCAAGAGGACAAAGGCACCTGGCTGGGATCAGGAATGGTGTCCAGGGGGATCAGGGCACTGCAGGGACACCCCCAGTGCTGGGGACAGCTCTGGGACCCTCGGGACAAGAGGGACATGGAGGGGCTGGAGCCAGTGCAGGGAAGGGAGCTGGGAAGGGGCTGGAGCCCCAGGAGGGGCTGAGGGAGCTGGGAAAGGGGCTCAGATTGGAGAAAAGGAGGATCAGGGGGACTTTGTGGCTCTGCACAACTCCCTGACAGGAGGGGACAGCCGGGAACAGGAACAGGAGGAGAGGGAACGGCCTCAGGCTGGGCCAGGATGGGCTCAGGATGGACATCAGCAGGAATTTCTCCATGGAAAGCATTGTCCATCTCTGCACAGGCTGCCCAGGGCAGGGGTAGAACGATCATCCTTGGAGGAAACTTGTGTAGATGTGGCAGCTGGGGACATGGGTCAACGTCAGGACCTTTCCTGTTAATTATTTTCACTGATGTTTGCAGCCCCTCAAATCTGGGCTCACTTAAGCCATAAACTGAGGGCAAAGACAGTGTCTCATGTGATTTATTCCAGATATGAGGAAGCAGGAGCTGGTGAGGGATCTGCAATTAAGCAGTGGTTTTTCAGAGAAAGGCCTGATTTCATTACAAAGTTCTTCACTTGGCGCAGCTCAGCTGAGCTCCAGCCTGTGGCTGCTTGAGTCATAAAAGAGCTTTTTTCTGAGTTTGAGTCACTGGTATAAATCAAGTATTTCTACTATTGAAGCCAGTTATTCCTCTCAAACGCAGAAAAGGAAAAAGCCCAAGTGATAATTCAGTGGAATCATTGGTAACAGCAGTTGGGAAAATGAATAAATGCCTATTTTTAATTCATTTTCCTGCAGTGCCATCGTTTCATCTTTTCAGGTCTCCTTAAGCCAGCCCTCCCATTTTGGATCATCGGGTTTGCCTTTCATCACTCCGAGAGTTTCCAGCTCTATCAAAGTGAACAGCAGAGGCAGGAGCAGCCCAAATGCAAAGCCTGACTTTGGGGAACTGAGCGGGGCCGATGCTGCCCAGGCTTAACACGCCTGCAGGCTTCACTCAAATAAAAGGCTGGCATAGAGGAATAGTAAAAAAAAAAAGGGATTTTCAAAAATCTCAGCTGTGCTAGGACTAAGGACTATGTTGCTAAAACCTGCCTGAGCACAGAATCATGGAATTACAGAATGGATTGGGTGAGAAGGGGCCTTAAAGATCATAAAAGACTGAGAGCTTCCACTGGCTGCTCAGAGCTTCCAGGGGTTTTAATTCCAGTGGGGATTCATGTGCTGCTCCCACCAGAGCCCCATCTTCACCCCCACTCCAGATCCACCCTGCCCCAGCCATGTCCCCTCACCTGAGAGCAGCAGGAATCCTCCCCCAACTTTGTAGGAGTTGGGGCTGGAGAAGGGGACCCCACAGACCAGCAGGAGCCCCCCCACGAGCCCAGCAGCCACGGCCAGCAGGATGAACGCCGTCCAGAAGCCTCTGTACACTGCAACAGGAGCACAGCCAGTGAAAGGACAGGGAAAGAAGCTTTCTTCGACCTCAGAAATATTCTTTTTAACAATGCTATGTTTAACTCCTGCTTTAGCAACAAAACAAGTTGTGACGCTGCTGTGTCAGGCAGAGCTGAGGCTCTGGCTGTGCCAGGGCACCTGGAACAGCCACTGGTTCGGGGGGAATGTCATGCCCTGCATGCCCTACAGAATGGGGCTGGAATGAGACCAAAGGGTTGGGAGGGTTTGCCAGGGAAGCACACCAGAGAAAGGGGTGGGAGGAGAGGACCCGGCTCTTGGCTGTGCTGGGGGAGGCTGGAAAAGCTTGACAAGAAAGGAAAGTAAAATTTGGAGAGGTGGATTCAGACCACAGCTTTGTTCCACTTTAATTAACACTTCAGGAAGGTGCCAGGCTCCTGGGTTAAAATAAAAGCAGAGTTTTCTAGCAGGACTGCAGGGAAAACAGGAGCTCATGAGGTCCCCCATGAATGGCCTTGAAAGAGAAAGGGGCAGGAGAGCAGCTGCCTCTCCCTGCCAGGAATTTGGAGGTTTGGGCATGACTTCATACAACCAGCCCAGGCAGAGCTGAGCAAGCTTGGTCCATCACATCCCACCAGATGGAGCAGGATGGGATGTAACCCACTAATTTAAGCCTCCCAGTAGCCAAGTGCCTTGCAGACACTGCCATAAACCTTATCCAAAGGTCCAAGTCTTCCAGCACAGAGCCTCTGATTCCCTGCTCCACATCCCCTGATTTATCCCACCCCTTGCACCACCACATCTCGCCCTGCCACTCGTTTTCCAGAAGCTCCAGTTCGATTTAAGCCGAGCACGAGCAAGTGGGTAGTGCTGAAATGATTCACACTTGAAAGAAAAATGATACAGAGAAGATGCGTTTTCCTCATTTGAAACCATTTTGTCAGGAGAGCCACTTAGGGAGAGATAAGTATCTTGAACTCTCCAAAACCACAGAATTCATTTTCATGTTTAACCTCCCGTCACCCGTTTCTCTCAGGGAGCCTAAGAGGATGCAGATAAGGCAGAATTATCTCTGGAGCAGGTAATAGCTGGAGGACCCCTCTCCTTGGACAGCCTCCTGTTTTGTCAGCAGTTGCAAATGAGGATGGGCTGGTTAGAAAGAAAAGGGAATTAACCACCGAAGTGGCCGCTCCCCACAAGGGCTTTGCAGAGGATTGGGGCAGGGGAGGAACCCGGTGGTGTCTCTGCCCAAAATGTGGAGCTGAGCCACCCCCACATCCCCAGAGGTGATGGGGACAGGCAGAGCCTGGGCAGCCTCCCATCCCCAGCACCTCCACAGAACCATTAGGATCAGAAAAGAACCTCTGAGAATATCGAGGTGGTGCCAGGAATGTGCCAGGGGACACATCTGGGAGGCAGCTGGGGAGGGTTTCACAGGGTCTGACAGGCAGGGACAGATGCCTCCAGCACCCTTAATTTAGAATGGAAAAAATAGTGTGTGTGCTTATCAACAGGATCATCCAGGTCCTGGACACTGTGCCCAAACAGAAACAATCTCACTGCTTATCCCGAGTGCTTCCTCCTCCCCCCTCCTCCTCCTCCTCCTCCTCCTCCTCCTCCTCCTCCTCCACAGGTCCCTCATATCCATCTGACACCAGAATTCCCCAGGGCAGGAATTCTGCACTGCACAGCCAAAGAAACAAACTGCCCTCCCTCACATGCTCCTACTGGCAATACTTTTATTTTTAAATAATTTTTGCAGAAAAAAAAAAAATAAAAACTAAAAAAAAAGGTACCACTAAAGGCTAAGGAAAAGGTCAAGATGTTTGTTTGTGCAGAACGTCTGCCCCACATCCCCGGAGGCAAGGCAGACTGATGCACACTATTTAAAGAAATCAATTCATTTCAAAAAAGATCATTGAATTAATTCTAACTGCTGCCACCAATTTAGCAAATTAAAATTCCTAACAGCAGCTGATTCATTAAAGAACTCGGAAAATATGGAGAAACATAAATAAAAAGGGACCCGGTTGAAAGGGAGCTCTCCAACTGCTTAGTGTTCAGTGCTTGAAAAACAAGCCAGTCACTTACGTGGATTTTCTAACAATTTGGTCTTCAACCAATTTTCCAGTGCTTGTTTATTTTGTCTTGCCACAAATTAACACCTGAGTTACCCCAGGAAACTGATTCTGGGACTGAGTCAGGCTCAGGCTGGGTTTGGGTTATCCCAGCACAGAGCAGAGAAAACCTGGGAGAGCCTCTCATCATGTGCCTGGGGCAGCCAACCAAGCTGGGCTGGTTGGGAAGGAGCCCTTGGCCTTGCTTGGCTGTGTGAATTCACAACAGGAGAACCACAGTGCTCACATACATCCCAAATGTCTGCCTGATCCCTGGGAAAAGGAGTTGATAGGGAGGAGAGAAGAAACTCACCTGCAGTTGTGTCATAGGAGGGGTGGGGAAAAGGTCCCACAGCAATGGGCATGGGGAACAGGTAGCCATGCATGCAGAACTTGGGGTGTGCTTGGCTGGCTGGAAAAGATGAAGAGAAAGAGTAGCCGGGTAGATCACAGGTTTTTTCCATATATAAGCCGCACCTGAATATAAGCCATACTTCTTTTATTTTAATTATTTATTTTTTTTTTTAATGCGAGGATCCATGTGTGACAAAGTAACGAATTAGTAACAGAATGGTGCCAGCACGGGGTTTGGTGTCAGGTGCTCAAGTTGCAAACAGTTTTCATAGACCAGCAAAGCCTTTAAAGGCAGCCCCAGGTGCCCTCCCCAGCCAGCTTTCACTTCCGGGTTGGCATTTCACTGGGATTTGTCCATAAATAAGCCGCACCTGAATATAAGCCGCACTACTGTGGTAGGCTGGATTCTTCAATGAAAAAGGTGCGGCTTATAATCTTGAAATTACTGTAAAGCTCTGCTTTTATTTCCTGCAGAGTCAGTTACAGTACTGAGATGGTGATGTGCTGTTGTGCAAAACCTGTAAAACCCTCAGAAGGCTGGAGGAATAAAAAGTATCATAAATCTTGGGCAGAGAGAAAAATAAAAATAGAAGAACTATGAAAGAGAGGATCTGAGACTGCTTCTTGCACATCTTCTCATCTTCATAACCTGAGTGTGAGGTGGGAAAAAATCATGAAAGATGGAACAACTGAAGTCAGTGTCAATATTCTCATTGCTGTTTTCCTCCAGAGAATGTGCCCGTCCACCTGGAAGGGTCAAAATGTTTGGCTACCAGAACAAGGTGCTTCCAAGACCTCCAGCTGGTGAGGAGGAAAAGCACAATTAGAATGGAAGTGGCCCATCAATATTAATACCACTGAGGCTTATCATGATTAACAGTAATAGAATGAATGTTAAATGAATTAATTAATGGTTGGCCACTTATTTAAATATGTTCCCCAGCTCAAAGGAGCACTTTATAATAGGTGGACATTAGTTCATGCTAAATTGACTAAGGAATACCTATTGAATTAATTATTACATCCACAAGAGCAGCAAATTAATTTGCCATGATCAATCCTATTATAATAAATACCTAAAGAAGTAGCAAAAAATTTGCCAGTTATCAGAGTGACTCATTTTACTTCAGGTAAAATTATATTATGTATTTCCACATAATGTAATTCAGTAGCAAACTCCCTGTCTCAAGCCTGTCCTTTATTATCACACATTTCCCGTGTGAAAAACCTCCCATTGTTCAGCTGAATGGTGGTGGGAAGAATTCCTGCAAGATTTTACAGGAAACAGGTCAAGGGCTGGGGGACAGCGAAGTCATTTGAAATTTTAATCACTGCAGAGCAAATTCAGTGTGGGAACCTGCATTATTTTCAGGGCAGTGCCCTCTGAGGTGACTGTGCTGCCCCACAACCACAGGAACATCTTCCATCGAGAGCACAGGGCCAAGCCTTTGCAGAATTTATTTAAAATCTGGGGGGTGTTATCCCAAATCCTGCTGTAGAGTTGTGGCCCCCAGCAGGGCTGGTGGCTGAGGTGGTCTCACTCCTTTCCTATTCCTGCACAAGGGACGCCAGGTTGGCACTAACAATGTCACACAACAGGTTTCACCATTTCCTTCAATTTGTTTTTGAAGAATGAATGCGCTTTCCAAAAAAATAAAGGATTTTGCATCCTTCTCTGTATGCTCTCAAGTGTAATTTCAATAATCTTTAAAAGTTAAAAAAAGGTGAAATCTGATAGTAAAATGGCTTTGGCGCAGCACTGCTTCTGAGCACCCAGGGACATCACAAACTTGCTGGAATCAGTGGGAGCTGGGAATGCTGAGCACCTGGAAGGCACAAAACAGGGACAGAAGAGGAAGGGCATGGGCTCACATTCCCAGAACTTTGCTGAGCACAAACATCAAGAGGTATTGGGAGGGAGGGGGAAGAAGGAAAGGTTCTCCTTCCACCACTTTGCATAACTTTGTAGGTGATAAATTAAATGGCCTCAAGAGGTTGCAACATTTCTGTGAACAGCCCTCTGAGAGCAAATCCCAAGTCAAAAAACGAGCACAGAAAGGGCACAAAAAGAGTGAGCCAGGTTTGCTTTTGAGAGAAGATGGGGAAGACAAAAAAAGAAACAAAAACTATCTCAGCATTGTCCAGAGGACAGAACTTCCCGTGTTAGTTTCCCATTCAGCTGTGATGAGTGCTGTGGGTACAGAGTGGATTGTACTCACTGTACCAGAAGGTCCAGATGGTCTCAGGGTGGCCCTCACCAAAGAACCAGCACCTCCAGAAGAAACCCTCATGGTGGAACGTCAGGATCTCCTGCCCAGCCTCTGTTGGACTTTCAGCCTGGGGAGGAAAGTTCAGGCTGAAACAGGGAAGATCATGGTACCAAGAGGGCATGCTTTGCTTAGATAGACACTGATGTACAGTAATTTCACAACTGTAAGGCGCACTGGACTATAAAGTGCACTTTTATTTTGCAGGATCCGTGTGCAACAAAGTAACAAATTAGTAATGGAAAGGCGCCATCGCGGGGTTTACTGGCAGGTGCTCAATTTGCAAACATTTTTCACGGATCGGTGCAGCCTTTAAATGCAGCCCCAGGCGCCCTCCCTGTGCGGCAGGCCCCAGCACTTCCACCTGCCCCCTGTGCTGGCTGGAGTGGCTCTCGCGGCTCAGCGGCTCAGCTTGCACTTCTGGGTTGGCAAATTTTCAAACTTTGTCCATATATAAGGCGCACCGGATGATAAGGCGCACTTCCAGGTTTCGATCAAAGTTTTAGTCAAAAGGGTGCACCTTATAGTCATGAAACTACTCTTAATATTTATTTTAATTTGCTTTTTGAGTCAATTTTGGCGGGATTGGAGATCTGCTGTCTTTGACTTTCTGCCACAGTTGTGAAAACAAATTGTCTTGCAGACCTGCACAACCATTTGCTGCCTTCTCTGCTGTCCTTAAGCCCCTGTTGGCCAGAGCTGGATGGCAATTTCAGGGAGCTAGACTTTCTTCTCAAACACCTTCCTCCAATTCCCAGACCAGACCTGTGAGCACAAGGTTTTGGTCTTTCCTGAAAGGACTATATTGCAAAGTTTACTACAGGATTTATTAAAATTATCTCAAAACCAGTTTTATCTTCCTCACACACAGTTTGGTAAAGGAGACAAGACCAAAATTAAGAAGGATGGGGAATGTCCATAGAGGAACCTGCCCTGTGAACCACAGGAGACGGGACTCAGCAGGGAGATCCTGGAGGTGCTAATCCTGTCACAGGTTAACAGGCTTGGGTGGGGAGGGACCTTAAAGCCCAACCAGTTCCACCTCTGCCTTCCACTCTCCCAGGCTGCTCCAAGCCCTATCCAGCCTGGCCTTGGACATTCTCAGGGATCCAGGGGCAGCCACAGCTTCTCTGGGAACCTCTGCCAGGGCCTCAGAGGGAAGAATTTCTCCCCAGTATCCCTCTGGCAGTGAAGCCATTCCCTGTGTCCTGTCCCTCCATATCTTGTCCCTCTCCAGCCCTCCTGGAGCCCTTTCAGGCCCTGGAAGGGGCTCTGAGCTCTTCCCAGGGATCTTCTGCTTCCCTCACCTCAGTGTGTTTATGCATCATGTTAGAGCAGCTTCCAGAGCTCTGACCTGATTCTCCTTCAGCTTTCAGGATAAAATCCTGACTGTGACAAGGGGAACATTCAGCCCTGAAACCTCCTCAGCTGGTGGCTCTGACTTGGTGCATCCACAGCACATTTGACTGAGTTTGCCAGATACTCAGCCCATCCTTATCTGTAAGGGACAGGATTTGACAGTTTAAGAAGGGGCAGGGAAGGTAGAAACAGAGCCTGTTATCCACAACCAGTAACAGAAATAGAAATAATAGAAACAGTGTCTAAAATAGAAATAAAATAGCTCAGAGGGAAGAGTAAGAGCAGTTCCTATTTCTGCCTGGTGCTTTTGAAGTCACTGCCTCAGCGTCAGGCTTCCCAACACTTGGCCAAGAGCGTTTCTGAAATGTTTGAGATGCTTATTCGTGTCATGCAGTGCATCATCTCTGCTCTCTCCACTTTCAAAAACAACTAAAATGTGGAACAATTAACACTGTCACTTCCCAAGTGCACAAAAAGCAAGTGGCACTTCTCTGTTTCTGCCATCCCCAGGCTTTACTGAGCTGCTTGAAACTAAAGACTCTGTCTTCTGTTTCACTTCTTCAGGCATTTTTTCTATCATAATTTGTTTTTTTTAGTTGAGAAAGTCATTTGGAACCATGACTCAAGCAAACAGTGCCCTACATTTGATTATGGGATTCTGAAATGAAAGAAAAATATTTCTTGCTGGCATCATGAGGCTTACCCAGGGTGACTCACGGCACCAGGAAAAAAAAATCAAACCTAATTGGATTGAACTTTGAAGTAACAAAAAGTCTGCACACAACAAGGCTCTTCCTGTCATTTGGTAATGGAAACCACACACTGATTGGCACAAAAACATTTTGGGGGAGTGGGTGGCTCGAGGAACTGATCTGGTTGTTATTTCATTGAAGAGTTAGACAACAGCAAGTGCAGTGAAAATCCAACTTGAGGGATCCAAAAACGAGTGACACCAGCCCCTAGCACTAAAGTATTAAATTGCCCCTTGAAAATTACATTTACTGCTAACTAAAATTCTGTCTAAATCTTACTTTGAGGATGTCCAGGCCACCGGCTGGATGGGCAGAACCCCTCTGCTCTGTATCTGATGTTCACTTTGGTGTCTGTGCTGCAGCTGGACCACTTCAGATGGAAGTGATTGCCAAGCCCCACACTTCAATACATGAACTAGTTTCAAATGGAGAAACTACAGAGGGAGAAATCTTTCAATGGCAAATATCAGGAGACATCTTTTGTCTTTAGAGGGAAATGTGGTCAACAACTCTTCATTCTCTAATGCTCATATCTGCCAGATTACAGAGGTGCCATCTTAATGTTTCCTAGACACAATTTACTCAGGTCAAACTGCTCAATATCATGGAAAAGCCAGATCGGATTTTAAGGAATTTAAAGTTTTACCTCAGGCTGACATTTTACATTAACAGGTCACTTTCACTGAGCACAAACATTACGACAGATTTCAACATTTGAGATGTGAAATGATTCAGGCAAATTCTTTCAAAGCACAAGGTTTCAGAGCTCACCCCCCCGGTGCTCAGGGTGCTGTTCCCATGCTCGAGGAGCCCGCAGGTGTCCGTGGCCAGCAGCCAATAATCCGTGCCGAAGGCGACGAGGAAGAGCAGCACCCCGGTGCTCCCGAGGATCCCAGCGGCCAGGGCTGCTGCTCCCACCTTCATGGGGACAACCAGCACCACTGGAAATCTGAAAAGGAGGTAAAAAAACCCAAGTTTCCCGGGTCTCTGGAAGAGCAGGGCCGGAGAAATGCTATTTTTGGATGTGGATAATGATCTCCTGGCTGGTGTGAGTTTCAGTGGGTGGGGGAGCAGGACTATTAAAAGCAGATGACCTGGCGTGAGCGAGCAGCTGTGGCATTAAGGATCATGACAAGCAGCCATTGAGGCAGAGCACGAGCCACCCACGGGGACACACGCTCTGGGTCACCAGTGCACAATTCCCAGGACACCAGGGAGTTATTCCCATCCCTCCCAGGAGCACAGGTGGGCTCAGAGGTTTTCCCCACACCCTGGAGCCCGTGGTGTCCTCAGCCACTGTGGTGACACCTCTCACTGTGTCCCCACAAATGGCACTTCTGGAATTCACATCTCCTTCTGCCTCTGAGCAAAACTCCGATGTGGCTTTTACAGAAAGATGCAAGAAAAACATTAAAGCACTGGGGGATCTTCAATATCCCAGATTTTGGAAGGGTTGCAATCAACACCTTTGCACCAGGCAGGTCCCCATGGAGCTGGACAAGGAGAATCCAAGCAGGGGCACACATGGACACACTGGGATGTCCTGCAGTTGTTTGTGAATGATGTTCTCCTTCCTGCCACAGAAAAGTGGATCCACACATCTCCCTCCCACCCAGCCTGCAGTGGGAGAAGTGTCTCCTGGGAGCAAGGACATTCCTCCATGGAATTTCACTGCCATTTGCTTCCTAATGTTTTTTTTTGTTTCTGCAGGAGCATCTGCTGTAGATCACTGCCAGGAATGGGATGCCAGACTAGGAAAATTATAATTTCTGTAGGGCAATAACTATATTCCTGTGACGTGCCAGGAGGTTGGGAGAAGAAATTTAAATTGCAGTCAAAAATCAAGTTCTGATTTTCTTACCTCAGTCTTAGTCACGACCTTCTCTGAACAAGGGAGGAGGGTGATGATGTTGACTTCCCTATCCTATGGGAATTAGTGTTGCCAAATTAATTTCCAAATTAATTTAATATTTAAAGTTACCAGTGAACATATGGGTATCTCAAAGCAACTGCACACTGGTTGGGGAACCTGGAGAGGGCTGGGAAAAATTTTGACTACACTTCTTATTGAGGCATACAAAGTGATGAATGTTCTCAATCTTCTGTCATGCTTTGATAAGCACGACAGAATTTAAATTACAATAATTTATTTTATCCTCTGCATTGTATTTCTTAAATATTGCAGGGGTAGCTGTTAAGTAGCACATTGGAACTCTTTCCCTCACTGTTCCAGGGGCAGAGTTGCTTCTGGTTTAACCTGACTGTGAACATGTGAGGAATTCCACAGGATCCAGAGGAATCCCTTCACTGGGTCAGGGTGCAGCCTTAGCATCACTCAGGGTTAAAACTCAGCACAGAGCTGGGATTCTGCAGGAATAAACTCAGCCTGTCCATCCCATCACCCTGACATTACACTGGAGACACTCTCAGCTACTGCTGGGAATTCCATGTAGGTTCTTGTGACCTTCCCTAAAGTTCCACTCATCCCATTCCTACACAAATCACCCTTTCCCCTCATCCCAGCACGTTCACTCTTTTTCCACAACACACCCATCTCTCAGTCACTGCTGCTCCACTGCTGCTTGTACAACATAAAATGGTTGATTAAATAAAAAGTACAACTCATCTATCACTTAAATAATCAATTAGTGCAATTCCAATCAGCTGTTTAACTACCACAATCCTGGCTAAACCTGTCTGAAGTCACAATGACAATTGGTTGCCATCTCTTCTTCAGATCTCCTCAAAGCTGGACACAACTGATAGGAATTTTGGCAATGCTCAGAGAAGCTGGGTGAAAAACAAGGATTTGCACACCAGGAATGAAGACTTTATATTTTTTTTGGTAGCTCACACTGCAATTACATAAAATTAAAATGCAAAGTGGGCACTTGTGTATTTTTGTTTTTAAAAGGGATTAATGCACACTTACACATTTCTGGGTGTATTTTGAGCCAGCTGTATTTGGCGCTGCTGTTTTTGTGCTGCTGCACATCCCGAGTTAGTGCTGTTTGCCATTTGGAAATGTTCTCAGGAATTCTGGGTCCCACTGGCAGAAAAACCCTGGGTGGCTGAGGCAGAACATTGCTGGTGCCCAGCCTTGGCTCTTCACAGAATGCCTTGTGCCCAGTCAAACATCCTCCAAATTCCGAGGCTGTGGAACAGGAATTGAAAGGTTGAAATGTCTCTCTGTGCACTGAAATCCCACTCCTGACAGGTGTTTCTTTTCAAAGACAGGTTGGACAGGGATTGGAGCAGCCTGGTCCAGTGGAAGGTGTCCCTGCCCATGGCAGGGTTTGGAACTGGATCATCTTGAAGGTCCCTTCCAACCCAAACCATTCCAGGATGATTCTGTGATTCCCTGTCACAGCCCCAAGCCTGTCCTCATCACCCTCAGGAGCCAAAGAATTCCTGGGCAGTGAGACCCGTGTGGTCTCTCCCACAGCCTGTAGAAAGTGCTGCTGCTGATATTTGTCATTTGGAGCCTGTGCTGGGATCTCTGGAATGCCACAGCAAAGCCAGGGGGGAGAATTAACCACCCAGCACCACACTCCATGCCAAGGCAGACACAAACCATTTAACTCCAAGGAAAACAGCTCTTCCTTTCTTCCCTTGCCTCTCCTGGTGCCAGCAGGGATCTGCTTCAGCATCCTCTTACCCCCAGAGGTCAAATGCCACCATGGGCAGCTCCAGGATTTCAGTGGATGGAAAGGAAACTTGTATCCTGAGCATTTTATTAATTCCTGATTGACACTGAGGATTTTTTTTGTTTTCCCTTAATCTTTCACACCAAATTGTGACTCTCCAAAATATACATATTCTATCAAGGAGCTGGGGCAAGTCAGATTTTTCACAGAATTGGGTGTTTTACCTTTGAATTGATCAAAGACTCCATCAGCACAGTCTGTGTTGTTATTTCCTGTAGTTTGATCCATGCTCACAGAAAAATTTACATTTTATGAGATAGATCAACATATTTTCACTCTCTCATGAAGAAAGGAGAGGATTTCTTGGAATTTAATAGAGAGGTGATTTTCCAGGGTTGCCTTTGGAGATTTCACTGAGTCCCTTTGGGGAGCTACAGACTTTTCTTCACTGGAGCTTGGCCTGACGATCCTGGGTGGTGAAATCCTGGAATAGTTCAGGGCAGGGGTGGAATTCCCATCCCTGGAGGAATTCAAAGGCTCTGTGAATGTGGCACTTGGGAGCACAGGTCAGTGGTGGACTTGGCAGGGCTGGAGGTATGGCTGGACTTTTCCAAAGTAAATCATTCCATGGTTCTATAATCTGCCCTGCTCCAAAATGTGGTGTTTCCTTAGGTAGGTGGGTGAATCTCTCTCGAGTCTCTTCTTTCACCCTTTTCTCCCCAAACTTCAGAACAAGAGTGTTGGTGATGTCTCAGGAGTTCCAGATGACCACCTGTGTAGTTTAAAAATTTGTTTCCCAGCTCGAGAACCGAAGAAGGAGTCTAGAGTCGTCTTCTGCAGCTTCTGAAGTTTATTTATTTTATCTTATCTAAAAAGTTCTTCCCCTGCCCAGCCTGGGTCCGTTCAGTCCCAGGCACACTGCTCGCCCCAAGGGTGGTGTTGTCTTTTTATATTACAAACTATGTGAATATTATTTACAGTTATCTTACAATACCTATCACTTATATTGTACAGTCCAGTTCTACTCTAATCCAATCCAAAAGTGCCAGCATCACCCAGAAGATGGATGTCAAGGAGAAGGAGAAAGAAGGAGAAAGAAGGACAGAACTTGCCCAAATCCCTCCATCCTGACCCCAGACCCTTATTCTAAAGAATTTTAAAAACCTACTTTTTCACCTTGTCACAAACTTATACTCTACTTAATTTTGTGACTTGTAACTCTTCATGCAAAGGTGGTAATTTTTCCCAGGGGTTGAAATCAAAGGCTCAGGGGTCCTGGGCTCCATGCCAAGGCTTCTGAGCCCCCTGCCAGGGTCTGGAACCATCCAGGGCAGCCAGAGGGATGTCCTGGGTTCCCACACAAGAGGACACCAAGGACAGCAAAGCCAACCAGACCACGACAAGAGCACCCAGCTTTAAATTGGAAAACCACCAACATCCCCAATGGTTTCACAAAGAGCAACCCCCCAGCCTGAGCTGTGCTGGAAGGGAGAGCAATAGATATCCATGCTGGCATTTGCCCCTTGAATTCTGCATTAAAATTATAATCTCCAGTTCATCTCCATCACACGCTCCTCTTTCATCTCTGCCGTCCCCACGTCTCTGGGAAGAAGCACGTAAGCCTGGATGTTGAAAGATTCTTAATGGTTTTTCTGAGGCTGAATCTCCTCGAGGACTTGATGGCAGGAGAGAAAAAAAGCTCAAATTTGCCTCACCTGCTCCTCAAGCCCTTTCCAGGATTAAGTTACTATAATCTCCTTAAGCAGTCAAGAAATAAAATAAACACACGTGTGGTTTTCTGCTCAAAAATAAAAATACTAAAGTTCACATGAGGAAATGCTTTTGGAGTTCTGAGTACAGGGGAGATTTTGCCCGATTTTCAAATGCAGCTGATTGATGCCTTTTTGCAAAGAGTTTTCTAATGTGGTTTTTGGCCTCTCACTTTGCCATCGAGCTGCTCCCCCTCATTAACAACTTTTGCCCATTTTCACCTGAACTTTCCACAGACTCCTGTAAACTTCCAGAGTAAGCAGAGAGCAAAAACTCTCTGAACTCCTAAAGGAATCAAACTGATGCAATTTATTTCCACAGAACCATGCAATATTCAATGATACACTGAATCCATGTTTTTAACACTTTTTAAAGGACTAAAACCCTGGAAAGAATTAATTAGGCATGCTCTGAAGCCTGAGCACTTAACAGTTTTCCACTCAGTTGTAGAATTTTAAGACCACCAACACTGGATACTGGCAAAGATTATCAAAGGTATTCTGGGCTGAAATACAAACTAGTCAGAGGGCTTGGCCAGTAAGTGACTGGAAAATATTTCATAAAAGCTTTAGCCAGGCTATTATATTTTGTAAAGAAATTTTAAGAAAAAATCCACAGCATCCAGAAGGTTAAATTTAGGGCAGGGTGACTCATTGGGAAAAAATGTCCTGCTGGGAATATCTCTGCAGATCAAGCAAATTGTTCATGCAGCAGAGAGGTATTGATGGAAGGGGATGATGCAGGAGGGATCTCATTCCCAAGGATGGGAATGAGGGGCTGGGCTGGGCTGCAGCCACTGCACACCTGGAGCCAGCAACCTCTGAGCTGCCAGAAGCTGGGAGATCCTGCCATGGAAATGTCCCTCGTGCTGAATTGAGATGAAAATGTACAATTTAAAATTAAAAAAAAAATGCAAGGAATTTTTTTTCACCTTTTTTTTCCACAATATATAAAATTTCCATTCCGTTTCTGGCATTCTTCCAACCACTTCTGTTGCCTACAACACTATTACAAAGAAATCTACCCCCACCAAAACAGCCACCATTTAATAAGGTCCTTGATAACCCATAATGATACTGCAGAGAGCTGGTGGGAATCTCAATTGGAAAAACTCCTTATTTAAGTGCCTGATGCCCAGAAAAATGATGGATGCTGCACAAAGATGACAAGGATGGATGCAAGACAAAGGTGGAACAGACACCCAGGAATTCTGGGCAAAAATAACACAGTTAGATGCAAAAGCATAAAGCCAAAATAAAAGAGCCAAAAAAACCCAAGTAAGAATTAGCCAATCACATTTCTAGCCTTGATTAAAAACTCCTTGACAAGCAAATTGATTTAATTTCCTTTTTGCTCTCCCACTATAGAATAGGAACGACTCACCATAGAAAATCCTCCTATGAATATTTACAGTGCAGAATTTAAAGAGAAATTCAAAACACTGAGGACATAAAAGTGCAGGTGAACAGGGACATTGCAACCCCAGAGAGGTGAGAACCTTCAGTTCCGTGTTTTTTCTCTCCCCTGTAGCAATGGCTTTCACCAAAGAACAACACCAAGTTTATTTTTTTGGTACAATCGCTTTCCTCACTCGTGATCTTGGGATCACTGGCCAAGGGTTGTAGGAGCTGCCTGGAATGACACCAGAGACACCCCTGAGTGTCCCCAGCTCCTGATGTCACCAGCAGCACGTTGAAGATGCAAGGAGAGAATAACTCAGAGATGACCCCACTTTAATTTTGGAGTTTAATTGAAATAGAAGCGCAGAACATTTCAACATTTTCATAGATGTCTTAGATTGTATCATATATTACAACATACTCAAAGATGGGCTGTTTTCTAGTACAGCCAAACCCACATGGCTCCCATGCATATAGATTAAACTAGGAAACGAACCAAAATTGTAATAAATTAACTGAAGATGACAATGAGCCTATATTAAAATGAATGCATATGTACATGTATGTATATACACATGTAAAACGTATCTATTGCTAAAAACTCCAATTTTCCTTTGCAATTAAGTGAATTTCCAGTGATGGAGCGTCCTTCAACTCAACATGAACTACCTCAGCTTATGCCAGGACATCTTAAAGGGATTTTTTCAGAAGAAAATGAGACCTTGGATCATTGCAAAGCAAATACACACAAATTTGTGCCTCTAATTTAAAATGAAAGCCCCAATGTACCATGCAGGGGTCTCCTAAGGGAATATTTCTGCACACAGGAGACTGGTTCTGAGAGCCCAAAAACATCATGGAACGGAGTTTATGAATTCATACAATTTCTTTTAATGCTGTTTCAAAAGGAGCCACTCATTCAGATTAAACACTCTTGGATCAGAGGAAGGAGAAAGAAAAATGTCAACACAAAACTAAAACTTGTCCTGTCAGGTTCAGTGAGGACAAGAATTCAAAGGCTTGAACTTACCTGGAGTTTCAAAGAAAATGACCCAAAGCTGGGGCTGTCTGTCCTGCTCAGGTTGTCCCTGGAGTTCACCTGCACCTGCTGTGCAGAGGGCTCACAGCTTTCCTGGGAGAGGCAGCCAGCCTTTGGGTCACCCTCTGGGCACTTCCAAACCCCTCCAAACCCAGCTATGGCAGAACAGACCATCCCAAAACATCTTTACAGGATCAATGCAACCAACCAACCACGTCAGAAACCTCTCCCAGCTATTTAAGGACTGTCACCCTCATCTCCTGGTATCACCACTGGGTTTGGAGCTTCTTCATTTTAACTTTGAGGTGAACCATTCCTTACATAAATTGTTAAGAACCAGTAAGGACATATTTCTCCCCTTTAACTCAGCTGCAATAATTTTTCATTGGCAGAACTGGGTGTAGGACAATCCCTTGGGTAAGACACAACCCTTTTCTCAACTATGTCATTTAACTTTGGGCTTCATGAGATCAATGTTCCAGGATCCATTAGCTCCTGAGGAGCAGAAGAAATCTGTTGCTGTTTCTGCTCTTTCCTCCATCCCCTAATAAAACCTGCTTTGAGATTATCAACTTTTTCCCAACCTATAATCCAAATGCTCCCTGCTGTTTAGCCTATCCCTGAAACCTAATGAGAAGATCTCATATCTCACCTTATTAAAACATCCTTCCTCACAGTTGTAGGCAGCTTCAGCAATTTTCCCAGAGTGAGCAGGCTAATTTTTCCTAGAAATTCCTTAGAAATGCCCCCTCAGCCATTCCCTGGCATTACTGATGCCCAGCTGGGCATCTTTTCCCTCAGTTCCCTCTAAAAGTTTAGTACTGGGCAATAAGAGTGACTTTCATGCAAACCACTCTGGATATTCCCAGCCCACGCTGTCCTTTCCAAAGTGCATCTTATTTACATTATCTACACATTGAGCAGCCCTCCCTGAAGGAGCCAGAGCCCTCATGGGGAGCCAGAACGACCCCTGTGTTTGAACATCTCCAGGCTGAGCTCGTTCCTGCCACGCCAGCTCGGGAGGATGGCACACACGGACTGGGACCGGCTCTCCTTCACCTCCCGGACCTTCTCCGTGTTCCCCACTGTGGAGGAGAAACAAACACCATGAGAAACAAACACCTTGAGAAACAGCATGAGAAAAATCCTTCTCTGTGGTTCAGCAGGAAGGAAGAAACACACAGGTGGCCACATGCTCTTTGGGGAAGAGATGTTCCACTCCATCACTTCCAGTTACAAAACAGGATCACTGTCTTTGGCTGCAATACAGGATGTGACCAA
>VRYO01002184.1:18723452-18738590 GCA_009812075.1 Sialia sialis | reverse complement strand
CTGGTGCAGCTGCCACAGCTCTTGCGGTTTGTCGTGGCTCAGCTTGGCTCGTGGCTCACACTTCTGGACTGGCAAATTTCCAAACTTTGTCAATATATAAGGCGCATCTGATTATAAGGCGCACTTCCGGGTTTTGATCAAAATTTTAGTCAGAAGGGTGTGCCTTATAGTCGTGAAATTTCTGTAATCCTCTGCAACCCTTAGGATTCCCTTCCCATCCGTTCAACTTTCGCCATGTGAAAATAAACAACAACAACAAAAAACGAAGGATTGTTAAAAACTGAAGAGATGGCAGGAAGTTTTTGCAGTTGCTGATTTGCTACAACACAGAATCATGGAATCATCTGGATTGGAAGGGTCTTAAAAAATCATCCCATTCCAATTCTTCTGCTGTGGGTGGGTCACTTCTCACAGGACCAAGTTGTTCCATCCAACTCATATCCTTACAGGGATGGAGGGATGGGGCATCCACAGCTTCTCTGAACAGCACTGGAAGCTCTTCATGGAATGTCAAGAATTTAGAAATAAAACTGAGCCAGTGTCAGAGGTTTAAATAATTAAAATTGCACAATACAGCAATTACGTTTTGAGTTCTGGAAGAGGTCTGAGCTGCCCAGGAACGGTTCAGCAGAGAGGATGGGAGCCCTGGAGCTGGAGAATGGGGCAGGCAGTGGGAAGGCAGAGCTGTCCCCAGGATATGGATGTTTCTCACCTTGGCTGTTCCCCATGCTGGCTGCAGGCCAAGGAGGCAGGTAACGAGCTGGCACTAACGAGCTCCCTGTCCTTTCACTCCAGTGCTAATCTCCACCCTCCAGGACAAAAAAATAAAAATAGGAACGAAAAAAATAAAAATCAGGTAGCACAATGCTGCCTGGATTGTTCTGTGCCCCTGTAAACTGGGAATAAGTCTCTCACGCAGCTGTGATTTGGCACCTCGGTCCAGAAACCCAGACTGCCAAAATAACTCTGGACACCTCCCAGCCTGGTTTTCTGTTTTGTTTCGGTTCGTTCTCCTCCCTCCCCTAACGAGGACCGCTGCCCTCCATCCCTTGTTCTCACTTTTATTGACCATTTTAATAACAATGCCTGCTCGGCTCCTGCAGCAGCGCCTGGTTCCCTGGAAAGCCATTCCCAGGGGCATTTAATGATTCTCAGAGCATGCTCCATGAAAGGGCTCCGACATAATTACCAAAGGCACTGTGTCATTTATGCACATGGCTCACAGGCAGCTCCAAATAAGCTCCTTCTGGGGGAGTGCACTCGTGTTTTGACAGCAGAAAAGAGGACCAAGTTGCCTGGCTACAGGTGCAAGGATTTTCTGGGTGCTCTGTGGTAAATAAAAACTGTCCTGGCTCTCAGAATCCGCCCTGCCAGCTCAGGCTGGGCTGGATCCCTGCCTGAAATCAGGCAAGCCCCAAATGCAGCCGGAGCTGGGAGCCAGCAATGATGCACAGCTCCAGGAAGCAGCAGCCTTCAGCAGGAATTTTGTCCTTAGGCAGAGGAAGGAGAACTTTCTGCTGGAAATAGATAGTCTTGGAGTTAATCCTCTGGGCTGTGGTTCAGAGCTGAAGTCACCTCGTTCTGCTGCCAAGGTCCTTCTGCCTGGTGTAAATCGTTTAACCTGCTCTGGAGGGAGAGAGATTGTTCTTTTCTTGCTGCTTCTCCTTTTTTCCCCATTTACTCTCCAAACTCTCTTTGGAGGAGCCTCCAAGATCCTCCTCTCCCTGCTGCAAAAGCACCTGAAGAGCAGGAGACCCCTAAGGCACCTAAAGGCACCGAGCAGAGGGGACTCAGAGTGCTCGGGGTGGAAGGGATTTCAAAGATCATCCCATTCCAATCCCAAAACCCTCCTGGCTGGAGCCACAGACCTGTGTCCATCCTGGTGAGGGCTCTGCTTTCCCTGTGGAAGGAGATGGATTGTCCAGCCACGATGAACTTGGCTCCTCCCCAGCCTGCTGAAGCCACCAAGCCACACGAGGATGCTCTCCCACACATCCCTGTTTAGTTTGGGGGGAAAAAACCAACCAGCCCCTAATAAAATATGAGTTTAACTGAGCTACACCTTCATATTTAACAAACCTCTCAGCAGCTTCACTATTAAAAAAAAACAAAAAAACAGATGCTCACCAAACAAAAAAACATTTTAGAGATTTTTTAATTATTCCCTCAGCTCCCAAGGTATCACCAAAGCTTTTTCCAAGGCTGGCAATGGAATTGCAGGAGCTTCACCACACGGGTTTCAGTGGCCCTTTGCTGGAAGTTTGTTTCCTGTCCTGCATTTCCAGTTGGGTTTGCAATCACAGTTGTAATGCTTCCATCTCGTGGTGAGATGGAGAATAGAAAAACGTGGGGAGCAACAGCATCCAAGTTTTCTTTGCTGACTCAAAACCTGGAAGGCCAAACCCTTCCCCGTGGGACTATAAAAGATGGAGTATCTGGCAATCAGAAAAATCTCTAGCACTATTGACATTTTTCATTAATAGCTTTTTTTAATCAGGAAAATATAATTTTCTTTCCAATTTGCCGTGGAAGAAACATGAGTAGCTGGTTTTTTTACAAAAAACTGGTAAGTATTGAGCTGCTTATAATAGGCTAAAATCTACTTTTTAGCACAGTGTTCCATCTTTCTGCTGACAAATTCTGCAATCTGTCCTCCTACAGCACAATGTAAGAGCATTCACCCACCCTCCTTAATATTATATAATATTTTACATATAAAATTAATATGGTGTTAAAATTTCAGGGCTCTGTTAGAGCCTTATCCCATTGCTTTCGGGCATCATTTTATTTCTATTCACAGTAAATGAGGTAAAATAATTTTAAGTAAATTCTTAGAAATTAGCAGAAAAGCTGCTGGTGACACAAAACAAGCCTGGCTTGTCCTTTTGGGATGTTTTTTGGGCTGGAGCCACCCTTACAGGTGTCAGCTCCAGTATTTGCCATCATCTCCCAGGCTGGACAGCACATCCTGATCTAGTGGAAGGTGTCTCTGCCATGGCAGGGGGTTGGAGCTGGATCATCTTTCCAGTCCCTTCCAACCCAAACTGCTCTGGGATTTACATCTGCTTCCTTCCCCTGGCACAGGGCTGCAGTGAGGGGGTGTGAGCAGCCCCAACAAGTGGCTCCAATGGCACAACACTCAGTATTCAGCACCAAACTGGCACTTTTCACACTCCACAGGGCACTACCCACCCTCAGAGGGCATTTTCCATCTGCCACGAGTCAGTGCAGACACAGAGTGAATCCTATTCCTTTTGCAATTCCCCAAAAACTATTCTGTACCCCCAAAGCCCAGCTGCAAGCACTCAAAGGGAACAGGAGAAAGAGCTTTCCCAAAAGCTCCTGAATTTCCCACCAACTGCAGCAGAGAAGGGGAAAGCAGGAGCACAAGGGTTAACAATCAAATATCCTTCCAGTAGGGAACGTCGTGCTCAAAATCAGCCAGAGTTTGATGTTGCTCTTTTGAAGTTTAATTATACCAAATGTTCTACAGGAACATGCCATGTTCTTGCCTATCTATTCTGAATTGTAAGTACCAATCAGCATGTAAATGATCAAATTAAATCCTTTAAGTTGTTTGCAAGAGCCAGAACACCTTTGTGGGAAGGAAGGGCTGAGCACCAGCAGCGTTTGGTGCTGCTGTTCTCAGTGGGCTCCTCCAAGATTGCCACTTCCACAAGGAAATTGGAGTGGGAAAAAAAATCCACAGCACCCCTGAGTTCTTGTGCTGTCATGAAAAATTACTATCTAAATAAGGAAGGGTAATTTATTTCTTTCTGAAAGGTCGTTTTGTTCTCCTCAGTGATGGAGCTTGGCTGCCCAGATTAGAGACCACAGCTCACACTTGGACAGTGCTCCAGCTCAAGCCATCAAAACCTAAAGTTCAGAGAAATGAGTGAAATTTGGGGATGGCTCAGCAATTACTGCAAGCACCAACCCTGTCAGAGCTCAGAGTGTTTGGACAACACTTTCAGGCACAGGGTGGATTCTTGGGGCTGTCCTGTGCAGGGCCAGGAGTTTCTCCATGATCCTCATGGATCCCTTCCAGCTCTGGATGTTCTGTGATTCTGCACTGCTGCTGACCTGGCCGTTTGGGAACAAAAATGACAAGGGTCAAATGTTTTTCCTCTAAAGAATTACAGAGAATGGGGGAACTGAAAAGACAAAGCCTGCTCTTCATGCATCATTCCTGGAAAACTTTTTTTCCACACAGCTAAATGTTGGCCCAGCTTGTCTCACCAATTTCCAAAGAGCAGAAAGTCTTCATGAGGCACAGACATTGTATTAACCCTGTTTCTCCTCTGATTCAGAACATAAACCAACACGGAGCTATGCCAGTAGTAAATTTGATTTTTTTTTGTTTCTCACAGGAATCTGGTAAGCAAAATTTCCCTCAATTTTACTTCTTTCAAGCCTGCCCAGAACTGTAGATGTGTTTAAAAACAAAAATCTCACCTCCAGAACGAACAAGAAAGATCACAAAAATGCTCTATCCTTTCAAAAGAATTGAGGGGAAAATAAACACAGAGCAGTTTCAAATATTTACAGTCCTTCTAGACCACTGACAATGGAAGAGACAAACTCCTGTCTTTGTGAAATCTCCCAGAAAAGAAAACAGAGGCAATCTAGACCTCAGAATGTACAGAGTGAAGCCCAGTCAGTAATATTTGCTCAGGAAAAAACTTTCCCAGTCTGTGTTCCCAAAGCACTGAACTGTGCTGGGCTGGGGAGTTCTTCCCTTGGGATTTTTCCTATTCATTGGAATGGGATTTGGGGTTGAGACTCCTTTTTAACTGTGAGCTAAATAACAAGATTTTCCCTTTGGAAGGGACACCACCAGCAATCAGCAGGCTGTGTGGGGAGCAGGCTGAGCTCCCTCTTACCTCCTTCCTGGAGCTGCAGGTGTCGCTCAGCTCCACCAGCAGGCTCTTGTGCCGCAGGATCAGGATCTCCTTGGCTTGCTCAGCGGGCTCGCTGTCCCCAGGCAGGGTGTGCCTGTTGTAGGCTGGGCCCTGCAGGGACACACAGAGGACATGGAGCATCCCTGCAGGGACACACAGGGGACATGGGAGCATCCCTGCAGGGACACACACAGGACACAGGAGCATCCCTGCAGGGACACACAGGGGACATGGAGCATTCCTGCAGGGACACACAGGACATGGGAGCATCCCTGCCCTCCCTGCAGGGACACACAGGGGACATGGAGCATTCCTGCAGGGACACACAGGGGACACGGGAGCATCCCTGCCCTCCTGCAGGATCCTCCCCCTCTGCAGCCATCTAGCCCATACACTGATTTAGGAGAGGTGAGGATGGAAAGAGCCACAGAAGGGAGGTGGGACTCCAAACTTTGCTTTTTTTTATGTGAAGTCACCCAAGAATTCACTGGATGACAAGACTAAGTTACACTTGGTGACAGAAGGAGTGCAGTGACTGCTCCAGGTGCCTTCACAGCCCCCAAAGTTTTGTATTAACCCATCTTCCCATACAAACCATGCAAACAATGGGAACCATAAATTCTTCAAAAGCCACCACCCAGCCAAGCTGAAACCTCCCGCTAACAGCTGGGATAACGCTGTCACTACAAGGGGTTAGGCTGGATCAGTGCAGGACTGAGCACAAACTGGAGCTGTGCCTGCATCTTCATGCCTTCCCCATGCCCACAGGTCTGTTCCCAGCCTTATCCCATTGCTTCCCTCAGCTCAGCAGAGGGACAGGAGGGGGAGGCTGATCCCTCTGTGCTGAGGTGCCCACACCAGCCCCATCCCTAAGGGCTTAGGTGGATTTTAAAGCTAAGCCTCCCTAGGAGCAGCAATTCCAAAGCACAGCCCCAGGAGCTGTGTGAAACCCCAGACAGGATCCACGATTCTGGAAACAGCAAGGGGGTTTAGCCCTTTAACCACAGGTACCAGTGCCATGGGAAAACTGCTGGATTTAAAATCTCTGCAGATTAATTCCCACTCACACCTCTATTCCATGGGGAAAACTGCACCATGAGGATAACCCTGCTCTGCCCCAAAAGCTGCTGCTGGATCTGCTAAGCCAGAGCCTGAAGTCCCACGTGCTCCTCCTTTCTCCTTTTCACTGCTGGGTACCGATGCCGAAAATATTCCATGAAATTATAGGCTGACTGGGTGAACCTTTCAAAAGCTGTCAGGCAGCAAACAGAAATGTGCCACTGACTTGGAAACTGGATCTGGCTCCACACAGCCAACTATTCTCTGCTCACAAAGAGACATCCTGGGTAATTATGGAAATATTCATAACATCTGCTCAGGCTGTTGGGAGCACCGAGGAAATTCGTGTTATTGGACACTTAAAATATGGATTGGGGGAAAGTTGTACCGTCCTCCTGATCCGGTACAGGTTCCTCGCCAATATTTCCTGTATGTTGTCCAGGACAGCAGGATTGAGAGTGTCCTCCAATTTTTGGTCTGTTAGGACAGTCCTGTTGCTGCTGCTGCAAAGGAAAGCAGAACATCTTATTTTGGAAGAGGCACAAGAAGTGCATCCCCAAATCTCAGTGTCCTGCAGGGATCCCACCACAGCCAACAGCTCATCCTTGAGATGGAACTCATGGAAAAGCAGGAATTTGGCATGTCCATATGGATAAAAGAGCCACGGGGAGCTGTGGCAGAGCAGAACCCTCTGAAGTGGCCACCCAGAACATTTAACAGTGCAAACCCATCCAAAACTGGGCAGGAGCCTCTTCCTCAGAGCTCCATTTCCCTGTCACTCGCGGGGACGCAGGTGACCCTCCACGTGCCACCATCAGTGCTGGGTGATGCTGATCCAGCCCATCATTTTCAGTCCCCAGCTGCTGGGCTGGAGCTGGTTTTGCTCACAGGAAGGAGGGCTGGGCTGGGCTGTGGCCCAGCTGCCCAGCCTGCGCCAGCTCCATGGCGTGTTTGCGCTCCAGCTTCTCGTAGAGCAGCACGATGCTGGACTTGGGCTGGTCGTACTCCCTGAGCAGGATCTTCTGCAGGTATTTGCTGTTGAAATATTCCAGCCTGTTGGGAGAACAAAATGAGATGGGTTTGGTCTCTCCTCTGAGTCCCTCTGAGCAATGACTGCCCCCTGTTCCATTAAATTCCATGATATCCCATTAACTCCTCCTCAGAAATCAATGGTCCACAGTACATGAGTCAAAATATTAAAACTTCACTAAATGAAACAAAAACTCCCCAAAAGTGCCAGATACATCATGAACTCTTCTAGAAGTGATACAAGAACATGCAGCAGCCACAGATTTAAACACTTCCAGATTCCCTCTTGAGCCATTTCCTCTTCTTTTCTGCTCAAGTCATTGAATAATTTAGGTTGGAAAAGACCTCTGAGATCATCAATCTCTGTAAGATCTGCTCTCAAGGAGCCAGGATGCTCCTCAGCAGCAGTGACTCCCATACCCTCTAGTGGCACTTCCAAGCATGGGCATTCCTAAAAAATCTGTTCCAGCTGCATAAGTCTGGACCACCAAGGAATAAATAGTCTTTTCAGTGTATTTTGTGGTATTTGTAGTTTGTTTTTTTTTATCCTGATGCTTTTTTTTAAATTTTGAAATGTACAAACTCCCAGAATTTAATGAAAATGGAACACTTTGCTACAGAAATCTGTAGAGCCCTGTCATTTCAGTCCACAACGAGCAGAGCTGCAAACCCAGCTCTTTAATATTAATGACACAGCCTGAGTGTCATGGCCAGATTTCTTTGGGACAAACACAACGGGAGAGGAGAAAGGATCTTTTTTAGGGTGATGCACAAGAGGTGTCTGCAAGCAGGGAAGCGCCCTGAACACCTGGAGTGTCCCCTGGGACAAGGAAAAGCTGCCCCTGTGTCACCTCCCTCGAGCCACGAGCATGAACAAGACCCAGCTGCCCACAGCAGAAACTGGGAATAGAAACCAACCTCCTTTTTTTTTTATCCCTACACATGTACACAGTTGTATTTTGGCAAATCCTTACTTGTCTTTCCAGTAATACTGTCCCCAGTGTCCAGATATATCTTCAATGCCAGCCAGCAAATGATCCAAGAACTAAAGAGGAGAGAGGATTTCGCTCTACGCCGCTTGCATACGTGATGAAAACAGCAAACAGCAAAGCCACACACACAGCAGGGGATGCTTCCAGCTCCCCTGGAGCTGGGAAACAAGGACAGAAGCACTGGGATAATTCTCCATCCACTCATCCATTGGTGCTGGAGCACAATGAGTAGTTTGGTTTCAACCAGAGAATAAATGCTGAGGGTCATGAATCTGCTCTCTGTGATAGGTACAGGAGGGCTGATGGCTCCCATGTTCTGACCAGCAGGTAAAGCTCATTCTGGGGTTTTTCAGGACTCAGGAAATCAGTATCTTCAGGATATAAATGTAGGTAACACATAAATTATGCTTTGACTTGAGTAATAAATACTGCCTTCCCCTAGTCACTTCCCACTAAATGAAATCAGCGTATCATACTTTATATAAATACATTATTATTGTTTAAAATGATAGAAAAAATCCCAGCCTGGTTGGGTTTTCCACCTAAAAGTTAAATCCCTGTAATTTCCCAAACTGCTTTCCCTCCTAATGGTATCTCTAAACTGGGAGAGGGCTCTGCCCCTCCACACTCAGGTACTGACGACCCTGGAACTTCCTACAGCTCTAAATTCTTTTTTTTAATTATCTTTTTGTGGGGTCAGAGACAGAAAAGTTTCGGAGCAGCTGGCTCAGCCCTGCAGCCTGGTGAGGGTTTAGTGCCCTCACATGGCTGCTGGCAGCTGTGTGTTCCACAAACACAAACTGGAGAGAAGCACTGAGTGTCCCATCCCTGGGAGTGTCCCAGGCCGGGCTGGACAGGGCTTGGAGCAACCTGGGATAGAGGAAAGTGTCCCTGCCCATGGCAGGGGGTGGGATGAGATGAGTTTTGAGGTCCCTTCCAATCCGAACTTCTCTGGTTTCCTGGAATTACACTCACACACTCCTGAAAGCAAGAATATCCCAGCTATCCAGATGGCAAAATAAATTTGAGGAAGAAAATTCCTTCTGGCTTCTGCATCCCTGATTTCCAGCTATCTGCATTTTTAATTCTCAACTTAATTGTTGCATTTTCAGCTCACACCTCCTAACAAACACATTTCTGAGATGATTTCCCATTCACACCCTAACAAAAGAACAAAGTCTTTTCTGTTCATGACTGGAAAAGGCTCCTCAGCCTCCTGAGCTGCTGTGTTAACCTCAGACAAAGCTCTGCAGTCCAACCCCATTGTGAGGATGTCAAACAGGTTTTACAAATGTCCTCAGCCCCAATGGCTTTATTGCTGAAGAGGACAATGACAATAATATTCCTGAAGGAGCCATACCTACAGAAAGGCTCAGTTTGAACAATTAGATTCAGAAATATATTAATTTTCCATTGGATGCTGATACAAATGCAAGGCTCAGCTGAGTGGGAGAGCAGCTGATCTCATGGAGCTGAGCTCTGAATTCCTCTATGACTACAAACATTTGGGTGTGAGGATGAGGGCAATGAAATCCCATCTTTGGGTTATGGGATGCAGAATCATGGAATGGGTTGGGTTGGGTTGGGTTGGGTTGGGTGGGACCTTACATCTCCTCTCCTCTCCTCTCCTCTCCTCTCCTCTCCTCTCCTCTCCTCTCCTCTCCTCTCCTCTCCTCTCCTCTCCTCTCCATCTCCATCTCCATCTCCATCTCCATCTCCATCTCCATCTCCATCTCCATCTCATTCCAGCCCCTGCCATGGGCAGGGACTCCTTCCACTATCCCAGGTGGCTCCAATCCCCATCTATTGAATAATTCCAAGGATGGTGCACTTCAGAGTTTCCCTCAAATACAGCACCAACCTCACCCTCCCTTTCCTCATTTTTTTTGCAAAAATATCCAAACCAATGCTGGTGATGGGACTGGAGAACACATGGAAGTTCCTAAACCTGAAAGCAACCAAACCTCATTTTCTTTCTTTCTCTCATTCCAGAGACCAGAGAAATTTGAGTTATGTCAGAGCTTAACATTTTGAGCAAGAAATCTTTTTTTTTCTGTCATGTTTGTGCACTACCTGATGTGTCAGCCTGATTGGTGGCTGCTCTTCCAAAATAACCCATAGTTAGGAACCTGAATAGGATTTCCAAGGTGGAAAGGGGCTGACCTGCAGAGGATTTGGGTAAAATTGATCTGCAGGGTCCCTGGAGACACACACACATTCCAGAAGACACCAGACAGCTGTGGCCAGGTGTTGAGGGATGCTCCACTTACCCGGATATGGATCTGCTCTCCCACAGTGGGAGCACTCTCCCTTTTCCTCTTGACAGCCAGCAGGTCAACAAGGGGACGGATGGTCATTCCCTGCAAAGCAACCATCAAAACAAAAATCACCTTTTCCTCACACCTCATTTTCCTGCACTGGAACAAAAGCCACAGCGACCTTGTTCAGCATCTCTCAGCTGCCCTGCTTTCCTGGTAGGAGAAAACCTGAAATGATTCAACAGGACTAGAAATTGTTCTGCCAGTGTAAAACCTACAAAGATTCACCAGGACTAGAAATTGTTCTGCCAGTGTAAAACCTGCAAAGATTCGCCAGGACTGGAAATTGTTCTCCCAGTGTAAAACCTGCAAAGCTTCAAAGAACCAGAAATTTTTCTCTCAGGTGTAAAACCTGCAAACCTTCACCAGGACTAGAAATTGTTCTGCCAGTGTAAAACCTGCAAAGATTCACCACTGTTCTCCCAGGTGTACCCCAAACTCTTTGTTTGCTCCTGGTAGGAACCTGAACAGGAGCTCGGGGAGGATGGGGGAGGAAACCTCTGCTCCGAAACCACAAAAAGCCAACCAATAATTCCAAGGTCAAGCCTGTGCTTTGCTGTTGCTCGTGGCCTCCCAGATGGAAAGGGGCCTGAAACAATCCAAGTTCAAATGCCTGAAGTGAGGATAATCCCTGAGATTTCTCAGCACGGAGCCTGCCCAGCAATTGTCTGCTCACTCCTCAAGCCCTGTGTGTCACACACCATCGCTCCAGCGATCTTTGATGGCCAGCCAGTGGTTGAGTTTCCTAATCAAGGCATCCACCTGGTGGGAAGGGTCAAGGGAAAAGTTTTAATATCCTTTAAGCCTCGTGAGAGAACTGAAATGCTGCTGTGATGTGTTTCTAAGTCTGGCTTCTGTATGAAATGACTTCTCTAGGACATGTTTACAGCAAAAATGATGGAGTAGTTGGTGTTTATGACTTCTGAATGTCACAAATGCTGGCATGGAGGGGAGCTCAACACATTTTTAATTGCAGAAACAATTAATGTGTCGTTTTGACAGCTAATAGCAATAAAAAATGTGTCGCTATTCAGAGTCAATAACACAGAACTCACAAATTCCAAAATAACAGATATTACAAAAAATTAAGTAGAGGCTGTGCAATTTGACCTCTTGCCTTCCTGGATAATCAGTCCCAGTTGCTTCCATTTTAAAGCAGCATTTGGGACTGTTATGGGAATCCCACACATCATTTCACAGCACACCTGCAGGTGCCCCGTGCTGCTCCTCCTTCCATCCCACTGGGGATAACTCAGCCCAGGGAGTGTCTGACAGCTCCACCACAGCTCACACAACATTCTCCACCTCCAGAAACCCAGTGGGACACTGCAGGCATCAAACAGCCTCCCCTCGTCACAATTACTGCATTTGCTCAGAACTTCACGGCAGAGGTCAGGGGCCAGTGAGTTGAGAGAGTGAACCTCCAACAGTATTTGATTTTACAACCACACCAAGAGGCAGAACAATGAGGGGGGTTGTGACATTCCACACAAGCCCAGAGAGCTCCCTGGAGTATTTCCTGGTCCACAGGGCACATAGCCAGCCTGCTTGGAAGCACTGAGGAGTTGACAATGGCTCAGTCAACCTCCTCAGAATGATTAACCAGGCTCGTTGTGGGAAGAGCCCTGGGTTAGGAAGGCCAAAAGAGAGGAGTTCCCTTGTTTTTGGGATGCACTGACAGAGCCATTCCTCTGTGGCATGAGGGTTTCCAGCCAGCAGGGGCAGGGTTTCCAAGGGAATCACAGGATGAGGAGGGTCTGAGCTCTGACAAGATGCTCTGCTGGCCCAAACCAGCCCAAATCACCTCTGCCTTGGTTTGTGTCCAATTTTAACACACATACTTCCCATCAAATCTATACTGAAATCACTGAATATAAAGAAAACATTTTGCATAAAACAAGAACAAAAATGTGCACAGAAGTTGTTTCACAGCCAATATTTCCCTTGCCCTTTCCACACACAGTGACCATGCTGGGATGATAAAAACATTCCCTCCCCAGTAACACATCCATCAATGTGTCTGGCAGCAGCACCACAAACTTGATTTGCAAACCCAGATTTTTGAAGGTTCTCTTACCTTTACCCACCTTTTCTGTGCTGAGCTCCAGCAATATCTTCCTGCCTCAAGTTTCAGGTAATTTTCCTGTGTTTTTCCTCCCCCTTGTTGTGGTGCAGGTCCCTGGAGCTCTGTGCTCCACAATGTTCCCCTCAAGGGATGAAGGTCAGGGGGTCTCCCCAGCCACATGGGGACCCTGTTTGACTCTCACTGGTCTGCACAGGCATGACATCACCAGCAGAGCTTTGAGGTTACACAAAATCCCTTTTCCTGGCCCCTGGAAGGATTTCCCAGAGCTGGAGCTGCTGCCTTGGAACGACCTTTGTGTGAGGCTCAAGAGCAGCTCTTCGTGAGCGAGGCTTTTCAATTTCTCACCCACATTTGCATCTTAAAGCTTTGCCAAGCTCCACCTAAGCACATCCCCCATGCTGGCCTGGCCCTGCTCTCTCCTCAGGCTGATGCTGTGCCTGGTCCCACTGGCCCGGGTACCACTCTGATCCCATTGGCACAACACTCTCTGATTCCTCCTCCACCGATGAGGATTTGGGGAAGCAAAATCAACCCCAATCTCCACATTGTCCAAGCTGACACCCAGCTGAGGGGTTCAGGCAGGAAAAGCAGGAGGGATTTGCTCTGAGAGTGATGCTCAGCCACGAGCCATCATCTCCCAAAAGGCCGGGAATTCTCCTGCTCCCTCCATCTGAGGGCAGGAGGAGGGTGGCGCCTGCTCAGCAGCTCCACAGGGACCTCGTGCCCTCGACCAGGAGCTCACAGGGAGATTTCCCACACCAGGTATTTCTCCACATCCCACCATCTTCAGTCCTGTGCAGACCCACTCTACTATTTTGGGATGAACAGCAGGTGGACACCATTGTTCACTCAGCACCAGACAACCCCAAATTTTCCACCACATCCTCCTTCAAAGGTGGCAGCGCTTGCCAGGTGAACTAAAATCTGTATTTTAGAGAAGCCCTCAGAGACTCGCTGCAGGTGAGACATCCAAGACCCTCATCCCACAGAAAGCTGCAGGAATGGTTTTACCACTAGATGTCACAGCAATGCTGAGAGCTGCTCCCAAGCACCACAATTCCTTACAACTCCGTGTTGGAGCACCAGAACTTCCAGCATGAGGGAGAGGAACCTTCTCCATCAGACTCCTGGGGACCTGATCCCCAGTCTGTGCCCAGAACTGGCTTTACCTGTATGAACACGGTGAAGAGGATGACCACAGTTGTTGCTGCAATGAAGAGCTTTTTCCTGTGGAAGTCAGGCAGCAGGAAAACCAGAGAGAAGCAAATGGCCCCTCTGAGCCCCCCGTAGGCAATGATGAATTGGTCCTTGCTGGTGATGGTGTTCACGTGGAATCTGTTCACAAAGAAAGTCAGCACGAGAACCCCTGAAAAGCAGCAAGGCAGATTGAGGCACATCAGTCAAACAGAACAATTAGGCAAAACTCACAGTCTTACATTTTTCCAGGGAAACATCATAGATTTGGTAAACACCAACTACAAGGGGATATTCCCAATGTGCCACTGGAGATTTTTAATTCCAGTCTGATCCAACAGTTTGAAATTTGCTTTCTCCAGATAAAACTTAATCCCCAACATATTTCTAATTTGAAGGATTACAAATATTGACTGGCTACAGTCCTGAAATATTAATTGATTTATTCTAATCGGTGATAACAAGTGACAGAATTGCTGAGGTTACAAATGTTTGTGAGGCAAATCATCAACAACAACATAGCCACACATTTTCCTCCTATTTGCTGAAGTTTCCAAGCAGTAGCTTGGATAAGTAGCTGTATTCCACCAGTGTTAATGTTATTTCTTTCCCTCAGATTTATACTGTACAAATTGAAGGCCGTGTGGGGTGACACAGCAATTGCTGTGATTTACAGCCATTTGCAAATGCACAAACAGATGCAGAAAGGTACAAAAAGTCAGGCCTTAAATCAGTAGGCTGTGATTTTAATACCAATGGATGTGATAAACATCCTATTTTCCAAAGATTAACAACCATTTTGAGAACTGATGGCACCAGCCATCGCTGACTTTTGTCAGGAATTAACTGGAGCCACAGCACTGCTGCTTTTCTAGAGGGGGTTTGTAAAAGAAATAAAAACAGTGCATTTATTATGTACATATCAAACATCTTCCCACACACCTCCAGCTAAAAATAGCTGAACTTTGACTGTACATTGGAGGAGTTTGAAGAAAACAAAAAGCTGAGGATGTTTGGGAATAGGGAGCTCAGTTAACTGTGACACCTTCCCCATCTCTGGAGCTCTGCAGAACTGGTGCCCAGACCAGCAGATGGGAAGCACTTGGGTGTCAAGGTTCTTTGCAACTTAAAAAATAAATAAATAAAACAAAGCCTCCCTCAGATCACATCCACCCCTACTCTACAGCTCAGGCAGTGCCGATGATTTAAAGGAATAAAATTTACTTGAGCTGATACCCTGGCCTTTGTCTTAATTTAATCCTTCCTCATAAATTATTATTAGCATTCTCTAAACTAATTCAAGGCCACTTTGCTCCAAGAGATGACATACAATTAATCATTCTGAGCAGAATGTATTTTCTCCTGCAGATACCTTGAGAAGGAGCAGGAGGAAATCTCCAGAGCCTGGATATCAGCCCCAGTGCTGCCCTGCAAGGCTCTGTTCTCCTTTTTAGAGGATCTTCCTCACACCAAAGGAATCCCCCAGATTTCAGCAGAATCATCTCTCAAGTACAGTAATTCCACGACTATAAGGTGCACCCTTTTGACTAAAATTTTGA
>VRYO01002184.1:18658997-18710037 GCA_009812075.1 Sialia sialis | reverse complement strand
CCTACACTTCCCTTAAGTCAAAACCAAAATGTTGGCATCTTGGAGGGGGGAAGAAACCTTGCAGTTTTGTGTGTAGAATCTGTATTTATTTAATAATTGCACCAGAAGAAAACCCAACAGAGCTGGGACAGAATTTGAGGAAGGTCAACTCAGAGGGTAATTTTAAAATATGCTTTGTTTTTCAAAGAAAGCTACCTTATAAAATCATTAAGGGTGGAAAAGACCTCTAAGACACCGAGTTCGTTATACCTTAGCTATGAATAAGCCAAAAGCCAAAGACAAAATGTTTTTCCCGAGTTCTATGATACCAGAATTCGTGCTGTTCCTCTGGTAATGGCTATTGATATTATTGATCCACGTTTCCACGTGAGCACCCTCTGATCTGATGTTTATGGACAGGCTTTCATTTTTTCCCCTGATGTGATGCTCTTTCCTGCATTTTTTCAGTCTGCAGGCTGGATTCTGATCCCACCTTTGTGCTGGTGGGCACCTTGCTCCTGGAATGAGTGAGAGTGGGAGAAGAGCAGAGTTACTGTGGGATATCAGTGACCAAAATTCAGGCTCCTGCAATAAAACCGTGACAATTCTGAACAATTTTCCCCATGGAACACTCACCTCCTGACCATGGTGGATTACCCCTGAGGGAGCTCTTGGCTTTCCCAAGGGAAACCCTGCGGTGCTGACCTCTGGGACAGATATTTGGGAGCACCCAAATATTTTGCTACCACCTTTTTTTTTTTTAATTTGTTTTTTCACCCTTTTTAGAATTTTTATTTATTTTTTTTTTTTTAGCTTACCCTAAAAACCTCCAAGCCACTCATGCCACTTCCCCTTCTGAGAAGGATCCCACCCACAGCTACTGTGGGCAGCAGGAATGGGAAACCCTGGAAAAACCCGAGCCACCACATGGGCTCTGCCAGCACATCACACCAAAAAACATCCTGGTGCTGCAGGGAGCTGGGAACCTCGTGGGCACCCAGAGGTTTCATAAAACAGCAGCCATTCCAGTCAAACATCTGGGTTAAAGGAGAATTCAAGCAAAAATTGCATTGAGCATATTGATAAGGAGCAAGTTAAAAGAAAACATCTCAGCAGAGGGGTGAGCACATTCTGCCTCCTTACTGTGAGATCTGGGGCATTTAATTCAGGATTTCACCTCAAAGTGGACATCAGTTCCTGTGTTTATATTTCTCACTCCTTATTAGTGAGATCTGTGGCATTTAATTCAGGATTTCACCTCAGTGTGGACATCAGTTCCTGTGTTTATAGCTCTCACTCCTTACTAGTGAGATCTGTGGATCATGGCATTTAATTCAGGATTTCACCTCAGAGTGGACATCAGTTCCTGTATTTATAGCTCTCACTCCTCACTAGTGAGATCTGGAACATTTAATTCAGGATTTCACCTCAGTGTGGAGATCAGTTCCCATTTATTGGCTGCCCCCAGGACACCACTGCCAGGTCCCACACACTGTCAGGAAAATCCACTTTCCCTGAAGTTTTTCTACCTGCTGGACGCAGCCTTTAGTTTCTCTTCACAACAGCAGGTGGCTATTTGCAAGGATGTTATATAAAAATATTCACTCTGTTGTTACATAACAATATTCAATAGCAGTGTCCCCAAGCCCTGTGCCTGTGAGCAGGGACATGTCCTTGCTGTTTGATGGCAGAGCTGGAGCAGAGCCTGGGCAGCTCTCACTCCAATTTGTACAAATTTAACATGTGCAGCAGTAATGCTTTTTGCTTTCTATTCCAGGAAAGAGTTATTTTAATTCAACTACTAGGAAACAGGAACAAAATTTGGTAGTTTAAAAGTTCAAGGAAAGATTTTCAGGAAATTCGCCTCCAGTTCTGTTCCCTATTCCATTAGGATCAAAAATCTCTCTCATTTGAAACAGAGAACCAACAGAGCTTAAAATAAATTACAAAGTGACAGCAGGTCTGGGTGTTCTCTCACTCATCTTTGTTAGCTTTGTTATCTCTCAGATTAGTAACTAATTATTGAAATATCAACTTTGTACAGTTGAGCAATAGAGAAATAAACGGTCCATGGGCCTTAGAAATTTGGCAATGGAAAGCAGAAGTGTGGAATCACTACAGATGGGAAAAGAGAACAAAAAACAGCAACACAACAGATTAAGAAATTGTACTACTGCACAAAATTAGAATTTTTTTTTGAGGGGGGATCCTTGATCCCTAAATAGCAAATCAGAGCCCAGAAAAGCAAAACCTCTGAGTCCCAACATTGGAGTGAGAGCAGCAAAACCCTTCCTGCACCAGCCTGGGGAGAAAGGGAGGAAAGATTAAAAAAATCATGGGATGATGGAATGGTTTGGGTTGGAAGGGACCTCAAAACTCATCCAGTTCCACCCCTGCCATGAGCAGAGACACCTTCCATCATCCCAGGGTGCTCCAAGCCCTGTCCAGCCTGGCCTTGGACATTCCCAGGAATCTATAGGCAGCCACAGCTTCTCTGTGCCAGGGTTTTACCACCCGGACAGGCAGGAATTGCTTCCCAAAATCCCATCTAACCCTTCCCTCTGGCATGGGAAGCCATTCCTTGTGTCCTTGTCCCTCTCCAGCTCTCCTGGAGTCCCTTCAGGCACTGGAATGGACCCTGAGCTCTCTCCAGAGCCCCCAAGTCTCTCCTCAATAGATCCTGGCTCCCAACAGAGTTGATATTCCCAGAAAATTCCACAGAGCTCACACTTCAGAGCTGCATTTAGGAAAGATGCTGCTCCCACTTACCCTCAAATGGTGGGACACAGAAAACCCCTGGGAGACTCAGCTCATCTTTTGGGGCTGGTTTTAGTCCCAGCTCCTCTCCTGGGGCTGGTTCTAGTCCCAGCTCATCTCCTGGGGCTGCTTTTAGTGCCAGCTCCTCAGGGTCCTGCAGTTTCCCTTCTCCTCAGCTCCTGCTCCCCTTTCTTTCAGAAACACCACCAAAAAAAGCAGTGAGATGCCACATTGTCCCCAAGGCACAGGTTGTAAAAACAGCAAGAAATTTTCTCCTCCAAAGAGAGCCCCCAAGGAGCACCCTGAGGAAAACAAAACCTTGACGGACATAGATTACACAGGATTCCCAAAAGATTTTGTACAGCTTTCAATAATTCAGCTCCGTGCACAAATCTCCCCCAGTACCCCAAATATTCCTTCTGATTTTTTTTACCTTCCCAATACACCAAATATTTCTTCTGATTTTTTTACCTTCCCAGGAGCACAGCCCACAAGTGAAGGGGAATATCCACAACCCCTACATGGAACAGGATGGAAAAGGGATCGACAGCTCCACACTAAACCCTTTTATTTCCCCCCAGAATTCCAGGATGGTGGATGTGGGATGGGAAGGGTCATTAGCACCTGAATGCTCATTTATCACTCACTGACCCTCACAAGTGATTTATACTCCCAGCAGATTTATGGGATTATCACAAATAAATTAACTCAAAGGAAAAGCAGGCAAGGATTAAATGGAGAGGATATTCTGGTAAAGCAAAAACAAAAAAATATTAACTACAATCAAATATCTGAATTCTTGAAATCTCTATGTAAAATAGGAGCAAAACAGAGAGAAAAAAAAACAGTTTTGCCATGCAAAAGCAAGAAAGAACACTGCTAAAAAGTAATTTCAGCCCATTAAAAGTAGATTAATATTTTACATTTTGGGTGAAAAAATAAGCCACTCAGATTTAGTTTAATTTGCTTAACAAGCAAATGGCTTTTTCCTCATTAAAAGAGAGATGAATTAAAAATACAGGTATTTGATGCGATATTTTTCTGATTGTCAGTCAGAATTTTTAGTCCCAAAGGGAAGGGTTTGACCTTCCAGGTTTTAAGTCCTTCTTGATTTTAACTGGAATAGAACATTATTTGATGGAAGTTTTTCTGGACACTTGGGCATCCTTTTTTATGGGAAACAATCCTCCCTCCAGAGAAAGATGCACTTTGAGATTTCATTGCAAAATGATTGCAGACCTCTGGGAATCCTGACCTGGAAGGTACTAAAGGAAACCACCACTAGATATCACCATTTGACTATGCAATAAATCTCAGAAAAAATTGTTAATGTGGAAAAATCCTAATTACCCTGCAGGTAGATGAAGTCATCTTCTAGAGGGGCTTAATTCCCACAGCTGGGGCAGGCTGGGGAACATCCTGACTACAGGATTAATTGGGGAAATTTAACCAAAGAATCCAGCTCTCCACAGGGTCTGGCTCCCAGGGCCTGGTGAATATTCCTTTGTGGGAACACAGAATGAGAGCTGGAGACGAAGGTAAAAATTCCCTGCCAGCATTTCTCCTCCAACACCAGATTTTCTGGCATGTGGATAAAAATCAATTCCAGGCAGGATCTGGCCGTGGATGTCTGCCCTGTAAAATATGGCACTGCTTTGCTTTGTAATGAAATCCAGCTGCTGCCCTTCAGCAGGCTGGAAAAGCACCTTTCCAGGGATTTTCCCCATGGAATTGGAGTTCACTCAGGCATTTCTCCTCCTAGAGAGAACGGGCACAGCTCCAGTGCAGCTGATGGAGTTTGACTCAAACTCATAATGGGACTCAACAGCTTCCAAATAGAAATAAATCCAAAGCAGGTCATGGATTGCAACATGTCAATTAAAATAAAATTGAATTTAAATGGTATTTAAGTTGGTATAGATGTATTTGTCTCATCTTGTTAGAAATTAGCAGATTTTGCTCTTGAAGTGTATTCTGCAGCAACATCTTTCTTCCAATTAATTTTGAGAAGTTACTTAAATTGAGGATTAATCCAGTCCAACAAATGCTGGGGGGAAAGCACATGGACAGTATTTTTCCATGGGCAAAACTACATAAAATCAATAACAAAATACAATGTATTTTACATTAACAACATGCATTTACCTGCACCTCCATTTCTGCTGTGAAAACACATGTCATTGGGGTGGTCTAAATCATCTATTTTCCTCAAAACACCACTGTTGTGTGGTTTTATTCTCATTCCAGATAAAACTGACCACACATTTAATAAAATTAATTCAAAAATGAGCTCTGAAACCAGTCCTGAGAAGGGATGGGATGAACACAGCTTCCTCAGGTTTTGCTGAAATCTTGTTATTTATGCATCATTCTTTATGTTTTCTCCTCTGCCACTCCATTTGTGTCCCAGGGATGGAGCAGCAGATCCTGCAGGGATTTTTCCTTGCTGATCCATTGATTTGGATCCCTGGGGCAGCAGAGCAGAGAGGGGCTCCTCCAACACATTCCTCCCAGAAAACCACCAGAGTCTGGAGCTCAGGTTTCACCTCTGACTTCCCCATTTCCTGAGGAAGAACCTCGTGCAATTAACTTCTTTCCAGACTTTAGCTTGGGCTATAAATAGATCCCAGGGGGAAGCAAGGGCTGGGGCAGGGCAGCACAAATGGCACAGAGCACTTCTTGCTATGGAGAATTGCAAAAACCCTCTGGCTACTGCTGCCTCTGGAATATTCCCCCTCTCACCCTCGGTTAAATTGTTCTCTGCACCTCCAGCAAGGAAATCTGGAGAGCTCTGCCCACCCTGGGCTCCTCTGGAATTTAATGGAGTTGTTTGGCCTCTTCCAAAGGACTCCTGGCTTGATTTTGAATGCTGAGAAGGAGATTAATGAGACACACATGGAATTGGGGCAATGCATAGGGCAGCAAATCATCCTTTTCCTCTCCTGCTCCTAGGAAGCAAGCATGAGATTCAGAATTGCTTGTATTCCTTGCACCAAGGCCAGTGGGAATTTTGGATCAGGTAATGACCAGTTAGGTCTCAGATGTGTATGAGTCTGATTTTATTAATTGACTTCCCTATCAGGAATTATGTTTCCCTGACATTTTAATCAGGAGAGAAAAGTCCTTACATCCCACTCAGAACACTTTTCCCTTAGGAGAAGCTTCTTCTCAAGCCTGCTGACATTTTGAGTTCAGAGATGATTTTAAGAAATGCCCAAGAAATAAAGATGCAAACAAACAAACAAACAAAACCAACTACAAGCAAAAACACTCAACAAAAAACTTTATTAGAAAAAACCTTCTGCAGAGCAGGTAACAGTCCAACTGCTCTATCATTTTACAGTGGTGACATAATGAATTTCCAGCTGAAATATTTGCTGAGAAGCCAGAGCAAGGGGAGGAAATGTGTTTGAGAGCTAAACAACAGTATTTCCATACAAAAATCTGCATTTAAATTTCCAAATGAAGATGCAAGAATCTTGCATTATTTTTTCAGGAATGCTGCAGTCATCTTTGCTTGCTGACTTTGCAGATAATTGATTTTTTATGTGTGGATAAAAATTTGAGGACACAATTTAGTGGTGCTGGGTTGATGGTTGGACTTGATGTTCTTAGTGGTCATTTCCAACTATAAGTTCTATGATTATGTATTATAAAAAAATGATTAACCAGTATTTTGCAGAGAAATTATTTTCAAATTCTCCATCAGAAAACAGAAAACAGTGACCTTTAATTCCCTTGCTACCAAAGGAGTTTAAGACTTAAAATACTACCTAGAATGTGTAGTGTGCAAATGTTTCCATTTCCCAACCTAATCCTTAGAGTGAGACATTCGTACCTGAATCCCAATCCTCTCCTGAGCCGAGCAGCTCAGTCAGGAGGTGAACTCCATCCTGCAGCTCCATTTGGCACCCACTGGGTTGGAGATTTGGAGGTTTGGGGTGCTGAACTCGGAGCTGTTCCTGTTGGGAGCGTTGCGGGAGCTGAACAAAGCCAGGGAGTGCAGGAGAGCTCCTCTGGCTCTGGAGGTTTCTATGTTCTGCTCCTGGGAGATCTGAACACTGATCTGGTCCAGGCTGTTCCTTATCCAACTGCAGGTCAGGAGGTTTGTTATGGAGCCACACCTGGCCAGGCTTTCTTCAAAAAACTGTTTGTAGAGCTCTGCCACCTTGGCTTCCATGTACTTGTTGAGCGTGGAGTTGGAAAGGGGCTCCTCGCTGAGCGCCAGGCTCCTTTCTCCAGCCTCATCTCCAGGCAGGGACATCCCACTGGGCTTCTTGGGGTGCTCACACACAGGGGACTGGCCCAGGGGAATGTCTATGGAGAGCAGGACGGGGCCATCGGGGAGGTCATCCCACCCATGGTCCAGGACACAGCCCGAGTCACACGTGTGGCCCCCCACGCAGTCCCCCCCGATCTGCAGGTCAGGATAGTTCTGGTAAATGCTGCTGCACGGCCAGGATCTGTACAAATCCACCTGGTCCAGGCTTCCTCCTCTCCTGGGAATGTGTAAAGCTGGGGATGCAGCTCCTTTCCCCAGCATCTCCTGATCTTTTGCAGGCTCCTTTTCCATGGATTCCCACCGGGGGGGGCTCCCGGCTTCCACTTGGCTGCTTCTGGCAGAGAGCTCCTCCTGCTCCTCACATCCATCAGCAAATCCTTGAATTTTTGGGAAGTCTACAAGTTTCTGTCTCCAGATTCCCTCTTTAGCCTTTTGGGATGCAGGAGATTTGCGAGGCTTATCTTGATGACAGCTTTCTTTATAGATGAGCCTCGTTAGGATTCCTTCTGCCAGCATGGTGACAAGTGTGAGCAAAGGGATCAGCAGAGTTCCATGGGGCCCTGGGACAGAGAGAAAGGCACAATACATCAACAACTATTATTCAACAACTATTATAGACTGATTGTATTATTATTTTTATTCTTATTCTTGTTATTGTTACTAATGAACAATGCACTTCTCACAAATACAGTGATTTTTTCTTTCCTGCTCAAGCACTTATTTTTAGCAAACATTAAACTGCATGCTTTTCCTCTTTACCATGTCCACAAAAATAATTCTGAAGATTAGGAAGGGCTTTAATGAGCTGCTTCATCTGTAACATCCCTTCTGCTCTCAGGTCTCTTCTGCATCGTGGCTACTTGGGACAGATTGTACTTTATAAGCTGTAAAAATCAGCAAAATCATTTTACTTGTATCAATACCATCAGTAATTAATCCATGTTTTCCATTACAAGACAACCATTTCCAAAAGATGATATAGAAAGGAAATAAAGACTGTATTCATTTTTTGAGGAATTTCTGACTTGAGCACTCCTGTGAGGTGCCAAGGAGCAAAAAAAAAAAAGAGTTCTGCAAATATAATAAAACTGTAATTAAAAATGCAGATCCAATGTGTTTAGGGTCTCTCTTAAGATATAAATAGTTAATTTGCCTTCCCCAATAGTGAAAATAGTGAAGAGATAAGTGTCCCAAAATAATTTACTACACTCAATGATTCCTGATCATCCCTTTCCAATTTAGCTACTGTTAAAATCAATGGGAATCTTCACTTTAAGTCTGACCTGAACTACTGCTCTTAGTTAGGAATGGGAAACATGAACATTAGAAAATCATTCTGTTTTCAAACATCCTTGAAATCTCTAATAATTGAAATATCCACACACCCAAAGTGTTCTTGTGCCTCAACACTTTTCACCACTTTTCACCTCCTGCACCCTGGTATTTGAAATTCCCTACACTGGTTCACATTTCAATACAAGCGCTCTTTCCAGGAGATATTCTAAAATTTCAGTTATTTGAGGGATGGAAATTTTCACCTTTCCCCCAAAATTTACACACTGGCGCAGCACAACTGTTTGCTTTTTTATTTTTGTGGGGCTCTTTATTTTTGGGGCACAGTTACCTCCCTGAAGCTGAAAGGAACATTGGAATTTCAAGGCCAAAGCAGGCAGGAAAGGCAGCAGACCTGGTTATCTACAGTTTAATTTACATATGCCAAAAGCAGGGCAACACTTTCTTAAGCACTTAAGGGACTTGATAAACCAATTTCCAAAGAAAGAAGAATTGGCAATCTAAATCCTGCTGAAGATCCATGGAATTTGGAATGCTCTGTGCCTTGTAGGACATGGGTCTGTAGGACCTCAGGGTATCCAGCTCCTTACCTGCTGATAAATTTTGGTTTATTGCATTGAAAGTGCTCAAGAAGAGCTAAAACATGGTAATCTTGGAAAAACTGGTCTCCTCCAAATAAAATAACTGGTTCCTGTGTTCTGGAACAAAGCATAAGGAAAAGAAAAAGGCACAAAAACCCCAACTTACCAAGCCCAGTGAGATCCAAGGCAGATTTCCCCAAGCTCAGAGCTCTCCTGCTGCAGCTGCAGGGAGGAGGAGGATGGTTACACACCCTTTCCTCACTGCTGGCTTGCAGAACAAGCCTGACGCACTCATGATGCAGTTCCCCAGCTTTTAACTCGTAAAACAGAAGTGATCCCGCCGGGAGAGGGCATGGGTTTTGAACGCAGAGAGAGGGCTACGTCTGAAAGAGGATGTTTGAAAGTGAATTGAGATGTTTCTGGCCACAGAGTGATGCTGAGGAGCTGCTCACAGCCAGAACAGGGCACGGGAAGGAGCAGGGGGTCAGGGCTGCGTTGGGCAGTGAAATCGGAACCAAATTCCACTAACTCTTCCACTGCTGGAGCTCGGTGCTGCTCAGCTGACTTGTGGAGTTACTCCACTTCCCCTTTGGAAACACGCAGCTAAATTTAGAGTCTTGTGATGTGCCACTGATGGGAAAGAAGTTGGCAACTTCCTTTCACCCAGATTTTTATGAAATACTGGCGGTGTGTGCCAATCTGAAAGCAGCAAATGGACAGCTCTGCACAATTGTGTTGCTCACTGAGCAAACCTGCTCTTCAGGGGATCAAAAATTACTTCTGGCACATCCCAGGTGCCCCCATGGTGGTTTTTGGTGTCCTCTTCAAGCTGAAGCCAAGCTCATGCACTCAGCCACCCCCTCCCCTCAGCACAGGAGCCAGCCCACAGACGGTCTGAAGAGTTTCCTCTTGGTGCCTTTTCTAAATTTCCTTTTTCTCAGAAGATAAAATTCCCCAATGAAGCAGAAGCTGAGTCTCATCTAAGTCCAAGACTCAAGATTCTAAAAAGACACTGTTTAATGATAGGAGCAAGACACAATTTATCATCCAGTGCCACTGTCCCAGTTTGCTCCAAGCATCAATGTCCAACCTGGCCTTGGACACTTCCAGGGATTCAGGAGCACCCACAGCTTCTCTGGGCACCCTGTGCCAGATCCTCATCACCCTCACAGGGAAGATTTCTTCCTCATATCCAATCTAACCCTGCCCCCTGTCAGTGGGAAATCATGATGTGCCTTAGAAATTGGGTTTGGCATAGTTCTAGCCAGATAAGTTCAATGAAGTTTGTAAAATTAACTCTCTTCCCTCATTTTCTCCTGTATTTCATTAAAAATATTAGTTTTTATGAAGGCAAATGAAAGCTATTTTTACTCCCACCAAATTTATATAGAACTCATTTAATATTTAAAAGCTGTTTAAAATCACCTGATTTTTAACCACCTTACATGAGCAATTTCTGCACAGAAAGCATGGCTGGGACTCCAGCAGAGTCACTGCCCACAGTCCTGGTGGGCAGGAACCAGGGCAGATCAAATTCCAAATAGTTTTAAACCTCACCAAACCTGCAATTAGTGCCAGCTGCAGCTGGAAATTCTGTGCAGCTGTCTCAATGAAACACAAAAGTAGCAGAGAGAGAGGAAGAAATCAAGTCAGGTCATTTGTGTGGAGTGAGTAAAAGCAAATCAACTTCCATTTCATACTCAGCAACCTGATCTGTGGAAGGTGCCCATGGTGGGCGGAATGAGATGAGCTTTGACATCCCTTCCAACCCAAACCAGTCTGGGATTCAGGACTTAAATGCACCAATATCCAAGGAAATCAATGGATTCTCTCAATAAGATCGCACCAAATAGCAATTTCCTTTTATTTACAAAAATAAAAACAGAATGAGATGGAACCACATTTATTTCAGAAGCTGAGTACTGACTGCAGTTAAGAGAAACAAGGCGAGGATGTCAGAATCTAGAACTAAATATATTTTGAAAAAGAATGAAAAATTACTCTCATACTATCATCCATATATGGAGAGAACAAATACTACACACTGAATGATATTGTATGAACTATGCCTGCATGGAAGTCTCTTCCTTCAGCATAGGCTGTGTGTTTTGCATGCACACAAACATGAAATAAATCTTGACTGGATTGAAAAGTTTTATCTTGGAGGCTTTTTCCTAAGCACAGCGGTTGCAGGCGCTTTATTTTTCATTAAGGGAATTTCACTCGACCACCGCTACCATTTTACAGGAACGCCTCACGCACAGCCCCACCGCGCCCTCAGCCGTGGTTTAAGTAGAGGAGGGGGCGGGGTTTTAGCTCTGACTGACAGCTGTATTGTCCAATAGGAAGGCAGAATGAACCCTCCTCGGCCGCTGAGTGGTTGCTGGTTGCCGTAGCAACGGCGCGCGGCGGCGCTGAGGGATCCGGCGCCATTGTGGCTCCTCACAGCGGCGCGGGCGGGACTCGGGCAGCTCCTGGCTGTAAAATGTGTGGCTGATCCTCTTCGCTCCGTGTGAACACAAAATAACCTGTTCTGTGTGCTGCGAAAGGGTTCGGGAAAGAACTGAGGCCACATGGGAATTACAGTGCTGCTGACATTGGGTTAATGATGTGCTGCTTTCCTTTTATTAAGGATTTTGATATACCGAGCAAATTAAGAAATGGCCAGATTTCCGATGTTGCCCTTCAAAAAACCAACCTGTGAGAGAAGGAATTACTATAAGGAATTATAGTACATAAGAATTACATATTGCTATGTTGTGTATAAAGCTAAAACCCAAGGCATCAGTATGAATATTTACAAATATATATATCCATAATATACATAACAATATATACATTAATTACTATATATTCATGTTACAAGATACACAGGACAAAGTCGGATAGGATACTTCATGAATAGAACACACATATTTTGTACTAAATATATGTATTTTTCACTAAATAGATGTATTTTGCATACTCAGTACTCACTACTGTGCTTACCTGTAGTAATCCAGCAATTTCTACTTTGTCACCTCAGCTTTTAAAATCCTTTCACATTTCTGCAAGTTTACCAATACAGTCTGAAATTTTTAATAATAGATTTGAAAACTGTCATATTGAACCTTTTAATCTAAACCATTCTACCAAGATCATAGAATATGGGTAAATCCCAGAATATTTCTGCAGGAATTTCAGTAAAAGGCAAGAATTTGGGAATAATTTATTTGTGTTGTGGGATTAGGATCTGAGCAATCTGGTGTAGGGAAAGTTGTCACACATTGCATGCACGTGTGTAGCTTGGTTTTTAAAGATTTTGAGAAACTATTTTCATTGAGCTTTACATTAATGAGTAACAACTGGGTTTTTAAGACTTTTAAATAATAAAAAAAAACAAGGAAAGGAGCGTTTTCTGAGTTGCATAAGCAGAGTGGATACAGAGGAAAGATGGGATTCATTCCAAGGTAAAAATGGGATTCAGGGCCCTTTTTCCATCCTGTGGACCAGTTCTAAAACTCTAGAGAAGGACAAGTGTGAGGGACAAGCAGGGACACCCTTGAGAAGGCATCTTCTGTACTGAGCCTGGAAAAATTACCAATCACTCTTAACAAGGTCGGGTTATTGGTTTCCTGTGGAGGATGTGAACTGAAATTTGGAATTTGGGTAAAAAGCCAGGTTAGAGGCAGAAGATGTAATTTCTGTAACTCCAAATTTTCCAGGTGCAGAACTTCAGAACGTGAAGCAGGAATGAGGAACCTGCTGATCTAACAGGGAAGGTCTAAGTAAAGTTTTAGTTTAAAATTTACCCTGCACCGCCCTGTGGCAACAGAAATAGAAAACAGCACAGCTCCCTGCTGTGAGCAGCATAAAGCTAATTAATTACAGTTTGTAAATGAGCAGGGGAGGACTGGGTGAGCTCTGGGTGGGGGAGCAGCCGCTGTGTCCCAGCCATTTCCGACCTGTCCCTGCCCTGGGGAATGAGTGGGAAAGCAGGATAATGAGGGAAACAACCCAAACCTTGACACACTATTTTGGGTAGGTGTATCCTAAATTAAATCCCCTTTAATAATTAAATCCCATTAGCTGCAACAAGTGAGAGATCCAGCCCAACAAACTTCACCCACAGCAGCAGGTCCCTGGTGTTCACCTTGTATAAATACTGAACTTTTAAAAAGCCCTATTTTCATCTGAAAATTCCACTTCTTTCAGCTTCAAACTGTGAATAAACATGCAAACAAGTCATGGAGTGAGAAAGTGTTCTAAAACAACTTTATTGGAATGATACAGGAATGGTTAACATACAGGTTTAATCCTCAATGCCTGATTTCTACATAGGAAAAAAAAAAAAAAGAAAGAAAAGAACAAATTCAGTTCTTGCACCCATAGAAACAGAAAACCAGCACAGAGGTAACAGATTCCTGGCACTCCTAAAGTCATGCAAGAGATCTGCATCAAAAAAACTCAAGTTTTACACACACAACAAATAGATTTTGGGTATTTTCAGTTTGTGGCGGTGCCTTGTTCCCCGGACAAAGGAATAATTCAGCCTGGCTCACCAGAGCTGCCTTAGGAATGCTGATACAGTTTGAATGCTCCCATATGGCAAGGGGGGGGACAGACGAGGGCAGTGACTTTGCTTTCTTAAACTTGGCCATTTTCTTGACCGTTGAGACAGGGATTGACCTCGTTTCAGAATGTTTTGGGTCACTGAACTGACAGAATTTGGCAGCGAGTTTTAACTACAGCTTCTCCAAAATAATGGCTGTAATTCACCAAACTTGCACAGGAAGCACAGCAAACTGGTGTGGGTACAGAGACTTGTGTGTCAAATCCCACTTTCCTCACCACACTTCACTCAGTATTCCACAGTTGCCTAGAACTTGAGCAGGAATTTAGTCACAGAGAAAGATTTGGCCAATATTAAGAAAGAAAAACAACCTCGTTCAGAAAGATGAAATCATAGTGGACAACAAAAATCTCATGCTGGATTTAAAACATAACCAAACTTCCATCCCCAAAAGGTCTTAAATTTCACAGAATTGCAGTAATTCCTGACAGAAGCTGTTAATGAAAAAGCACAGTTGTGTGTGTGTGTCAATCTTTAAGGTAAGGCAGCATCCATCCATCCATCCCTCTGCCTCATGATGCTTTTGTGAGCACAAGCTTCCAACTGCTTCCCAGGCTGCCAAAATGCCAAATCAGGAATTAAAATATGGCCAGGAATAACAGGCTCCCTCATGAGCGCTGGGAGAACACACAGGTTCATATTGCACGTGGTAAATTCACCCACACGAGACACTGAGAGATTTGCAATTCCTGTAAGAGCTTTATGATATGGCAATAAGAATGGAAGTGAAGTTTTTAAACCTTAAAAACAAAAAAAGAAGTCTTGCTTAACAATAACTTTTGCTATTCAAACTGATTTCTCATTTGAGAGAACACTAGATGAACCTAATGGCTACTTGAACATGCAGTGAGATGTTTAATGCTCTAAGCAGTGTGAACTGGTATTTTTGTAGAGAAATACATTAAAGGCTTTCACCCTTACCCAGGTAAGGAAAGGCCATTTCTGGCTGTTTTGGCTTGTTTGCAACATTGAATCCTGCCCCAGGTGTGCTCGTGCTTAGGCAGCTGTGAGGGACCTGTGCCCATTGCCCTTTTTGTCCAAAGAGCCCACATAGATCGCTTAAATGAGAAATCCATGGGGTTTCTTGGGGGTTTTATCACCTGTACAGTGTGTAACAATACAAACCTTAAATATCCATTCTACAGAAGACAAACACAACTTTCAAAAGTGACTACAACTGTTAAACTACACAGTACCACCTACAAATTCATCTGAAACCAGGAAAGACACTGAAAACTTCCTGTGTAACTCAGTAACATTTTTGAGGCAACTCAGGCACTAAATTAGTATCTGACGAGGTTTTAGATCTGTTTTCCATAGTTTAAATAGTTGGATCTCTAGGTGAAACCCATCTGCATTTTTAGTACTAAAATAGTTTCTTTAAGTTTACACAAAATGGACGAATTGCCAGGACAGTTTAAACTAAATGTAACTCATTCACATCTGATTGTTTCAGCTTCCATCAGAGCCCATTCCTGCTCCCTACCCTGAAATTCCCATTTCCATCCTGTGTTCAATTTGTGTTACTGACAGTGAATGCTGCAAGCACCAATCAATGTTAGAAATCACATCTACATTTCTTGAAGCAGAGACTGTTGGACTATTTTATAAAAAGCTGTGGAAATTCCCTTTACAGACATTTAAGGCAGTTGAAATTCATGCTTGCTGCTTGGCCAGGGCTTCAGCTTCCTGCAACAGCAAAAGACAATTCCATATTAGTAGTTTCTCAGTATGTTTCAGAAGGAACACTATAAAACAATAACCTGCGTTTTTCAATCTTCTTTCAGCCTTTGTAAGGTGATCACAAATGGGAACAGAATGACAACAGAAGAATTGCAAAAGGAATTTCCTTTTGGTTTCTCCAAGTGTACTTTTGACTGCAGATTAATTTAATTACCTGCTAGCAGCACCATGACCTACAAGATGAATGGGAGGTGAATTCCCAGTGCCCTCAGTGCAGCACCTCAGCAGGGACAGCCTGGTTTATTTGAAAGGACAAAGTTCAACATCTGCCAAGAAATGTTGGAGCCATTTGCTTTTGTGACGTGTAGCAATACTCAAGATACCAGATTCAGTATCACTGTTACTACGAACCAGCACTGCTAAACAAACAAAACACACGAGAAGAAAGGACTGAGGGGCATTTTCAAGAAGTGTGTAGGATGTTTTTAGGAGACACGGTGGGTGACCCCAGCCTGCAGGGCAGGAAGTCCCAGCCTGTCTCCTGTATCTTGGACGTGGTGCCTCACTGTGGTTTTCCTGGCTCACTGCCTTCATCCTGCCTTTGAACTCGGGGCGTGGGAAGAGCCTGCCTTGGAGCTGCCGTGCTCCTGGCCCGTGCTCTGGCCTGTCACAGCTCAGAGAGCAGGGCTGGGATGTCACCAGGGCCAGGATGTCACCAGGGCTGGGATGTCACTGGGGCCGGGATGTCACCAGGGCCAGGATGTCACCAGGGCTGGGATGTCACCGGGGCCAGGATGTCACCAGGGCCAGGATGTCACCAGGGCTGGGATGTCACCGGGGCCGGGATGTCACCGTGCACCCACAGGCCTCGCGCGAGGACATCCCGGCAGGTGAGCAATGAAAGGAAGATCAAGAAGAGCTACAAAGCCTGGAAAAGAGCAGTGTTTGATATTCTCTAAAAGGTTCTCTGAATGGTAAGTAAAAGGAGAAGGTTCCCTTGGCTTTGTAACAACTCCCTTAACCAGCCCAGGGCACTGCAATGGTGACACCTCACTGATTTGGTTGTTTTTTTATTTCAAGACAAAGTACTTCTCTTCAGAAAAGGAAGTGGAAAGCTGGAGAGGATTCCTGGTATTTCTCTCATCCCCAGGAAGGCTGGTACAAGTAACCTGCTAACCTATTTTTCTTGGAGGTCAAACTCTATTTCCTTGGGCATAGGCCTGCAAGTTATCTGGGAGAGGCTCAGCTCCCTCTTTCATAATTTCCCTTATTTCTCCTGCAAGGCCCCTCACTGAGCATCCTCAGTCCTTAAATCCTTAATAAAGAAATAATTAAACATAGCTTTTAACTCACAAAATCCTCTTCCTTTAAAACCCACCCACACTGCTTGAAGTAGAGATATTTCCGATAAACTAAAGGCCAGGCTTTTCCCAAACCACCAGGGCTCAGAAAATAATTACCTGCATTTACCATACTCACTTCTGAGCCAGCCCTGTTTAGCATTAATATCAAACCTTTGTGCTCAGAGTCAAGTAACTTCCCAAATCTCTCCCAATGGCACTGAATGGAGTTTCCTGCCAAGGCTGCTCCCAGCCTCCTGCCATTTTCTGTAGTACCATGTCATTCCCTATAGCATTCTATCCAAGCTGCAATGCTGGAAACATTGATTTCAGCACCTACAAATCTGTGTACCCTCCTCAGCAGCCTGCAAGCAATTTGACTGGACATCCTAATTGTGGGAGGGATTCCCAGAGTCAGCCCCAGAGCAGGATGCAGGGGGTACAAGGTCACTTCTGCAAATGTAATTTACTGTCATCTGCCCAACACAACGTGGAAATTCAGCAGAGTGCAGCTGTGTTGTATCCCTCCTGTGTAAAATTCACCCTTTGCTTAGGTGAGGACAGAACTGGAACATCCCTTAGGACAGAAGCAGAGCTCCTGCCAGCCGTGCTGGCTGCTCCTGCCAGCCAGCAGGTCTGGGAAGCAGCGTCACTGAGACAGGTGACCTGATTTGTTATGGCAGCAGCTGCTTTCTGGTACCACTGCACTTCCCCAAGGAAAGGCACGAGCTCCCTGCATCCCACAGTGTCAGGATTGCTCCCTGCTTCCTTGGCTCCATCCTGCACACTCTGCTGAGCAGTGCAGTGCAGATGTTCCACAGAACTTCACTGGGACTGTGGTGCTGTGGATACCAGCAGCAGTAATGCTGGGGTGCAGATCCCAGGCTCTGCTCTGTGCAGTTTTTTCCTCATCACACCATTCCCAGTGGAGCTACTGCTGGAAATCTGGCTCCCAAAATTGCTTCAGTGTGCCCCACAACCTGCAGTGCTCACTGCTCATGGGTCACAATCCACCTTTAAAATTAGGTCTCTTAGTGATGTGCACAGCACGACCTTTGACTTGTACATGATAAAGCTGAAAGGGAGCGGCGTGTTTATCCACTGGAACAGGAAAGCTGGAAGTGACCTGGAGGATCCTGCTGCTGTCAAGTGAAACGTATAAAGCAGCCTTGTCTTATCCTATCAAAATCAAAAGGAGAATTCCAGCCCATTGCATCCACAAAGCAGCAGCCCAGTTCATAATTGGCAAAGGAAAATAAGCTTTGGATAACAAGCCAGAGGAAAAAAATACTCTGAAGCAAGACCATGTTATTTCAGAAACAGTGGCTCTAGTTTCAATGGATTTTATAGTAGAAAAATCTCATCAAAATTTCACAGGAATTAAATTTTTTTACTGAATTGAAAATATTCTTTGATTTTGGATAATTTTTTTCAACTAGATTTCTTATGCATTCTTCAGTGCAAATATTAACTACTCTTTTGAAACTGAAGCCTGAGAGCCTCTGGAGACTGAGCATCTCCCAAGGAGATTGATGGGGCAATGACAGCACATGTAGCAGATCCTGCTGTGAGCAGAGAAGGATGTGAAAGCCACAGGCTCACTGAGGGGCTTACCTACCTTTGAGCCAGGAGGTGCAGTCAAGCCCAGGAAGGCGTACACGGCGTTGTTCTCCCGCGCCTCGAAGAAAGCATTGTAGTCCTGCACCGTGCAGGAGGGAGAGGGAATAAAAACAGAGGGGTGAATTGTCAGAAATAATCTCAACTCAGTTTGGGGTGTCACCCAACCCACACCAAGCAAACTGCTTCCTGTGGCCAAATGTAAAATGCAGCCTCAGCTCAGGTATGTGGCATTATCACTAAGAGCACCCAACTGGGCTGGCTGGAAAGGGACAAGCTGGGGATTCATTCTGTGTCCAGTGAGATGTTGCTGTGAGGTGCAGCCTCTCCCAAAGGGACAGACTCCACTCAAGGCACGTGTTGTCACTGCTCTGGTGTGGATGTTCCTCCTGCAGAAGCAGCTGAGCCTGGACCTTGTGATCAGAAATCCTGATGTTCCCAGATGTCATTGCTGATTCCTGATAGGGATGGCAGTTGTGCACTGCAGCTCTTCAATCTGTCAGAAGTTCAGCTGGAACTTTTACACTGACAGTGCACCTTTCCCATCACATTCCCCACTAAGGATTAGTCTTAGATTTTGCCTCCCACTAAGGATTAGTGCAGGTGAAGGCAATGGGGTGGCACTGTTCACTCACTGTGCACTGCAAATGCCCTAAACACACCCAGCCACTTCCCAGGAAAATTAAGGTAATAAATAAATAAATAAATAAATAAAAATACCAGTTGCCAAACCTCAACTAAAGGAACCCAGAAGTTTTGTGCAAGCTCACTGGTGTCCAAGTTACCACACAATTGCCTCACTCTGACATTTGAACTCAGCAGGGATCAGTCCAATGGCTTTCCTGCTCTCCATTTTTAACTGATGCCCTTTTCCAGCCTCCTCCAGCTTTCCTGGGCCATGTTTGGATGCAGGAGTCCTGGCTGGGAAGCCCAAGGCAGGCAGCAGCTCAGTCTCAGGCAGGAGTCAGGGAGAATTGTTTAGGGCACACTGCTCTGGATTCCTGACTGTCTGGGAGGCAAAAGCCTAAGGAACAGCAGCTGAGAGGGGCAGTTCTAAGGAGAGGCTGCTGCAGCTACAACAGAACAAAGTACAGGGAGCAGAAGATTCCATGGCCTGGACTTCCGGGATATCAAATTATTGCTCCATTTGCACATGCAGCACTGAAGTGCTGCTTTGATAAAAATGTGTGTGATTATGGTAAATCCTCCCTGAAGCCCTTCTGTTGACAGGACTGGGGCTGCTTGATAACAAAGGGATTGTTTATCTTGCTGGTGCACAGTCCATGAGCCTGCTCTGCAGCATCTCCCAGGACAGGAATTCCTGGGCCTGAGGAGCAGGGCTCATGTCACCCCACACAGCATCTCCAGTCCCAGCCTCTCTGCTGTGCACGGGCCAGCAAGGCCAATTGGCTCTTTGCTCTGCCACTTGTGCTGCAGCAGATGGAACAAACAGGGAACTTCATGCTTGAGAAGCATCAGATAAAGACAGAAAGAGGTTCAAATTCTGGGCACAGAATTAACTTTTACCTTCCTGAAAGCTGAACTGTGGCAACTCGAATTCAGCAACACAAACTGACTGAATTTCAAAACTTCAGTATTACATCAACCAAAATTTTGGGGATGAAATCAACCCATAGAAAGAACCTTGTAACCAGCCCCTTTTCACATAACCACTGATCCTCATGTTTGTCACTCAAAACCAACTTTTTTCCATGTCACAACCAATCAGTACAATTTTGAGAGCCAAGTGGCACAACAGCTCACTGTGGATATTATTTCAAGTTCTGCTTCTATTACAAGCAAGGAAAATTCTTGGCACATTGAGAATAATTTCTTTCAGTAGGCACAGATTTGTCTCACAAAGGTCCAGAACTGGCAGGTCTTGACTTACAGACTGTGCAAGTCAGAACCAGACTTCAAAAGGATCAAGAGGAATGCACACTGTGAGCTCTGTTCAGAAGATACTAAGTTTTAAAAATAAAACTAACAGTTAATCTAATAATCATTCGAGCATGGCCTGCTGGGTACAAGTACTGCAGGGCAACTTACTTTTGATCAAGCATTAAAATAATTAGAGTAGGATTTGTGTTTGCAACATGGGTCTTAATCTGTCCAAGGCACTGAAGTAAGTGAACCAGAGCAGCATTCCTTATGCAAGCAGCACACAGAGCTGATCCCAAGAAGGATCAGAAAATTGATTTATGATCATGGCAGACATCAATTCATATGATCTGGGATTCACACCTACTGGGAAACACCACACAGGCAGAACAGATCTCTGAACTTGCTACAGAACGTAAGGTTGGTGTAAAAGGGCCAGACTTCTGTCAGGTGTTAGTTCACAATCATGGGGAAATGAGGATTAAAAAAACCTGGGAACTTTCAGAGACATAAAATGGAAAAAAAAAACCCACAGAAAAGAAAATTATATATGTACTGCAAGGTAGGATCCAAATCAAGAGGTCTACATTTTAATCTCTCCAATGGTGTGACTGGAATATTCAAGAATTAATTATTACTCAGAGCCCAAGATGAGGGGAAATGTCTAACACCTCCTACAGCCTTCCCAGTTTGGGCAACTGCAGCTGGGCAAGCCCTGCCTTGCTGCTCACTGGAGTAAAGCACAGGCAGTGAGAAAGGGGAGTGGAGGTGATGGGTGAGAAGGGGAGCTGGAGGTGAGGGGAACGAGGGGAGCTGGAGGTGAGGGATATGAGCACAGGGGAGCTGGAGGCGAGGGGAGAGCAGCAAGCTGCAGCAGCCCTTACCCCCAGGTAGCGGCTGTCGTTGAAGAGCCGGGGGGGCAGGGGGTTGCCGCTCGCTGGCCGACTGTCCTCAGGGACGTTCTCCCGCATCCATTTCCGGTTCTCCTCGTTAGCTGCGATGTCCTTCTCCTCAAATTCAATTTTGTTGGCTTCCAAGAAGCCTAACACATCTTGCTGCTGCTTTTTGATCTGTCACAAAAGAGGAAGGATAAGGCAAGCAAAATCAGTGAAATAATTTTTGATGCCACTCTGGGGGTTGAATGCAGAAACCAGGGTTGAAAACAAGAGTGGTAAGAAAATTCTTAGAATCAAAAAGTATCTTCTGAAGAGTCAGAGCTGAGCCTTGACTTGGCTCCTATAAAAACTGAACAGGCTGAAGCTTAAAGATGCTGTCCCTACACAAATGTGCGTTGTGTACCTTAAAGGTGCCCACCCAAAAGCAGAGGTGTGAGCAGGGCCCTTGTGCTGGCCAGATATTAGTTAACTCAGGGGAATGTTTTTGTTTCAGGTGCAGTGGAGTTTGCTGGAGGCACACTTGAGGTACAAACTGCTTCCCTGTGCCCTTGGAAGCACAGGCTGAACCCCTTGTTCATACTCCAGGCATTTGTCCACCTCAGTGACAAAAGAGACCTCACTAAGGATTTTTGGTTCACCCTCCTTTGCACAGAAACCCCTCTCCCGCTGTGTCCTGCGTGTCAGCAGGGCAGGTACAGTCCCTGGAGAGCTGTGACCCCTCATCCCCATCCTAACTTGTGTCAGGGAAGCTGGGTGAGGTCCCACACCTGATGCCACCCATCCTCATGCACTCATACAGCATCCAAGGGAAAAGTAGGATCTGTTTGGTAAGCACGGTGCTGGCTCTGCCCAGGGAAGGAGGTTTTTATTACTGGCTTTATGAATTACTGACTTCTTGACACAGAGATGTTCTGCTTATGCTCTGCTCTCCCTCTGCGTGACTTTACCACCACAAAGGAGATTATAACCATGCACATCCTAGCAAACAATAAAAAAATGGAATTTAATGGGAAATTTGTTTTCTTTCAATTACCCCCTTCACTGCAAAGCCAGTCCAAGGCCTGGCTTTACCCTAACGAGCAGAGTGCCGTAGAGCAGCGTGTCACACAGATGTTGCCGGAGCTAACTCGGGTCAGCAGCAGCTCCCGGAGCAGCCGCTCCATATACGGCCACAGTGAGACCCGCGGCTGCCGCGGCCAGGGCCAGCCAGCCCGGAGCCAAATATGGAGCCCGGGCCCCGGCTCGCACAGCCCCGCAGCCACGGGCACCGAGTCCCGCAGCCACGGGCACTCAGCCGGGCTCTGGCTCGCACAGCCCCGCAGCCACGGGCACCTGGCAGCACCGGGAGCATGGGAGCGCTGCCCTGAAGGATGTGGGCTGGCGAACAGAGCCCGGCAAATCCGAAAGGGAATGTTGAAGCCCTCCCTGGCTCGGTGTGGAGCTGCTCTATAGGCTCAAGCAGAGCTCGGAGGGTGCATCCAGCTCAGATCCCGCTCTCCCGGCAGAGGGAAATGCGCTCCCAGCTCCAGCAGGGAAGTGCCGGCTGAGCCAATGTCATTCCCCGACCACGTCAGCACAGGAGCCGCTGGACTGGCTGTGAGAGCACCCTGAAACAAAAGGATATTGCTAATTTTCATCGTGGCTAAAAATAAATCAAACTGGAGGAGTTAATACCGCCCCGAGGAAATCATTCGTGTAGCGGCTGTGTACCAACATTCTCAGCAGGCTCAAAGCTCTGGGTGAGAGGTTTCCTTGCCTGCCTCCAACAGCGCAGGAGAAGCAGAGGAAGCTTTTCTGGTGTGAAGGAACACTTCCTTCATGAACTGCTCTGGAGGGCTAAAATAAGGGAAAGGTCTGGAATTGTAAACTCTTCTGTCAGTATAACCTGGCAGTAAAATGTAATTTTTTTTTCCCTCAACCAGTTACATTTTTAATTAACCATTTCCTACAATGTCTAAATGTCAGATCCATATAATTTTTATTACTTTCAGGTCCTTAACTTGTCCAAACTCCATTGCTTAGTGAGAACACTTTGAGATGCCTCAGAATTATTAAGGAACTAGAGAAAATCAAGATTTACCCAATCTATCATTAACCTGTACACTCTGCAACGTAAAACAAGAGCTCAGAGTTGAGCAGGAATTAACATTTTGATCCCCTGAGAAGTCACATTATTTTTATTTTTTTTAATTACTTTGACTATTAGATTGTCTTAGCCACACACACGTCCTCACACCCTCCCAAGCATCTCACAGTGGGACAGTCTCTGGGTTGTTTTCTCAGCTCCAGGAGGTACAACCACATCTCAAACTGATGACTGTGGCCCCAAAGGGTGATCACAACCCTCTCTGCTTGTTTGTGAAAAGCTAGCAAAGCTGGAAATGTATTTTTTTTTTCTGCTATAAAAGGCACCATTGTAAGGCAAGCATGAAGTTTGGTCTCTATTGCTCTCAGGCTGGCTGTAGTCAAGGGAGGTAATTCTCTAGAGAACTCTACAGAAAAGCAAGGATGGTGTTGATGCATGAGGAATATTAGTGTGGAGCCCTCGTTTTCTGGCCAGACCAAAAAAAAAAGTTGGAAGATCAAGCAACAATGTTTTCTCCCAGCTCCTCAGAGCTCCTCCAGCCACGGTGATGAGCAGTTAAAAAGGAGCAGTGAATGCTCCAGAGAAAAAAGGCACCAACCTCTGGGCAGCAGGGACACCGAGCTGCCAGATCCTGTTATTTTACGGGATTTTATTTAGAAAACTTCCATTAATCTCAGGCAGCGGGACAACACTGGGAGGGAAGAGCTGAAAATAGAGCAGGAGCCGTCTGCTGCTGCTTGAGGGTGTTTTGTCTTACTTGAAAGGGCACACGTTCTCCTCAGGCCAGAGGCTGGAGATGGTTCCTGCTGCCCATGTTTGGGAAGGAGCGAGGAGCATTTGTGCAGGATGCGCTTCCAGCAGCTGCCTGGGCAGGATGGAGAGCGGCCACACCTCAGCTGCATAAACAACTGTCATGTCTGAGGCTGTTCTGGCCCCTGAAGGGCAGCTCACTGCACTTGGCAAACACGAAAATCCTTGTTTATTGCGAGTGCTCCTGACACGTTGTGCAGCGCCGGGAGCAGCAGGAGAGCCGGGAATGTGCCGGGAATCAGGGCAGGAGCCAAGCAGGGCCCCGAGGCTCAGGAGCAGCACTGGAGACACAAGAATAGAGAAATAGAGATAGGGATGGACAGACGGCTGTGAGGAAAGGAAGATGCTGGAGGCGGGAGTGGAGGGATGAGCAAAATGGATGGATGGAGATCAGGGGAAAATCCTGGTGGGATGGAGACAGAGGGGTGGAAGGAGAAGGGATGGGAGCAGGTGGAGTCAGGGCTGCATCCTCTGGAGCTCCCCACAGGGAACAAAGATGCCCTCAGAACTGCTCGTCCAGCTCCCAGGTGTCCTCACCTCAACCCCAGATACAGAAACTCATCCTGGGTTCTCTGCCTCAACACAGAAAAACAATTCCTAAGGTGAGTGGAGATATTTCACTTCTTGCTGGTGTTCCCAAGATAACACTGAAAGAACATTTAATGAAATAGATCTATTTTCGCTTGGTTTTGGCTTTCAGGGTCTGGTCCCCAGACAGAAGCAGCTCTATGGCAAGTTATTGGTGCTTAAGCAAAGTCTCAACACACACTGTGATCTTGTGCTACAAAATCCACTGCTTATCAAGATTCCCTTCTTTTCCAGCTATAAGCCAATCATGAAACACTAAGCTTTCAACAGAGCATGGGCACAAATAACATTATAAAAATGACTGTAGAACTGGGAACAAGTACTGCCCCTCACTTGAGTGCACATCAGAAATTTAATTTACTCTTCTTAAATCTAACTCCCACCAGTGATGTTAGTAACACAAGAGAAACCACACCAAAGCTGCTGAGAGTACAAACAGGTGATGTTTGCCAACAAATCAATTCATAAAATATTAAATTTTAACCCCAAAGTAGGAATAAACTTTCCAGAAAATGCTGCAACATTTTAGATTCTCTTCCAAATCTTTACTCAAAAAAAAAAAAAAAAAAAAAAAAAAAAAAAAAAAAAAAAAAAAAAAAAAAAGAAAAAAATAATAAACTCAGCTAAAAGATAATAAGCAGAAAGGAGGCAGGGATGATGCTGCAGGACCTTGGTCCACTGAGCAGGCAGCATTCCAGCCTCAGCTCCAGCCAGGACTGTGCTGGCTGTTCTGGAGCCAGCTTCTCCCAGCACCACTCCACTGCAGGGAAACACTCATTTTGAACACATTTTGGAACTGAACTTCACAGAAGGGTCTATCTCATCTGGTGTACACAGGCAGAACAGTCCAGTCCACAGTGCTGGCCAAGAAGGGGTTTGGGTTGGTTTTTTTCAGTCTTGTTATTTTTTCAGTTTATAAATAAATCCCTTGTTGGACAATAGACATGTTTTGGAAATCTATTTATGGACCACTGGAGCTCAAAATTAGTTTACAGTCTGAGTGCTGCTGTTTTGATCCAACAGCAGACTTGCTGACTGTGGCTCTGCCATCCTGGCCCTTGGCAGGGGGCTCCTCCACCACTCCTGTGGCTCCTGTGTCCCAACCTCCACACAGGGGAAAACCACAGATTTTATTAATTTCATTCCCAGTGATGAGATTGCTTTATTGTGAGGATTTAAAAGAATTATAAAGAGATTTCTTAGGACATTCCCAGTCGTTGTTGTATCATCAGGACAAAAGGAATGGCCTCAAGTTGCACCAGGGAAGGTTTAGATTAGGAATTAGGAAAAAGTTTTTCATGGAAATGGTTATGAAACATAAGAACAGGCTGCCCAGAGAAGTGGTGGATTCACCATTCCCTGGAAGTGCTTAAGAAACGTGTGGATGTGGGACTTGAGGACATGATTTAGTGATGAACATGGGGCTGGGTTGATGGTTGGACTCTATCTCAAAGGTCTTTTCCACCATAACAATTCCAGGGTTCTGTGATTGTCTCCAGCTCCTGGTGTGTCCTGAGCTGCCTCTCCCAACCTCACAGCTGGGATTCAGCCCCAGGACAACAGAGAAGCAACACCTCAGAGCAGATCTTACACATCTGACCTGACACATTTCTCAATTCAGTTTCAAGACAACACCACATTCAAAGGAAGATTTTTCTTGCAATTCCAACCTTCTGGGTTCCAGCTAAGCACAAGCACCTAGAGCTTTAAAGCAGTTGTACCGCATGCCAAGGATGGTTTTAAAAATGCTGCTTCATCCTTAGTGGGAACAAATCTTTAAATCCCAGGAGCAGCTGCTTTGTGCAGGAAGGTGAATTCCCAACTCCAGGTGATGCTCTGGTTGTGGTCACACTTGTAGCCATCAATTCTCCAGAAGCTTCAGAGTCTCCTGAAGATGGATAAGCTGAAATGTAAGCACTGAATAAGAAAAGTTCAGTGCAAGAAATGTTCAGCAAAATCCACTGGCAGCCAGCAGCAGCAAAGTGGAAACCCCCAGGAAGTGATTTTCCTGGGAGGAATGGGCAGCAGGAGGGATGCCAAGTGCTGCCAAGACAAATTGACTTGGCACAGGGTGTCCTGTGGCCTGAGCTGTGGCCACACTGCCACAATGCACTGCCACTCTCTGGAATTAGAGTAAAAGCTGTTGGGGGTTTTGGTTTGGCTTTTATCTGTCTCACCTCATGCTCATCCTTGCAAATGAGCTGCAAAATGCTTAGAATTTCTCCTCCCACTACAATCTAATTTGTAGGAGTTAAACAGCCCAGCAGCTCAGCCATGGATTTAAATGTCACAGATTCCTGACAGCCCCCTAAGCTCATTCCCCACCGAGCAGCCTCAGTCCTGATCTCCATCACAATTTTCCTTGCTTTTACTCTGATATTCCAGAAGCTTTTTTTTTTTTTTTTTCGGTCTAGAGTGGTTTTGTTGGTTTTATTCATATGACTAAGCCAATTCCCACTCCCCCCCAATATTACCTTAAAAATCCAATGTGCCAGTCACTGTAAATGTGGTCAGAGGGTGGAAAACCTGCAGGCAAGTCCAGCAGTGACCTGGATTGATCAGAGCTTTGCCAGGTGTCTCCCAGCAATTCCTGTCTCACTCTTTATTCCTCCCTGCCTGCTAGAATGTCTGCTTATTTTTAGGTCTGGGTAATTATCATCCCAGAAGTCAAAGCACGTCTTTGTTCTGGTTATTTTAAGCAGAGCATTACACGAGTGGTGCCATCCTTGTCTCTCCTGATGGGTTCTGGTCTGGACGGAGTGAGATTGAGGACAAACACAAAAACCACCATGAACTTACAGGACCTGAATCAGACACAGGAGGCTGGAAAAGTTCACGCTGGACTTGTGCTGCTCTTTTTTTTTTTCATTTTCTAGAAATTCAGCAGTGTCCAGATGGATTCCATATGTACTGACTCTCCCCCTGAAGGGATCTTTGAGAAAGCCCAGGGCAATATCCACATGAATCCTGCTCAGCAGAGCTGGTTTGATGTGGTTACACCCCAACAGCTTAAAATTGGTCTATTTGGGAATGGTTTTTACCACCAGGCACCCACTGGTGTCAGACCTGGAGCAGGAGGGAAGAGAATCCATCTCTCACTGAGAGCAACAACCACATTGCTGCTGCTCATGTGTGGGTTTGGAAGACACCTTTTAAAATCAAGAAAAGGTGAAAGGAAGCACAGGGACCACTCAAGAGCGAGGCTGGGGGAAATCCAGGCTACCAAAAGGGTTTTGCAATTTAACCTGGAGGTTACATCACGTCTGGCACACACATGGGCTGTCTGCAACAGGGCTTTAGCCTGGCATGAGGTACCACCCCACAGACCAGATTCTGGAACACAAGCCAGAAATATAGCTGGAACAAAGAACAAAGTCTGCACTTCCCAAAACAAGACCCCAACTTGCTCCAGAAACCATAGAAAGTTACATAAATGAAAAAGCTGATTCATGAGAACAAAAATAAAAGCTTCTCTCATGGATTATAATGCCATTGTAACTGCATTCATTCAATAACCCAAGGCCTAAAAACTTGTTAAATCCCACACCAACAGCACCCAAGTCCAAAGATCTTTGTGCACACAAGTTTTTTCCTACTAGAACCAAACAGGAAAGTTAACGTCACCTCTGTGTACTGAAGTCCTGGGGAATCAGGATTCTCAAGGGAGCCAAGGGTGCTTAGAGACCCAACTGCCACTTTTATTTACTCTGACACAGACTGCAAAGAGAATAAAACCCCGAGGGGAATTTGGCATTTAGTTCCCTTGGGCAGCTTTGGGAAGTTCAGCCAGCAACACCAGCCTGGCCCCTCTGGTTGGCAGAGCCCAGCACAGCTGAGCAGGTTCCTAAGTGCCACACTGCCAACTTCAAGGAATTAAATAAAAATAAGAAAACTTTTCTCTCTTGCTGCAACAAGGAGGGTTTGAGGGTGCTCCAGCAGAGTTTTTCAGTGTCACTAATTTGGTGTCAGCCAATTTCACCACACCTCAACTACAGTCAAATTCTAACAAAGCCACAAATAGGTCAGAGCTGTCTTGCTGCAACATCCAGTGTCTGTTTAGCTACTTTCCTCCTGCAGTGACCAAAAGCAGATTCCTTTACCCATTAGTCAAGTAGGAGGACAAGTAACATTTCCTTATTTATATCTCCCCAGCTTCTGGCACACAGCAGCAGCAGCACTGCCTAACGAAGCCCTGATGACTTTTTAATGTGTTTTACGTTTACTTTCCATGAAGGCACCTTAAGGATCATTATTATCACAGCTTAAGGCAAATTCTGCTCGTAACAAATGATACCCAGGCACTGGGTAAGTGTGTGGGGGTGAATCCATTCATCCTTTAGCACCTGCCTGTCAAGGACTATTGTGGTGTTACCAGGATTCTAACAGAGAATATCTTATCAACAGCACCTGAAGCCCGTGTTTAAAAGTACCATTTAATAAACTTCACTTTTTGTTCCAGTACATGAAAATGGTTCTGTTAGCTGGAACTCCACCTCTCTTCCTATTGAAGCACTGAACTCAGAAGTAAATCTTTCTCTTTTTTTGGCTGCAAGGAAAAGATGGTGGGGCACTGACAGGGCTCTCCAGGGAGTGGTCACAGCCCAAAGGCTGCCAGAGCTCCAGGAGGGTTTGGACAGCACTCCCAGGGATGCACAGGGTGGGATTGCTGGGATGTCTGTGCAGAGCCAGGAGTTGGACTTGATCCTTGTGGGTCCCTCCCAACTCAGGATATTCCATGATTCCATGAAAAGAAGGGTGACAGTGCATTCTCCTTCAACTCCTTCTCTCTTCAACCCATTTTCAGTTGCTCATTGAGCTCCTGACTGTACTGGCAGCATGAAGTTGTTTTGCCCAAGAGCCCAGCTCAGTCTCAAGCCTACCAGAGATGCACAAACTCCTGGGAGTGTTCTGGGGAGCTGTGCAGACCAGATGCACCCTCCTCTAGTCAGGATATCTGTGTCCTCACCACAGCCAGAAATGACACATCCTCTGTTCTCTGCTTAGATGCTTCTGTTCATTCTGGAAAAGGCTCACAGAGGGTCACTCCTGCCAAGTCAAAGTCATTCACAAGTCAGGATATGCCAAAGCTCTTCCCCACAGCAATCATGGCCTGCTCAAAGACTGCCTCTCAAAAAGACTCTGTTTCTCTGGGATTTTTCCTTCCTTTTCTCCTTTTTTAAAGTTCTGTGAAAAGTGACAGCAATGTCCAATGGGATTATTTGCCTGGATTTCAAAACCAAACCAACCCCACAGAGCCAAAATTCCTTCTGTAGGGATTTTAATGCAAGATTTTAACATTTAAAATCTCATTCCATCATCAGCCAAAAATCAGAGATGTTTGCTCATGGGATGGCAGTGGTGACACTGTACTTCCAAGCACACAGAACACAAGATGCCCACAGCTGGGCAAGGGAGAAATTAAAACCTGAAAGTCCCAGGAAGTTCTGGCAGCACTGGAACTGGTGCTAGCAGAGGCATCAAACCCCTCTGCCTACTTTTTGTAGACAACCCAAGAGCCTGAAGACAGAAAAACAGTGAAAGCAACTGAAGCTTCCATCCCTTGAACACTGGGAGGTGTCCCAGATCTGGAGAGGTGACAGACTGACACAAGGAAGTTTGACTGGAGAGGTGGAGAGTGCCTGACTCTGCTCACGCTGGGCTGCAGGGACAGCAGCTGGAGTCTCCCCTCCCTTCACATGATCTCTGCAAACAAGCCCAGCAGGAGCAGTGTTTGATTAGGGATGGACTTTGCACGGGAAGCAGCCTGAGTGTCAGGGAAGTCTCTGGGCACCGCCTGGCAGCAGCTCCAAATGCCTATGGCCTGACCCCAACACCAGAGCCTGCCCATCCTCATGCAGGGGCTCCCAAACCTCCCCTCACCCATCCAGGCCTGGGATTATTCAGGAGAGATGCTCAGGGAAACACAGCTCCTTACCTGGACTGCAGACACTCACCCTGCACAGATCAGGGCTATGGAAAGAGGCCTCCACCAACTCCAAAGGCCAGCCCCTGAGCAGGATTCACCATTTCTTAGAACCACACACTCACAGAATATCCTGAGTTGGGAGAGACCCTCAGGATCATTGAGTCCAGCTCCTGGCCCTGCACAGGAGCCTCAACAATCCCATTCTGTCCCTGGGGTCTGTGACCATTCCTGGGGTGCTGTTCTAGAGCCTGAGCACCCTCTGGATGAGGAATCTTTTTACAACATCCAGTGTGAACCCTCCCTGACACAGCTCCAGCAGTTGCCTGGGGTGCTGTCCCTGGTCAGAGAGCAGAGGTCAGTGCCAGGCCACGCCCTGGCAGGGCTCCATGGAGCTGTGAGCTGGGAATCTCCTCCAGTCACACAGCAGGGCTGCTCTGATGTGAGGATTCTTGTGCCATCACAAGCACAGGGAAGAAATGAGCCAGGGCAGGCAGTGCTCCTGTCCCAGCAGCAGTGAGAACTGAGAGCAGGGATCAAACCATGGCCTCAGGCCATCCTGCCACAGGCTTTTGCTTCACTCAGCAGCAGGAAGGACTTGCAAATATTCACATATCAGGGTGATTTTTTAAACTTTTTTTAATGACTACTGAAGTTATCCAGAATAAGCATATCTTGCAAAATCGAGCTTGAGACCTAGGCTTCCTCTCACTTTCCTTTAGGTGAGGATGTAAAGCATTGATGTATAGCAACAGTTTTAACCACCACTGACAACACAGCACCCAGAATTGTCACCATCCAAAGGAAAACACCACCATTACAATACTAAATAAATTGACCCTTGGCAATTTTCTAAGTCAGTCTTGTGGCATTTGACTTTTCTAAGCCTGAAAACTGCTTGTCTGGTCCAAAACCAACAGAGAGCAAGCTTCCTACTGTGGAATACAGGCTCCATTATCTCAGCTATGCACTGACAGAGCACAAGCAGCAGCAGAATATGAACTCCTCATTTGTTACACACAGTTGTTTTCTGCAGCAGAAGTGGAGCTTGGCAAGCTGAGTTTCCTTGGAAGTCTCCATGTGCCTTGTCACAGCATCTCAGCTCAGGGCTGGGTTAAATAAAAACAAACAGATGCACTCCTCCCAAAGGCCAGTACCAAATTCACAACTCCTCAACAGCCCAGGGCTGACTGGCAGGGGCTGGGAGCATTCCCACCCATCAGATGTTCTGTGTATTCCTGGGGTCTCCACAGCCTCAGCTTCTCACTGGACTCTCTTACCTGAGTCACAAAACAGGAAAGGGGAACTTCTGCTACGTGGAAGAAAAAAAAAAAAATCCTTCAGTCCAAGCTACCTCTGTACAGCCTTCACGAACAATTTTCTCTTCACCTCTCAGAGCTCCCTTTCCTGAGCTGTTAGTTATCAGGAATAATTGTTTTTCAAATCACTGCTTCTTTACTTTCAGGGATCATTTCTGGCTGACTCTACAAATGGTATCAATACACCCAGCCCAGCCCCACAGACAGACTTTGCACACAAACTGTAAAGCCATTTAGCACACAGAAAACTCATCTCCAACAAGATAATGTCTCAGTATCACGAGATACAGACAACTCTCTGACACATGATATATTCCTAAATACTCCAACATTTACCTTGTGACTGAGAACAGCAAGGAAAGGCCCTGAAGGTACTGCTGAGCACCTGACTGCCTGCTCTGGAAGCTTTAAAAAGTCCTGATAGCCTGGATCTCACCCTCATTGTCAGGCTCTACATCTGTTTTTTCAGCCAGCCTCCTTCTGAAAACCAGAATTATTTCTCCTTTATCTTCAGCCTCACAGAGATCTCAGGATGGGTCTGTGCAATGCTGGCAGCAACTCCTCCTGTAAGAAGTGACACAAACAGCCAGGTGCCACCTCAGTGTCCCTGAGACTTCACCCTCCACACCAGCACAGCTCTACAGTATTTCCAGGGAAGCAGCAACACACACAGGGCTACAGTTTGGGGGGTTTATTGAAACAGCTGCTCCTGTCATTATTTTTCAGAAGCTGTGGATTTCTGCTGCACAGCAGAGGGAACACAGGTTTGGTTGTGCTTGTGGGACGAGCTGAACGCTGCTTAGGAAAGGAGTGAAAAGCACAGACAGTTGTGCACGAGGCCCCTGTGGTTTGCAATAAAAGCAAACTTTATTTCCTGTATGGTTTAGCACACAGAGGCTAAATTAACCGACAGGAGTAAAAGTTTACAGCATTAATTGCTCTTTCACTGCCTTTATACTGCCAGGCATTTATTCTTTAAATAAAAGACTACTTTAAGAAGAAATACAGCATGGCCTCAGGGATCCAGGTGCTTCTGATGTGTATTACTATTTATCTTTGAAGAATTCATGTAGCACAGATCTCAGTTAACAAAGAGCCTTTTTGCTGACTGCTGCTCTAAAACTAAACCAAGTAATTTTTTTAAGAGAACAAAGCTTTTTTTTCTTCAACTAAAATACCTAAATATCATCATACAAAGGAAGAGAAAAAGCAATGGATTAAATATAAATTTTCCTCCTCTTTGCAAGAAGAGCCAGGCTGTCTTGAGACAGAACAGCATCCCAAAAGCTTCTTGGAGAGGAAATATTCAGCAGAGCACAGCCCATAATGGGCAGCAGTTTTCTGACCCAGTAATTAACTGCCCTGGGTAACATTTCAAGTGAGAATCATCCTGAAGGCCCCAGATCCTTCTTTATGTTACTTGGACAAAATATTATCTAAAATCTGTGTCTCTAAGTGGGAGAGAGAAATTGTTCTCCCAAGACCTGGCCACGCTGCAGTTTCTAACACTTTGGGCAGCTGAAACAACACAAGAGTTGGCCAGGCAGGAAGGCCAGTGCCTGGGCTTGCTCTCAGGACTGCTCAGAGACACCCTGAAGTGACTCTTGGAGGAATAAAATGGAGCATTTTTCACACACAAGGTTGTTCCCATCACCAGGCTCACCCTGCAGCCCACAGGGAGGTGCCACCTTCACCCCAGAGCAGGAGCACTGATGTGGATGCTGCCCATGCCTTGGAGCCACAACCTGGAGTCACTTTGCAACTCCCCACTGTCTTTTTAACATTTTATAGATCCCTCTCGTCATCGTGGTATCTGCTTTATTTTTTTCTAAACTACAAGCTTCCTTCTGCCTCAGTGCAAGCCAGCATCTGCTTACCCCAATCAGAAACGAAGATAAATACACACTGCATTTTATTTTTTCCAAGTTTAAGTCCCCAGCTGTTTATTTGCTGTAGGATGGAGTTCTCCAGGCCTGGGCAAGCAGCCAAAACGGCTTCACTCCCCTGCTGTTCCTCAGTCTCAGCCTGATGCTGATGGCTGGCAGTGGGAAGTGGTGGCTCTCCCAACCTTCCAAGCTGCCAGCTTGTGTCCCAAATCACTCCATGGGAGACAGAGCTGTCTGTCCAGCTGCTGCTCAGCTCAGCCAGGTGTCAATTCCTGAGGGGAGCATTTCCCAAGTTTGTCTTATGGATGCACTGTGATCTTTCCACAGCATGCACAACAAACCCCAGACCTCTGCAGTGAAGGGAGCTCTCACAGGGACCTCCTGGTACATTTTAATGTGATGGAAAGGAACAGAAATTTGGAAGAAGATTGCGCAGGCACAGAGGTTCCATGGATTGAGCTACCAGAACCAAGGGACTTGTTTATCTGCATTACAGGGTGGAATTTCCAGTTCTTAATCAGGATTACCAGGGCACTAACAAGGAAATTTACAAACCTACTCCTTTATATTTCTATTCACATATATTGTATTTCCTGCCTAGGTTAAAAAAAAAACAACACCAAACATCTACTAGCCATAAATCAGCTTCACTTGAACTTCATTTCTATCCATATCCAGTGAAAATGTTTTGGGATATATTTTCATTCATTCACTGAGATATTCTGCTCCTTTCCTGCTCTGCCAGTTGTTCTGCAGCTGCTGCTCTGGCCAAATACATTTGCAACATGTGCACAGGAATGTCTTGGATAAGCAGCATTAAGTGTTTCCTAAGGAATCAAATCTTGTCCTGCTGTAGTCCATGGCAGAATTCCCAGTGATATAAGCCCAGCCAGAGGTTGATCCCACGAGGTGAATACAGATGTGCTGTTCAAACCTGCCTGGCAATGAGTGCTCCCATAAAAACCTGGGTTTATGTGAAAACTGCCCTTATTTTTCCCAGAGGCTTTGTGTTTGCTGTTTCCATCAGGCTTTTCCAGTTGACTTTGATCTGTGCCCAAGGCAGGAGAGGTGTCTGATCACCTACCCTAAACGTACAGTGTGTCAGCATCTGCACACTGATGCTGCTCTTGCAATCACCAAATCTTGTTTTGTACGTAAGAAATGCTGAGACACCAACCCAACATATCCCAAACACACAAATACATTATTTCCCACCCAACATTTTCCTGGACAACATGCTCTTAATTTTTTTTTAATGCAAACTGTTAACATAATTTTGGGAGCAGAGCCAATTTCATTCAAGAAGAGAGGAAAGCTTTACTGGGTTGGGTCCAACACTTGTCTAGGCCAGTCTCCTGTTTCCAGTGGTCACAAATCCCAGGGAAGATCACGCCAACACACTGAGCACAAAGAGCTCCACCACATCCAGCTCTCTTCCCAGGCTGCAGTAATTCAGTTTTGAGTCAGAGGTGTAGCAGGAATGTTTAATAGCCCTTTAATAGACTTTTCCCCTTAATTTGTCTCACTGCTTCCTGAGCACTTTCTGCACATCCTCTGGCAGGGAGCTCCTCCCTGAAATCTGTGTTGTCAAACAAAGCATTTCATTTCTCTGAACCTGCCACCTGCCACTTCACTTGCTCTCCTCTGGCATTCCATGAGGAAGAGTTATTAATAATCCCTTCCAGTTTGTTCTCCTTTGCCTGACATGATGTTAGCACATTTCAGATTTTTTCAGCTCTTTTTTCTCAACTGCAGAATGCACAGAATCATGGAATGATTTGGGTTGGAAGGAACCCTGCAGACCATCCAGTCCCACACCTTCCACTGCCTCAGGCTGCTCCAAGCCCCATGAACCCAGCCTGGGACACTTCCAGAGATGGGGCAGCCACAGCTTCCACCTCATTATCCACAAATTCTCCCTGATCTGGTTGTTCCTCCTACAGAGATCACCTCACTCTACTTTCTTCCCTTTTCTCACTTCCTTATATTATTTAAAGACAACAAATCCACTCTACTACAGACAGACTCACCACACATTTATACAGTGCTTTGTTTTCCTTTTGCCCTTTCCCATCCTAAACATCCCTGACATTCTGTTTGCTTTTCATGGCCATGAATATGGTATTTTTGTAGAATTACCAAGTATGACTCCAAGCAGAGTTTAAACCTCGTTCTTGCACAGGACCATTGTTTCTTCCCAGTTTTCCAGCTGGGACAGCAACAGCAGGTTGTTCTTTCACTGTTTGCTTAGAGCCCAGCACAGATCCCTGTGGGAATCTCCTGCTCATTTCTGCAGATTGTAAAAGCTGCCTGTGTATTTCCAAATCTTGACTGTTATCTGCTCTCTGTAACTGATGTGCAATCAATTACATAAGCCTAAAAGAAAATAAATAATCCTCTTCTCTTGTCTCACAACAGCTTAGTTTCTGGAAAAAGGATTTTTAACCTGGCTAACACTTGTCCAAAACATTCCAGAAGTCCAGGGATTCAATACCATGGATCACCCTCCCTCCTGTGCTGCAGGTAGCTCAGGTGTGAGGCACAGCTTCCTGCTCTGACACTGCACTGATTCTGTCTATGCATTCACTGGGACACAGCCCAGTGAAGAATAAAATCCATTTGTGCAGCACAGGAAGATGGTGTGCAGCTCCTGATTTCCCTGAGATCCTTTCCCAAAACACAGCTGCCTCTGGCTCCTCTCTTCCCTGCAACACTCCAGCAATCAAACAACAGGTAGTAGTTAAAATTTTACACTTGAGCGCCTTTAGAATTTCTAGAGAGGTTGATTCATGCATGGAAACAGCCCCAGAAAAACTGAACTTCAGATCATTAATGAAAGAAATAAATCACCACTTCCACGTCTCACAGGGGAAACCAAGTCCAGGAAGGAGCTGAAGTCAGGATGAGAAAACAACTTCAGCTGTATCCTGAGAGCACAAACCTCAGTCAGGCCAGTTGGATGCCGACCCTTCACATTTTTTTCTGGTGCTTTAAAGCTCAGTCTCACTGCTCAGTCTCTGCTGCCTTTCCAGTGTTAGAAAATGGCCTTAACATTGACCTGGAGGTGCTGTCCCAGGCAGGACGTGCTCCTGGATGGAGGCTTTTTATTCTGGGACAAACAACAGTAGATAAGCATTACAATTAAAGCTCTTTCAGGCTCCATTAAGTATCTGACCAACAAAAGCATTTACATTTAATCATAAACTGAAAATCTCCCCTGCGTACAGCTGGGATTAAACAAATGGCATTAACACCGAATCTTCATGTTTGAGCAGAAACATTCCTGAAGAGCTGAATATTGATATGTGGATTTGCTTTGGGTTTCCAGCTCTCCAGTCAGTGCCAGGAACTGAGATTGGTGCTTCCAAGGAACAAGCAGAGCTCACTCCCTCGGGCTATGGCAATGATGCATCCATAGCTCTTGTTTTTGTCATAGAGGGGAATATTTCGATTCTGTTTCGACCTTGAACAGCTGAATTCTGTCCATGTCGGTGTAGTTGCCTTTGTCTCCCCTCTCCCCAATTCCTCCTAACCTTGCAGAGACTCAAGCCTTGGCACCCTGTGCTCGTTAAGGCAGATGCCAATTCACTGACTTCTGTAGGAATTTTGTGAGCGTGACTTTAACGCCCCAGGATAAGGAAAGTTCCCTGCTCAACTCTATAAACATTTATTTAAAACCCACAAGTGCTCAGCCCTGACATGATGCTGTGTGGATCCTGTCTTAGAGCACGCTGTAGTTCAGGGTTGAAGGGAAAGCCAGCACAAGCTGACAGGATCCAGCCTCTCCCCAAAATCTGTTCTTCTCCCCAAGCACAGACATAATCCTGATGCACCACCTCAGAATAAACACTGTCCTACCTGCATATACAACCTAGAAAAATTCTCAGCAAGAAGCCTTTCCTGACTTTAACTGTGGAGTAGAATTTTTCATCTTTCTCCTGCTGTCAGAAACTGGTTTTACTTAAGCACAGTAGAATGTTTTTTGTTTTGATATATTAAAACTTTTGCAACAACTGCAGCCAACTTAATCTCTGGCTCCACTAAAAATTTGAACGCAATATTTTAAGAAAAATATTTTACTTATCTCAAGTTTGGAAAAATGACTTAACAAAAAACAGCCCAGGAGGCAAATGGAACACATCCGAGCTTGAGCTGCATTACAGATTTTAACTTCCATCCCAAAAGCTCCCACTCACAACAACTCCCACCACTTTATTGAGTGAAACTCTGTTTGGTGAGCACTGGGTATCCAAAAAAATCCTTCACACCTATTATGTTTCCACAAGAAAGGGGTTTAAAAGTCAGTACCTGGCTTAACCAGCTTTCATACAAACTGCATTAGCTGAGTATCACAAAAACAGACGTACACTGAGAGATTGTTTTTAACTACAGATGCAGCTTACTTCCCCTTAATACGTGCATTTACCTAACCTTGCACCACATACGAGACTGTTACCAAAGACTTGTATCAGTGTGTTGTCCCCACAGAAAGTGCCCAAGGAAGCTGAGGAGCTGCCGCTGCTCGGGGCTTCCGCAGCGACAACGCGGCCACAGACATCCGGGCGGGGACAGCTGGGAGCTCTGAACGTGCCAGCGCAACAAGGGACACTTGTGATGCACGCTGATAAGGACTGCGTGCACTGAGCCACCCTGCTGTGGCTGCATTTCCCCCCAGAGCCACCTCCTGCCACAGCAGAGCTGCTGGACTCATGAGCTTTGAGGCCTTTTCCAACCTGAACAATTCCATGAAACCTCACAGAGCCAAGCAACACAAACACCAAGCACACAGGCTCTGCTCATTCTTGAAAGGTGGCATTATTTGCATTTATTGGGACCATTTGAGAAAAAAGACCTTTGGGAGATTTAAATGCAAAAAATATTTTTTTATACAGTCTCCATCTCTCCATGTATCACTTCCCTGGGATTCAAACTTCAGCAGGATGAAGCAGCCTCGCCAGCCCTCCCAAAGCCCTGAGCTGTTCAACAGCCACAAGAGCTGGTGGTTACACACACTGTTATCACTTCCAGCTCTTCTCCAGAACTCTCCTCCCCTGGAATGCTCCAGGAAGCGTTTGTCACTTTTATTGTCTCCAGTAGCACCAGCAAGTTCACTGGTGCCTTACTGGGAAAAGAGAAGAGCAATTGCAAGCAAATGTTCACTCTGCAGACCATGGGCCCCTTTCCTCTTCACTTCCTGGGAGGTAGGGAGGAGAAAGATCCTTTCCCAAGCAAGAAGACAATACAAGAAAAATATGAACCCCCCCCACATCCTTAACGTTGTGAATTAAAAATAAATTGAAATTCCCATTCCTCTCTAAAACCATCCCCAAAGAGCAGCAGGTCTGTGTAATATGGGACTCTTAGAGATCATCTCCTCTTTCTGCCATGTCTGCAGTCACAGTAGGAGGCAAGGAAAGAAAACCACTCACACAGCCATCAAAACAAGGGAGGAGGCCAGAGCTGTGAGAGATGGAAATGTGGGATGTAGATCACAAAGATGGAGCATCTGGACAGCAGACATTCGATGTGGCAGTTTCCACAGCCCACAGCAGTGGCAGTGGCACAGGGCAGAGCTCAGCCCACCACAGTGGGCACTTCAGTGCTGGCACTTCAGCTCCACAGCCACAGCCTCCAGTTTCAGCCACAGCCCTGCAAATGCAGACGGTTTTGGAGGAACAAAGTCTCTCAAAGTCTGTGCAGTTGCTGGCAACAAATGCACACTTGTAAGACCAAGAAGAATTTAAGCAGCTGGTTCCCTTCCCCATGAGATCAATAAAATGGACAATTCAGCTGCCTTCAGGAAGAAAAGGATTCTGGTGCTGGGCAACCTCTTGCCCCAAAATCCTATGGAGAAAATCACAAACTGGATTTGTGCAACTCAGATTCTGCTCTCCTTGTATCCCTTTCTACCAGGAGCAAGAGTCTCCTGACTCCCAGGCCTCTCTTCCTTGCACCTCCTGAAGGATTTCAGTGGGAGGGTGCAGTGAAACCCCTCTCACAGCCAGCACAGTCCCTGCTCCTGCAACACTCCCACACTTCCAAAGAAAGCATTTACATCTCATTTCTGTCCCAGGCTGAGGAACACTGCTCACTTGGACTGTGTGCCATGCAGGGAAGCTCCTGGACAGCAGCTCCACGTGCACATTCCCATGTCCTCAACTCATCTTGGTAATTACAACCCCCCTGCATCCCTGCCCAACCCACAGCTCGCCGGCACAGCATCCACAATGAGCAAGATTAAAGACAAGGGGCCACTTCCCGAGCAAGACTTTCAAACACAGCAGGAAACTGGTGCTGGAAATATCATATTATGGAGTGAAATGCAAATAGGAGGCCAGACAAGATGTCAATCATCATACTTTCCAGAAATCCCTTGAAACACACTCATAAAATGTCTTTGCTTAGACATGAGCTTCACTCCGTGGTTTTTTCCTCACAGATCCATCATACTGAATATAAACATTATACAGAAAAGTGCCTTGGGGAAACATTTTATACACTGTGATGTGGCAAATTATACCATATAACAAAGCAGGACTTTGCCAATAAGAGACCACAAAATTTGGGCACCCTCCAAGACTCACAGCCCCAGGGCGTGAGGTGTGAAGCAACCTCAACCCTTTTCCTTTCAGTGGGAGACACTTCCCAGCCTCACAGAAGCTTCTTCAGCTTACAGAAACGGGGCAGGAAGGAGGAGATTTGATACTTATTTCTGGTTTGCTTCTACTCAGGCAAATTAGCCTTTTAAAACCCAAAATAACACAGTGCTGGGTGCCACTACAGTACAAAGATGACTGAGCAGGAGTGAGAGCCCTTCCCAGGCTGCTGCTACCCAGTTCAGTCACTTTGCTGCAAACAGCCTTGTCTCTGTTCCATCTCTCTGTAGCAATCTTCTCTGATGTGGATTTTCCATTCCTGGAGTGAGTTATTTCAAATTCAGCATCCAGAAAGGCTTCTCTGGTCCTCCAAGCAAAGTCTCACCGAGGGTTTTAAGAGCCACAGAAACAACTCATTCCCATTCCCTCCAAAGAGGTGCCTCTCTGTTTTACTTTAGGTTGAAACATCGATTAAAATTCTTATCCTGGAAAGAAAACATCACCCAGTGAGGTGCTGGGCTGGTCCTGCCAACAGAAACACCCTCGGTGTACGCAGGAATCTAAGAATGTGCAAGTCTTGCTCATTACCACAAGATCCCTTGAGCTGCTCCAGCTTTAGACACAGGCATGTGTATGTGTGTGTGTATATATATAAATACACACGTCATAAAACTGGCAATTATGTGCACATTACGCTCAAATTCCCCAAAAAACAGACTACACCAACGCTACATTCAAATTCCACAGGCAGGGATGCACAAAGGAGCCTGAAAGGCAGCAGTTAGTCAGACTGGAGCTTTGGAACATGCACAACCCACACAAGGACCAGGCAGCACTGCAGAGAACGCTAATAATTAAAAACTTAATTTAAAACCAGGAAAACACAGTTGGGATTGAGATATGTGCTCGGACCCCTGGAGCTCGGTATCACCAGACAGACAGAAATCAATAGGTGCCATGAAGAGGGCGCTGATAAAAATCTATAGCAACTGAAGCAGTCAACTTGAAACCTATTAACAGCTGCATTAGAAAAAAAAGGATTACTCTTCCAATCTGCTGCTTTCCGTCCAGATGATCATTCTGTGGGAACCCAGCAGAAATCCCTCTGGACCCCTTTTATGAATGAACTACTCAGGATTTCAAGACCCTCCCCAGATCAGAATGAAATAATCCTCTGCTTTTCACCACCAGCACCAGCGCTGTCAGCGCTGGCATCAAGTTTAACAAAAATGACCCGGGAAGGGAGGGACAGCAGGGACACCTGAGGCACAGGCTCCTGTGCCATCTGCAGCCCGTCACCCCAAGCTTACCAACTGCTATTTGATCTGCTGAAGCCCACAGACCAGTGGCTGCACTCAAGCAAAGAAGGAGAATGCAGTGAGGGCTTGCTTTTATCTTCTGTACATCACCGTCCTCCCAAAGTTTGGGGACCTGAAGCACGACAGTGTCAGGAAAAGGTCATCATACAGCCACAGCTCAGACTTTATCTGCTCGCAGTAAAAGTCACTGATCATTAACTGCAGTAGCTGGCATTTTCTGAGTCCCTGGCATTTTGTAGTTCTAGCACATCCATAGCAAGTGCAACCAAATCCCCCGGATTTCAGGCTCGGAGCATCTCTCACATGGATCAAACAGAAACCAGATGATTCTGAGCATACAGAGCGACACCTGAACCTAGGCACATTTCTCGCTATTCCTGTGTATCTGTTCATTTTTCCCTTTGAAAAACACAGTCCGAGCTCTGCCTACAACACACTGGGGGCAGGAAAAGCGAAATCCAGTATTCCCAACAGGGCAAGATCCAGAGGCTACTGGGACAGCGGCCACACACGCCCGCCACACTCAACGAGGAATAAACTCATCAAAACCAAATGACAGACGACACATTTAGAATTGAACTTCAAGAACAACAACAAAAAAACCCACAAATAGTGGTGACTCTGCCCTCCCAGCACAGGGCGAGGGGTGCGGGATCACCGAGGAAATGCCGCTTTCCGTCAGCGGCAGCCGCAGCACCGCCCGCACAGCGCCGGGCGCCGTGAGGGGATCGCGGCTACCCCGGCCTCTCCCCACGCTGCCCAGCGCCCCCCGCGTCCCTCGCCCGGCACAAGTTTCACCCGGGCGCCGCTTACCGCCGTGGAGCCGGAGGAAGAGGCGATGTAGACCTTGATGACCATGCTGGGAGCGGCGGGATGCGGAGCCGGCCGGGCGGTGGGTGTGTGAGGGCGGCTCGGGCGCGGGCTGGGGCTGAGGCGGGAGGGCGGGCGCGGGGAGGCGGCGGGAGCGCTCGCTCCGCCTCGCTCCGCAGCTGCCACCGCCCGAGCCCGGAAGGGCGGAAAATGGTTTTTGAAAAATTAATTAAATAAATAAATGGTGAAAAAGGAAAGGGAAAAAATGTAGGGGAAAAAAAAAAAAAAAGAAGAAGAAAGAAAGGGGAGAGGAGGAGCGTTCTCGACGAGCCGCGCGAGACATGCGGGGGAGAAGGCGGGGAGCTATGGCGGCGGGGCCGCGACGAGGGGACGCGGGGGCTCGGGCGGGGCGGCGGCTTCAGGGCGGGGGTGAGAACGGCTGCGGGGAACCGGGGAACAGGGGTGGGAGACACAGAGAGGGAGGGAGCCAAGCGTGGGGGGTCGCCATGGTAGCGCCTGGTTCCCCTCAGTACCGGTTCCCCTCATGGCCACTTCCCTCACGGCCGGGTCCCCTCATGGCCGCTCCCCTCAGGGCTGGCTCCCCCCACGGCCGGGTCCCCTCAGGGCTGGATCCCCTCAGGGCTGGGTCCCCCCACAGCCGGGTCCCCTCAGGGCTGGATCCCCTCAGGGCTGGGTCTCCTCAGGGCTGGATCCCCTCAGGGCTGGATCCCCTCAGGGCTGGCTCCCCGGGACCGATGGGTCCGTGCTGGGCTCCGCCGTTACCGGCTGCCCTCCAGCAGCCATGGCCCTGCCCCGTGCCTTGGCCGCACACCTCGATCGGGGGCACCACAAGTCAGGGGCGGGTAGCTGTTTTTGGGAAATTGTGTTTAGAATTAAGAATTTCCTTTTAAAATCTATTCCAGCGTAGAAGGTATTGCCCAAGTGATGTGCCAGCTCGTGCCAAAGGACAGGTGGCATCCAGTGGAGTTCTTTGCATTCCTGTGGTTATTGTAAAGTATCTTCTGCATACAAAAGAGGCATCAAATCCCCCACATTTTTAATTGTTATAGTCATGGTGACATGCTATTGAAGGAAATTTATATCCAGCACCTGTCTCCCACTTGCCTCTGGTACTCCAACTATTACCTCATACACATTTTATTATCTATTCTGATAGCACAACAAATGGAAAATATGTACAGTGGTAAGCACAGGAAGCTGCAATTTTACACCTACAAGCTAAGATGAAAGCAAGGTGTTTGTTCTGCTCTTGGCAAAAACCGAGATGTTTCTGAAATTAGTTTTCCAAACAAGCTTTCCTGTTTCAAATTACTAGTTTTGCTAACAAAAAATATCATCTTTTTTAAAACCCATTGAATTAAAAATAATTTAATTAAGTAATCTATATGTGCTTTATTAATTTGCCACTAGTAAAGGAAAGGAAAACTGTTTTGAGGAGGACATGCCTCAATTTGATATTACTTATGATACTTATCTGAATCTTTGAAGCAGTCATGAGTTTTAAGTATGTTTGAAAAAGCAATAAACCAAAATTTATTGAGGATGATGGTAGGCCATAAAAACTCCCTGGCTCAAGGAATTTCAAAATTTAATAAAACAAATGGCATACTTTCTAATCTGTTTAAAACAAACTGAGTTAAATCCAGGAGATTAAAATGCTTCAAGGAACGTTTCTTCAGTTGTTTTTGTGCAGCCCCTTCCCAGCTGCTTGAGAAACACCCTGGGAATTCCTGTTGGCTCCAGTGTGTAACCTGATTCATGGCAAGGAACGAAGAGGGAGAAACCACAGCTTATCAGAAAGAAGGAAAAAATGCAGGTAGAGAGTGAGAAAGGGAGGGTCACTTGAACTTTGGGCTCCTCAGTCGTGCTCCAGGCTGGCTGCCAGCTCTCCTCTCCTTGGAGACTTGGAATCAGCTCCTCAGAGGTGAGATTCACCTGGAGTGAGCTGCACCTCTTCCTCCTGCCTCCTAAAAACGCTGCTATCATCATTACTCTCCAAAGTGCACTCCAGGAGGCATTTTGTCTTCATGAAATGAGATTTATTGAGTTAAGAGCAGTACACGAATCAGGTATCGTTGACACAACTTGGTTTTCTTCACTCATAAAAGTAAATTTTCTACTTTATTGGTGGGAAAGTGTGATGTTTTCTATTCCCACGCTACTCCTGTAAAATTCACGGTGTTGTTTTTGTTTTCACTGTTAAACATTTGTGAAACATCTTTCTCAAAGTAGACCAAAACCTAAAGCAAAATGACCAAATTTTAGGTGCTCCCCAAAGGGTAGCCCAAGGGATTGGCCATCCCAGAGTCATCCTGGGATTTCACAGTAAAACACTGCCAGTGATGGCAAAGATCCCCTTGCTTTTTCCTTAGAGCACAGGCAAGGATGGAGACCTGTTTTAAAACAGAACTGTAAGAGAATCTCACAATGAAAGATACTACAGTAATCAACTGCAAATTCCTCTTGTCCAAAAGGTCAGGAGGAACATGCTCCACAGCAGCTTTGTAACCTCTGAGAGAAATTAATCCAGAATCCACCTGTGAATGACGTGAGGCTGTGCCAGGGTCCGCTCTCGGATCGTGCTGGTGCCAGAGGAGATGATCTGGAGCTGTGTGAAATGGAGAAGGTGTGATGGGCAAGGGACATCAGCTCAGCGCTCTCAACAGGAAATCAGAAATCCATGCTTCATTCCCAGTCCCAGCCTGGCAGTAACTGGAGCCAAAGGGGAACTGTGACTCAGAGCGTCAAAGTCTCCTGGCTTTGCCTGTGTCCTGCTGCATCCCATGGAGGTGGAAACTGTCCCTGGCTCCAAAGACTTTGTGGGAGCAGGTGGGGAAGTCCAAGAGATTTTCCTCATCTGGAAACTCAGCAAGGCCGGGTTTGCTTGATTTACGTGTAATTGTGGCAAAATCGCCCGTCCCAGCTCAGTGCTCACAGACTCGCTCAGCACCCCCAGACCCGCCAGCCCCGGCTCACACTCCTAGAGTTGGCTCAGCACCCCCAGACTCAGCTCAGACCCCCAGGCTCGGCTCAGACCCCCAGGCCTGGCTCAGCCCCTCAGGCCTGGCTCACCCTCCCCTAGGCCCGGCTCAGCCCCCACTAGGCCCGGCTCAGGACCCCCAGGCCCGGCTCAGGACCCCCAGCCCCGGCTCAGCGCCCCCAGGCCCCGCGCTGGCTGCCGGGGCGCGCCCCCTGCTGGCGCTCGGCGGGATGGCGGCCAGGGCCCGGCCCGCTCCCCTCGGCCCGAGAGGAGGAGGAAGAAAGGGAGGAGGAGGAGGAAGAAGAGGAGGAGGGAGTTCCCTGTGGCTCTGTAGCACACAGGAGGCCTGGGGACGTGCGCATTGGTGTCTGGGGAGTGGGGGTCAGCAGTGCTTTCAAAAACCCTGGAATGATTTAGGTTGGAAAAGCTCTCTGGGACCATGGAACCAACCGTTCACGCAGCACTAACCCATCCCCGAGTGTCACATCTATGCAACTGTGAACCCTTTCAGGATGGTGACTCCACCACTTCCCTGTTTCGAAGACAATCTCCCATCCAGAGTGGGGCTGGCCACACACAACTCCTCACTTAACATTTAATCCCTGTTTTAATGTGCGCTCCAGACTGGCCATCCATCCTCCCAGCCCTGAGCCTGCTGTGCCTGCTCCTGTAGGGCACTGAGTTACCCTGGAGTACCCAAGGAAGGGAATATAGCAACTGCAAGACTGCAGATACATCGAAGGATTAACAGCTTCCCACTGACAGGAACAGATAGTAGATCTAGATTTGATATTGGGAAAAAATTGTGAGGCCCTGGCACAGGTTCCCACAGAAGCTGTGGCTGCCCCATCCCTGGGAATGTCCAGGGTCAGGTTGGATGAGATGTGGATCAAGCTGGGATGGTGGAAGGTGTTGCTGCTGTGGCAGGGGATGGGATGAAATGAGCTTTAAGGTCCCTGCCTGGGATTCTGTGATTCTGTTAAGTGAAACATAAAGATAATTGTGTAAAAAACAGAGTTTGACACACAACTTCCACAAAAATTCAAACCCACCATAAGTCCTTTTTCACTCTTGGTGGGAGCTGGAGGCCTGAAAGATGATTTCTAGTAGCAGTCTGCCATGGAGGGCTAACAGGAACATGCAGAAAAGACAAAATTGGCGCAGAAAACCCCAGTGAGTTTTTTGCATGTGTTTGTGGAGGAGGAGGAGGAGGGTGGGGAGTTCCCAGACAGGAACTCACGAGCTCGCCTGAGGATCTGTCTCGCGCCAAAGCACCAGGCTGGGGTAGAACCGATGGACACAGCGAACAACAAGAACCTAAGCATTGCCAGATGGTGCTCCCTGCACCCCTGCAGAGGGCAAAACTGCTTCCACACACAGCCTCAGGACACGGCTGCTGCTCCCAGCTTCTACAGCCCATTCCCAGGGACACTCAGCAACCAAGAAAGCTCAGCCAAGTTTCACAAACCATCCTACCTTTGGCACTGATTTTGAACTTATTTTACTAGAAGTCTGCCCAGAAGCCGTTTGAAGATTCCCAGAGGATTTGGGAATGAGCAAGTCTGTGAGCAGACTCTTTGGCCAAAGCTGACTCAGTCCTAGGAGACTCTGAGGCCTCTGCAAAGTCCAAGACTGTGAAAGCAAGGGGCCATCTCAAAGTATGTAAAAACCCCCAACATCTTATGGCAGGCAGCAGATGCTGATTTGCAGCCCCATTTCCTTCCTTCCAGCTTGCTCTGAACTCACAGCTAGTGGAATTGCAGGTTTCTCACAGGATGGGCTTGAGAAAAGCAGGATTTAGTGTTCAGAGCACAGAATGTGTTCTGTCCAGCATGGGCCTGGGTCAGAGGGAGGCAGACAAGGCTGTTGGCAGATTTCAGTTTTATGTCTTCTGCCCTTCAGGCCCAGTTAAGCAAAGTGTCCTTAAATAGCATTGACAGAACAACTATTCCTGTTATTTTGGCTGAAAAGCTGGTATCTCATAGAATCTCAGGGTTGTTTGGGTTGGAAGACACCTTCAAGCTCATCCAGTGCCACCCCTGCCATGGCAGGGACACCTTCTACCATCCCAGGGTGCTCCAAACCCCATCCAGCCTGGCCTTGGGCACTTCCAGGGATCCAGGGGCAGCCACAGCTGCTCTGGGCACCCTGTGCCAGTGTGCTGTAAGAGGAAATAGACATTTCCATTTATTTTTATGCACCAAAATTGTGAATAATCTCCTTTGTGTTAGATGAGGAAATACATTTTCTGGTTTAGAATGCCTGACTGAACATCTGTCCTAGAAGGGAGTGCACCAGCTCCCAAAGGTGCCAGCATTTTTCTGTTGGCTGTCAAGGGAGTCCAGACAACTCCAGTGTGAGCTCCTGCTTTGGGATAAATGCCTGAAGCTCCCTGGAAGTCATTCTTGTATCCTCTTACCTGTATTTTATGTTTAATACAATTCTGGAGCGTGTAGTCACCCCCTTCACTATCAGGGACCAGGTAAGAAGTGTAGCTAAGCCAAAGGTTTTACTGAAGCACAGATAAACAGACTCAACGAGAATTTTAAATTCCTTATCCTCATCTTCCCAAATTAATAAGCTCTAAATGTTTTATTGCAATCAATACTGAATTTGACACATAAATCAATTTTTACCCAGGACAAACCACAGAATCGCCCAGGACAAACTATAAAATTAACCAAGCACAAACCTCTTCTGTAGATCAATAATCCACTCATCCCAAAAGTTATATAAAACAGAAGGACACTTTAAACACCAGGTACAGAACACAAAATGTCTTTTGTCGTGTTTTGCCACAAAAGCATGTATTAATATTACTGGTCATATGTGCCATGACTGTGACACACACAGAATCCTAATTTCCCTTCTTCTGAACTCATAACTGGGGCTGTTCAATGAACTGAGAGCAAAATGTGTGGAAAGTTCAAACCCCCATGAATTTTAGCACAAAGGAATGAGAAAGGAACAGGTATCTGCCTGCCTGTTCCAGGAAGGCGAGAAGTCAATCACCCAAGAGTGACTTAGATCTGTTCTGTCTTTATTCAGGAATGTCCTGATCTGCTGCAGTTCCAGAAGGTGGTCCAGGAAAACATGCAGATCTCTGATGTCAGCAGCAGGCCCTCCTCCTCTGCAGGATATTCCAAATTTTCAAACCATTCCTCAGCATCTGAGCATCACTCTGTACGTTCAGTGTGGGCTGTTGAGACTGAGCATCCTGTGCTGGTCACTTTTGGTTTTTTGTTTCTGTTTTTGTTTCTGTTTCTGTTTGCAGACTGGATGGATTTTCCTCTGGAGTCAACGACTCCTTATAGAAAGAGAATTCAAATTTTAGCATGGAATTTTCTCACTGAAACAGTGGTACACAAAAAGAAGATTAATTTCTGATTTGTTGCTTTGATTTGAGATGGTGCATATATTCAGTTTTAGATGATTTTGTACTGAATAAAAAATGTCAGTTTAGGCAAAAACATCCAAAAACGAATGCTCTAGAATGAATTATTCTCCTGGCTACAAACATAGTTACAGCCATTTATACTTGCAGCAAACAGCATCTTACACCAGCTTATCTTCTCTCTTCAGAGGGAAATCATCTTCTCACTAGTCATTATTTAGGTCAGTTTATGGTCTAATGATTTCTTTTAAATAAAAGTTTTTGACAAAATGCAAAGGTGAAAAAGAAGGCAAATACAATGCAAAAATCAGTTGTGAGTTTTAAATCTGTGCTTCACTTGCACATTTTGATCCAAACTGTGGGTCATACAAGTTGTTCAGAAGATGTTGGCAGATCCTTCCATAAATTCCCATTTCTCTTCCACAAAGACCTCTCCCAGAATATAGAAAGGATGAAAGAGTAACTGCAGGGAGACAGGAGGAACCTCCTGAAGCAAGTCAAGCACAAACCTTGATGGTGATAGAGAACTCAGAGACCAAGAGCTCTTGAGATGTCTTTCAGGCCACATTTAATTCAGAAGATGGAGAAAACTGCTAGAAACACGATTTAAAATGTTGATTAATGCAGGAGAACTTGAAGGAGGTGTGATTGTACTTGGTTACATGGTTACACTGAGGCTGGAAAATGATTCAGGAGGCCAGTCAGAGCCATCCTTAAATAATTGGTGTGTTTTAACAAAATAATCATGGCATTGATGGATCAACATTGACTGGAGGAAGGGGGAGAAGGGTGGCTCTGTGGACAGAAAATTGCTTAGCTTAACTGCAAAGTGCAGGAAGATAATAAACTATTGACATCTCGGCCCTTGGAGAGGGGGTGACGTAAAAAGTGACAAATCAAAAAGTCACCATGAATTTGTCAAGAATGGGGGAACAGCTGTTCAGGGAGCAGCACTGAAAGGGATCTGGGGATTACAGGGGATCAGGAGGAGTCTGAACCAACATGGTGATGCTGTTGCTGACTCTGCAAATGCCACGCTCAGATCTGTTACCTAATTAACCTGATTACTGGGTACAGACCTGGGCAGGAATGCCAAGTGGAGTCCAGAGGAGCCGAAGAATGACAAAAGGTTCAGAAAATATGGCCTATGAGATCATGAGGCCTCCAAGAATTTGTTTAGTCTAGAAAAATGAAGTTTTAAGGAGAAAATGATAATATTATGTGAAACTACAAGGTCTGTAAAATGTTATTGGAATTTGATGCTCATTAATCGTTCTTTGGATCTGCTGGACACAGCACAATATTGAAATTCACAACCCAAGTACAGTTTAGATGCTGGGGAAAGCTTTGAGGGGTTAAGGCCAGCTGGGTGCTGGAACTGGCTTTCTAGAAGATTGCAGAATTCACTTTACTTCAGGTTTTAGAAAGATCTGTCCTGGCTTTGGGCAGGAATGTAACATCTCCGAGCAGCAGCTTCTGCTTCAATTCTTAGCGCAAAGTGCTTCGATCCGAAGGTGGTATTAACACACCTTGTCCTTTCTCTTTGGAAATACACAAAATAGATGGCGGAGGCAGTGCCAGACATTGCAGCTACGATGGAAACGAGAGCCGATTTTCCTTAATCCCCGCCGAAATCTGAGACTTCACCTTGCCAACAACCTCAGGCTCGCAGGCCCCGCTCCGGGGCCAACCTCAACGGCGTCAGCCGAGGTGCCACAGCCCGAGAGGCCAGTCCGAGCCCCAACTGCTCCGACAATCCCGAGGAGTTAAACCGCTCAGCCCGCGCGGGGCAGGGCCGGACAAAGGCCGCAGCCCCCTCCCTCCGCCGGCCGAGGCCACGGGCGGGCCACGGCCCTTTCCAACAGGTACCGCAGGGCCGGGAGGCGGCGGCGGCCGCGCTCCCGCAGGCCGCGGGGCCGAGGCGGCCATGTTGTGGTCCTGCAGCCTGCGGGAACTTTGGGGGAAGTTTGTGGGGCGGCCGGCGGGGGGCAGGGGCCCGGGGGCGGCGAGCGGCGCGGGGCCCCGCGGCGGGCGGGCGGAGGCGGCGGCGCCGGGGCCGCGCTCCGGGCCGCGCACACGCGGAAAGCGCGCGGCGCTCGCGCTACGGCGGCCCCGCCCACGCCCCGCCCCCGCGCCGCTCCCCGCGCCCCCATTGGCCGTTGCGGCCGTCACTCAGCGGCCGGGCCCATCTCGCGCTCCCCATTCATGCAGTTTGGTTGCGTGTTGGTGTATTTTACTGTTTGCAATAAAGAGGGGGGGATTTTTTTTTTTTTGTTCAGTTTCTGCCGCAATTAACTCTTGGTCCCTTAAAAATCTTCCTTTTTATTTTTGGGTTTTTTTCCTATCTATTTTTTTTTCTTTTTTTTTTTTTTTTTTTTTTTTTTTTT
>VRYO01002184.1:18645161-18657997 GCA_009812075.1 Sialia sialis | reverse complement strand
CGCGGGGCATTGTGGGAGTTGTAGTCCGTGAGGCGGCGGGGATAGGGGAGGCCGCCATTGCTGCGGGTGGTGTTGGGGGGCCCTGTGAGCTCCCCCGGCTCACCTGTGGGTTCAGGTGAAATCAAAGGGAATGGTGCTGCCTTCTCACCTCAGTGTCTCGCTTTCCTTGCAGGCTCCAGCTGAAGGCGAGGCAAAGGAGGAGGTAGGAGTTGTGTGTGGTCCCCACTCCAAGAATTCCTGTGGGGTTCTGCAGAAATTCGGAAGCCCACGCAGCTCATGAGGGCTGTTCAGCCCCTGGGGGTGGACTGTGCCTGGTTTTGGGGTGCTCGAGGCCATCACTGTCCCCTGAGGTGGCAAGTGACCCCCCTGAGGTGGTGCTGGGGGTCCAGCAGCCCCCTGGGCTGAAGTCAGGGACAGGTTCCAGTGGGAACATGTCCCTGTGAGCCTCACAACTCCTGCAAGTAAAGAAACCTCATCCCTTTCTACATCAGCAGAGTAAAGTGGTGGCAGCAGAGAACTGCTGAGCAGAGGTGCACTTCTAGGAAATCATAGAATACCCTGAGCTGGACCTGCAAGGAGCATGGAATCACAGCTTGCTTTGGGTTGCAAGGATCCTAAACTCACCCAATGCCACCCCCTGCCATGGCAGGGACACCTTCCACCATCCCAGGCTGCTCCAAGCCCTGTCCACCCTGGCCTTGGACACTTCCAGGAATGGGGAGTCACCAAGGCCCTCACCTTGCCCATAATAATGCCCATAATTTCATAAATCCTAGGATTTCGGTGGAGTTTCATGATGCCATGTTGTTTTGGGTGGCAGTTATGAGACAGCTTTGTGTGCTCTCTGAATTTTACTGATACATCTTTCTTTGTGCAGCCAAAGAGAAGGTCAGCCAGACTATCTGCTGTGAGTATCTGTATTTGTCCTTTAGTATTTTATCACTTGGGATGGGGATAATTAAAAATAAACTGTTGGGGCTTTTCCCCCCAGAATTGGGAAAAGCACCCTTAGAGTATTGCAGTATTTAAAATTCCCATTCCATGTTGCCATTCCCTGAACATCCCCACATCCTAGGCTTCTCACATGAGATGTCTGTGTTGGTGCACATTCCGTCTGTGCACAAGTATCCAGAGTTAAGGACTATTGATGGATTTTGTCCCTGTAGGACTTCTCCATACGACTGCTCATGGCTCTGTAAATCACCTGCTCTCTCCTTAGCCTGGTAATCTGCCCATTGATTTTTTGCAACAAATAATATTTGAAAGTTGCCAACATAATGCTCATAAAAATATAAATATTTATTTCTGGTATTCACCTGACTTGTTTCTTGTGGTTTTTTGCAGAAACCTGCTCCACCCAAACCGGAGCCAAAGCCCAAAAAGGCAGCACCTAAGGTAAGGGTCTTGAACTGAAATTATATTCTCCTCCTCCTCAAGGTATTTACAGGGATAAACCCTCCACAATTACCACTCTGCTTATTCACAATTACCCTGAAAGCTGGAATTATGTGAGCTAAAAGAATGGGAATGACATAATTTTATCCAATTTCTCCTGAAGGAATGTGGTAAACTGAGCAGATTTGGAATCCCTTGTGGTGAGGCTTTGCTGCTGCTTTACAAGGCCATTCGGAAGTTTCATATAATGCATTGTTGGGAAAATGATGCTTGGAGTAGAGATCAGAGACTCAATTAGGGGAGGCACTGAAAATCGTGCTTTTAATTACAGTTTCTTAGTATATTTCCATTCTGAGGCCCTCTCTGCAGTTAGTTATCAGTTTATCACATTTTAATCACTCAGAGTCCTAGAGACCCCTTCAGCTGGATATTTTTGGAAATGTCAAAAACATTGGCATGTCTGACAGTATAATTAAAAAATAAACTATTTAAAGCTCTTTTTTAGTTTGGAGCAACAGTTTGAAATTTCAAAGAGGGCAGTTCTGCAATCTGTGAGGGATTTCTTTCCATCCCCTTCTTATCAGCCTTCCCAGCCATCAGTTTGCAGTGCTTTTTTGTTAGATTTTTCTGTAAACATCTAGGATTTTAAAGCTTAAAAAAAAAAATAAATAAACACCCCGGCAGCAAAACTTCAGTGATTGTTTTTAACCCGTTCCTGTCACACATTTTCCTTTTGGTTTGGGATGAAGTGGGAAAAGCACATTTGGGAGAGGGTTTGGTTGCAGAGGGGAATGAGGGGCTGGGAACCAGGAGCTTTTCCTTTGAAAAGGAATTTGCTATGGTCCAGCAGACTTCAGGATGCTCCACATCCTCAGTGTGGAGCAGCAGAGATGCTGTGGAAAGGAAAGAGAACCCCAGGTGTCATTTTGGGCTGAGCTCTGTAATGTCAGTGCTGTGCAGAGCCAGGTTTTCCCTGGCAGCTGGAATTCCAGACCACATTCCTGGCTGGATGGAGCCCCGGGCACTCAGCATTGCACTTCCCTCTCGTGGCTGGTGCCCCAGGCAGAGCAGAGCCAGGGCAGCAGTGCATGATCCACACTGCTGGGTTTTCCCCCAAGTTTGCTTTTTTTATTTTCATGGCAGCATTGCAGGGTTTAAACACTAAAGCTGTGTTCACTGAATGTGAAAAGTTGAAGGAACAGGCTGCAGGAGTTAAGACTGGCAAAGCTTTTGGGCCCCACTGGGTGGTGTGGTCTCCCTTTGGGATCATGCAGGGGTCCCCTGGGAGCTGTGCCTTGGGAATTGCCCCCAGCAGGATTTGGGAAGTGTTGCTCCTCCTGCTCCTTGGTGCTGTTTGAAGCCAGGACACTTGAGCTGCGTTTTTGGCTCTCCAGAGCTCCTCAAACTGCATCAACACCTGAGCAAAGGGTGATGGAGTAAGACTTGTGGGGGCATTTGTAATTAGTGTCTGCCCCAAGTGCTTTTCTTGTCCGCCTTCAGGATCCTGATTTCACTGTTAAACTTGGCCATATTGAACAACACAGAGCTGGCAAAGGAATTTTGTCACTTCTAAAATGCAGGTCCTGATCATTGAATCAAAATTACTGAGGAAAAAGGACACAGTGCTGTAGCTGAGGACTGTTGTATCCTGTGGGACCCCTTCTCTCCAGTCAGGCCAGCCATGGAAATCAGTTTCCCTGGATTCTCCTCCAGTGCTTTCCAAAGAGGGACTTCTCCAACACAGAGAATTGGTTTTAGCTCTGTTAATACTTTGTTGTGGGGTTTTCCTGTTGGATAAGGGAACAGATGAGCAGTGCCATGACAATTGTAATTCTAAATCTCACTGCCAGACAGCACCAGGATGCTGGGTATTCCCAAAACTCCTGACTCTCACTGCAGGAGAGTTTTCCAGGTGGGATGAAATCCCTCAGACTGAGGAGGGAGAGCTTAGAGAGGAAAGAGACCCTCACGCACTGAATGTACGGACCTCACCTTAAATTTTCTGCATTATTCGAGGACTTGCTGTTAATTTTGGTGAATTTTTAATAACTGAAGAATCAGGTGATTTTACCCCTTAACACTCTGAGTTTGCCCTTAGCTGCTCATTTTTAAGGTGACTCAACTTTGTGCATTAATAACCAAGGGACTGAAGTAATAAAGTAAACTTTTTTGTAACCTTTTGGTAACCTGCAGTCTCTGAGACCGATCTCCTGAGCAGATAAATGTATGGCAGTAATTTTGATTCCTCCTCACTCAGCTGTGAGTAGATCTTGCAGGGTTCCTGGCTCCTCTGTGGGAAGTAGGTTAATCAAGCAAGGGGCTGAGCCAGGGCTGTCACTTATTGGCAGCAAGAGGCACATCCTTGGAAGGGAAACTAATGAGGGTCAGGTATTTGGGTCAGGATCTGACCTTGCCTATGGAAAATTATTACTACAGAAGCATTGAGTTTGGGTTTTGTTTTGATTTAGCCTGATCCACATATAAGAATCTGCAGTTAAATAATAAATGCAGCTCTTGTGGTTAGCAAAGAGATGCTGTTGAGCCCCCAGTTTTCCTGGCATGGAAGTGGTTTATTATCACAAGGAATATTTCTGGCAGGGAAGAGGGAAAGTCCTTTGCCTACAGCTTTGTTACACTTTTCTGAATAGGCATTAACAGCACATCTGAAGTATTCTGGTGTTTGCACATATTGGTTTTATTCTGTGGCTGCCTTTCAGCAGCAGGGCAAAAGTACAGGCCAGTTCAACATTTTTTAGCTAATTTAATTGAATGCCTATTTAAAATAAGAATTCTTTTAACCCCAGCCATGGCTGCTTTTATATTCTGCACTTCCCTGTAGCACATTCAGGACAGACAGAAGGAAAACACTTCTGCTGTGAAACTTTGATCTCAGCTTTGTCAATAGGAGGTTTGGAGGTGGAAGGAGGTTGTGCAGAGAGTTCTGGAGTTGAGGTGGAAATTAGGATTTAATACATCCCTGTCTGTTTTCTTAACAGAAAGAAAAAGCAGCAAATGATAAAAAGGAGGACAAAAAGGCAGCAACAAAAGGGAAGAAAGGAGCCAAAGGCAAAGAGGAAACTAAACAAGAGGATGCTAAAGAAGAAAACCACTCTGAAAATGGAGATACCAAAACTAATGAGGTACTTTAGCTCCACTGGAGCTGGGAACAGAGCCAGATGTGCTGGCAGTACAGCTGCAGGAGCTCTGCTGGCTCCAGGGGGTGGGGAGGACAGGGCAGCTGTGCTACCTGACAGGGACAGCATGCAGGAATGCCCTGCTTCCTGCAGCTCCTTGCTGCCCTGTGCTGGAGCCCTTCCCCAGGTGCTGTCTGCTGTGGCCAAGGTTTGGGGATCCTGGAGCCCCAGGATCATCACCCTGCAGCCCTGAGCTGACCTGGCACATCCCCTCTGCACTGCTGGGTTCCTCTGCTGCTCAGCACAGGTTGGTGCTGGGCCAGAAATGTGGTTTTGAGTTCTACGCAATTCTTTAAAACAATTATTTGCCTCAGAACAATTCAACTGGCGGTTTGCAAAGTAGATTCAGTCTTGTCTCTTATCTGCAGCCCCTTCTCACAGCTCCTTTCCTCAGTGCCCAGGGTCCTTGTTGCATTTCTAAAACACTAATGTGCTTCAGAGGGGCTTGGAGGGAGCCTTGCAGGTCTGATGTGTTGACTTAAAAGTGAAAGCACATTTTTATAGATAAAGCTGAGAGATGATTTCCCCAAGTTTAGACAGAGCAGGATTATGGTTGGTGTGTAATTCTTCCACATGATGAGGGCTTGAACTTCCCTAACATATCGCTGATACTAATTAAAATGCATTCCAGCTCTGCCTCTCTGCAGGCACTTACTCCAAAATTACCTCACTAATTAATACTCCAGTGTTTTTATTTTAAGAATTATCAGCCCATTGCTGTGTTGATAATTTCTGTGCATTCCTGTCTATCCACACAGTCTCATCCACATCTGTGTTAACAAACAGGTCTCTTTCTGATGCTGGTTAGATTGGAATGCAGTCAGCATTACCAATAATATTTCTGTTCTTCCCGACCTCTTTTGCAGGCACCAGCTGCTGAAGCATCTGATGATAAGGAAGCCAAGTCCGAGTAATGTTAACCCTGCCCTATATCTCCATCATTTGGTATCCGTACCTCCATGCTGTATTGTTAACAGAGAGGAATATTTTTATCAACTATTTTATAAATGCAGGTTTTTTTAGCATGAATTTAATTATGGAACATCTTCATCTCGGTTACTTGGGAATTAAATCCCTAACAAACAAAACAAAACAACAAAAAAAAAGTCATTGTTTTTAAATTTTGTGATTGTAATAGTTTGTATGGTACATGGAAAGAATAAGTGGTGGTAGCTTTTGACTTCTGTCAGTGTGTCCCTTTTTGTGTAAGTCATGCTTACAGACTTCAGATTTTAATTTTTCCCTTGTATGTGTTGTATGGTTTCTTAAAGTGGGGAGGTCTCAAAACAAATAACTGTGTGAAACATTCCAGTGGTTCTGTGGGTTGCTTTTATAAAGAAGGTGAGCTATTTTCATGAAAAAAAACCTAAGAGCTGGAAATCTGTTGTTTCCCAAATGTAATTTTATTTTGTCAGTTTTGGAAAAAAAAAAAAAAAAGAAAAATAAATAAATAAAAGTGTAATCCTGTTTTTAAATGAAATACAAACATTTCTTTTCAAAAAGGGCAGGTTGGTTGTATGTACCCACTGTTAGGAATTTTGCTGGATTTATCTTAATAAAAAAGACTCCTCAAAAGCTGATTGTGGTTTGTTGCTTGTGCTGCTGGGAAGCTCCCACATTCCCAGAGAGCTACAGTGGGAGAGGGAAGAGCCCATGGAGCTGGAGAGCTTTGGGCTTTGGGCTGGGGCTCGAGCCCCTTTCTGCCTCAGCTGTGACTTCCAGAAATCCCCTGGTTCTGGGAAAGAACTGGAGCAGACCAGGGAACTGGGGTTAAACCCCAGTTTTGTTACAGCTTTTTGTGCCACTTCATCAGCTCCTGCTAAACCCTGCTTTTGTAGCAAGTCTCTTCACATCCATGACCAACTACAGGATATGTTTAATAAGAAAAATGTCTGCAATGCAGAAACCTCTCTGCCATTAAACTTTCCTCAGCCCAGCCATGGGAAATTCCAAGAGCTTCAGTATTGTGTGTCCAATCCCCAAGCAGTGAGAGTGCCTTGGATTCAGTGGGATCAGGATCAGTCCCCCAGGGCCACGGGAGGATGTTTAAATGTGGATTTCATTTTCCGGGCCTGAGGCGCTGGGGATTTTTATTCTTCTGCTCCACCTGTTGTTCTGTGCAAATTTCTTGGGGTTAACTGGGCTCCAGCTGCCTCGGCAGTGAAGGCGAGGCAGCTCTGGAGGAGCTTCCTTGGCAGTGTTCCCTTAGCCCAGCAGAGATTTTGGGGCATGCTCTGGTCTCTTCTGCTCCTGCTCCTGAGGGAGCAGTTACTGGATTCCCTGCGCTGAGATGTGGGCAGAACCAGGGAGACTGAACATCCCATTTGGAACATGATCCAGCAATGGTTCAAGTGTCATCCTGACTGACATCTTAACATGATTCACTGAATTTCCACTCTACAGGGAGAGCTGGGGGTGCTCAGCCTGGAAAAGAGAAGGCTCTGGGAGACCTTGAAGCCCCTTCCAGTGCCTAAGGGGGGCAATGAAAAGGAGAGAGAGGGACCTTTTATCAGGCACATAGTGACAGGACAAGGGGAAATGGTTTTAAACAGAGATCGGGGTAAGATGGGATATTGGGAAGGAATTCCTGCCTGTGAGGGTGGTAAAACCCTGGCACAGGGTGCCCAGAGCAGCTGTGGCTGCCCTTGCATCCCTGGAGCATCCAAGGTTGGACAGGGCTTGGAGCAGCCTGGGACAGGGAAGGTGTCCCTGCTCACAGCAAGGGTAGAGTAGATGATCTCCAAGTTCCCTTCCCACCCAAACCATTCCATCATTCCATGAGTTTAACCACTTCTGAGAAATCCCAATGGGCCTGTACTGCTCCAGGGAGAGAATGCATATTGGAAATATTTGATTTGTGCTATTTCCTGCCCCAGTGGTTTCTCTAAAAGGGCTTTGAACAGGAATCCTGTCCTGCAGGAAGGTGAAGCCCCTTCTCCCAGCCCTGCTGCCATGGGTCCATCTCTCTCTGGCTCCAGCCTCCAGTCACTGAGTGTCCCAGGCACTGTGATTTGAGCAGCAGGCGCTGAACAGAGTTGATATTTTCCTAGCACAGGGTCCATCCATCTGCCAAGGTACAAACAGCCTTGGGAATGAGGTCACTCTGATCCCAAGTCGTGTCTCTCCATCTGAGTCCAGAGGTTGTTACACAGAACATACAGCTGAGTGTTTGGTTTTGGTTATTTCTGTTTTGAGTGCCAGGGTGGGAGTTGTTCTTAATTCTATAACTATTGTTCTAATCAAATTCCTCTTTCAAATAAGCACAGAAAATTGCCCAAGAACATTTTGCTCAGATTCATAACTTTTGGGAGCCATGGGGTATTGAGAGAGTTGCACAACTGAATGGATTGTCTGGTTCATGCCAAACCCTCCTCCACGGCTCTCCTGGTGTCTAGACTCTGAATCCAAGGCCAGCTCATGGCAGCTCCTGAGCTTGGCTTATTTTGTCTGAAAAGGAGAGGTTTCAAACTGTTGGGTCAGCCTACTTCCAGGTTAATTTGGAATTTGTGGAGAAAGTGCCTTCCCTGGGGTCCTTGGCTGGCTGTTCCCTGTGTTCTGGGTGTCACCAGCTCTGATGCTGACCAGGAAAATCCACAGATGGCTGGATGTGATTGTCATTATTCATCATAACAGCTGGGGACCTTGAAATGTGACGAGACTCAGGAGTGTGGAGACAGTGATGATTCTGAGGTGATGTCATGAGAAGAGATTTGAGGGATTTTGGCAACACCCATGGTGAGGTGTCCACAAAGCCTGTCAGGATGAGAGGAGACAGCCTGCACCAGCAGAGGTTGAGGTTGGATATCAGGGAAAAAAGGGTTGTCCAACCCTGGTGATGGAATCACATTCCTGGGGGATTTAACTGTGGATGTGGCACCTTGGGACATGGCCAGTGGTGGCCTTGCCAGTGGACTCAATGAACTTAAAAGGCTTTTCCAACCTAAATGTTCCTGTAATTCCACGATCCAGCTTTTGGTGCAGGCTCCCAGAGCAGCACAGTGTCCTCACAGGATCTTCAACAGAGCTGGGCAAGCATTTGCTTTTGTTTGCTCAGAACAATAAACGCACTGCAAAGCACTCACTGGTCACTGTCCTGGGAGGGATGGGGAAAGCAGAGCAGGCACCTCCAGACTTCACCCTGCTCTCCACCATCCATCAGCACAGGAGGATCAGGAGGGAAAAGGCACAGCAGCCTCAGCAAGCAGAGAACAGAAATCACAGTCAGGCCTTTGGGATGTAAAGAAAAGGGGAAATGAAGGAAAACAAAATAAAATAAAATAAAATAACCCCTCCAAGCACATAAAAGGAAGGGTTTTGCAGGCTCATCTCACATCTACCTTCGGTCCTTTGAGTGAAGTGACTGTGCACAAAAGAAAGAAAACCCCTCTGCCCTGGAGCCAGGTTGGAGTGCTGGAGGTGTTCACCTGGGGAAGAAAAGCTCTGGGGAGAGCTAGAGACCCTTCCAGTGCCTGAAGAGGCTCCGGGACAGCTGGAGAGGAAGTTTAACAAGGGATGGAGGGACAGGACAAGGGGGAATGCTTTGAGATGAAGTAGGATAGATGTAGATTGGATATTGGGGAGAAATTCTTCACTGTGGGGATGGTGAGGCCCTGGAAGAAGGGGCCCAGTGCAGCTGTGGCTGCCCCTGGATCCTGGAAGTGTCCCAGGCCAGGCTGGACAAGGCTTGGAGCAGCCTGAGGCAGGGGAAGGGGTCCCTGCCATGGCAGGAGGCAGAACCAGAGGATATTTGAGGTCTCTTCCAACCCAAAGCAGTCTGGGATTCTGTGACACTGACAGCTCTGATTTTCAGATCACGAGCAGCTCCCTGGCAGTTAATGGACTAACACTGGTGTAACTCTGATGGAGGAGAAAGAAAATTGAATGCCTGCACTGGAAAGGACGGGGGCTCCTCCCTCGGACTGTCACAGTGGTGCTGATCCTTCCCGAGCAGCTGCCAGGAACCCCCCGCTCTGAAACTCGATGCCCTGGATGGGCTCCAGGAGCCGGGAACACCCCAGTCCAGGTGAGCGGCTTTCGAGGAGCCTCTGTCCTTGGAGAGAACAAAGTCAGCGTGGCTTCCAGACTGCCCCAGTGCCCCGAGGAGCCGGAGGTGGTCACAAGTGAGGGACAGATGTCACCGGTGACTCGTGTGAACGTTGTCCCCTGCTTTGGAAAGGGTGTAATTGGGACAGGGCCAGGCTGAGTCAAGGAGGGGATGGGGAGAGGATCAGAACTGTTCCCACCCCCTTCATCCACACCTTTCATCTGCTCCTGGAGAAGCTGGGGCTGCCCCTGGATCCCTGGCAGTGTCCAAGGCCAGGTTGGACAGGGCTTGGAGCAACCTGGGCTCATGGAAGGTGTCCCTGCCATGGGATGAGCTTTAAGGTCCCTTCCAAACCACTCTGTGATTCCATGATTCCAGGATCTGCCCTGATTCATCCACCTCTGCTGGAAGATGACAGGGAGGGGACGGTGGGAGAGGATCCCAGAGGAATGACACTCCTTTCCTCCTGCAGCACTGACCAGGGAATTGATGGAACTGTGTCAAATGGAAGTGATGTCCAGGAATTAGCGTGAACTTCAGGCTGAGGTAACACCTGAAAGCACGGAAAGGAAGTTGGTGCTGATGTGATAGGACAGGGAAAAATGGCAAATTGGAAATCTCTGTTCCTAAGAATGGGAATCCAATTGACACCATAAAGCTCTCAAAGGAAACAATACAATTGGACACATCTTAAACAATTCCAGACGTTCTTAAAAGGGGGGGAAGGGACGAAGCATAAATAACACAGGGAAAAAAGCAGGGCTGAAACCTAAACAGAGTGGTCAATCCCACTCCCCGCTCCCACTCTGGGCAGCATTCCCGGTCAGGGAGTTCCTGCTCCCCTCCGGCAGTGCCTCCCTCCCGGAGAGCGAGGCGAGCTGCTGCCACTGGGGCTGCAGGGCAGCACAAGCCTGCAATTCTCACTCAAAGCTGCTCCAAAGTCATCCCGGAGCCAAAATCTCACAGAACCGCCAGGGTTTTGTTTGTTTAACATGAACAATTCGGGGAGGGGGTGGAAGCGCAGTTCTCGGAGCTCAAACCAGATGTGCGACATCGCAGGCACAGAGCTCCGGCTGCTGCGCTGTTTGCTTTCCCCCCAGGAAGATGAAAGGAGCTGTGGAGAAGGTTTGGATTGTGGCAGATCTCGGGTTTCACCCTGGCTCCGGGGGCTGCCACAGGCTGCTCTGTGGGACCACAAACGAGCTTTGCTGTGCCACGGATGCGGGGCCACCCCTCCCCTCGGAACAGGCTGCAGTTGGAGGTGGGCTGTCTAAGCCTCAGGCTGAGCTTTCCAACAGGCTGGAAGTTCGCTGGGTTTGGTTTCTTCCTTCCTATAAATCCACCATCACGGAGGTGCTGAGCTGAAGTACTTCCCCAAGTCATGGTTCCATTTTGTGCCGGCTCTGCCAGGAGAGAAAGGCTGGAGTTGCCTCTCGGGGCAATCCTGCAGGATCTGCCTTCTTTTCCTATAAATCCTTCCATGCTGCCAATAGAAAGTTCCAAATCCAGGCTGCTCTGGTTTCACCACCCATGTGGTTACAGCCTGGCTATCAACAGAGATCTTGGAGTAAACCCCAACTTCCCTGCTCCGTGTTTACTCCTACGCTCCTCTATACCTACAGCACTACCCTGGGAATAATTAAAATAATTAACAAGTGTAATTAACTGTTGGAGGGGAAAGGAGACTTTTAGGACATTATATCAGGAACAATTAAACAAATTACCCTTTTTGTCTTGCAAAGAATTGACAGACGTGGGGGGAAAAGGAGGAGGGATTTGTATTCCCTGCTGCAGCGGCACAGGGACAGTGAATAGGGGTCGGTGGCTCTTGTATGGGGACACAAAGCAAACAAAGAGGCCCCAAATGAAATCACAGAGTGGCAGATGCAAAACGAACATATTTCACACAATGAGTAATTAAACCATGTAGCTCATTGCCCAAATGGAGCCCAGGAATCATAATGGCTTAGGAAGTGATTACACAGATTCTTGGAAGATGATCCGGCGGGGCTGTGGGACACAAAGAAACGTCACCAGTGCAGCACCAGCAACCCATGGTGGTGGGAGAGGACCTGGAGTTGTCCCTGGCTCTGGACATCTGGAAGGAGCTGGGAACACAGGTTTGTACCCCCCCTGTGGTATGAGCCCCTCCAGCCACATTCCAGACACCTTGAAAGGAGGAAAACTTCCCTGCTGTCCACAGCTGTTGGTGGGGACAGACACACGGCATGGATGTACCCAAGGGACATCCAGTGTCCCTGCCAAGGGACAGCTGTGTACCACACCTGTGTCCCTGCCCAGCCCTGTGCCACTGACCTGTGCCTGTGCAGGTGTGTTCCCAGAAATATTCTCCACCGGAGCTGATTTTTTCCTGCTCTTGGCAAAACTCCCTCCCCAAATGTCCCTGGGGCCCAGGTTTGCTGGGTGCTGCTGGTGATGAAGGTGAGGTGAGGGCCACCACTGGGCTGGAGAAGGGGTTCAGATTCCCAGCTCCCAGTGCTGCTCCATTTGGGCTCAGGAATTATTTCCAATCCCCTTTTTGGCCCATCTTGGCTATAAATCTCAGCTTCACTTGGTGCTGTAGCCTCTGGGTCCTGGCTGGGGATTCCTGCACGGCTGCTCAGCACACACAGCAAGGTCATGCCAGGGATTTTGGGGAATCCAGCTGCCTGGGGTGATGGCACAGGGATCAGGAGCAGGCACCACAGCTCTCAGGGTGTCCCTGGATTGACACAGGGCTGGGGGGTGGTGGCAGCAGCTCTGTCCCAGCTCCTGCTGCAGGAATGCCCAGCAAGGATGCACAAGCAGGAACCAGAGAGCAGCCAAGGCAAAATGAATCCATGATTCTCCTCCATCACTTAGATGTGTGTCCCTGCAAGAGCTGGAACCTTCTGGAATGCCAGGAGCTCTCCCTGCAGCCTCTTCGCTGCAGAAATTTGGGGTGACAGGAACAGTGCTGTGTGTCCTGTGAGGACAGGCTGGGAGAGCTGGGGATGCTCTGGAGAAAGCTCTGGGAGATCTTAGAGCCTCTTCCAGTGCCCAAAGGGGCCACAAAGAAAACTAGAGAGAGGCTTGGGATAAATGATAGAGTGAGAAGAGAGATCTCCTGTCCTCAGCAGCCCAGGACATCCTTGGGAGAGCAACAATGTGCCCATTGCTGCAGCAGGAATTGGTGATACTTGTGTGTAGTTTATATATTTATA
>VRYO01002184.1:18633209-18644161 GCA_009812075.1 Sialia sialis | reverse complement strand
GTTTAAAAAATAACATAGATTTTTGTTTCTTTCTTTCAGGGCAATTTTCCTCCCAATTGCTGGAAAACGGAATGCTAAAAAGCTTCAAAAAGTGGGAAGGAAAAAGGGCAGCGTGCAGCAGTTCCAGCCATTCCCGGGTTTATTATTATTATTATTATGATTATTATGATTATTATTTCCTTTCCAAAGACCAAGGGGGGAAAAACAGCCCCATTACCCCGCGCATCCAGCGTGGCCAGCCAGGCGTGAAAAGCAGAGGCAGTGTCATGGCAATGGCAGATGGCACGGAGCGGGAATGGGAATGGGAATGGGAATGGGAATGGGAATGGGAACGGGAATGAACCGGAGGGGAGGGAGGGAGGGATCCAGCCCCGACCCCCGCCGGACCGCGCTGCTAATTAGCCCCGGAGCAGGGACTAATTAAACCCGGAGGTAAGACAAGTGATTACTTTTCCTTGCGGGGATGGGGTGCGGGAGTGATGCGGATGGAGCCGGAGCCGGTGCTGGAGTGGTGCTCACATCAAGGCTGGGAAAGGATTCCAGTCTCGGCTCAGCAGCTCTGCCCTGCTCTCGCAAGGAGCACGGGCTGCACAGAATGTGCATTGCGAGGAAATACCCATGGCAAGGACAGAGGCAGCGTCTGGATGCTGTGCTGGTGACGTCAAAATGTGACATTCTCAATTATTAGCATTATTTGGCACTAAAGTACCTCCAGAACTCACCCAGGGCCACAGCAGAACCTCCTCTTCCCTCCTCCACAGCCGTTGTGGAGGATTTTTTCATGCTCCATAACCTCATCCCTTTGAATCCACTTTTTCTGGCTTCCTATAAAAGAAGCAGTTGGAAGTAAATTGCTTTCTCTGCCATCAGACTGGATGCAAAGCTCTCAGAAAATGGGATATAGGGGGGAAAATTATGATATCATTATAATATAGAATTATACACGATATAAGCATTATATAAAATACAGTTATTCTGTAAATGTATTTATTTTTGCACTACAAGAACTGGAAGTCCAGAGCTGCTCACGCAGTGTGGGTGCTGATGATTCCTGCTGGGATGTGCTGGGCTTTCCATGGCTTTTATGAATGGGCTGAACTTTGCAAAAACCATGGAAAACCCGTGGCTTTGGCACTTCTTTGGCCATTCCCAGGCAGATGGTGTGTCCCCAGCACACACTCACTCCAAGGCAGGCTTAAATTAGCTCTGGCTCCAGCCCTGCCCTGCCCCTGGAGCACAGGGAGCATCTCTCAACCTGCACCATGATCCCAGTCCCTGGGATTTCCAGAGCAACATCCCCCTCTTGCAGTGCATCATCTGGATGATTCAAACTCCAGCATTGCCAGATTTCTGCTTGCCAGTGAAACCCTGGACAATTCGTTTCTATTTTTACCCTGGATTAGTTAAGGGTTGCTGCAGGACCAGATCAGGGGTGCTGGGCTTTCCACTGCCTTATGCTTCATCCCATAAATGCTCTTTGTCTTTGGTAAGCAGGAGAAAATCCCACAGGACAGCTCCTCTGCTGCCAGGGTTGGGTCCCCAGCTCACAGCTCACACTGCACTCCCACCCCAGATTCCCTCACACACAGCTGGGCAGAGTCACTCACTCCAGTCTAGAAAGCGGCCAGGATTATGAGAAAACTTGGGAACATCTCACCAGCAGCGCCGTGGCTCAATCAGCACAGTTCCCACCTCGCTGGGATGCTCATGGAGCCAGGGAGAGTTTGGAATTCCCAGAGAAATCTCTAAATTTCCACCTGTGGCTGTTATTTAATGCAGAAACAAGGGGGAAGCAAACCTGTCTGCAAAGAACAAATGTGGACATGGAGTTTGGGATTGTTGGAAAGGGATGGACTGTGTCCATGAAAAATATTAGCAATAATTAGTCCCAAATCACTGCTGTGAGCTGCAGATATTGATAGTCTGGATCTCACATTTATCAGAAAGACTTGTAGTTATCAGCAGCTGCAGGGTTTTCCTGCCCTCCAGCAAACACATTTTTCCTTCTTCTGGAGGTCTGGTCATGTTCTTTTTCATTTCATTGTGAGAGAAATTAAAACATTTCTCATATTTATATCAGCATCTAGTAACAGGGTAAGAATTCAGGAAGCTGAAAAAATATTAAAAAAATACATAAACATAAAAATATATACATTAAAAAAATAGGAGCTTCCTCCTTGTATTCCCTGAGCACATGAGGTTGCTTCCAATGCACATTTTATTTTAAGGTGAGTTATTTTGTTGCCATAGTGACATCATTCAGGTTTCCAACCGCTGCCGTGTGTTGGTTTTCTCCCAGGCAAGACTTGTCACAAGCAGTCAGCATCCCCAGCCCCTTCCCAGGGCTGCAGCATTCCCTGCAATTCCAGACGGCAGGAGGAGGGCTCACCACTCCCTGCTGAGGCACAGGGGGACACAGCACCTGGGGGTGTCAGACAGGAGAGGCAGCCATGGAAAAACTCTGACCAAAAGGATTTTCCTCTGCTCATTCCTTAGCCTTCCTCCTCAGCCCGTGCAGTGAGCTGTGAGAAGGTCAGAGATAACCTGGTAGCTTTATTAATTAGCACTAATTAATACAGTCAGCTGCCTCTGGTGTCATTGTGCTCATCTACCCCAGGCCCTCACATGGAAAGAATAAACTGTGTTTGCCCCCAAAAGCTTACAGTCTCTGTAAATCCTATTTCTTGCTGCACAGGTGTCTCATGGATTTATTTTATTACCAAGAGAACTGCACTAAAATAAAGTTTTTAAATACAAGGGTCTGTAATTATGTTAATAAAGATGCAGTATTCCCTGGTAAGGGAATATTTGTGGGGTCATTTGGGTCAAATAGGCTCTGTAAGTATATTGGAAATTAATATTTAATTGTATGTGGTTTTATATTAAATATTTAAATTGTGTTATTATGATGCTAAAGACTTCTAATGGGAAATGCTTTTTTAAAATTATTTGGCTCTAATTCATTTAATTAAAGCAGGCAGAGTGTGCCTCATTAGCCTAAAACCTATTTCATGGGTGCCAGGCCTTATATGGGACCAAGAGCCTGGGGGTGTCTGTTGTACTGCAAGGCCAAAAGAAGCTAAAAAAAAAACCAGTTTTAAAGGTTTTCTATGTTTTTAATTTTAAATAAACCATTCCCAGATTATCAAATCAAGGCCACATTCCCATGGCAGACCTGAGCCCCGTATAAGCCTTCCCAGGATTGCAGCATCTGGCTAAATCCAGCCCAGATTAAAGCAAAGCTTTCATTGCACAAACTCTCCCTGAAAGGAGCGGGATGCTCCTGCTGCCGGGAAAAGGAGCTGGGAATCGCAGGCAGAGGATAAGGAATGCCAAAGGCAGCAGCAGGAGCCAGAGGAGAGGAGGCAAGGTCCTGTGCTGTGGCAGGGGCTCTGCACTTCTCTGCAGAGGGAATTTGGGAAGCAGAGCTGTTGTGGGAGCGCTCCAGGCACGGCTGTGGGGTGTTCTGAGGTTATCCCAGATGGAAAACCTCTGAACACAGCTGAACACACCAGGGCACAGCTCAGCAACAGCCCCCACAACGAGGTTCTTTGCTTGCAGAGGTTTTAGCCAAAGCCATTGTTTTAGCTTCCTTTTCTAATATTTATTTTCGAATGTCTTTGACTGGGGGAAGGGTGGAAGGGACTCCCAATTTAATTCCATAATCCCCCTAAGCCTTGCTTAATGCACTCACTCTGCCCGGCTCTGTGAATTTCACAGTGGTGTTTTGGGTGGTTGCAGCACTGCTCTGGAAAATGTCCCATCCTTTATTTTGCAGCTATTTGAGGGAAATGATTCCCAGGGCTGGAAGCCCGGTTGTTAAATCCGTATTGCCAAAGGAAACAAACTCTGTCACCCAGATGGGGCTGGACCTCGGGGCTGCCACGCAGATTCCTGGATGAGGTAGCTCAGACTCCAGTTGAAAACTCCCCAAATTAACATTAAAGCAGGAGACCTGGTGAAAGATGTCATTTTTGGCTGAGGGGGTGGGTGGGGCTGCAGGGAACAAAGCAGCTCTGGGACACCCAGGTCCCCTGGGATGAGTCCCCCCGTGGCTCACCCCAGCTGCCCTCGGGTGGGAGGGATGGAAGTGCTGCTGGAGGGAAAATTCCAACAACAGATTTGGTCTTGCTGCTTTCTCCTCCCGACAGGGAGGGAGTGCCACAGCCTGGTTTGTTTTCCACGTGTTCAAGAAAGACAAAACGAGGTTTGACACATCTCGGGAGCCTCTGGTCTCCCTAAATCCTTCCCTCAGTTCTCAGCTCTGAGGATTTCTCCAATACCTGCTTGAAAACTGCTCCAAGAGGTCAGTGTCGCTCTCCATGGGATTTTTCCATGTCCCATTTCAGGTTGCACTGTGTCTCCCATGGAAATGTCCCTCAGCCATTCCAGAGGCATCCTGGAGTCAGCAAGGACAAAACCCCCAAATACAAGGGCATGGGGGCAGAGTCCACAGGCAGCAGCAAAGTCAGGATGGGAAGATCAGTTTGGAAGAAAGTCAAGGTCTGAAAGGTGTCACCTGTAAAAACCTCAGTCAGCAAGCAGGATGAAGGAGCAAAGAGAGGGAAAAAAAGAGAAGAGACTGAGATCTACTGACTGCACAGAGCAGAAGAGAGAAAGGTGTCCAGAGACATCAGGGAGCACATGGAGAGAAGAGGATCCTCAGCAGGAAATGGCAGATCCTTTAGATTTCAAGGACAATGTGGAGAACCAACAGGAGATGCTTTTTTTCCACCTCTACAATCAAATTCCACACTTGTCCCATTATAATCCAGGGATAACAAAGAAAAGCTCAGGGAAATAAGGACTGATGGCACAGTTCTGTCCTTATGGATACCATGGGTCTTCACAGCTTCACCTCCCACAGTGGTTTTCCAGCAGAAACTCAACCACACAGAACTTGGAGACTTCACAAACTCTAAATACATTTTTATTGGTGTAAGAGAATGAAAGGGAACAGCCAACAGGGCAAGAACTTGCAGGTGTTGAAAACCACCTCACTGGAAATTAAATTAAATTAGTCCTTCAATCAAAAAAAACCACTTTAAAGGACCTTCCATGAATGCAAAGCCTCTCCAAATCAAGATGACACACAAAACATATTCTAGCAGGTTATGTCTCAAGCCCTAATAATTTAAGGCCAAAAAAGAAAGAGATTCTGAAATCTGAACTCCTGACATCAGGGGAAAGACTTCTCCCAGAAATACAAAGCTGGAAGGCTACAGGAAAATGAGAATGTCCATTAAATGATGGAAGTGCAAGAATTAAATGAAATATAGGGTCACTTTACTCCAGGGGAATTTATGGAAGTTTCCATGTTAAAGCTTTTCCTTATGAGAGTAAGAGGGAGATACCATCTCAAACTAAAGATCACAAGAAGAGGTTTCTATAATCAATATATAATCAATAAATAACAATAATGGGAAGAGAATTCCTGTATGGGACAGCATTTTGAGAAACATTCCAAAATCCCATCATGGGATTCCATGATTAGAGACTAAATTCACATTCTTGTGGGCAGATTTACACAGGGCAGTTTTCTAATCCATCGCCTCCTGCAGTAATTGAGAATTAATTTTATAAGACTGTGTTTAAAGAGTATTAATGAGCTTATTTACAATGTCTGCCTGTTAGAGATATCAATAAATATAAAAAATACATCAAACTGTTTTATAACCTTTTATTTCAACAAAAGCAGCACTCTAAAAACCACACTTCACTCCTTCCCAATATTTCTGATATTTTTGTAAAATTAAAAATATAATTGAAACATAAAAATCCTCTAAACTTTATGGAAAGGAGTACAGGATACAGAGGGATGTAATTCTATTAAAATTGTTTACTTAGCTGAGGGAGTTCCAGTAAAATTTGCAGGTCCAAGGGAGAGAGGTGATGAATTCCCAGTTGCAGTCATTTACTTTGTGCTCAGGCTCCAAGGAGAAGCCAAAAATTTGCAGGATTTGGCCCTAAAAAAAATCACAAACAAAACATCAAAGGATTATTTACAAATATTTAGCATGACTTGAAGTTGCTGAATTAACCCAGTAGTGATATCAGGTGGTGTTTTGGGGTGAAATCCTTGTGCAAGGGAGGTGCAGCAGCCAGAGGGATGTCAGGAGAAAGGTTGGAAAAGGTTGGGAACAGAGGGCTGATCCCAGTGAGGGGACACAGGTCAGAATCAGACCCTCAGACTGGGAGTAGTAAAAAAAAAAAAACAACAACCTGGTCACTTACACCCAGCTGCAATTTTGCTGCTGTAAAACTTGGGGGGCTGCAGGCATTTTGAGGCACAGAGTTGGAATTCAGAGATGCTGAGGATGGAGCTGACACTGATATCATCCCCCTGGTCCTTCACTGGCAGAGCACACAGGGACACAGAGCCACCCCTCTTCCTGGGTGTTTCATCCACAGCTGGATTTGGCCTTTCTGTGTGAAACTGAGATAAGGAGATGTTCAGATGACAGTCAGGAATTCCCCTGCTTTGCAAAGCAGGCAGATGAAGTTCCCCCAGCCGCAGCAGGGCTGCACGCACTGATCCCAGCTCACAGCAGCTAATGGCTGCCATAAGGAACAGGAGATATGGATCAGTCCACGGAGCGAGGCACGACACTGCTCCAGGCAGCTGGAATTCAGGCTGAATGGATTACAGCGTTCTCAGAAGGAAAGGAAAAAAACGTATTTACATCAGCAAACAAGTAATTTATCAACAAGACGAACTAGTGCAAGATAGAATTTAGAAACAAAGGCGAGCGGCGTCCTGGCCGCTCCTCCATCGCTTTCCTACGGGATAACGCTGCGCCCAACTCCTGGATGTCTGGCGCCATCTAGAGGAGTGAGCGCAGTCATGCAGCAGAGAAATTAAACATTCCATTATTAAAAATAGCAACAATCCTAGAGCAGATCTTGTGTCATATCCAGCAGCTACTTCGTTGTCATTTAACTGCTCTTGTCGAGGGAAAGAAGCACAGGAAGGAGTGGGAATTTGGGGATTTGTCCTGCAAAAATACGGTGATGGTTTGCACATGTGAGCCCTGCACTCCAGCAACTGTAATTAGTGCTAATTATTTTGCACCTCATTTATTTTTAAAAATAAATTGTGATATCAAAATTTGAGGTTTCTGTATGTAAAGATCTCAAAATAAGCTTGGACTTTTCAATATTCCTGTACTCACAATTGTAGCACAAGGCATCAACTCCTGAATTCCTTATTTTTGAATCAGTTAAACAAAACCTTTAATTTAAAATTAGAAAAGGATTTAATTTAACCACTATCCTTGTTTGCCATTTAGCTCCACATGAAAGACCTAAGATGAGCAGGATGTTCACAGAAATCCTTGTGGGTTGCTTCCATGAAATGTACACAGAAAATACTTAAAAAAAAAAAAAAAAAAGCTGAAAGTGCTTAACTTTGTTCCAGTGTTTAAATCCAGGCATGAGCATCATGGTAAACCCATCACACCTGCACAATTCTACTCTAAATTTTTCTTTTTTAAAATTTTTAACTGTACATTGCTGGTTGTGCCAAACCACAATCCTGTTTTCACACATGGCTAAAGCAGAATTTGACTGATGAGGACGGAATAATCATAAGTAAAATATGAGAGAGACACCTTTACCTGGTGTTATAAACTGTCTGTGAGGAAGTTCACTTAATTTTGTAGTCAAATTAAACACAGGGTGGAGTTTTATTCTCAACTTTAACTGAGAGTAAAAATCCCTACAGCACCAAATGGGGAGAAGGGATGGAAATTTGAATGTCAGCAGTTCCTACTCCTAAAATCCCTCCAAAACTTTAGTTTTTATTTATTTAAAGAACAATATGGAAAGAAACAGCTACAATCCAGCTTCTTTCTTAAAGCAACTCTGCTCCTGAATCCTTCTGTGGCTCATTAGTCTGTTCTCCCTCCTCTTGCCACCAGCTGCTGCTGACATTTACATAACAGAGCTCTGCTCTGAGGAAAGATGAATCAGCACATCCATAAAATCCTGCTTTCACTCCGAGATTTACTATCACCCCCAGCATGCTGCTGCTTGGATGCAGAGGATCTGGAAAAAGATGAGTCATGGAGCTGCAGGATCCGAGTGTGGTGTGGAAATGGAGCTCCTGGGAAAGAGAGGATGGGCATTACTCACCAGAGATGACTCCTGGAGGGGAAAACCCGGGAGAAGGGGGAAGAGGTATCGGTAACAGCCCTTGTAGCAGGCTTGGGGAGCAATGAAGCAACTGGGAGAGGTTAAGGAGGGGAAGCTGAGGTGCCAGGGAGTCAGGAATGTTGGGAAGAGGCTCAGGAGGGACTGCACAGCAGCACAGTCCAGCCACAGCTGAGGGAAGCTCCCCATGAACTGCTTGGGAACAAGGAATAATGTTGTCCCTGCCCCTGGGGCAGGTACCTGCAGCTCACACAGGACACACCTGGGGCATTCCCAACACTCTCCCCTCCTGCTGATGCAGGAATTCATCTCGTGGAGCAACACTGAGCACAGAGGAGCACTGACACCAAGTCATGGATTGAGCACTGACAAGGAGCAGCCAGGCTCCCAGCTGGAAGGCTGCAGGAAGGACACAAGCAAGGCATGGATAAACTTATTTGGGAGCATTTTCTATGCCAGGCTTTTGAAAGCCCCTTTTAGTTACTGCAGAAATCCCCACGGGCTCTAGACAGGCCCGAACAGAACAATCCTGCCTGGTGGTGCTGCAGCTTCACCCGTGCCATCCCCAAGACCAAATGAAAGCAAATCATGAGTGGAGAGATTCAGTAAGGCACCAAAAGGTGCCAAGGAAATGGCAGAATGATGGAATCCCAGAATGTTTGGGTTAGAAGGGGCCTTAAAGCCCATCCAGCCCCACCCCCTGCCTGAGCAGAAACATCTTCCCTGCAGGCTCCCCTCAGGCACTGGAAGCCAGGTCACCCTGGAGCTTCTCTTCTCCAGGCTGAACAATTCCAATTCTCCCAGCCTTCCCTCACTAACAGAGCTGCTGATCATCTTGGTGCCTCCGGTGGATTTGTTCCAACAACTCCATGTGCTTCCTGTGCTGGGGATCCCAGGGCTGGCAGCAGCTCTGCAGCTGGGCTCTCACCTAAGCATGGCTATATTGAGGAGCTGGTGGCCCTGGAATGCACCAGGACATGGTACTGGGCACTGTTTATGGGGCTGTTTTTTCCCCTGACATGGAATTCTGTCCAGAAGGATGGATTTGTACTTTCAGGGCATTTTATAAAACATCATCTGCATTTTCTCCTTTGCCTTCCCACCATGCATGAAAAGATGAGCTTGCAGTTCTGGGCTCTGAAGACAGGTGGGAGAAACATCACCTCTCTGGAGAGGGGAATCAGTGTGTGCTTCTCCTGGCTGGGAATTCATTCTGAGAACAGCAGTTCCACACAGTCTCTCCTGGGAAGCTCGGCAGCTTTGGAGGCTCTGGGGTGCTGCTGGGAAGCTGGGAGAGCTGTTTTTATTGGGAAAGCCACTAGAATTTGCAGCTTGGTGAGGTAGCACCTTGTGTCTGTCCACTGATGGCCAAGCAATGAGCCTGCCCTGAAAACTTTCTGAGAGGAATTTTTTGGAGCCTACAGGAGAAATGGAAAGGGACTTGGTACAAGGGGAAATGGCTTCCCAGTGCCAGAGGGCAGGGTTAGGTGGGGTATTGGGCAGAAATTTTTATTGTGAAGGTGCTGAGGGCGTGGCACAGGCTGCCCCATCCCTGGGAGTGACCAAGCCAGGCTGGACAGCGCTTGGAGCAGCCTGGGACAGTGGAAGATGTGCTCCCTTCCACCAAACCATTCTGTGATCCTATCAACTGCCACTGACAACTCCAAAACTTTAGAGGACAATGACGAAGAAACAAGTTCCACACATCACCCAGTTAATCCAAGATCCTGGCACAGAACAACTTCCACAGGTGGATGAAGGGGCAGGTGAGTACAGGTGAATTACGTGGAGCAGCTTACTGCCAAATCCCCAAATCCTTCTCCCTAGACTGGCTGGGTGCCTGGAGACATCCAGGGAGGTGCCAGCAGGGAGGACTGCATCCTGACTGCACAGCAAGAAAACTCTGAGCCAGTGCTTCACAGCAAACCCAGTCCTGGGCAGATGCTATAAATATATACCCAAAGTGAATTTATTCTTAATATTTCCAGAGCATCGACTCACAGTGATTCAGCTCTCGGTATTCCAGGCATGAGGAGAGGTTGTAGTTTGTTATTTCATGATGACAGCGGTTTTTACACTGCAAAGGCACTGGAGTTCTAACACCAAATATTGGGTACTTGAGATAAAATACAATTCACTTGATGTGTTTTAGCAACTTATTGCTGAAGTGACACCGATTTCAGGAGCTCTGACAAGATGCTTCATATGAAGCTTTCATATGAAAAAAAAATCTATTTCCATTGATACTAGCTACTCTGACCATGACCGCTTTATTCCTTGAGAAGAATGGGTGCTGTGTCCATCACATTTGAATTTCCTGGTCACTATGAGCAAACACTTCTGTCTGACTCCTACTGAGACACTTCCCTGCAGCCCGGCCTTGTTCACCGGGAGGGCTGTCAGTTCCCCACTGTAGACCCGTGTCGTCTCTACAGCACACGCGGGGCTCCATCCCCCTACCCTTAACAGCATCCCCAAGATTCCTGAATCCTTTAATTCTCATAAAAACTGCTTCATCTGAGGCACACACGTGGCTCCATTTCCCAGGTGCTGCCACTGAGAACACTGCGGCCGTGAGGGTTGGAATCGTGAGGGCCGGAGCAGTGAGGGCTGACGCAGCGACAACCGGGAGCGCTGAGGCTCTGAGGGCCGAAGCCGCGAGGACAGAAGCCGTTAGCGCTTCCCCGCGACGGCTCCCGAGCCCTCTGATGCACAGCCCGGCCCAGCGCTGCCCTGTGACGGCGGCCAAACGCCTCAGGCACATCGCGGCTCTCACGGCCCGGCCCTTCCTCCTCCTCCCC
>VRYO01002184.1:18570793-18622201 GCA_009812075.1 Sialia sialis | reverse complement strand
TATGTAATGTATTGATTATTCCTTGTCACTCTTGCTGGTGCAGACTTCAGACACACACTATGGAAAGGATCTGCATTTGCAGCTCTGCACAGGGGCCGACCCCCCGAACTGCCAGTGAACTATGGGAAACCACCAAACGTGGGTGAGTCTGCAAGTCCAGAAAATATTCTTTTCTCCTCTCACTTATTTATTCCCACCCCACAGAAAGTTCCTCTCACTGATTAAAACACTACTCTGGGCTTGTATTAATGTTTTCTCTGACATTTCATGATGAATTAGTCTAGAATAGGTCTCTCCCTGACAATAGGATAATTTTTGTGTTATTCAGGCTTGGATTTTCCACAGTGTGTTTAGCCATGTTTTGCATGGTTGTTTGGAGGGCAGTGGGCTTGAGTATTTTTTTTCTGGTTTGTACATGTGGTTGTAAGTTTGGATGTGCATGCTCACAGGAGCATGGAATCCTAGAATCATCATGGAATCTTAGCCAGAACAAAAGCGTCTGGCTCCCAGGGAACTTTTTTGTCTCAAGAATTCCTTTTAGCTGGATTATGACAGAAAACAGACTGCTTGCAACATCCCTCTCCAAAAAGGAAATAATCACCAAAGCAACATTTGTGTTCCTTCAGCCTCAGTTGTCCACACAATTAGATAAAGAACTTGTATAAAACTCAGATATATGTGGGCTCTCAGCTGACATCTCATCACAGAGCTGCTCTGTTTTATATAAACTCAAGTGTTTGCCTTGTATGGTTTGAACTTTCATTAACTGTTTTTATAGCAAAAAAAATTGATTCTTACAGGCATGAAAGTAAATCCTGATTTGCTTCTTTTTGGGTATTTTATCTCTGTTTGTGCAAATGAATGCATTTTCCTGGTTTGTCAGGGAGTCCTTTCACATATGGATCCTCCCTGCCTTTGGACAAGTGGGGATGGTGCTGGCAGTTTTCTGTTTCTACCCTATCTGTGTATTTATTATTTTAGGCTGGTTCTGCAGTTGCTTTGCTGTGAGCAGTTGTGCTGATGGATTACTAATAGTCTGAATTGTGGATTTATTGCACACAACTCCTCTGGTTGTATTTCTGCACGGATTCTTGGATCAATTCTTTCATCAGACTGGGTGTTTTTGGAATATGTGGTATTATTAATGAGGCATCCTGGCAGATTGGACTTCAGCATTTGTCATGCTTTCATTGCAAAGGGCTGTGCTGCTTGCTTGGTAACTGTTTAGTGAATTAAAGAATAGAGTAATTTTTTTGTTTGGGTGTTTTCCTAATTGTTCTTTTTTTTTTTTTTTTTTAAGAAATACAAAGGTATTATATGGAAAAGGGTCTTTCATAGCCAGGAAATTGTTTTTCTAAGTATTGATTCCTGGAAGAATACAGTCCTTGGTGTAGCTATATAAACTACAACTAAGAGAGGAAAATGTGCATAAATATTAAAATATGGATTTGACTTCAGGCATAAGTTTGATTTTGGAAGAGGAAACCAGAAAATTCTGTGTCTATTTGTGCAAAATGGTTTTATTTTTTCCTGGTGAGTGGTGCCAGCCAGAGATGCTGCAGTGTGTGTGTCTCAAGTACAAGATGAAGAAGTGTGCCCATCCTCTTTGGTATTTTGGCATAACTGTGAAATTCCTACACTGTGCTGGCTCAGGCAGGTGGACTTTTCTGGAATTACTTGCTGAAGGAGATGGGCTGAAGTAAAAGACACCCATTTATGTATTCAGGAGTGAGGTGATGGTGTAAATACCTGTGCAAAGTCGTAGATAAGGTATAGGATGAGCAGCCCAGACTATTTTCACACTGTTTCCTTTCCTGTGATAAGGATTTAAACTTTCCACCATAAATGCTGAGAGAATGGGGTCACTGATGGTCCTGCTGGGATAACTGGTAGGACCCAGCTGCAAGAGCTGGGAGTTGCAGTGATTACCTTTCAGTGTGGTTGGGATGGGACCCTGTGGTCCATACTCCAAAATAAAAGGTGGAGCAGGAAACCCCTGTTGCCTTTTCCCAGTTTGTGCAGAGCTGGGAATCTTCTGGCTGGAGGGAATTCATTCCCAGGGATGTGGTGCCTGTGTTTTGGGGCTGTGGTGATCTGCTGGAGGGGGACAGGGAGGGAAACCACTGGCACAGCTTCCTGCAGCCAGCAGGATGACATGGAGGAGCAGAGTCTGCTGCAGCCTCTCTGGGCAGCTTCTGCTGCAGTGGAACTTTTAGGGCTCCCTTTGTGCTCTTCCAGACAGAATGTGGAAAGACTGGTCATGCAGTACCTCAGGACTGGGAGTGATTCCCCTTTGATAAACCTGCTTTTGATGCTACTTCGATTCTGTCAGGGCTTTTTTTTTTTTTTTTTTTTTTTTTTTCCTCTTTTAGGCAGCTCAGAAAGGAGGTTGTTTTCACTCTTTAAGAGCTGCTCTAACCTGGGCATGGAAATCTTTCTGTGGGCAGCTGTTGCTAGTGAAAACAACACAAAATTTGGAAGCAGTAGGTTTTCAGCACAGTCTCAGTGAGCAAGCATTTCAGCTGGGTGGAAATTCACAGCCAAGGTGATCCAGCTACCTTGGGCCTGCCAAAGAGCAGCGCTGGGATGAGGTCAGGAATCAATGATGCTTCGTGCTGGAAATGAGTTCCGTGAGGTCAGCAGCTCCCTGGGCTGGAACATGCTGTGCTTTCACTGCTTTTCCTGGGTCCAGGCTCTTGGTGGCCACACAGCCACCCTGTGAGGAGGTGTTTTCCATGTGGGAGCCAGCTGTGTTGGTTTCCTGGCATTCCTGTGAAATCCTGCCTTGTGTCTCTCCCGTGAGTGGTACCCATTCCCTGCTTGGATTTGTGGTGAGGGCAAACTCCAGGTCCTCATTACAAAGTCACAGTGCTTCTTGTAGAAGTTAAAACAGTCTGATGGGAGCTCATCACCCCTGAGAAACTTGATTTCAAAACAAACATTTGCACCACTTTCCCATTTTCTAATTTTCCTTGCAAAAAGTGGATCGAGACGAGGGTTTTTAGGGAGAGCAGGAATTCCAGCTGGTGCTGCTCAGTGACTTTGCCTCACTGAAATTCTTGAATTCCTTCTGAGGTTGTGATTAACTTTGAGGTCTGGGCTGTCTGATTGTTTTTTTAAATCTGGCTTTCACTGGTGGGTTGTTGTTGTTACTCAGTTTGGTGTTTATCCTTCCTGGGTGAGCTTTCTTGCAAGGGTTTTTACATTGTGCCCTTATCTATAGGAGAATGTGAGGTAAATTGTGATTTAGGAATTGCTCTTGTCAGCTTATGTGACTTGCATTTAGCACTGCAGTTGTCCTCAAGGTGTGGCCTCCCAGGACCAAGGACTGTGAGAAAGAAAGAGAAAAACGCCTGTATTTTACAGGTTGGTAGCAGGAGAAGCTGAGATGGCCCTTCAGTGTTGGGACAAAATTAACTTTTCTTATCAAGAAGGCTGGATCTCCTCCCTTTTTATGGGAAATAACTGTCTTGAAAGTTTTTCCTGGCAGGGAATAGTGAGGGGGTGGACTTGGCAGCTCTCACATCCAGTGTGGCATGAAATACATCAGTTAATGAGATAGGTTAGTAGAATTTTTTAGGGTTACTAAGTTGCTATTTCTCCATGTGGGAATTGTTGTTGGGTTTTAGTGCTTTGGGGCCTTAGGAGGACAATAACTTCATTGTGCTGTAGAAAGGAAACTTGACAGGGATTTTTGTCATGTGGGGGTAATTCCCTATTTAGATATTGTGTATTAATCTTCCTAAAATTGCAGGAATGGAGAATGTTTGATTTGTTCCTTTGAAGCAGTGATAGTTTTTGTTGGTTTTTTTTTTTTGTCCAAAGATGCTGTTGCCTTGATAAAGTTGTTGCTGCTCCTGGCTCAACAATAGTTCTGGATGTCTCTGATTGAAGCATTTCATAAACAGGGCTTTTTATTTGGTAATTATCCATGGGAGATGAGGAGCTTTGTCCCCATTGTGCAAATAGAGAAATAAACAGAGGAAAAAAAAAATGAAATTAGTTTCATATCCGCTGAAGCTGAACTGATTGCTGGGCTGGGAATCGAGCGGAAAAGTGAGGTGCCAAAACTGGGATTTTGGTGCCTTTTGGTGTTTCCTTCATGGGGTTTACAACAACCAGCAGTGGTAAATGTTCAGAAGGGGGAAAACAGAAAATATTGTGATTTTTTAGGAATATTTTGACATGAGAGTGTATTTTCTTGATTCACACAAATCTTTGTGTGCTTAAAAAAACCATTCAAATCCATTTGAAATTGCTTACAGGTAAATACACTGTTATTATGTATTTAAATATATAAATATATATATATTGAAATGCTTGAAGCCTTGAAAGGCACAGCAGAATCACCATGTTGCTGAATGGCTCCACATCTCTGTTGGCACACAGGGTGGGGGAAAGGGAGGTGTAATCCTTTTAAGAATCCAGCTTTTAAGCTGCCATACTTGAAGAGTAAATAAAATAATGTGTAGGCATAGCTGAGGTGCCTTGTAGAGCATTTATCACTGCAGGATCTCTGTTGGAGGGAGGAAAAAGAGTTTAAAATTTCAGTTTTACTTTCCTCAGGGAGACAGTTTTGTTTAACAGTGCTGTGTAATATCAGGTATCAGTTGAATAGTAGGTTGGTAGTAAATTAATTTGCTTTAGTGTGTTTTGCTTTTTAGTATTGCTGAATGTGTGTTTTTACATGCAAAGCAAATATTGACTGAAGGTGAGGTTATGCTGGAACCTGATGGCTTTTGCAAGCATCTTTTATGCAGCTTTTTTTCCCCTCATGTGTCATGTTCCAATTGTGTTGACTGATGAAAAATAATCCACATTTCAGAGCCTAAAACTGTGTCACAAAAATGCTTTCTTTAAAGCTGGAAACGATTTCTGTTCTTTGCTTGTGTGTAAATACTTCAATGGTATCAGTTAACACAAGGAGTTATGGGTGAGGAACCCTTTGAAATGGCACTTCTTGACTTTGCAGATTAATTTTTTAATGTATTCCATGATCTTTTTTTTTTTGTGTAGATTTGTGATACAATGAGACAATTAAGAAATGGCTGGAATTTTTTTCTAGAGGAATGAAAGGCACTAAAGAGCTTGGTGGGGCTCCTGTGAAGCCCAGCCCACATCAAGGTGCAGGGGAAGATAAGGAGTTGCTGCAGGGGATCTGCTATCACAGGGACTCAGAAACCCACCAGCACAGCTCTGTTAGATCCTCAAGTGCCGCTGAAAAACCCTCTCAAAACTTTCAAACCCAAAGTTCAAGTGCTGTGAGTGAGGAGAGATTGGGGAAAATAGTAATGAGAGAGGATAGGTGAAATTAAATACCCCAAAATGGTCTCAAGTTGTGCATCAAATAAAAAACTTTTTAACAGGATGGGTTTGTGCAGTTAGGCTGTTCTTGGAAGGGCTGCTGGCTGTGGAAATGGAAAGGAGTTTGTTGTTGTTCTTTTTCCTACCTGGGAGTTTTTCATCTGTGCCACCTATTTCCTGTTCAATTCCATTGCCATGGGAATGCAGGGATGTGGATGTGGAAATCCTTTAGCCCTCACATATGATCTGGAAATATTTCCAAGGAAATATTTTTATCACTTTTATCACAAAAAAACACTTAAAAAACCCCTATTATTATACTCTTCTTGTAATTGATATTAGTAGCATGTAATTTCCTAAATTTCCTTTCTTCCTTCAAAGATTTTCCATAAAGATTTTCCACATCCATGTAGGATAAATATATCTGTTACCTGCTCATGAATTGAACATTGGAATGACTCCCAGTTATGGTGGGAACTTTTCATTCTGCTTTCATTTTTGGTAAGGAAGCAGGTGCAGCCTGTGGTGGGTATTGAAAGGCTCCATCCAGCAGTGGGATTTCTTTTTATTTTTCTATTTATAACACTGGACAGAATGTTCTGATAAGGTGGAAGAGCTTCATATTTATTACTGATTCTAATAATAAAGTTGTTAATAAATATTTAATATTTATTTACTGTGAATTCTGGACAAAATTCATGTCTCAACTCTTCTTTTTTGTTTCTTTTTTTCTCTCCCAGTTCATATCCTTTCTGCCAGGCAATTAACTGGATGTGGCCGTTTCAGCCACCTGTTCCCAACATCCACCTACCAACACATGAAAATGCACAAGAGGATTTTGGGGCACCTCTCCTCTGTTTATTGCATAGCCTTTGATCGCAGTGGGAGGAGAATTTTTACAGTAAGTTTAAAATGTGGACCTTTGTCTTTTCCAAGATTGCTTTGTTTGGTTTGATTTCTTTCTTGAGTCCCTCAGCAGCCTCTTAGTCAGTGATTGAGATGCAGACATGACTCTTTGCTCAGCTGCTTTTCTACTATATTTACCTTCCTGGATTTGTAGTGTGTCAGTGACAACATGACAATTGTAAGTTTTTCTCCAAAATGCAGTGACATCCATTTCTGTGGTATTACCCTTGCTTTTTGTTGGGCATATTTAAAAGTTAACAGATTTTTCAAATGAATGTTGCATTTTTAGCTGTTATATTAATGCCTTTGGATAGTGTGACAGGACAAGGAGGAATGGCTTCCCCCTGCCAGAGGAGAGGGTTGGGTGGGATATTGGGAAGAAATCCTTCTCTGTGAGGGTGGGGAGGCCCTGGCACAAGTTCCCAAAGAAGCTGTGCCTGCCTCATCCCTGGAGCCAGGCTGGATGGGGCTTGGAGCAACCTGGGATGGTGGAAGGTGTTCCTGCCTTCCAGATAGATCCCTTTCCAACATAAACCATCCTGTGATTCCATGATTCTCCTTTATCAAATTGAAATCCATAAGATGATGCCCAGAACCCACAGTTCATGGAATCCCAGAATGGTTTGGATGGGATGGAATATTCCAAATCCATCCAGCCCCACCCCCTGCCATGGGCTGGGACACCTTCCACTAACCCAGGGTGCTCCAAACCCCATCCAGCTTGGCCATGGGCAGCTCCAGGAATCCAGGTGCATCTTCTGAACAGCTTCCTTGAGCAGCCTGTGCCAGGGCATCACCACCCTCACAGGGAAAAAAAATTCCTTCCTAAAATTGGAATCCCACCGAGTTGTTCTGTTAGTTCACAAGGATTGGGATCCATCTGCAGTGATCCATGTGTGACATTGCATGGACCATCCCCCATCTTTTCTGTCACCTTGGGGAATCCCTGTGCTTTCAGGGGTCAGATGACTGTTTGGTGAAGATCTGGGCCACGGATGACGGGCGCCTGCTGTCCACCCTGCGCGGCCACTCGGCCGAGATCTCGGACATGGCCGTCAACTACGAGAACACGCTGCTGGCAGCGGGCAGCTGTGACAAGGTGGTCAGGGTCTGGTGCCTCAGGACCTGTGCCCCCCTGGCAGTCCTGCAGGGCCACTCAGCTTCCATCACTTCCATACAGGTGAGGACTGATGGGCTTCACCCCTTGGATTACAATGGTAATAAGAGTTGTGGCGTCAAGGATAAAATTTGGTTTTGTTTATGGTTTGTCCTGACTCAAAGGTGTTTACTCAGTCCTGTGGTGCCCAGGAGATCATCTTTCTGCTTCCATGTGCTTCCAGCTGGGTGATCACACTGCTGCTTCCTTAGGTCTAGAAAGTGATGCTCTTTTAGAGCAGCTCAGAGAGCAGCAGCATCTCCTTGGCTCCACTCGCATCTTTGGTGGTGCTCCTGGCGCAGCACCTGACCCAACACTCCTGTGTTCAGAGAGAATATTTGATTTCCAGAGGATCAGTTAAAATTCCTTACTCCCCATTTCTTGTTTCCTTAAAGAGCTGCTCTGGATGTTGTAGCAAATGCAGATTTTCTTTTAAAAAAACCTCACAACTGCCAGGCAGAAACCTCCAAAAACCAAAATTCCAGGATAAAAAAGACAATCCTTGCAATTTGGCTGGTGATGCACACAGAGGGGAGAGTGAATTGGGGCTGTTTGGCTCAGAATCCTTCTCTCCTGGAGTGGTGCTGCCTTGGATTCAGCACAGGCTTCTCCATTGTCCACTATTCCCTGAGAGTCTCATTTCTCCCCATCTTCCCTGCACTTCCAGTTGTGTTTGATTTCAACCATTTTAAGGTGATTGTGTCAGAAATGTATTTTCCAGCCTGCCTTTATGACTGGTGTATTATTTGTTTACATGTGTATGTGTGTAAAACTGATAATTTGGAATATTATCAGTCACTGCTTTTTGAGGAAGCAGTGATGGATTTCTTTATCAAATTACCAGGTAGCCTGAGGATTAAAGGTGTTGCTGCAGTTATGGAATTGAGAATAAAAAGAGGAGAGGGGATCCTGCTGGGCAGTTGTTCATTGGGCTTGGATGCAGGAATAGTTATATTTGCCATGTTTGATCCAGTTCTATCCTAACAAGAACTATTTCCTCGTGATTTTTCCCCATTTACAGGTTCTGGGCTCGTTTCATTTGTCCAATTTCCTTTGTGTGGTAAAAACAAAGAAATCCTAACTAAAATTGGTGTTTGTTAGGTGTTCTCCATTTCCTCAGCTTTTTTTTTATGGAATTCCAGGTTCTTACCCCTGCTCTCTATGCTCATGGGGAGAAACAATATATTAGTGAAAAACATCCTTCTCAGCAAGTTTCCAGCATGAAAGAAGAGCAAATAGGAGCTGGTTTAATTGTTGCAACTTTTATTTTCAGTTCTCTCCAGCAAGGAAAGGAACAACTCGATACCTCACTTCCACTGGTGCCGATGGAACAATCTGTTTCTGGCAGTGGCATGCAAACACCATGAAATTCAAGTGAGACTCTCCAGATAATTACAATTATTTTAACTCAGGGAGGGATTTATTTTTAATTTTGGCACAGAGACGAATGCTGAAATAATGAAATAAGGGTGTTTTCTTGCTCAATAAAGGGGCAGGAACACTTTGGGATTCTCCCCAAAGGGGAGGCAGAGATTGGGGTTGTTATTTCTGAGGTTTGTGCTTTGCAAACAAAATTGGGGAAGAAATTCAAGCTTTTTACATTCAGGATTAAATCCCTGTCCAAAAAGGCAGAAGAATTAATTTGCTTTTAATCAGAAGAATGTACATATGTAGATGTCATCAAACCCACATTTAATCAGGAGGAAATGCTGTTGGATTAATGGTTGGCAGGGTCTGTTTTAAATAGATTTGAATTGGTGAGGATAATGGTAAATCAGCTAAATAATCTCAGTTTAGAGAATTGTTTCTTTATTAAATAAAGGAAGAAAACTCCTAAAAATGAAAAATAAATTCCAGCAAACTGAGGTGAGAATTATAAAATGAAGAGATTTTAGATGAGCTTGACCTCAACCTGCTGAACTGCAGGGAACTCTTCGTGTTGAATAAAGAAGGAAAAATAAAAATATTGTATTTTGCATGTAGGGATCGTCCTGTGAAGTTTGCAGAGAGGTCCAGGCCTGGTGTTCAGATCTCCTGTTCATCTTTCAGTTCTGGTACGTGTCCAGCATCAGCTGTTCCATCAATTTTGGTGACAGTCCTGGTACTTCTCTTGAAATACAAATAGTGTTAAACCCTTTACCAGTTCATTTTATCCCTGTCAGATTGTGATTGTTGGAAATTTTCCCTGCACAGTGTCTTCCTCAAGCTGCTCTTTCTCTTTTTTCTTTTAATTTAAGCTAAAATATTTTGACCACTTCCAAGGCTTTCAGTCTCTTGTTTCACACATCAGAGATATTTCTCTGTAACATCCTTTAAAGACTTTACCTTGTAAAGATTTTGAGTGAAAAGTTGTGGAAATCCTCTGTCAAAGATTACAGTGTAGCTAATCTTCCAAATTTGGCTGAATTCTAAGAGGATCAGTTCAATGTGTTGGAGAATCTCAACAATCCTCCTTTGCAGCTTTGAATGAGCAAAAATACTGATTTACAAAGAAAATGATGTAACTGCTTATTTAATTTGCTTTTTGAAACTGAGGCCTTTTGTAGAGCCACGTTCTCTATTTAAAGCCAGAAATCCTGAATTAACTAAACCCATTTCAATGCTGTAAACCACACAGTAATGTCCTTTTTGAGCAATATTGTAAAGAAATTGCAATAAAATACCTTAATCACTGCATCCCAACTCAGCAATAATTTCTCTGATGTGTGCCAAATAGGTACTGAAACTGCATTTAAATATTTTATTTGACATTTACCTGTTTACATTGAAATTTTCTGTTTAAAACTAGTTTGCTACTTTGACAAGAAAGCAGCAAGTTAAAATAAATGAAGTTAAAATGAGTTGTTCCTTGAATGACTTTTCTTCTCACAGAGAATTCTGTGTTTTAGGTGGCATGTTCATTGCAACAGGGAGTACTGACCATGTGATAAGAATTTATTATTTGGGCTCAGAATCTCCAGAGAAAATGGCTGAGCTGGAATCTCACACGGTAAGAGGCAAATAAAAAAAATAAAATTTAAAAAAATTCTTTTGGGAACATGATTTAGAAAATAAAGCTTAAAAGCATGGTTTTTTTCAGTTAATGCAGAAAAATTCCCATAAAAATTCAAACTACAAGTTTTCCACCTCAGGAACATTTTATAGGTTTAAGCCCAAGGTCTAAATTGATTCCCTGAACTTCAGTGGAGTTGTGGCTCTCACATGAGGTCTCCAAGCCAGCACATCTCACAAGCATTTTACTCACAAAAGAAAAAGATGTTTCCTGTATTGAACAGGTTTGGAAGAAGCTCTAATTCCTTTAATTTCTTTTAAGTCCACTCTTAATCCTGCAGACAGCTGTCAGCCCCTCCTAAAACAAATCCCAGTTACCAGGAGATTGAGACATCAGTGGCAGTAAGGAGAGCAAACCATGGAGCCAGCACAAGTATTTGACAAATTAAAAAAAAAAAGGCAAAACTATGTCTAAAACATAACATTTGTTTGTCAACCATTTCTAAGTATTAATAAAGTATTTGTTGGATGAAATTTTTGCATCCATTTTCATTTTAGGCCTAAAAATTGCAGGAAGCCATCATCTCTTTTTTTTTTTCCTTTTTTTTTTTTCTATTTTAGTGTTTAACACAATGTATCTGGTGAAGTTTAACTTCAGATACAACTTTTCTGCACTTGATTTTTTTAAAGTTTTTTTAATTTGCTGAGTAAAAAGTTCATCATGGAGATCTTTTAGGCTGAGTTTTTCTCACTTCTGGTGTTTTCCTCCCTCCTGTTTAGGACAAAGTGGTTGCAGTGCAGTTCTGTAACAATGGTGACAGGTGAGTGCTGGGTTTTGAACCTGACAACGATGATATTTAATTTTCCAAACAACATTTCATGGAAAATTTGGCACAACAGGAAGATTTGTGGGCTTGGCTTAATCTTGGACAAATTATTGCAGTGTGTTGCAAGATGTGTGTCATGTCCACAAGCTTGAACTCGTTGTCCTCTGCTGTAACAACAAAAAATGTTCTGTAATTATGCTTTTTATTTGATTTTTTTCTTGTAAATAGCAAATTGGAACCCAAAATTTTTAACCTTTCTGTGTAAGAACTTTTCCAGGTAGCCCCCACAGAGGGGTTACTTGTGGAGGAAGAGCATTATAATCAATGCAGTCTAAAGAAAAGTCACACACTCACTGCAAATTATAGTCTGTAACAATGCTTTGCATTTTAATTTTCCTTTTTATTTTAATAGAAAGAAGTAAAATTAAGAAAAAAAAATTAATTTGTCACAAGCATTTTCAAATTCTTTTTCACTGCAGTGAAAAAAAATCAGATCAGGGAAACTGAAAAGGTGAAACAGCTTCTTCATAAAATTGAATAGGTTTGACTTTTAAGTGTAATTTTGTATATCAATGGAATTTACTTCCAAAGGTGTTTGCCATCCTGTGAAAATGTATTACTTGAGGAGTTTTTTTTCCCCAGTTGCTCAGCAAAAATTACTTCTGTGACATGCATGGCCAAAGCATTATGATGTGGTTAAATACATTTTCTGCATGCTTGAAATGTTTGAATAAGGAGGAGTTTAAAAATGAAAATATTCCTGTTCAGCTGCACAGGCAGGACAACCGCCTTGTGCTCCATTTGGCTCCTTCCCGTGCCTGTCTTCACCCTGTCCCTAAGTTAATGCATTCTAATTTATGCCAGACTCCTGGCATGCAGTTTCCCTTTCTTTGCTGCCACTCTGAGCTGCTCCAGGGATTTGCTGATGTCATTAAAAAGGGAATGTGCAGCTCGTATGAATTACGACATTGAAGTCATTCCAAGGCCATCTGCTGCTGGAGCCAAATGTAATTAATGTTGTGGGTTAGAAACTCTCTTGTACCCTACAATATCTGATAGGAAAATTGTAACCTCATGAGTGAGAGAAGTAGAGATGCACAAGTGCACACTTGAAGTGTGTTTTATATCATTTATTGGTATCCATGTGGGGATGAAACCATCTTTATTCAGAATTTCATGGCTTTTTTTTTCTCTTTCGCCCCACAGCTTAAGGTTTGTCAGTGGAAGCAGGGATGGAACAGCAAGAATCTGGCACTACCATCAGCATGACTGGAAGAGTCTGGTCCTGGATATGGCTACAAAAATGACAGGGTAAAGCAGAGCAAGCACAGCACACCTCAGGGGCACATTGACCTGCAAGCTAAATGCTGCATTAGATTGAAAACTGGTTATTTGCTTCCATTTTGAGTTGATTTCCATGCATGTATTGAAAATGACATGGCTTTGTCAACTTCCACAGTTAATTCACCCCCAAATAAAAAATAATCTATCCTCATGATTGAGGAATATTTAATATTTTACACATGAAATAAGAATGTCAAACAGAAGGAGGTTTTGGTAGAGCTCAGTAATTATTTGCTAATATATGTATATATCCAACATGGTTCTTAATATTCTATTTCTACCTTAGGTTTCCAAGTAAGAGGTGAAATTAGTGTTTGGTCCTCAGGTTCAATTAGGGTTTTGAGTTTTTCTTTTTGAGATCCTCAAGTGACTTCTTTAAGTGCCCTGTAATTGAATTGTAATTGAATATTCACGGCAACAAGGAGCAGAAATGGAGAAATACATTAGGCAGCTGCTTTGCAGAATTCTCCATATTTCAGTGGTTGCATTTGCAGTGTTTGCAGTCGGAAGTGTGAGTTAGATTTATTTAGCAGGTTCCTGCTCACTGTGGAGTTTACTGATATTGATGACTGATAAGAAAAATGACTGGTAGGAAAAAGCCTAATAGAGCTGAAAGGAAAAATTGGGGTAGGGAAAGATGATGGCTTAGGCACAGAGGAGAAAATGTCCTTTTTAAGGAAATAGAGCTCTATAAATCTCAGTGGCACTGAATATTTCCCGTGCTCGGTTTTTACCTCTGCAGAACCATCCTTCATTCTCCTGCCTCAGCCAGAGTCACAGAGGTGCCTGTGATCCATCCAGCCCCGAATTTCATACTGAATTAGCTCTCCTAAGTGGTTCCATATGTAGGTACTGATTTATTCCTTTCTGAATTGCTGATTTCCTTAGAAACAATGTGGCATCTGGAGAGGACAAGGTCACCAAGCTGAAGGTGACCATGGTGGCTTGGGATCGATACGATGCCACCGTTATCACTGCAGTCAACAATTTCCTCCTCAAAGTGTGGAACTCATCCACAGGGCAGCTTCTCCACAGCTTATCTGTGAGTACAATTCCAGGGGGCAATGCCAAGTGGGTGTAGCTCACTCTGAGATTCCTTTGAGGCTGAACTCATCACCATTCCCCTGGATTTGGACAAGGATTTGGTGTTGAGGTATCCAGCTGTCCCCTGCCTGCTGGGAGGAGGGTGCAGAACGGGGAGAGGAGCTGATGTGCAGAATCCTGGTGGTTGCTGGCTGGCAGGGAAGCTTTTGGAGGCTCCATTTGTGCCCTGATGTCTCCTTCCTCCCCATCCCTCCCCATGTCAGCAGTGCCAAAGCTGTGGCAGGAACGGTGACCAAGCCCAGCCCCAGTAAATCCAGGTGTCCTGGGTGACTCCCTCACCCGGGGTGTGCTCTCAGCAGATACCACATGCAGAAATAAAACTTTTTTTGCCCCTGCTGTCATTGCAGGGTCACGATGATGAAGTTTTTGTTCTGGAGGCTCATCCCTTTGACCAAAGGATTGTGCTTTCGGCAGGACACGACGGGAATATTTTTGTTTGGGATATAGACAAAGGAACAAAAATTCGCAATTACTTCAACATGGTAAGAAGGATCACAAGTTTATTTTTTCAGTTTTTCACAAAACTGATCTTGAGACAAAAGCAGATTTCAGTAAATACCTCCGGAGCCAGTACAGCTGTGAGATCTTTGGTGATCTTGCCCTGTGTCTGCTATTAACACAAAAGGTAGAATTCCAGGTGGTTGTTCCAGAACATACATTAAAAGTTGGGCTGAAATTTCAGGACAAAATGTGAAGTTTCACTTTGTTTTTCAGTTTAACTTTATAAATAAAAGTGTAAATCAGTCTTGAGCACGATGAGAAATCACAGAATGAGGATTCAGTACGTGTTGGAGCAGAGGGGAAATGTTTGTGAAAATGCTCTTATAGAGAATGTCTGGTTGTGAGAAGAATTCTCTGTGCTTGGTACAGATTGAGGGCCAAGGCCATGGAGCTGTTTTTGATTGCAAGTTCTCACCAGATGGGCAGCATTTTGCCTGCACAGACTCCCATGGACATCTGCTACTATTTGGTTTTGGATGCAATAAATATTATGAAAAGGTGGGTTGAATGAATTTTAAACTCTCCCCTGTCTTGACGTGATTTTGTCTTAGAATTTTTATTTGTGTTACAATTTATTCAGTCACCCTGCCCCAGACAAAATAATAATTAGGTCATGGTGCAGTTGCCGTTTATCTAAATCAAAAAGATTTAGACAAGAGGCTCTATAGATAGAGGAGAAAAGCATTAACTTCTCTGTCCACCTCTCTTGGCCTATTTTGCTGCTGAATTTCTGCATCAGGCCTTGGTAATAAACCACATTTGTAGTGGGAATCTGTTCTCTGTCATAACATTCCTTGTGCTGATCCCAAATGTAGGAGTTGTGGTTTATGGGAGCCATCCCAGAGCAGCAAGACAGCTGCAAATAGCCATGATTGATTTATTTACTAAATGGCTTTTCTTTCAGATTCCTGATCAGATGTTCTTCCACACGGATTACCGGCCCCTCATCCGGGATGCCAATAATTATGTGCTGGATGAGCAGACTCAACAGGCTCCACACCTCATGCCTCCTCCATTCCTGGTGGATGTTGATGGAAATCCTCATCCCACGAGATTCCAGAGGCTGGTGCCAGGGAGGGAGAATTGCAAGGATGAACAACTTATTCCTCAGCTGGGATATGTGGCTAATGGTATTCTGTCTGAACCTCATGAATTATATAAGTGTGGCACAGTAGTGAGCAGCAGCTCCTGGGATGTATAAATTAATGCTTTAAATTCAGTATACAGGTAGAAGAGGGGGGAGGGTGTGGGGTATGTGTGGAATCAAATTGACTGGAGGCAAAAATATTCCAAAATCTGTGGATTTTTCCCAGGTATATGGCAGATATTTAAGGCATTGTGTATTCATCTGTGTAACTGTGGATGTGAAAAAGAAAGCAAGAAGGTGAGGAAGACATGGAAAACCAGCTTTTGTTTTTTAAAAACAGTTCTTTTTCCTTATAGACACCAACTTGAGCAAAAAAAGACCTTCAATTCTTACCTACTGAAACATAATTTCTCCATGCTGTTTCCAAGGGTTTGTGTTTATGTTCTGCATGTGGTCTGGAGTTCTAGGATTTTATTGTAACTTCTCTTCTAAACTTTGCCTCCATTTATTACATGAGAGCAGAAAGCCAGCTGGTGATCAGATGTTTTGCAGAGCAGACAAACAGTGATGCAGAGTTTTAAATGGGATTATTTCTGTGGTGTTAGGTAATACAGAAATCCATCATTTTGTCAACATTTGTGGCTTTTTCCTTGTCCAGGTGATGGTGAGGTGGTCGAACAAGTCATCGGGCAGCAAACCAATGACCAGGATGAGAGTATCCTTGATGGAATGATCAGAGAGCTGCAGAGGGAACAGGATCTGAGACTGATTAATGAAGGAGAAACTCTTCCAAACCCTCCACTCAACAGATCCCACTCTGTTAATGGAGGTCAGTGCCCAGCCTTGTCTCCATCAGTTCCTTCCTTGTCACAGGAAGGACTGATCCAAGTCTTGATGTCAGTTATGAGATGGTGTCTTTGAGGATTCTTTTCTCTCCTCTTCTTGTTAACCCTGTGGAGCAGTGAGATGTTCTGTGGACTCCAACAGAGGAATTATAAATTTAAGCTTTTTATATTAAAATTTAAATTTAAGGGGCAGATGAGGGCACCCAGTGGTGTAACTGGGCTGTTATCTGATTGCTTGGAGTTATTAGACTGGAATTATTCCTGTTGCAAACCATTTTCCTGAAGAATAAGCATGAAGTTCACTGTATTGTCTTGATATCAGTGCAGAGCTGAAACTTCATAACTGCAAAATGCCAAAATGAAAGTGTATAATTAGGGGCTGTCAGTGGAATACAGTGTTGTGACAGACTAATGGTTTCCTGCTGCAGCACAATGCTGAGCATCAGTGCTAATAAAATAAACATGTTGCTCTGTCTTAGTGTTTCCTTAGAAAGCTTGAGATTATTCTCCTGGTAAGTGTTCTGCTAGTGTGATTTTATTTTTAATACACAAAGTGATTAAAAATTGAAACCACACTCAATCAGATGCGAGCAGCTGAGTGAGTGCAGCTGATGGGAGGGAGCAGATGCCCAGGACTGTGCTGCAAGTCAGCCTGAGCCTTGGGAGAAGTCACAGCTGCTAATAAATCTCTTCTAGGTTAAGTGACTGATTACATGTGTTTGAAGTAGATTTCCTGGCAAAGCTCATTAGGATTTGGATGTGGAATTGCTTGTGTTTCAATTCAAGAAGGAGGAAGAAAAATATCAGGGAAAAATATGAAAATGCATTTTTGCTTTGATTTAAGTAGATATTTCAAAAAGGTTGCCTAAAAGGCGGCCTCAGCTCACACAAAAGTATTTTCTGCTCCTTAGGGTATGTTGATGTGTTGTACAGCTCCAGTTCCCAGTTTTTATTTGTGTGTCCCTGTAGATGTGTAAAGGAATTTCCAGGTATGAGTGGTGTGGAAATTAAAGCAGTTCCTTTCTAGAACTTGCATTGATCAGTGACTTTGCCCATTTGAGTAAGTTAATTGGAGTATATATAAAGTATTTAAATAGCCAGATATTTTTATATAGCTTTGCAAACCATAAATACAGCATTATAATGTGATTTACCAGACTTAAGCCTGTGGGAATTGTGTTGAGGGATAAGTTGAGGACAATGATGGCAGTGATTCCATTGTTACCAGCCTTTGTTACCAGTCTTTGTGCTGTTCTTAAGCTTTCAATTATGGATGGGTTACAGGGAAGAAATCTTCCCTGTGAGAGTGGGGAGGCCCTGGCACAGAGAAGCTGTGGCTGCCCCTGGATCCCTGGAAGTGTCAAGTCCAGGTTGGTGCTTGGAGCACCCTGGGGCAGCAGAAAGTGTTCCATGGCAGAGGCTGGCACTGTTGGATCTCTAAGCTCCCTCCTAACCCAACCATCCTGTGACTCCAGGACTTTATTGGTTGTAAGAGCTTAAAATGAGGGATGCAGAACTCTGGATGGGCTCTTTAAAATATTGTTTATTGTATTTAAACATTTAAAATACTGTTTATTGTATTTAAATGGCAATTCACAGGTCGTGGGTGACAAGAGCCCAGCCCACAGCTTTTTCAGCTACAGCTTCAAAGCTTTTTCTAGTTCTGGTTACAATGCACAACATACTTTTTATTGTAGATCATTGTAATACATGATAACCAGCTAATACTTTTACTATTTCTTATAGCTCATTGCAACTGCTAACTTTACCATATTTATGTTACTATACTCTAATTACAAAAGGTTAGCATATTACAGTTTAAGCTAAAAGTTGCTTTTTAGTTTTCTAAAATCTTTACTTTCAACATGGCATTTCTGTTTGTTTGTGAAAGTTCTTTTGCTTAGCAAAAACATTTTTTGTTTGAAGTGAATTTATCCTTTGCTTAAAGTCATAAAAACCCCTTCCAACTCACTTGTTCTTTGCCTTCTTAGCCACCCAGCAAAACTAGCTCAGCAATTTTTTCCCTCCACATCAAAACTTACCATCATTTCTATTCCTCCTTCAGAGTCTCCATTTAAAACCTGTTACACACACATATCTGTAAGGCCTGTCAAATCCTTATTTCTTCTAACAATTGTGCTTCACAGAAATGAAGAAGCTCTTTTTTTTTTTTTTCTCTCATTCCCCCCCAGCTCTTCGCAGCCCAGGCTTGGACGTGGCCTCGCCTCCCAACGTGGGGCTGCGGCGGAGCGGGCAGATCGAGGGCGTGCGGCAGATGCACCACAACGCTCCCCGCAGCCAGATGGCCACCGAGAGGGACCTCATGGCCTGGAGCAGGAGGGTGGTGGTCAACGAGCTCCCTCCAGGCATCAGCAAGTAAGAGGCTCAGTTGTGTGATGTGTAATGATCGCCTGTGTTGTTCAAGAGTTTCTGTTTGCCCAGCCCGAGCACCGAAGAAAGAGTCAGGAGTCATCTTCTGCAGTTTCCAGAATTGTTTATTAAATCTTATTGTTTATTATATCTTATTGTTTATTATATCTTGTCTAGGATGTTCTTTCCCTGACCAGCCAAGATCTGCTCAGCAGGCCAGTTTGGGGCACACTGGCTGCCCCAAGTGGGGGACTGTCTTTTTATACTTCAAACTACATGAACAATATTTACAGTTATCTTCCAATACCTATCACTTATATTGTACAGTCCAGTTCTACTCTAAACCAATCCAAAAGTGCCAGCATCACCCAGAAGATGGATGCCAAGAAGAAGGAAAAAGAAGGACAGAACATGCCCAAATCCCTCCATCTTGACCCCAGACCCCTATTCTAAAAAAATTTCAAAAATCTACTTCTTCACCTTGTAACCAACTAACTTATACTCATTTTTCGTGACCTGTAATTCTTCGTGCAAGAGTGGTAATTTTTCCCAGGGGTTGAAATCAAAGGCACAGGGGTCCTGGGCTCCATGCCAAGGTTTCTGAGCCCCCTGCCAGGGTCTGGAACCATCCAGGGCAGCCAGAGGGATGTCCTGGTTTCCCACACCTCCCATACTCCTGGAATAGATTTTCAGGGACGCGTCAGCTTTGGAGCTTGGTTGGTTGGGTTGTTTGGAATGTTGGGATCAGAATGCAGAGTTGAGAATGGCAGTTCCTTCTTTGCACAATTCAGTGCTCCAAATATCACATTTCCCTCAAGCTTTATTTGAAAAAGACTTGAAAATAATTTTAATGCATTTGAAAATAATTACGGCTGCTCAGCTAACGAGTTTGCTTCTTTAACTTGTGATTCCAGGAGCAAATGGCTGATAGGGGGATTTATGCACAGATTTCTTAGAGCAGGACAAGTATTTTAATGTGTATATTAAGGAGGCTGTTGAGTTCCATGATGATTTAATGAATATAATGTGTGTTTCTTATGTATAATTAGGGTCCAGGAAGAATGCCGAGCTGCCAAAGGTGAAATAGAAATCAGTTTATACACTGCTGACAAGAAGAGAAAGCCATCCCACACCTTACAGCGGGTGAGTTAATGCCCTGGAAGAGACAGCCTGGGTGGGAAGCAGTTCTGAGCGCTGAGCAGCAAAAAAAAGGACCAGCAAAAAACCCCAAACCAATTTTATTGAATTATTTAGAAGATCAATAGTCCTAATTGTTTCTCTGGCTCACTGTCTTCTTCCTTCTGTAACTGTGATTTGGCTGTCTGTAATACCCAAACTGTGGTGAATCTCTATCCTTGAAGCTTCAGTGGTGGGAAGATGCTGGGAAAGGAAAATCACAGAGCCACAGAGGGTTTTCAGTTTGACTTGGGGAAAGTAGAAGTGCCAAACTTTTACAAGTGGCTGGATTTATCTTATGCAGAGACTGCAGGGATTTTATTTTTAAAAAATGGTATTTTCAATCATTTCCTTTCCAAAGGAAAGGAAACTCTACTTTATAAAATTGAACTTCTGTTGAACCAAAAATCCACACCTAAAATACGTGTCAGAGATGTTGCCTAATTTTACAATAATATCTTACTGCTCATTTGTCACTGAGGTGCAACGCTCATCCACTGTAACCAGGCAGTTTTTAACCGTGTAACTCATGAGTAACTCCCTGCTTTGTCCTGTCTGTGCTCCTGTCCCCTGGCAGAGCGAGTTCCAGGCGGGAGGCGGCCGCTCCCTGCGCAGGAACCAGCGCAAGCGGCAGCACGCGTACCAGACACGTTCCACCATCGAGCACAGCCAGCAGGGAGCCAGCCAGAACCCCTGTGCCCACCACGAGTCCGACAGCTCCTCTGAGGTCTGAGCCTCCCTGCAGCCTCCAGCAGCTTCCCCATTCCCAAATCCTAGAGCACGTTATGGTTCCTCCCCATTCCCAAATCCCAGAGCATGTTAAGCTTCCTCCCCTGTTCCCGAATTCCAGAGCACGTTATGGTTCCTCTCCATTCCCAAATCCCAGAGCATGTTAAGGTTTCTCCCTGTTCCCAAATCCCAGAGGAAGTTAAGGTTTCTCCCAATTCCCAAATCCTAGAGCAAGTTAAGGTTCCTCTCCATTCCCAAATCCAGAGCAAGTTAAGCTTCCTCCCCTGTTCCCTAATTCCAGAGCACGTTATGGTTCCTCTCCATTCCCAAATCCCAGAGCACTTTAAGGTTCTTCCCCATTCCCAAATCCCAGAGCAAGTTAAGGTTCCTCTCCATCCCAAATCCTAGAGCACATTATGGTTCCTCTCCATTCCCAAATCCCAGAGCACTTTAAGGTTCCTCCCCATTCCCAAATCCCAGAGCAGTTTAAGGTTTCTCCCTGCTCCCAAATCCCAGGGCACATTAAGGTTCCTCTCCATCCCAAATCCCAGAGCACTTTAAGGTTCCTCTCCATTCCCAAATCCCAGAGCACATTAAGGTTCCACGTGTCTTTGGCTGTTTGTGCAGCCAAAGCTCAGTTTGAGCTGGAGCTTCCAGGACTGGGGAATGGGGGGCAGTAAAATGAGATTTTTCAAATGTATTTGTCCAAAAGGCAGTGTAAAAATAACATTGGCCCGTTCCAGGATGGGGATGTCACCTCACAAACAGGGACAGGGATTTAAGACATCCCTGGATGGGAGAGCAAGGGGGTCCCAGTGCTCTAAGCTGGAGGCCCAGGCTGGGAGTGATGAGCTCCCAGTGAGCCCTGAGCTTGTGTGGGATCTGCTGCTCCAGCTGGATCCCTGCACATGGGTAGGACCTGAGAGAATTCATCCAGGACTCCTCAAATTGCTGCTGATGCCATCACAAAGCCTCTCCTGATGATTTTTTGAGCAGTCTTGGGAATCCAGAGAACTTGTGACAGGGATGGGACCCAGGGAACAGCTGGAGCTGTGTCATGGGAGGGTCAATCTGGATTTTAGGAAAAGTTTCTTCCCCCAGAGGGTGCCCAGGCTCCCCAGGGAATGGGCACAGCCCTGAGGCTGCCAGAACTCCAGGAGGGTTTGTACAGCCCTGCCAGGGATGCACAGGCTGGCTGCAGGGCCAGGAGCTGAACTCTGATCCTTCCAGCTCAGGATATTCTGTGATTCTCCACAGGGGATGAAACACTCAGGTCATTGAGTCCCTGGGATTTGTGGTGTTCCTGTGGCATGTTGCTCTTGGAGAGTGAAGGATCATTTCCCTAAATGCCAGGACAGTGTTCAAAAGTAGCTTAAAACAGCTCCTGTATTTTTGGAAACCTGAAACATTTTCAAGTAAATTTAACTGGGTTGTGTTAAACCACTTGCTATTTTGGGATTTCATACAGCACATGGATTCTGGGTCAGGACTTTGATTTCAATTTGCAGTGCTTTGATTTCATCTACATCTGTAGACTGCTGTTGAAAGAGATTGAGTATTGGTATTAATCATTGATTTTGGCAGGGGAAGAACTTAAAATATACCAGATAAATATAACTTGTTCTCCTTAAGGAAGAGGCTGAACATTGTTGCTTTGTAAATGCATTGAAAGTACAGAACAGCTCATGAAACTGGGCCCTGGGCACTAAAATTTGTTAATCAAAAACTTAAATAAGAATCATTCTATAGTTCCGATATAATTAAAATTCACATTTGTTTCTATAGGAGCTGTATAAGGATAAATTACAATATTAATTAAGATATAGGAAGAAATGGTGAATTTATTTCTTTAAAGCTAAACCAGCCCTTGAATAGAAAGCTTTCCTCAGGTGACCCAACTTGCTTGCAAACAGAAATTTTACATTTTACTCTTGGCCCCAGAATGAATTCTGTTTTTCACTGCAGGAAGATGAGACTGTTGGCACAAGTGATGCATCCATGGATGATCCTGTGGCAGCCTGGCAGAGTGAAAGCAGCTCCAGGTACCTGCACTGGGCTTGAACTGGTAACACTGGTTTATTATGGGATTTAAGTAGGACAGTTGGTATTGAGATACTCACACTTCATTGTGAAGACTGATTTTTAAGCAGTTAGTCATGAAACATTTTATATTGTGATTTTTTTTTCCTATTCTTTTTCCTTTCAAAAGTCAAAATCAATTCAAAAAAATCTTTTATAAGAAAAGATTGTCTTTAATTTAAAGCTGCTTGAAAAAAATCAGTACCAGCTTGCCATATAAATCCTGTACATGTATTATTTGGTATTAAAGAAGTCAGAACTGGATTTTTAGGAAATTGCTCCAGTTCTTTAAAGGTTCCATGCATTTTTTTGCTGCCAGTTCTTATGAAGTCACTCTGTGAATCAACGAGATAATGAGAATTGATATCAGCCATAGATGTAGTTTTACTGTGAGTTTCAAACTGATAAAAGAATTTACTGAAATCACAAATCAGAGAGCACCTGTTTTTCTTTAAATCCACATGATAACAAAATTCTGTGCTAATCCTGAGCAGAACCACGAGAGCAGGTTGAATGTTTGGGCTTTTCAATCCACTGTGGGGAAACTGAAGTTTTCTGTTCTCTTTCTTACAACTTTTTTATTACAGTGATTCATCAAGTGAATATTCAGACTGGACAGCAGATGCTGGGATTAATCTGCAGCCTCCAAAGAGACAAACCAGGCAGGCAGCTCGGAAAATCTGTAGTAGTTCTGAAGATGAAAATATGAAGGGAACAAAAGGGCTGGAGCCAAAGCGAAGGAAACTCAAACAGCCAAGGAAAAAGGTCAGCAAGTGTAATTCTTAGTGTCTTTTGTACTTTAGGAATGTAAATTTGGGTTTTAGTGGTTGTTCTCAAAGTAAAATTATTCATAAATGGGTATAGAGTGAAAAAAAATTACTGAGATTACAGTAATTGTGGTACCAGTGGCATCAAGACATTTTATTGTTTGTTTTATTGTTCTCCCATGTTTCCCACAGGTGGGTCTTCATTACAAATGCCTTTTTTTTTCTCTCAGATTTATGCTTTTCCCCACAGTCAGGTTTACAACAGGGTGGTTTTGTTGTAAAATGATAATGGATCTGTATTGTATGGAAACGGTCAAATTTCTTTTTCCTGATATTTTTAAAAAAGATACTTAGAATATTTGTAAAAATACAATTTCTTTCTTTATTATAGAGCCACAGTCTGGTTTGGGTTGGAGAAATCTTAAAGATCATCTTATCCCACTCCCCTGCCATGGGCATTTTAATGATTTATGAATGTTTTAAGGCATTTTAATGATTTATGAAGGTTTTAATGTTCAGTTGTGTTTGTAACAAACCTGTCTTATTCTCTGCTATTTAGTGGAGATTTTGGGAAGGATGACATTCCCCAGTTTGCTTTTCCTTGTACCTTACCTGCAGTAACTCCTGCATGATGAGTGTTCCATAATAACTGTATTCTGAATATTGTGTCGACTGCGTTCTAAATGAATGCAAATACTGAATTTATGTGAGTAACTGAGCTCTGTCACCTCTGGTGTGCTGTGTTTAGAAAGCCAGTGGGCTGCTGTCCCTGGAAGGGGAGCCCAGTGAGGAGTGGCTGGCCCCGCAGTGGATCCTGGACACCATTCCCCGGCGCTCGCCCTTCGTGCCCCAGATGGGAGATGAGGTACTCAGCAATTCCCACCTCCCCAGCAACAGCTCAGCTTGCTTAGCACTCCTCTGCCCAGCAATATCTGCAGGGAATTGTGCTCACATCAGTTTTGAGAACTGTTTTAATTCCCAGGCAGGTTGTTGTTTGGAGATTCCACGTCCTGCGTCCCTTTTTCTGCACAGGTAACTCGGGATCAGCAGGAGAAATTGGTTGTGCATCTTCTCCTGCACATTTCAGAATGATCCCAGTTTTAAAGCACAGAGCAGGTGCCAGTTTGGGGGCTGATACAGATATTTTTAACTAGAAGTTTTATGATGAAATAAGTAAGTGTGCAATGTGTTCTGAAAGGGATAAGACCTGGTATAGAATGAACAGGAAGAGCACCATCAGCAAAATAATTTTCTCTCCTTTTCTGTTTTCCTTTGCTCTTTTTTTGTCTCTTAACTTCCTCTTTTTTTCTCTCTTTTAAGATCATCTACTTTAGGCAAGGCCATGAAGCTTATGTGAGGGCAGTGAGGAAAGCCAAAATTTACAGTATTAACATGCAAAAACAACCATGGAACAAAATGGAACTCAGGGTAAGTTCAAGAAATGCTTCCAAGAGCTGAATGTCTGTGTAAAGTTAAACTGACATTAAAAAAATCATAAAAACGTAAAGAAAGCATTGCTTTAAAATGCTAATATCAAAGTTTTAATTGTAAATATTAAAGTTAGTTTTTATTAACACAAAGTCTTTACATCTGTTCACTTCCTGGTTTTGGAACTTGGTTCTCAGGGGTCTCTTTCAACACAAATTATTTTTGCTTGAACACTGAGTTCATTCAGAGCCCAGCACTGCAGAGCTGTTTGTGGCTCTCTCACCACTTTACAGTGATCTGAGCATTTGGGTTCTGTTTCTTGTTTTTAATGCTGTGGTATGAAAGAAGAAATCAGGAGTGTGCAGGAGCTCTCTTAAACCCTGCATCTGGCTTTGAATGAGTTCCCAAGATTTAATCCACAGTGTTGCCATAATTTTCTTGCTTTCCTCAGATTTCATATCAAGAGAAGAGCCCATATATGTGCTCATACTCACTTTATCATGCCTTGATGTTCTATTAATGAAAATAATTGATTTGCTGGGAAAATGCCCAGTTACCAGCCCCTGATATCCTGGGATTCCAGCTGTAATTTTCCAAGGCAGCATCAGTTTGTGAGGAAAAGGAAATAGCTGTTCACTTAGGGCTTTGACAGGGCATGAACATAAAAGCTATTGTGGAATTTTGGTTTTCAGAGGAAGAATTTCCTTTTTTTCCCCTGTGCAAGAGTGAGGGGCCCTGGGGTAGATCAGGGAGAACCTTTGGTGTTCTTAAAACAGGGCTTGTTCCTTAGAACCTTCTGAAATAATTTGTAGGAATCCTATTCACAAACCTGCTTCTTCATTTTTCTTTTTGAGGTGGCAGTGATTGATTTTACTGTTTGGAAAAGAAAAATTAATGGGTGAAATTACCTGTGCTGTAGAGTGGAAACATATTTGGGTTTTATTAATGTTTCACTTTAAAATGGGTATTTTTGTTGTTGGCAAGGTAAAATAATGTTGTTCTATACTTCTTGCTAACCAGGAACAAGAATTTGTGAAGACTGTAGGAATTAAATATGAAGTTGGGCCTCCCACACTCTGCTGCTTGAAGCTTGCATTCCTGGATCCAATCACAGGCAAAATGACAGGAGAATCCTTTTCCATAAAGTAAGTCACTGGGATGCTGATGACATTCTTCAAGAGCTTTCCTTGCAGTGCAGGAGCTTCCCCCTCCTCTTTTCTTATTTCCTGTGCAAGGCATGATGATGGCAGTGGTGGTTATCCCAAATGCATGGAATTTGAGCTCATCTAGAGCTGTATTTCTGGGTAATAATAATTTGTTTTGGTCTTATTTCCTGCAGGTACCATGATATGCCAGATGTTATTGATTTCCTTGTGCTGCATCAGTTTTATAATGAAGCCAAAGAAAGGAACTGGCAAATAGGTGAGTATTATTTTCCCAATTCCATATGGTTTTGCACCATTTCTGCAGCTGTTTAATGGGATGCAGAGTCTTTATTACCATATAAAGGACTGTACACACGTGATATTGTAAAGATTATTGGAAACTTTTATTTGATGTCTGCTGCAATTCCTGGAGGGGAAATAAAAAAATAAACTGTTCCAAGGGCAGTGATAGGAGATTCTCCTGATGGTGTGAGGCAGCTGGGAGTGATTCCCAGAGATGGGGAAATCCTGCCCTGAGGGCAAGGGCTCATCTCCTGGGGTGCAAAATGTGAGGATGGCAGTGGGGCACTCACAAAAGAAGGAGATGATTCTCTAAAAGGAAATATTTAGCAATTCTTGTTGTTCTTTGTGTGAATGCAATGTTTGCCCTTGCAGGGGATAGATTTCGCAGTATCATTGATGATGCCTGGTGGTTTGGGACTGTGGAGAGTCAGCAGCCTTTCCAGGCAGAATATCCTGACAGTTCCTTCCAGTGCTACAGTGTCCAGTGAGTGTCTCCATGTCCTGGGGCTCCTGCACAGCTCAGGGAGCCTCAAAAATAGCATCAGGAACCTCAAGAACTAAAATCCCTTTTTCTATTTAAATACATACCCAGACACTTTATGTACTTACTTAATTTAATTTCATATCTTGGACTTCAACTTGTTACTTACTAATCATTTATTTTAGAATGTTTTGACTGTTTCCTTAATTTGAATATTTCCTTATTTAACTCTTGAATTTGTTCCTAAAGCAACACTTCTGTATTGCAGAGCACTTAGAGTTCTGTGTAAAGCAGTGCAGTGACAGAATAGAGGTACAAGAGGAAAATAGGGAGTTGGAATGTCTTATTCCTAACTGGAGTGACCTTTTGGGTCAAATCTGGTAAAGAGAAGTTGTGTCTTTATCTGAGCTCTAACTGGTGCATTTGAATGGATTTTTTAACAGCTGGGACAACAATGAGAGGGAGAGGATGAGTCCGTGGGACATGGAACCCATCCCAGAAGGAAGTAAGTGTGTGCTGGATTCCTGTCCCTGCACAAAGCAAACAGCTCTGGGACCTGCACTGACCCTCTGGAATTGTTCCTCTGCAGCTGCCTATCCGGAGGAGGTCGGGGCTGGAGTTCCTGTGACCCCAGAGGAGCTGACAGCTCTTCTCTACAAACCCCAGGAAGGAGAATGGGGAGCCCATTCCAGAGATGAAGAATGTGAACGAGTAATCCGAGGGATTGAGCAGCTTCTTTCCCTCGGTATGTTTGGAGAGAAAAGGGAGGATTAACAAAATCAGGGAGGTCACACAGGACTGAAGATGGGATGGGAAGGAGTGCTGGGACTTGGTGTGGAGTATTTGAAATGTACTCAACTAAATTACTAAAAAGAACCTTTTAATTTTCATGTTTCAGTTTCCAAGCTAAATTCTCTTTTTTTCTGAGGCTTGACCTGATTCCTTTCAGTGGGGCTTCCCAGTGGGTCATATCTAAAGAAAAAAATATAGAATTAAACCCCTCAAAACCAATCAACAAATCCTCACTAAATACCCTCACCTCCCAATTCCTTGTAACTGCTTTGCAACCATTTAATAGCACACTATGTTTTCAATTCTGCCTCTCTTTACACCCAGGACATGTCTGTGTTTTTACTTGATGTTGTGTGTTGTAGTATTCCTGTTGTAAATGCAAATGCCACGTTCCTTTCAGTCAGATTGACTGCTGGCACACAGATCTCAGATGTGATACTTAAACAAAAAGTGCTTTTTCAAGAGGAGGAACCCTGCCCTGTGGGTAATGACATTCTCAGCTGTAGATCTGTGTTGCTTTTGCTGAATTCTTCAAAAGAAACCCCAGAAAGCATTAAAAGGAACCTTGGTGCAACATCTCATGGAGGCATCTAAATGATTGCGGTCTTTTGTCTTGCAGACATTTCTAATCCCTTTGCTGTTCCAGTGGACCTTAGTGCCTATCCCATGTATTGCACTGTTGTTGCTTATCCAACTGACCTCACCACCATCAGGAGGAGGCTTGAAAACAGGTTTTATAGGTGAGTTTGGGTTGGGAGCTGACATTTATTGCATTTATTACTGTGTGGAGCTGAATGCTGTTTAAAGTCCCTTTAGCAACTGAGTAAGATCAGATTGGCCTTGGGCAAAGTGAGTCTTCCTGAATAATAAATTCTCCTGACCATGTTGTTAATGCAAAAGCTGGAGTGTTGGGGTTTGTTTTAGCCTGGTTCTGTGTTGGAGGCAGAGCATGTTTGCTTTGTTTCCATCCCTCCTGCCTTTGAGCAGGGGCTCTGCTTGTGTTGCAGTTGCCAGAAGGGGACTGAATAATGCTGGGAAGTGGAAATCTCAGTTTTGCCAGTTATTGGGAATAAATCATGTCCTGTTCTTATATTCACCTGTTTCTGCTTGATCTGAATTCTCAATTACATTTTTTATCAAAGAATCTTACTGGATGTGGGAGAAAAATAACACACACTTTCCTCTCCATCCCATTCCTTGAATTCTGTGTATTTTTCAGGAGAATCTCTGCCCTGATGTGGGAGGTAAGATACATTGAACACAATGCCAGGACATTCAACGAGCCAGACAGCCCCATAGTCAAAGCAGCCAAAATTGTGACAGATGTCCTGCTCCGCTTCATTGGGTGAGTTTGGACCCCACAAACCCCACAGCTCCAACTGCTGGGATCCTTCATTTTGTTCCTTGCTTTTTGTCATTGTCCTGCAGAGATCAGAGCTGTACTGATATATTAGAAATCTACAACAAGGTGAAAGCAGAAGACCTGAGCAGTACTGATGAGGAAGAGGAGGTGAGATCATTTCCTTCCCTTTTAAAATTAAGTATATGAAGGAAATTTTGATTTTTGTTGAGCCTTTATTTCCTGGGTAATTGCACTGAGTTTTGGAGATGAGGCTGTTTGGGCTCACCTGGGACAATAAGCTCCCTGAAGTAAAAATGCTTCTTGGAACTGCCTGTCTTTAATCTTGTCTCAGTACATGATGTTTTGTTGGAAGGATGAGTAATGAGGGGAGCTGGGAAGTGCAGCTGTTAGTCAGAGGGACAACAGCTCTCCATTGTCACTGAGGCAGCAAAGCTGATTTCCTTATGTAATTCTGTGTCATTTCCCATCACTTGATCCCTGGAGTGAAATGTCAGGTAGAATCCAGGATAGATGTCACTGCCCTGAGCTGCTTCCTTCTCCTGACTCCTTCTCCCCTTCAGTGCAGTTGGAAATGTGCTGAAGTTCCTGTTGCCAAGTGCCCTGTGGTTGTTGTTGGCTGGTTTTTAACCCTTTTTCCATGGCTCAGGGGACCCAGACCTGCCTGTGTGTGATCATTCCCTTTGCCTTTAGGTGGCAGAAGTAGATGTGGATTCAGATGCTCCAGGCACTTCCTCTGGGAAAAGAAGAGTGAGTAAAATTTCTGCTTTGGTCATTTTTTAAACGAATTTGATTTTTAAAAACAATTCAACACAACTGATAAATATAGCAAAGCTGGAGCTGAAATATTGCAGCTTCTCATGGGTTTGAGTGTTACATGAGCCCAGAAAAGGCCAATTTGCTTAATTTGTCTTTTGCTTATTGCTGTGCTATCTGCTCTGTTTTAATCTTCCTGGATTTCTGTTTTTAACTGGGGAATGCTTTGAATCAGAATGCTGGGAAATCAGTAGGAGCTTCAAGGGAGCAAGGTGAATATTCTGTTTCCCTGCAGGTGAGACGAAGGGTGAAGAGGCAGCCCATGAAAGCCAGTGCTGATGCTTGGAAGGAGCAGTGCCAGCAGCTCTTAAACCTGATTTATGAACGAGAGGACTCAGAGCCTTTCAGGCAGCCTGTTGATCTTTTCTCTTACCCTGTAAGTGCAGCTGCCACATCCAGAATTGTTCCTCCTTTGGCAGAACATCCATGCTGGGCATGGCTCTGTCCTCTCCCTTAGTGAGCTGATTTATCTACAACAACTCTTAAAGGAAAAGAATGATTTGAGTGAAAAGAGTGAAAAGAATGAATGAAATGGACACTGAGGTGATGTTCCTGCTGTAGGATTTGAGAGCTTTGATTTTTCTCTTTGTGTTCTCACAGGATTATCGAGATATTGTAGACACTCCCATGGACTTCAGCACTGTGAAAGAAACCTTGGAAGCAGGAAACTACACCAGTCCCTTGGAATTCTACAAAGATATTCGTTTAATATTCTGCAACTCTAAAGCTTACACTCCTAATAAAAAGTCTCGTGTAAGTAATAAATATTAATACCTTCTGGCCCTACATGAAATGAGGTCTGAAGAGCAAAACACTGCCTGGTGTCAAAAATAACCAGGATACACCAATTCTGTGGTTATAAACTTGCTGTGTTCTGCTCTCCCAGATGACTTCTAAGATCCATTTTCATCTGGGACAATGGTCACTGTTGCAGCTGTTCCTTGCAAAATTTGTAACAGAGAACTGGTCACCAGTTACTTTTATTTTTTCCAATAATTTATCCCTGTAAACAAGGCTATCAGTTTGATAACTGCAGATATTGTGGATGAGGCTACACAAAAGCAAGGCTGAGAGAGGACAGGAAAGTGATTTAAAGATTTTGACATCTGGTTCACAGAAATTAGGACTGAGGACATTTTGTGTTGCTTCTCTGTAGCTCTGTAAAGGTGATGTAAGGACAGTTCACCAGGGATTTAGTGCAAAAACAAAGGTGAGAAGACATTAAATCCAATTGTCTTTCCCTTGGAATTGAAGCTATCTTAAGGCTTGCTTCCATGCTTCGTGGGGATTGACAAAGGGGACTGTATTCCAGCAATCCAGAAATCCATTTTCCTTCAACTCTGGAAATATGTTGTATTGTTACAAAATCCTTTTATGAAAACACTTTCTGTTGCAAAAATACACATGGCTTATGGAAGGAAATAATCTGTAAAGATCTTCATAGTGAAACATCACTGTGAATTTTTTCTTCATGCTACAAAGTCTGGACATCTTTGGGATTTTTTTTTGGTTGATCTTCAAGTTACTCAACTCTAATAAGCCTGACCATTTTCCCTCACTGCAGATTTACAGCATGACCCTTCGACTCTCCGCTTTATTTGAGAATCACATGAAGAACATCATCTCTGAGTACAAGTCAGCCATGCAATGCCAGAAGAGGAAAAGGCCTCGGTACCGAAAGCGGCTGAGGAGCAGCAGCAGCTCCCCCTCAACCAGCAGAGCATCCAGGTAAAACAGGGATGGGCAGCCTGGCTGGCAGTGTCATTCCAGAGGACAGATGGGCTTTTGGGAATCAGCAGCAGCAGTGTTGCTCGTTTCCCTTGCTCTTTGGGGACTTAAAATCATGCTCATGTTTGTAGTTTGGAATTCTGGTAAGTGAAAGATGATGTGGTTACAAATGTTCCTTCTGGAGGAAAGGAAAGATCAGCTGTCTCTACATTTTAACTGTTGAAAAAAGTGTTGTGTAACATTTCACTTACCTTCATTTGATACATTATCTAAGTAAACTGACTGTTGGTTTTAAAAGGGGACATAAAATTTTATCCCTGCAAACTCCTCTATCTTTAGCAAACAGCACCGTGGTGTAACTATTTTTGGTGTTATCACACCTGGGAAAAACAGATCATTTTGCAGGAGAAATCAGTCTTGTATTTGAGTCTTTGGTGATAACAAATTTCTCTCTTTGGGGTATTCTGTGTTTGCAGCCCAAAAGGGAAACAGAAGCAAATGAAGATTCAACCCAAACCCAACCAAAATACCTCACTGCCCCTGACCAGGACTAACTCTTCAGTCTCATCTCATGGTGAGGAGAAATCCAGCCTTTCTCTTACAACAGCTTGTCTGTCAGGTTCAGTCTTGTCCTCAGGAGACACATGATGCAAAACCCACATGGTGGAGGAGCAAGGTCCTGGAAATGTGTTGTCTGTAGGTTGTGTTAGCTGAGTTTGGCTGTTTTGAAGTTCTGGGTAAGGATCAGGGAATTGGGGAACCTGGTCTGGCCATGATAAGAATTATTCCAGTGACAAAAGCCCAGATTTGTATGGGCTTCTCTCCTACAGCACTGATGGATAATTAATTAAATTAATTCTACATTCAGGAGGAATTTTCCATGGCTGCAGAGGTGCTTGGTGAGATTACCCTGACTTGGGCTGTTCACTCAGGGCATACAGAACCTCCCCAGACACAGCCCTGTAAACAGAGCATAAAAATCACCCTGTCCCCTTGTGGTGTCCTGTGTGAAGTTTCAGATACAGCGGAAGAACCTCTGGGTTCAGCCACTGGTGAAGAGCTGGAGGGCCAACCATCTTCATCAGGCTCAAATGCACAGAGCCGGAGTGGAAATGCCATAGATCCAGGGAAGAGCAGACCAGTCAGGAACAAATCCACACCAGTGAAACAAGGTGAGAAATAATGAGATTCTGTGCTTTGACTGACTGGTTTCACTAGAAGTGAAAGATCTTGCTTGTGTCTGATGTTTATGGAATTACTGCCTCAGTGTAGCATTCTATATATTCTTAAACCATACCAAAAATTGAATTTACTCCTTTACTCTGTGGTGTCCTGTCTGAGGTGTGGAATGCAGATGATTCCATGTGCACTTCAGTGAAGCAATTGAAATTCTCTCCAGATGGAAAACTTGACTGCTCTTAAACTCCTACAGTTCCCTCAGGAATTACAGAAAGCAAACAAACCAAGAGAATCCCCACCCCAAAACCTTTACCTTTTTAATCAAGCTAAAACCAAAGATGAAAAAAAGTTTACAAAAACACTGAAATATTTTTCTCACATGCAAATCAAAGTAGTTGTGATTAGAAGGGAAGCAGTTCAGATGTGATAATCTTGGGGATGAGTTCCCACCAAGGTGGGCTTTTCCTGGGTCCTTTCCCAAGTTCACATTCCTGTGCTGTAGCAGTGCTGGCTGCTGCAGGTGAGCTTTTCCTGTCTTAAAGAAGATATTTACTCTTCATTGTCAGATTCATAACCCTGAAAACATGGAGGATTTTGGATCCCAAGCCAGCAAGATGCTTTGTTTAATTTTCATTGAAGGTGTTCAGCAGTCCCAGTGAGCCTTCTTGGGTCGTTGACTCTCTTGAGTTGTGCTTCCCATTGATATTCCCTGGACAAAGCCTTCTGAGAACATGCATTTGATAGGGAATAAATGCTGCTTGCAGAATGTTATTTTTGTGTGTATATAGTTTTGAAATGGATTTTAGAGTTTTCCTGCCTTGTCACCCCAGGTAGGATTCACCTGAGTGAGTTTTAGATGTTTGTGTCCAACCTGGTCACTCCAGGCTCCTTTTTTTTTGCCTGGATCTTCACTGAACTCTTGCTCAGGAGAGTTTGCAGTCGTTGCTTCCAGGTAAAAACTGTGTTTATTTGGATAGATCTTCCCCTTAGAGCACCTGCTTGTGTCCTCAAAGGGTGAGTAGCTCCCAGTGGATCATCCCTGAGCACGCCTTATGAGAATCCCAAAGGCAGCTGCAGCAAATCCCAGTTTTTGTGTCCTGCTTGGCAGTGGTGTGATGCTGATGGGGTTGTTTTGCTTTTGCTCAGATCACTCTCCTGATGGGCCACTCACCAATGGGGATGGCAGAGAACCACGGGCAGGAGTCAAGAGGAAGCTGCTGAGCGCCTCAGAAGAGGACGAGCACCTGGAGGAGGCGGAGGAGGAGGAAAAGAAGAGAGAATTAAAGGAGAAGTCTGGTTTGTCTTCATCAGACACTGGGGAGTCAGGATCCAGCTCCAGCTCCGAAAGCAGAAGTGGCTCTGACTCTGATTCAGAATCAACCTCCAGAACAGACCAGGATTACATCGACGGCGACCACGACTACAGCAAAGTTGTGCAATCCAAAAAACCCAAACGGAAAATCAAACGGAAACTCACCGCGGGCAAACGGAATTGGCAGGGCCGAGGGACAGGGAGGAGGGGCAGGTGGGGCCGGTGGGGCAGGTGGAGCAGAGGGGGAAGAGGGGGCAGAGGTGGCAGAGGCTGCGGCAGAGGACGAGGAGGCGGCCGGGGAGGAAGGAGAGGCCGAGGAGGCCGAGGCGCCTCGCGAGGAGCCACGAGAGCCAAGCGCGCCCGGCTCGCCGACGACGAGTTTGAAAACCTCTTTGGGGGACAGTTTGGGGAGAACGTGTTTGGAGGGAGATTCAGCCGCCCCCCTCGGATCAAAACCAGGAACGAGGGCAGGAGAACTGTCCTGTACAACGACGACTCCGACAATGACAATTTTGTGCACACCGAGGATCCTTTGAACCTTGGTACTTCCAGGTCAGGCAGGGTGCGGAAAATGACAGAAAAAGCCAGGGTCAGCCATCTCATGGGATGGAATTATTGACAGATGGAAAACTTTTGGAACAATTTTAAAAGAACTTCAATGGCCTTCTACTGCAGGGATTTTACCAGAAATTCTACCAAGCAAGTTGTGCGGGGACTCCACTCACGTTTCACAGTGGTGCTTTTCCATCCTGTTTGTGTTTGTTTTAAAGCTTCAGATCTCCCCATTTCATTGGTCAAAACAAGCCTTAGTCATTAGGCCTTAAATTACAGAAATTCTTCCCCACACACTACGAGTTCATCCCATTACAGAGGCTTCCAGCTTCTCAGTAAGAACATGACATTTTCGAGTCACGCTTATGACTTCTCTCCCTTGTTTTGTTTTTGTATTATAGAAATAGCACCTTCTTACAGAGTTTTTATGTGATTTCTGCCATAAATCCTTAGACACAGTAATAATTATAACTTTTGCACAATACACCAATCCTAAAGGCAGCTATAAAATGTTTACAGTTTCTATATTGTAAGAAGGATCTGGATTATTTTAATCTTCCCAGGCCAAACGTTGATGGAATTGTGCTGAACTGAAGTATGTCCATACTACAGTTTCGGGGGTCCTGATGTGCTTTCTATTGGTTCTTTATTCGTGTAAAAACAGTGACAAAGGGTTGGTGCCTTGTAAATATGTAGCAAACCTTTGATGTGGTGTGTCCTATGTGTGCATTAACTTTATTAAAAAGAGAATACTTGAGAAGTATGAATATCTAGACAAAAGGTGCCAAATGCAAAAGTTACTTGCATCTATTTTCTTTTTGTCCTCTCATATTTTTATAGTATTAACCGAGATTGTGCAGCTAAAGGGGTGACTTCAACATTTGAAAGGTTCCTCCTCTTCAAAGCATGATTTTTAACAGTAGCTCAGCTACCTCTTATTTACAACTACTGGAAACTGAAAAGAAAATAGATGCTGTTATTCAGAGCGTGGTGAAGAAGAGGCGAGAAGGAGCGTAGAGGGGTGGAAGTTGTGAGGAGCTGTATCTTCCTCGTGTTGCCACCATGAACACAAGGCAGTGGCTCTCAGAGTTCTCAGCAGATTTTTGGGATTTGTGCACGGGGGCTGCCCGGGCCCGCTGACCCCTCCGAGGTGCTGAGGGAGCTGTCACCCCCTTCCCCCTCCCCCTCCAGACTGACTTTTGTGTCTCAAGCTTCCAGAAGAGAATTGCAGTTGCACTGTGCTCTTGTTGTCCTGGGAAATGCTGGCTTGGAAGGCTCTGGCAGTGCTAGTGCAGTTGTGAGGAGATGCCTCGGTGAGCGCGGCGGTGGCGTGGGCTGAGCTGCAGGTGAGCAGCCTCTTCCTTCCTTCCAATTTCCTCCCCTTGTCTGACAGCTCAGAGTCAGGTCACAGAGAGAACAAATCAGAAGAGACTACAAAGTTCCAGTGGAGTTTTTCAAGGTTTTTAGGGTTTTTTTTGGGTTTTTTTTTTAAGCTTTCATCTAATATCCTGAAGTTCTTCTGTGCACAGCTTGGTCAATAATTCTGGAAAACCTCAGGCAGCAAAGAGTGACCCGTGTATATTCTCAGATGCAGAAGGAATTTAATTTTTGACTTTCTATATTAAGCACTAGCTATTTTATCTCGCTTTCAAAAAAAACAAAAAATCCTAGTTAGATGCAAAAATGACTTGAAAATAAAAAAAAGCAGAGGTTTAGTTTTGTGATGGAGGAGAGTATATCCTAAATGGCTCATTAATATGAGTTTATGGTACAGTACAAAAACCACACTTTTAATTTTGTAAGGAATGTTTGAAATCAGCCGTAATCCATTGCTGGACTTGATTTGGTTTTTGATGAGGGGGTGGGGGAAAAAAAAAAACTAAGTGCAGAGGCTCTCCTAGTTCTGTGTTGGGCTTTAAAGTATAAACACCTGTCCTATCATCTCTCTCATGTATCTGTATATATACACGCATTTATATTTATAAGAAATGTATTATTTGTTTGACTGATTGGTCTTTTTACATATGGTAACCAGGAATAGCATGTATGCATCAGTCCATAGTTGGAATCATATCCCTTAGATCAGTCCTGTGAGCTAATGTAAACACTATGGGTTCTGTCCTAAAGCCTGAAAAGCTTGAAATGCAAAAGAAATGCTTTTTTTCCCTCTGATTTCTGACTGGCCGAAAATCCACTTATTCCTTATTTATTTTGTGTAGGGGTCGGGGAGAGAGAAACCACAGGGATTGCAGAGAAATCATTTTATAAGTTGGTGTATTTTAGCAGCAATTAGAGTAAGATTAAATATGTTCTTAACTGTATCTTTTCTCTGTACTGTGAAGATAGCAGTGAAGCATCACTTTGCTGTGGCGTAAGTATTACTGTGTCCCATGACTCTGAGTTAGAGCAGAGGGTGTTGGGACAGCAGAATTTAGTGTAAAAATTGAAAAAAAAGCTTTTTTTTTTTTAATTTTTTTTTTTTGTGCATGAGAATCTTTTTATAAGCATGTCAGAGTACTTGGGTTTAGAGCTGTTCTTTTTGCTTGGGTTTGTGTCTGGATTCTTTCTCTGAGTTGGGCAGTTGATTTCTCACAGTTGTGTGGAATAATTACACTTTTGTAGGAGCTCTCAAATCCCAAATCCTATCAGGAGCTGTTGAATTTAGGATGGGCCCACCAGGTACAGCAGAATTAAACCATCCCAAAGTCTCCCTGCTCCACACCCTGCCCAGCTCAGGGCAGGCTGCAGTCAGGAATGGGCTCTTTCCTTGCACTCTCAACAAAAAACTCCAGACTCTGCCCAAGGATTGGGATTTAAGGTCTGATTTTGGGATTCCTGATGGTGAGCAGGCAGGCCTCTGTTCCTTGAGATGTCCCCCTGGCAGATCCCAATCCCAAGCTGCTGGGGCACCTCAGGTTCACACTCTGCATCCTCCTCAGAGACAGGGCTGAAGTCCTGCTCTGTGAAATCCTGTGCTTTGCTCTCATCCACTGTCCCTGCAGGGCTCCCCTTGCTCTCCAGACCAAGGCATGGGTGACAAGGTTTATTTGGCAGTAGTGAGGTGCTGTTGTCTCGGATATTAAGGAAAATTTTGTCATGGAAAGAGTGGTCAGGCACTGTAAGAGGCTACCCAGGGAGGTGGCAGAGTCACCATCCAAGAATTGAGCACGTGTGGCCCTTGGTGGGATTTGGTTGAAGGTTGGATTTGAACATCTTGTAGCCTTTTCCAACCTTAGTTATTCCATGATTCAGCTCAAATTTCATCTGCTTTTTATTTTCTCCATCACCTTTTATTTTCCTTTTAGCCATGCCTCACCTCTGTCCTGTAGTTTCCTTTTATAAGCTATTTATTTATTCTCTTGGAAACTTTGGATATCGTGATGAATTTTATTTGGGCTGGCCTGCCAGGCTGTTAGGCTAAACCTTTCTGTTGGTGCTTGAACTTGGATGGATTTGGGCAGTTTTATCACTCCTTTCTCCATCAGCCAAGCAGAGGCCACCTCCTAATCCTAATCACTTCCACCCTGCAGACACAAAAACTGAAAAGAATTGTGGAGAAATAATTGGTGGAGGATTTTTGGCTGCTTCAAATTCTGCGTCCTGTTCGCATAGTTTCATTTTCCTGGAATGTTTTCCTCAGTGTCCATCTCAGCTGCTACTCCTGTGGGGAAGCAGAAGGACTGAGTAGTTCAGGGAGCATGCAAAAGAGCTGGCACCAGGGGTGTGGCAGAGAGTTTTTAATTAATTTTTAAAAAATGAAATATTTGGAGGTTCTCTTGACTCTTAAAAACAAGATGACCTTTGCCTAGCATTTGGAAAAGCTGCTCCTGAGTGTCTTGGGAAATCCAAATCACAGAATATTAACACGAGAAAATCAGTTTCAATTAATTTTTGATCAAAACTTGATTCATTCCATCTTTGGGTGGCGAACACCAGGGAAAAGTGAACAGCTGTAGGTTTAAGGATGTTGTGTCCTGATCTGGAGCATCCCGTCGTGGATTTCATGTGTTAAAAATGTCTTTGTGTGTTTACATGTCTTAATTTTATCTTTTTATTTAAAAACCATCCTGCAGAGTTTTATAAAGTGCTGATGATTTTTAAGGAGCAGTTATCCCTCCAAGGCTAACTCTATATTTAATAGGTAGGGAGCTGTTGTTGTGTTCTTAAAACGTGTATTATAGCAAATCCCCGCGCATGAGCGACAGAAACTTCTCAACTCTTCAGTATATCCGAGGTTTACACATGGTAAAAAAAACTCCTTTATGTACAGTAAGTAACAGCCTGCAAAATTTAGTCTACAAACTCGTCTTTTTTTTAGTCTTAGAAATGCAAAGACCTGTTGGAAGCTTGTACATTTTTACTGCGTTGTGTTCGGCCCACAGCGAACTCACACAACTGTGCTACGAGTCCCTGAAAAATTGAGATTTCCAGTGGGAATTGCTGTCACAGCCTTAACTCTAGTGTTCTAAAAATGGTGCTGAAATACCTTTTTGTGCGTGGATGTGGGTACCTGATCCGAGTCTGAGATTTCCAAGGCAAAGCAAGCACTTGGAGTTGCTACTCCTGGTAGTAACCACAGCCACGCTGGGGAGCTGATAAATGTGTAAATAGCTGGGAAATAATTCCATCAGTGGGAAATCAGGAGCAGTTCCTCAATTTGGGGGTTTTCATTGGCAAGCACTGCGGATCTTCCTGGGTTTGGGGTCTGTGAGGTGTTTAGGGAGGGTGGGGGGTGAAATCCTGCCGGAATATTCGCAGGTAAAAATCCAAATTCTTCCTCAGAGAGTGGTGGCTGCTCGGGTGTGTTCAGAACTCAACGTCTGAGGATTATTTTTTTTTTGTAGAAATAATAATTCAGGCTTTTCATTCCTCCATGAGTCATTAAGAGCAGATTTCATGTAGAAATACCACTTGATGTCGGAGCAAAATTCACATGATTTAGGCTCTCCAGGTCGTGTTTGGGATTTAAAATACTCCAAAAATGCACAAATCTATTAGAATTATGTCTACTTTCTATATTATTTTTTTTTCAGGTGATATTTATGCCCATATCTTCACATCCGCTATCTCAGGTCCCTTTAATGAATACTTCAGGGATTTTGATGCCACATGTTGGCAGACCAAATGTAATATTTATATGCAATGAGCTGTTAGTTTTTTGTATTGTACAAATGTAAATTTGTAAAGATTTTTTTCTAGAGTTTTTTTGAAGTCACTGATGTAATCTAGGATGTTTCATTTTCCAGCTGTGGGATTGTCTTAATAAAAAAAAATAAAAAGAGAATTACTTTGGTTTTGGATTGCTTCTTGAGTAGTTAAGACATTAAAAGAAAAAAAAAATAAGTGAAATGGAGGGTTTAAAAAAAAACTTGCTTTTTGATGCAACTGGATAATGTTACAGTTTTAATTGGAAGTTTTATAAACTGGATATAGAAACTTCATAAATGGTAGAAAAGCTTTGATACACTTTGAAGTTCTTGAGCAGGATGGGATGGAGACCCTCACCCCAATCACCATCCGATCTGGCTCCAAAATACCATTTTTCTGAGAAAAAAAAGGATAGGAGCAGCTAATGATTCCTTGGAAAAAGAAGGGAAAATGCCTAAAAGTGCTGTGAAATGACTAAAAAAGCCATGAAAGGAGCAGAGGAGGAGGCTCTGGGTGAGGCTCTGGGACACAGGTGGGTTCAAGGGATGACTGCTCCAGGGGAAGGTTGGACTGTTCCCACAGGGATATTTCATGGGAAATAAGGATTTACCCCTCTGTTCTTGCCCTTGTTAAATAACAGCAATAACATTGTTTAAACTGGGATTTTGGGGGTGGATGGGCTGGGTTTGTGTTGAGCTGCTCAGCCGAGGGCAGGTGTTGACAATAAATACATGGAATAAACAAAGCAGGAATTTCTTCCTGGAAAGGGTTGGCAGGGGCTGCCCAGGGAGCTTTGGAGTCCCTATCCCTGGAGGTGGCACTCAGTGCTCTGGGCTGGGGACACACAGGGGTCAGGCACAGCTTGGGCTCAGTGGTCTGGGATTCCAGCTTCTGGGATTCTGTCATTCTATTTTGACTTTTCCCCTCATTAATCTGCTGACTTATTTGACATTTCACTTCATTGCGCTGATTCCAGTGGCATTTCCTCTCTGATGGGAATGAATATCTCCTTTTGAACACAACACTCATCCTCCAAACCCCGGGGACAAAAGGGCTTTTGTTTCTTCTTCTTGGCCTTGATGGTTACAGAGAACAAAATTAAACTTGTTTTGCATAGATGATGGAGCCCCCTTTATGTACATCCATCAGATGGCATTGGAGGGAAGGAATTTCACTCCCTTCAGAGCTCCTTGACCTTTGCTAAATCTCCCTTGGCTGTCCCTCTGTCGATGTCATATTGATTTGATATTATATTGATATTATATCATAGCTGTTACATATTTTATATCATCATGATTAGGTCATATGTGATAATACATGTTATAAAATGCATAATATACAGTACATGTGATACAATATATAAAATACCAGAGTGGTAGAGAACAACTATTTTTCCCTGTGCACTTTGCAAAATAGTTTTGTAGAAATACCTTGTTAAAGGTATTTTTTTAGAGATGTCTTTGAATTCAGCTGTGATTTTTATGCATTTCAGCAGCGAGTGGACTCAGCACTGCCTTGCAGTGTTGTACAGGACAGCTGGGTCATCCCAACGCTCATTTCCAGCCTGGAAAACCCCAAGAGCACCTTTATGAATTCACCCTCGTGATGCTCCAGGCGCTGTGGGGCCCCGGAGCTCTCCTGACCTGCAAGGGAGAGCCCAAGCTTTGCCTCCATCCCACCTTCCCAGTTCATAGAGATGCTCTGAGCTTCAGGAGTGTTTGCACAGCAGGGAAAGCCCAAGCTTTGCCTCCATCCCACCTTCCCAGTTCATAGAGATGCTCTGAGCCCCAGGAGTGTTTGCAGAGCAGGGAGAGCCCAAGCTTTGCCTCCATCCCACCCTTCCAGTTCTCAACAGGGATGCTCTGAGCCACAGGAGCGTTTGTACCCTCAGGCCCAGGGTGGATTTTGGGGGATGATGTTGTGCTGTGCAGGGCCAGCTCTGTGACCCCTGTGCATCCCTCCCAGCTTGGCAGAGTCGGTGACTCCCGTGTCATTTGCCCTTCATTCGCTACAACCAATGTCAATTTGGTACAGCCGTTTGGCTACATTGTGAGGCCGGTTTCTAAGGCCAGGGGTGCCGGGATTTTTGTGTGTCCTTGTTCCTGGGTGAATAAAAGCGTCTTTGTGCTGAGCCCCGGTGTTTGAGGTGCGTGCCCGGAGCCCGGGCCGTGACGCAGGTGCGGGCGGTGCTGGCAGCGCTCCCGGCCCGGTCCCGCTCTGCCCGGGACCTGCCCTCCTCCATCAATATTTGCTCTGGTGCCAGCAGCGACAGCGAGCAGCGAGCTCCAGCCTCACACGTCCCCTCAGACGGCGCCTGAGCCCCGCGGAGCATGAGGGACCGGCTGGCGGAGCTGCAGCAGCGAGCGGCGGCCGAGGGCGACCCTCACGACGACTCGGTGCGCTTCGACAACCCCGCGTTCGTCGGCGACGACGGCAGCCCCGTGGGCCGGGCGCTGCGGGAGGCGGCCGAGCTGTGGCGGGCGCTGGAGCGGCTGGAGCAGCTGTCGGAGAGCATCGACAGGACGCAGCAGTCGGTGCTGTGCTGCACCTCGGAGGAGAGCATGGCCCGCCACAAGAGCGGCCTGGGCGCGGCCCGCGCCGCCTTCGCCCGCCAGGCCGCGGCCCTGCAGCCGCAGCTGGGAGCGCTGCCCGCGGCCCCGGCCGGGGACTCGGGGCGAGCGGGGCCCCGCGTCCGCCAGACCCAGCTGTGGCTGCTGCTGCGCCGCTACGGCGCCGTCCTCGCCCGCCACTACGCCCGGGAGAGCCGCTACCGGCAGCGGCTGAAGGAGCAGATCCAGAGGCAGGCGGAGCTGGCGGGCATCACCCTGGGAGCCCAGGACGTGGACGTGCTGGCCGAGAGCCCCCAGGGGCCTCGCATCGTCGGCCGCGACCTGGAGGAGCTCAAGGCCAAGCAGCAGCTGGGGCTGGCCCAGGCGCGGCAGCGGCAGCTGCTGGAGCTGGAGGCGCAGATGCTGGAGCTGCGGGGGCTGTTCGTGCAGCTGGAGGGGCTGCTGGCCCAGCAGCACGGCGCTGCCGACAGCGTGGAGCAGCACGTCCTGCGCACCCTGGACTACGCGGCCCACACGGGCGGCGGGGTCAAGAGAGCCCGCAAATACCAGCGGCCGTCGCGGCGCTCGGCCCTGCTGAGCGCGGCTCTCGGCCTCTGCTCCTGCTGCCCCTGCCTGCCCTGCCCCGGCCGGGGCCTGCGCTGACCGCGGGGATCGCTCGGGGCTTCACCCCGCGCTGGAGAAACCGTGTCTGCTGGGAGGGATCTGTCCTGGGCTCCTCGGACAGCGGGGCAGTGACAGTGGGCAGAAGACTGGTGATGAAGATGTGGTGAGCATCAGCAGTTTGTTGTCCCACAGTACTTCTTAGACTTTTTATCATAACACACTTCTGTTTGCATTATAGTTGGCTAACAAACCACGTGCACGTGCCTTCCATCCTTTTGTCATCGGCCGTAAATTTCTCTGTTTCTTGTAAATGTCAACACACATCCGCATTCCACACTCCTTCTCCCACAAAATTGTTTACCTGTCTTGTTCAAGGACACAGCTGTAACTCACCAAGGCCAAGGCTGCCTGCAGCCCCATTCCTATTCTCCTACAGGGCAGGAGACGTGGACACCTTGCACGGTGTGAAGATCATGCTGTAAGGGCCATTAACACCTTCTTTGGTGGCACAGGGACCATGCTCAGGGATGCAGGATCCATGCACACCTCACCTGGCAGCATCTCATCACACACACCCCTCCTGATGGCACAGGCACCTTGCCCAGTGATGGAATAACCATTCACACCTCACCTGGAAGCAGGAGGACCAGGAACCTCTTGCATGGTGGCACAAGGACTGTCAGCACCTTTCCTGGTGGCACAGGGACCCTGCACACCTTGTGCATTTATAGAAGGACAATGCACATTGGTAGAATAATGTGAAGAGCATGCACACCTTGCCACAGGGACCTTGCACAGCTTGTTTGGTGGCACAGGGACCAAGAAAAACTTGTGTGGTGGCATGGGGACCACCAGCACCTTTCCTGGTGGCACAGGGACCCTGCACACCTTGTTGGCATTGTGGGGACCATGCATTGCAGCACCCAGGCATTAAAAGCACTTTCAACCCTCCCAAACCTGCCTTCAGAGCTGTATCTTCTTGGTTTTGTTGCTGTTTCAAGGAGAAAGAGCAAAAAGCCCCTTGAAGTTTTTGGCAGGTCTGGTTTTATGTAAAGGGACTTGATGGCTCAGTGTCACCAGGGAGCAGAGTGAGGGCTCCTCCACCACACCCCAGTCCTGATTCTCCCCATTTCCCCCAGTTTCTACTCCCTTGGGGTTATTAATGCATTCATGTTGCGTTTTGGTTGTTGCTGGTTTGTCAGGCAGGGGGGCAGTTTGGGCTGGGTGTTCCTCATGGCTCATCCCACGCTCTGACACCAGGAGTGGATTTGCACATTTTTTGGGAATCTTCAGGCTTTTACTTCAACCTGCACATTGGCAAACCAGCCAACACCCCACGTGTGCTGGAAATGCTGGAAACTTAGAGTGGCTCTTTTTTCTGGTCCCCATATCACCACCTGAATTTCCCAAAACCTCTCAAATTGGAGCCTGTACTGGTTCAGTTTTTTGGGATCGTTTGTGGAAGGTCCCTCTGTGTCCTGGCAGTTCCTGGCAGCTCATCCCAGTGCTCTCAGCCACATTTATTTTCATCTTCTGGCTGAGCTTTAATAAAACAATTTCTCAATAACCTCTTGAGTGTGGAGAGTTATTTCTTTGCGGCAGGGAGCCCAAAGCTAAGCAAGAGCAGAAATGCAATGACTTCTCAGTCTGTTGATTGAGTTAGATTCTTAGGAATGTAGAAAACTTCATTTTCAGGCTGATAAATTCATATTTTGTGTTGACCTGGAAGACCCCCACATCGGGAATGTCCATCCCTATGAGAACTCTGGGAGCCAAGTTGAGTAGTGTCCCTTCCCTCTTCCTCCTTTATTTTCCATTTGTGAGGTCTAAATGAACATTCATTTTTCATTCAAATTTTGGTGAATGGAAGTTCACCTCTATTTAATTTTCATTAATAAAAAAAAAAATATATATCCATTGCAAACACCCCTTGCATCTCACATCCCACATTTACTGTGTGGCTGCACAAGCAACCTCCTGGGAAGCACTGAAGTTATTTTTCAGCATCCCAGGATACAAAGAGAAGGGAAATAAAGCTGCTGAGGTTGGGAGGTGGCAAATCTAAGCTCAATAAAACCTATTTAACCTCCTTTCATGCCCCACTGTCACAGCTCTGAGCAAACAACCTCCCTCTTGGCTGGCTGGGCAGTGTCTGACCTGACTGGTTTTGCTGCTCAGGAGATGATTATCCAAAAAAAACTGAGAAAAAAGCTGGGCCACCAGCAGTGCTCGCAGCCTGGATGTGTTCCCTGAGGATTTCATGGAGCACAACTCCCCTGGAGTGTGGAACAGAGGGGATGTGCTTGTGGGGTTCATCTCCTGTGGGTGGGATTAGCAGGAAAACCCTGATTTGTGTTCAGGGATCCATGAGGAGTTAAAGGAGGAGAGAGAGGAGAAACTTCACACCTCAGAGTGGAGCTTCTCATCAGTGCTTAATGAGACTTTCTGAATTTGTTTTTTTCTGCTGCCTGGTGGCCTTTCATTAAATGCTGGCCTCAGACAGGATCTAATTACTGCAGAGCAAAATAATTAATGATACTGTAATGTGGGCATGAACACCCAACAGGATGGGGAAGATTCTTTTGTCTTCTGACTCTGGAGCATGTTTGGGAATATTCCTGGAGATGGTGACACCGAGGTGGAGAACCTGCTGTGACAATTCCTAGAATATACAGGAGAGAGCTGTTTTAATTATGTCCCAAATGAGCATCAGAAATACAAGAAGTTCACATTTAAAAGGAAAAAGAAGAGAAAGTAAAAGTTAAAAATTCAAGCCCCTCAGCTCTGCTCTGTGCTGACACACATGGAAGGCACCAAAAGGGGAATTTTTGGTAAAATGTGTTAAAAGGAGCTGGATGAAAAGCCCAAAGCCTTTGTAACTGTGCTGGCAGCACCTGCAAAGCCTTTCAGTTGAAAAAGTGTCACTGAAAATATTTTTTTTTTTAAAGAACACAAAATCTTTTGCTGATATTTAGACAAGTAAATAATTCCAGAGCAGATTAATCACCCTGCAGAACTCATTTTTAGGGTGAGGTGAGGTGGGTTATCACAGCCCAACAGCTCCTGCTCGGGAACCTGAGGGGTTGTGAATTCCAGCTCAAACAGAGCTTTGGTCCCTTTGATGCTGCTGATTTTTGATGTCACAACAAAACCCCACAAACAGAACAATTTCTTGTAAATGCAGCTTTCAAAAAGCCTCCTGAACATTAAAAAGGAGCTCAGTTCCTGAATTCCTGAATGCATTGTAAGCATCTCTTTGGCCAAACCTCTGGGCGTCCACATTTATCAGCAAAATTGGAGGGGAAAGTTGAACTGTGATTTCATTTTGGTTTTGTACAGTTCCCAACATGAGAGGAAGGATAAATTCTTCATTCAAAATATCTAAATATTTTAATTCAATAGGCGATATTAAGTGGATTATATTTGCATTTTCTTAATTGAAAACCATTGCTCAGTGCTTGCATCTCCAGAAATTTTTCAAAAAGGGTGTTCTTTACTTCTCAAATCACACTTGGTAATTTTATTCTGAATAATACTTAGTGTCAAATCAGAAATTCATTCTGCTGTGGGGGCTACCAAGTGATTGCCTTGCTTCAAAACACTTTTTACATTTCCCTCCCCAACCCAGGAATGTGTCAGCAGTTTAAATTGACTTGCCTTGTTTTCTCCAGTTTTTTTCCTGCGTTTTGCAGTGAATCAACAACTCTATTCATAGAGCTCATCAAATATCTGCTGCTGCCTCTCCAAAAAGTACAGAGATCTGGCTCCCAAACCTTTCTGCAGGAGCAGGGATCTCTGCCAAGAAATTCAGGGGAGACACTGCTTGTCTTGGAAACTCCATCCTTAGGTTTAAGAACAAATTGAGTTAATTTTTGGTGTTTGCTTCAGTCTTTGGTATCCCTGGTCTGTGTGGGCAGCCTGGAGCAGGTCACATCTCAGTCTGAGATCATTTTTAAGGGTGTTTCACAACAGGCATGAGCTAAATTGTGTTTTCCAGGGATAAAAGATTGCTGGGTTTCCCAGTCAGGCACGAAATCTGATGTCCATGTCTCTTCCTGCAGTCAACTCATCCAAAATCTACCAGCAATCATTTGGGATCACAGAATTCCAGAATGGTTTGGTTTGATAATTCGAGCTATGGGCAGGGACACCTTCCACCATCCAAGATTGTTCAAGCCCTGGCTTTGGACACTTCCAGGATGGGACGAACACAGCTGCTCTGGAAAATCCATTCCAGGGCCTCTCTGCCCTCACAGCCAGGAATTCTTTCCCATTATTCCTGACCTTCCTTCTGGCAGCAGGAAGCCATTCCCCCTTCTCCTGTCACTCCCCAGCTCAGACTGGAAATTCCTGTTTCCCAGAGCCTGCAGCCCTGTGTGCACAAATCTTTGTTTTCCCAAGCAGAGACTCAGATTTGGGGGCTGTTCCTGGCTGGGGGCTGTTAATATGGGAGAGAAAGGAGAGGAATTGTGGCAATTTTTTATTCTCACCATGGGAATGACAGATATGTCCCAGCCTGCCAGGACCCTGCAGTGGCACTGGGTGATGAATCAAGGAGAGTTTCTCCAGGGATGGTTTGGTTTGCACAGCTCCAAGATCCAGGGACAGCTGGATGCTGTCCCAGGCAGTCTGCATTGGGGATGGGTCACACCCAGGGATGGGACAGAGGTGACATCCACAGGATGACAGCTCTGGGGACGGGGTCAGAGTCACTTTTGCACCCCCAGTCATCACCAAGGCTTTAAACAGCCCCAAATTCCAGTTCTGCAGCAATCCTCGTTCACAGGATGTTTTTAATTTGGCTTCACACAACATATCCACCCCTCTGGGCTCCTGGATCAACTTCTGCCTCTCTGAAAATTGGTTTTGTTTAGTGGTTTTGTCAATCCATGTGAACCACAACACCTCCATGGAGTCTTTGATAACTTCCACTCAGAATACAAAGTTTTTCAGGCTGGATTAACACCGAGAGGCAAAAAAAATTGACTGTTCAAGCCTAGGAAATGGGTCAGGCTGAACTTTGTTGTATCAAATACACCTTAACGAGAGTTTTCCCTCCTGTTTGTAATGGCACAGAGCCATTTGTGATGAGGAGATGTTTTACAGCTCCAGTATTCTGTCTGCCTTGGAGGAGTCTGTCTCCAAGATCTGTGGCACTTGGTTTATGGGAGAGGATAAGGGTGGCCTCTCTGTCCTCCAGGAATCTTTATTCTTCCCAAAATTACAGAGGCTGAGTGACATCATCTCCCTCATGCTCCTCAACAGTGAATCCTAGCTCCCAAATATTAGCCCAGCAATAAACCTGAGAGCTGCAGAAAGCTTTGGAGCCATCAGCCAACAAGGAGTGAACTTGTTCTGATTCCAGATGGAATCGTGGGCAGAAAGCACCAATGTCATAAATCACAATTGCTAACTGGCATCATTATCTGGGCCACAAAGAATAGTTTTCACTTGTCTTTATTTTATAACAGAGATGTGAATCAAACATGGAGTGGGAAAACTGGAAGAGTTTTTTTCCAGGAGTGGTTTTCAAGGACAATCCTCTTCCTGCCCATGGTGACACAGTGAAAACCTTGAATGCCTTTTTGTCCCCAAACCATATCCTTCAGAGGCTGAATGTTTCTGCATTTAATTCTGATTTTATGCAAATGGGAAGAGAAATAATCGTGTCAGTGCCTCTCTGAGGTGAGGGTACAAACGTTTACCATGGCTTTCCCACTAGGATCCCCAAACTGCAATAAAACTCTATTTTACTCACTGCTTTGCACTCAGCTCAACTCTAAACCAGCTCCTTTTAAAATCATTTACTCATTTTCTTTTTATATGGAGCCTGTCAGGCTTCAGAATAACTGAAGTGGAGAATATTAGGAATAGAGGAGCAGGGAAGATAAACAATCTTGAGAGCAGAGTACAAATGCAGCTCGTTCAGTGCTGGAACGGGAACATTCAGGCACTTTTTCCAAAAGAAGCAATTAGCACTTTTTAAATAGCTGTATTATGTGGCTGCAAAAACTCCTTGTGTTTGCTGCCACGAGGAATGGATGAGGTTTATTCACCACAACAAAAATTTTATTGATTTTATTGAAAGATGGGAGCTGATAGAAGACCTGAAACCCAAACTTTTTTTGGAAGTTAGTGGCTGTATAATCTGAGTGGAGAAGGGAGCTGGGCTGGTTAAGGTGGACAGCAGATATCCGTATTTTGCTACAGAGATTTTTGGAAGTTTCCATGGTTCTTTGCCCCAGCATCCTCAGAGCTGAAATGTTTCCTGGTTTACTATTTTAGTATAGAATCCCAGGATGGTTTGGGTTGGAAGGGACCTTAAATCCCATCCAGTTCCACCCCTGCCATGGCAGAGACATCTTCCACCATCCCAGGTTGCTCCAAGCTCTGTCCAACCTGGCCTTGGACACCTCCAGGGATCCAGGGGCATCAACAGCTGTTCTGGGAAACCTGTACCAGGGCCTCCCCACTCTTACAGAGGAGATCTGGTGGCTGGAAACACAGGAAGACCATGAAATTCCTGACCCACAGCTGTAGGAATGGTTTGGATTCAGCTCTGTCCATAAGAGCTGCAGGAAACCCAAACCCCAAATGACTGGAGGGGCTCATCCAGTCCAGCATCCCATGAGCCCAGATCAGCTCAACCTTCAGGGATGGAAACCTCAATCTCTGGGAAATCTCCCCCTGGGGGATTCTGTTAAAGAAATTTCTGTTAAATTCGGTGAATTTGGGGAAAACTGAAGTGCAGGTTGGCTGGAACTTGGGACCTGCAACACTTCCTCTAATTTTGCTCCATTTTCTTGCATGTTGACCGTGCCTTGTCAACGTTCAGAAATGTAAATAGGGACTGGAGCAGATGTGCCTGAGTCTAGGATGGAAAATCAGTATTTTGTCCTTTTGTCTCTGAGCTGTTGAGGAAGCTCTGGGAGGGGATTGTGGACGTGACCCAGCAGATCTGCTCTGCTGTGGAACACAAGCCCACTCTCTTGTGCTGCCTCAGAATAGAGTTTAAAAGAAATAATTCTTATTTCCATACTGAGTCACTGCTGGCACTTTGTTGAGCGAGTGAATTTCGTTTCAGCTGGTGGTGAATTGGGGACAGGTGCAAAGGATCAGCTTTTTGTTTTCCTGGCAGATGCAGAGAGGGGGGAGAGCAACGTGGTTCTCCTCCATAAAGCAGCCACAGAATAATGGTAAATTAAAGCATTTCTGATGATTAAAGGCAAAAACACAAAGTTCCAGAAGAAAATGTGCTCCACAAAGAAAATAAAGTTTCCAAACTTGCAAAACATGCATTTATTATAAATCCAGATATTTGTCATTTGTTTTAGTGGGTTTGAAATGTCTCATGGAATTATTTATGTTGGAAATAACGCAGCTGGAGGAGCAGAGGGTGGATGAAATCCCCCAGCCCAGCACACCCTGGTCCCAGGTAGGTGGGAGGTGATAAAACAGGTACAGACCTCAGAGCTTGACCTTGCCCCTTGACCACCACAGACATCCCTCACCAATTCATTACAATCAGCTTTTCACACTTATTTCATTAATAAAAGTGGTTTTGGGTGATTTGGACCTGTTGTTTTATTCTTTAAATGGTGATTTTTCAGTTAGAAAAGGCTACCATGCAAGTCTTCAGCAATGTCTTGAGAAAAGTGATGTAATGAAATATTGGATTAACTGATTAAATTTGGTTTTTAAACGCTGGCAAAGCTGCAAGACACTTTTCACTGGTGGACAGTGAGCCCTCCCAGCTTTGGGGGCAGCCAGTTTTGGGGCAGACTGATGTACTAGCACAGGCTTTGGGGTGAAAGAAAACCTGAGTGGAGATTCCAGCAGAGCTCCACCCCAGGCTCCTGTTTATGCTTCCAGGGATAAACTCTGAGCTCTAACTCCACCCCAGTTCAGCAGTTCCGTCACTTTTTCATCGTTTTCTAGAATTTAATAGTTTTTCCAGCCAGGAACAGCCGTGTCCCAGAGCTGCTCTCCTGTGGTGACAGCACAAGCAGACACTTGGCAGCTCCAGGGACGCTGCTGAGGCTGCTTCAGCCCATCTGCCACGGGAATTCCAGGGATCTGTGCCTCCAGCAGGGAGGAATGATTTCTGTGTGGGCTCCTCCTGGAGCAGATGGATCCCTCTGGAAAGCTCCAAATCCCCCGTTGAGCTGGAGGATGGGGATGCCCGTGCAGCAGGGGATGCTGCAGCCAAACCTCCTCCTGCTTCCACGTGTCCCTGGACACTCCTGCAGGTGGGACAGACCTAGGCAGGTCTGAGCATGAGTTTGAGAGCAGGAGAAGTGTCCCTGTAGAGGCAGGAGTGACACACAAAAGGCACACAATACTTTGTTTATTGCACTGCCTTTTAGACCCTCTACACAGTTTGCACTTTTTTCATTGGTCACAATTAGTCAATAATCACTGGTGAACAGTTCTCCACCTCTGTTCTTCCCAGGACCTTAAAAAAATATTTTCCACAGATATGTTGGGTTGTTTTTTTTTCTAGTTATCTTCTTTTTCTCCTTCTTCTCTTCTTGGTCTCTATGCCAACAGCCTTGGTCAGAGAATACTCCTATCCTGGTTTGGAGGACAGGTGTCTGCTAAGAAAGGCAGGAGCCTCTCTTTGAAATGGAGAATGGAAACCCCCTCCCTCCAAATTATTATCATTTTGAAATTAAGGGGCTCTCAGGCAAAGATATGGGAATTAGGAATAACAGTTTTTCACTAGAAAAATTAAAATAGAAATACAGTACAACAAAGAACAAACCCCAAACACTGACAGAGTCAGAATCCAAGCTGACACCCATC
>VRYO01002184.1:18528378-18542517 GCA_009812075.1 Sialia sialis | reverse complement strand
TATATATATATATGCCTACATATACAAAATCACAAGCTCAACCTTCAGAACTGAACTACCTCTAGGTAAGAAATATAAGACCTTTTTCCATAAATTTAAAGGGTTTATTTATACCTGAGAGATTTTTGCATATTGATGTCTTTGTACCTTTGCCTGTAGGTGCTTCCCTAAGTCTTTCCTCTTTCCTGGGGTACAAAGCCCATGGCAGCCAGGTGGATTCTTCCCACCAGCTCCATGGACCTTGGCTGAGCCCTTCCCTACCTAACCTGGATCAACAGAGAGGTGACAGGATTCAATCTATATTTAAATAAAGTTCTGTTCAAGTGCACAGGCTGGTTTGTACAAATCCACAGCGAGTTCATGGCTCCCAATACTTCCACAATATATGATTTTAAAATTATTTTAGTCCTTTACCCAATGCATATTTCTACTTGTTGGTTAGAGAACACCTCAGTGAAGAATTTTTCTGGGTATTGGATCACTGGCCATGCAAGACACGCTGAAAATTCTCCTTCCTGCCTCATCTCTTCCCTGGTTCTTGGGAAGATCAACCCATTTTTCCACCCAGCAACCATGGAAACCAGGAGTGCAGGAGTAATAAATCAATGTGGCAACACTACATTAAGGTCACAGGTCAGTGCAGATGGACTGAGACTTTCCAACACATCTAAAGAGATTAGGAGCCCCATTCCTCCTGAAATTTAAGGCATTTGGATGCCTGGTTCCCACAGATTCCCCAGTCCAGCTCTCAGCTCCTCATCCCTGCAGATCCCAAGCAGTAGCAGGGACATGACCCACGTAAGGCTCTTACAGAATTTCACAGTGCTATTTAACATGGCAAACACCAAACTAAATGGAAAGGTTCCCTTTGTCATCCTGACAGTTCAATTAAAACAGAAATAAAAGGAATCCGCCATGTCTCACTTGGCTTTGAATGAATGAATTCCCTAGAAGTGCTTTCATGCAAATATGGTGTTACCACAGCTGATCACAGAGCAATTAGAACTGATGGTTTTATTAAATACAGTTTAACCAATGAAAGGTCTTAGTGGAAGTGGAATAAAGTGTGCTTTCAGACACCAAAAATCAGCAAAAGTAACAGCACTCTGTTCATGAAAGACATCACAAAATGAATCAGCTTCATCTGTAAACCCTTCTTTATGTTGCAGAAATACCAGTTTTTTGCACTCTATTTTACAGAAAAATGTTGACTTTAGTAATGATGGTCTTTGAACAACTTTTTGTTCAAATATACAGGAATAAATGGGGAAAAGGGAAGCTACATTTCACTGGCAATCAGACTCCACAGACCTTAGAAAATTTAGAAATGTTTGATTGAAAACAGCACATTTATGGACCACATTTCTCTGTAAAACAAATCAAACTTGTGCCCAAGCAGAGGAAATTCCCAAGGCCTGCCAGGTGTTTTAAATGGATGCAATGCAGCTCTGGAGCAGGAGGAGATGAGGATGAGCAGTGACAGGGACAACACAGCAATGATGTAAGAAACTCTGCAGCTTGCATTTCCAGTTGGCTGTTCCCATTTTATATCCACACCCCTTCCTAACCTCCTTTTCCTGCTTCTGCTTCCATATTCCTTTTCCCACGTTTGGTTTTGGTGACACCACCTTAGATCCACCTGTCCCAAACCTGCTCATCCTGCAGCAAACCCTCTGCCTGCTGCTGCTACAAAAAAAACTCTGCAACCCCAGGGTGTGGTTCCCTTCCCATGTTTCCCTCTCCATAATTCAGGAGCTCTCTGGCACCATTTCCAACATCTCATGGAGCAACTGGCACAGGGAGGCACTTATGTGACATGTTTAAAACTTATCTTTGGTAAACACTCACACACACACAAATATGTGACTCATGTTTTGCTTCCTGATCGTAAATCCTCGTTTGCTACTGGTGGATGTGTGCAGGTATCTAAACACAGTCAGGACTTTACCAGTAAAAAATAGTTTTTCAAATGCCACTGCCAAGGATTTGTTTTAATTCACCTAAAAATAGCGCAGTCCTGGGCTTTTGGAGTTTTTTTCCTGACTCTGTTTGTTGTGCATTAAAGCAGCTCTGATCAATAACAAATTAGCAATAGAAAGTGAGCCCGTTCTGCTCAATTTTCACTTCCTTTCTCATTCTCTTGTCTTGGTTTTCAAGACCAATTTAATCAGAATAGTTGTACCTCTTACAGCTTTTGTTATCTATGAGGCAGACCCTGGGCTCTGACGCTGCCTGACTTGAGCAGCCAAATCTTTCACTGGGATCAGTGGAAATTTCAGATACACAAAGTGATGGGTCTGCTCTTGGTGGGGGCATTTCCTTCTTACCAGCACAAACCAGTACTCTGGGGAGGGGAGTGACCCCGAATCTCTGAGCAGCAGAGCTCACACCACCAAGAGATGACCCATCAATGTGTTTTTTCAAAGGTGCTGCAAATAAATGTTGCTGGAACTGCATGGATAAAACCAAGGGATGATTGATTTTAACATATCCAGAGCACTGTCCTTTCTAACATCAGGCATTTCTACAGAGAGGTATTTCATTGGCTTCGGTTTTCATTGATACCATTTACATTATTTATTTTTTTTTAGAACCCAGAACTTAGTGCATTTCGTTTTTATAAAATTAGAATAATTTATATCCTTCTCTTTTCATTGCAAAAAAATACAGCCCAAACACACGCCAAGGTATAAACACTTCACGAACGACAGACGCTTCACTTATTTCACCTGCTTAACGGCGAGTTAGACATCGATCAACCAAACCACTTTGGCAACTTGCACAAAAATATGTCCTTAACTCAAAAGTGCTGATAAAACTCGCTTTAATGAGGCCTTTATTAAGGAGAGAACTGGAAAGAGAGGAGTGGTGAGTGCTTGGAGGTCAAAACATTCCTACACCATCCCGCTCTGTAGCTGTATGTGGAAAGGGTAAGGCTGGTAGAACACAGGGGGTTGTCCATGAGCAATGTAGTAGTTGCTGAAGTTTCTGTCACTGATATAGGGAGCAGGCTGATAGTAGCACGTGACGTTGGCCGCGTTGGGGATGATGTTCTGTTCCCCTAGCACTTTCAAAGCCAGGATGGTGATCATGTTGAGGGTCTGCCGTCGCTCGTGCCCCATGAGGCACACCGTGCTCTTGTTCACCACCCCACGCAGCGTCATCAAGTAGTCGTACTTGCTCTTCTCCTCCCCGATGAAGTGGTTGCGCAGGTAGGACTCGATTTTCCTCTGCTGCTCGGCAACGTCGGGAAAATCAATGAAGAACCTGGAGCACATGTAACGTTCCAGAGATTTAATTTCAGCCTCGTCCGCCGGCTTAAAGTCACGCACCAGCAGGTTGCTGTACTTGAGGAGGCCGCCCCCCCTGATCTCCTCGGGGTTCCGGGTGGAGATCAGTTTGTATCTCAGGTGGTCCATGGCTTGGTTGAAGTCCCCGTACATGCTCTCGGCGATGACGGCGGGGTGGTGCTCCTGCGTCAGGGGCCGCTCCGAGGCTCGGTACACGGCCAGGATGGAGTCCAGGATGATCTGGAAGGAGTCCACGCTGAACTCGAACTGCCGCCGCAGAGCGCTGACGAACTTCAGCTCCACGTTCTTGCCGCTGTTGTTGGACAGGGAGATGAGGCTCCAGCGGTCGTGGTCGGTGGAGACTTTGACCATCTTCTGCACGTAGGCGTCTTTCATGGTCTGAGCAGTGATTTTCTGCTTGTTAACACATTTTGGCAAGAAATCCAACAGACAATTGAGAACTGCTTCCTTAACGATCTGGAACTCTAACTCACTGGGAAGCTCCACTCCAAAAATGATGTCCAAGTCCTTGTAACTGGTGCCATTGTGCTTCACCAGGATGTGACTGGCAGTGGAACCGTTCAGGCGGATGTCCCTGACGTGGATCTGCTTCTCAATGAGCTGCTCCTTTACCATATGGATTATATCCTTCGGCTTTACCTCCAGGGTTGGAAAATTCCCTCTCCCATGAATAGGTATAGCCTCAGTTAAAACCTGATCCAGGATTTTAATCTGATCCCACGTGAGGTAACTGAATCTGTGGTCCAAGTCCTCAGTCATTGTGGTATCAGTTGGCTAAACAGGGAGAAAGAGGAATTAGAGACAAATGTTAGAACTTCCTGGAATGCCAGAGAGGACATTTAACTTGGTTATACCAAACTTCCTCCCTCAGCGTAGTGACAGAGCTGTTCATTTCAGAGACACAACCCCACTGCACTTGTCACAGGCTTTTAACTGAATTTTAATGTACTCAGGTTTTAATCCTGCTGGGAAGCCATCATGTTATTGTATAACCCATGACTCAAAGTAAATGCAGAAAAACGTATAGACCCAATTTAAAGCTACTCAAAGGTTAATAACACAAAATACTCGGTGGTTCTAATGGAACTCCAAATAAATTTCACTGTGAAGAGCTAAAATGAGCAAAATGAACAGATTTGTTCTTTCTGTCCTGCCTAGACGTTTCCCTTGATCTTCAGCGACTTGAATACTTAGAAGAACTAAAAGATCAGGAAGTTTTTTGTGAGAACCAGGAATGTGCAACCTGCTCCCTGTTCATCCAACCACATGCCTTGGATGAATTTTGGTCTCTGTGGATCATCTAAACATACATATCCTTTAATGTCACTTGTGGTTTAAGGACTGGATATTTGATGATTGCCAAGCTGTTCCCACGATGTTTCTGAAGAAAATATTTCCTTCTAAGCCATAAGCCATGTTTTGTATGAATGTATCAATGCTGCAAGTTGTGGTTTGCAGGTCTGGTGAGAAAACCCCTTCCAGCCTTGTGGAAAAAGGACCTCAAGTAAAGAAGCACCTACAGAATACATGGGATAAAGCTCAGCTGTGGGAATTTCTCAGTTTAAAATGATATCTTGACTTCACAGCATCACATTTAGCAAGGAGATGAGACACTCAGGTGGGATCTGAATGGGCTCAGGGAGGAACCAGCTGGGTGGAAGGAGAGCCTTTGGGAATCTGCCAGCACCCAGAACCTGCTTCCGAAACACCCCCGAGTGTTTCTGCAGCCAGATGGCTCAAACATATTCTTTCAGCCAAAGCTCAAGAATAAAAATAAAGTAAAATCATACATAACAACACTACTGAAAAATCCCCACTGTTGTTTCTTTACCGGTGGTGACTCCATATGCCCGTTGTTATACATTCCCCTTCCCTTGCCTTCAGATTCCACATTCTGGAATATTTTAGTAATTCCAAATAACTGGTGAGCTGCCAAATGGCTTGGGAATATGGCAGAGCTCTATTTCACACACTTCTGCTGGAATTTCACCTCCTATTAAGCTGATCAGGAGCATATGCATCTCCAAGCACCTTCCTGGCCTCATGACAAAGAGTGGGACTAACCAGATGTTTGAGGTTGAAGGGATGTTTAAAAGTTGGCTAAAGCAGGACTGAAGTTGGGAATTTAATAGACAGCGTGAAGGTCTTGAAATCAGTCCCACAGATCTGGCACAAGCATGTAGCTCCACGTACACAGTGTATAATTCCTCACCCATAGCAGGTGTGTTTCCAGGTGTATTCAGAAATATCCATGTTTTTCCTGCAGGCATTTAGAGGACACAGCATTTGAACTGAAAAGGAGAGAAACTGCCCTCCACAGCACTGCCAATTTTGCATGCTAACGATTTCACCACTAAATATTCATTAGAATTCCATGCTTATTCCTTTAAAACTACAGCTATCCTTAAGTACAAGTCTATCCTAAAAACCAGCTTTTCCAGAGAGCTACTGCTCATTCTGGAAGTGGGACAACCTTGGGTGGAGGCAGGTTGGAAGGAGAGGGTTTGATCAAATGTTTTTGCTGCCACGTTGTCACCTGAGTCATTCATAGAATCACAGAATTTGTGATTTCCAAGATTTCCAAGATCATCAAGTCTAGCTTTTTATATGTCATATTATGGTGAAATTATCAGCCCAAATGATCCCAAACAAACTTAAATTGTCAGAATTGCTGTCTAAGCAGTAGTTTTTATTATGGCATTTGTTTGATATTGAAACTTTGACCTTTCTGAGGCTGATGCTGTGATGTGGAAAAAAAGAGAGTAGAGAAGGGAATGTTGAAATTCAATCCTCTTTTAGCAGAGGGACCCTCTTCAAACACTTGGGAAGGCAGAAGATGGACATATCCCTAAATAAGCTTAGAAATCCTTCCTTTATTGCTACATGTTTTTAGGTATTTCAGATTTATTGCAATATACTGAGGTTTGAAACTGAAAGGAGAAGGTAATGTCAGCAAATCTCTCTTTTGTGCTGAAGAGGCGTCCCTCAAAATGTCATTTCTCTGAAGTGATTCCTGGAGAATCTGGGGAGGCTTTGGGAGCTCAGTCTCACCATTAATGTTTCAGGATAAATATTAAAGAATTCTGTGCTGAAATAACAACTTCAACTCTGACAAGGAACTAGGAAAAAACCCCTGGAATTCAGTTTTCAAAAATATAATGAATTTGCAGTTAAGCCTAAACAAACATTAGTAGTAGTAGTATTTTTGTTATTATTTATTACTTTGCTACCAGTTTGCCACCCAATACTTTAACCCTGCACTCTCCTAGAAGGATTTTATCTTGTTCTTTTCTTCAATCTTACCTGGCAACAAAAACAATTTCCAGGCACTTTTATAGCCATTAGGAACCTGATTTCTCAAAGCAGGGGCAAATTTATTTACTGAGGTGCTTGGCTTAAGGCCAGGAGTTATTATTAATGTAATTAACCTCAGTTACAATACATCAGCAGCAACACTGAGGCTGCAATTAGTCAAAGTGTTGAGTAAAACAAGAGATCCTGGGATGAAAGGAAGGAAACTCCCTGCATGTGACCACAGCACTTGGATGCAGCTGAGGACAAATGAGTGCACTGAGCTGGTTAATTGGAAAAGGGGATGGAAAATCACTTTATTCCTTGGAAACTGGTGCTGCTTGCAATGGAGGATGATCAATTTACATGGGAAGAGAGTAATAGGACGGGGGAATGGTTTTAAAGTAAAAGAGGGGAGGTTTAGAGTAAATTAGAGAGAAATTCCTCCCTGTGAGGGTGCTGAGGTTCTGGCAGATTCCAGAGAAGCTGTGACTGCTCCTGGATCCCTGGAAGTGTCCAAGGCCAGGCTGGAGGGGACTTGGAGCAGCCTGGGACAGTGGAAGTGCAACTGGAAGCAGATGATCTTTAAGGTCCTTCCAACCAAAGCATCCTGGGGTTCTGGATGCAGATAAACCATTCTGGATGCAGATAAACCATTCTGGATGCAGATAAATCTCACCTCACTGGCACCCCCAAATCCCAGCCAGCCCTCAGCCTTCCCTGCTGCACCTGCCAAAGAATTCCCTTTGTGATGCTCCTTCCACACAAACAGCCCAAAGCATCTCCTGTGTTCCACACTCAGGGTGTTCTTGTCCTAAAGTCTGCAATGGGCAAATGGAAGCTGCACAAACATCACCACCAGGGCAAAGAAATTCAAAATCGGTTGTGTTTTTCACACTTCATAGGTATTTTAATTTACTGAGATTCTCCCCTAGTGAGATTTCTGAAGTTTTTTTTGTTTATGGGATTTAAAATGTTACCATAAACTGCAACAGACCCTGAATCCCATCTGATTTAAGAACTCTGCACCACAAAAACGATGAGGAAAAGCAGTTTTCAGGGTGTTTTCTTTTACATGCACCAGCTAGAGAAACACAAAATTAGATGGATCAGACCCAGTCAAGTTTTGTGATATATCATCCTCATTGTAAGGTTAGAAAAATAATCCCTTGGCTCAACTTCCAACTTGTCCTTGAGTGGTCACCTTCCCCTGATAAAGCAGCCACAATGTGGAAAAATATTTGGATACTGTTGAATCATTAAACATAACAGTGTTAAATTTTATCATTTATTTTCCCATTGAAATTAGAGGCTCTAATTTTCTTTTTGGAACAAGCCACTCTGAGTTTGGGCTTACAATGATGCTAAAATGTTTCATTAACCACCTCTTAGCACTCCACTGTGCATGAGCTTCATCAAAAAAATATCCAAGCAGCTCTGGCTTTACATCTGAATGAAGCAAATCTGCCATGCTAATGACAGCTTTCATGTTCCCCACAACTTTCATAGAAACAGATACTTGCAGTCTAGAGAACAGTCTCATCAAATTTAGCTCATATTTTCCTGATAAACTGTTTAGATTCTCTTTTTATATATTCCATAATGTTGATTCAGTGTGTTTTCAAAGGCTTTGCCATGTGCTGGCATTTTCAGGCAGGATACAGCTGAAATAGTTTTTGTGCAGCTGTGGCAGCTCCATCCTCTTCCCTTTGCTTCTATCTGCTCCCATGTTTTTCTGTTTACAATGAAGGTTGGGAATACTTAAATGCTCCAATTCTTTCACTTTGCACTTGCAATCAGTTGTGCAGGGACTTTTCACAGATCACAGAATTCCAGAATCAGTGAGGTTGGAAAAGCCCTCCAGGACCATTGAGTCCAATCAGCTTGACCCCACTTTGTCACCAGCCCAGAGCACTGAGTGCCACCTCCAGTCCTTCCTTGGCCACCTCCAGGGATGAGGAGTCCAAACCTCCCTGGGCAGCTCCTTCCAAACCCTGGCCACCCTTTCCATGGAGAAATTCCTGTGATGTCCAACCTGCACCTCTCCCCTGGCATGGTTTGAGGCTGTTTCCCCTCATCCTGTCCCTTGTTCCCTGGCAGAAGAGGCTAAAACAGAGATGTAGAAAAATGTCTTGTGGTGACCTTGTTTTGTGGGATCATTTCAGAAAACCCACAGAGACTCTGCCACTCCTCTCACCTCTGCACTGGTTTCCTGCTTACACATTATGTACATCACCAGCAATTTCCATGATCTCCTGCTCGAGCTTTATTATAACTCCAAGATCCATTTCTCTATTAAGCTGGACATTTGGAAGTATTTTGCTCACTTACTTCAGGACTGCAGCTGGCATAAGCTCCAAAGGCAGGAATGTCAAACGTGGAAGGACTTCCAGTCGTAATTTAAACCCAGATGAGACAAGGAGAAGCAGTAAAGCATCTGGGGAGCCTAAATGGAGACACATTTAAACTGGTTTGACAGTGTTTTCCATGAGTTTTTCCTTCCATTAATGTTAATGCAGGCAGTGAAGGCAGTGTTTATTTATCCTTTTATCAAGAGATAACGCATGAATTGCCATCAGTTTTCAGTCCAGTTACCATCGAGTTTCCCTGGGATAACAAATGATAGCTCAGCTCTTCCCTGGCAGGTAAGGTGGGCAAAATGCCCTGCAAAGCTGTGGGCTTGGGCTGGGCCACAGAATGGGCACAGAAAGGAAACACAGGATGAGACTTGATCCACAAAAATATGTCCTGCTTTTTCCACCCAACCCAAGGAACATGGATAATGGCTTTAAGGGGTCAGATGGGATATTGGGAAGAAATTCTTTCCTTTTAGGGTGGGGAGACCCTGGCACAGGTGCCCAGAGAAGCTGTGGCTGCTCCTGGATCCCTGGGAGTGTCCAAGGCCAGGCTGGACAGGGCTTGGAGCACTCTGGGACAGTGGAACATGTCCCTGTCATGGCAGGGGACATTTAAGGATTTAAGGTCCCTTCCAACCCACACCATCCTGGGATTCTGCTTCTACTGGAATGTTCCAGGATATTGGCTCGATGAGCTGGGAGCTCTCAGGAGGCACAAAATGAGGAGTTTAATTTGGGCACCCAGTATGAAATCATAATCCACGTTCTGTCATGCTGGGTATTTGGGGTTTTTTGGATGTCCCACTCTTCCATCATGACTCATGGTAGACTCATTCATAGCCAGATGGGGATCCCCTCACAGGGCAACACTTCCAAGGCCAATTTATTGTGACTTGGTATCAGTTCCCACAACACAAGGCCCCTTCTCACCGTCCAAACCAACAAAACCCTTCAAAAAACATGAGGCCAGCACTACCTCAACTGCCCTATGATATTTCAATAACTTTTAAAAAATAGCTGCTATATGCAACATTTGATCTGTTTGGGGCTGTGGTCATCCTTGGGAAGTTCCTGCTTTAGGAGAAGCTTATTTTTACCACCAAACACATACTTATGGACTAAATCCTGAATAATATTCCCAGCAAGGATGCAAAATGCCATGGACTCACCGTGGCAGGACGACTGGAAGCATGTATTCCAGCAGAGTTAATAGGATGAGTCACTGGATCATTTGGTAGAAATATGAATTGTCATCTTGTCGCTGACAGAAACACGAAGCTCCCCGGGAAAGCTGCAGGAAATCAAACCCAACAAACAATCACATTCATTTGGAGATCAATGTTAACCACCAGTTACCTGCTGGACTTAATGAATGATGCATTACAGCCTGGCAGTCCTGCAGGTATAATAACAGACTTTAGAGTTGGGAATGGTGAGGTAAAAGTAGTGGAAAAAGCACCAAAGGGTTTATAAAGATTCTGGGTTTCAGGTCATGCTAAATCCTCTGCAAGGATATTAAAAACTTGCCATTTTCCCTAGGGGATTTTGAGTGGGAATTTAATATTAATAATAGACATGCAAATTTACAGGGATGTAGTAGAATCATAAAGAATTTGGAATGAATAATAATTCAGCAGAATGAACTATTATGAATTGTGTAGTGGCTTTAGATTCTTTCTATCAGAGTGTGCAGCTGACAGGAAGGTCTTGTTTCCTGCCACATGAGGTTGTCGGTTCTTTTACAATAAATTTACTACAAAGCCTGGATCCTGTTGCTGGAATTTTCATGTTCATAGACTGGCTGTTGTGGAACGAAATAATTCTGTAAATATTCACCTCCTATCATAAAGGCACTCCCATATATTTGTTTCTCATTTCAAACATGTGCTGACACTCTTCTCATGTTTTCCTTGCAAGATCTCCCATCCTAGCACCCCATCCTGCAAAGCTCACAGCACCCACTCAAGTTCTGACTATCCCAAGCAGGGCATGTCCACTGCATGGTTTGATATTTGCAGGAATTTACTCCTTGCTGGACTGTGTTCCACAATCTCAGCTTTTATGCTCAAATTATAAATGGTTCTTAGCAAAGATAATATTTGAAGTATGATTTAAGTGTAAATATCTGCATAGTCTGCAGGAAAAGCTGAAATTATAGCCCAAGGAGGTACGGACTGTGTTATTCCTTTATTAGGAAGATAATGGATTTTTCCTCCCTGCTACAGCAGACAGATTTTTATCCCTGAAAATGGCATTTTAGTGCTGCCAGAAGCACAGCACTTGTTTTGCTCACCCTGGGAGGACCTGTCTGTTGTGCCAGGGCCCGTCTGCAGCTTTCGTTTGCTTTCCAACTCCTGATGGGCCACTAATTAGCTGAATGCTTGCTCCTGACCTGCTCCCAAATCCATGCACTGACAGCGCAGGGTGGCAGCTGGAATAAAGGGTTAAGCCTGGCAAAAGCTGAGCTCTGCTCTGAGCCTGGCAGTCAGCAGCCAGTTAGGCCTTGATGGCAAAGAGAAGAGTTCTGGGCTGCTTAGATAAAAGACTCTCAGCATGTGGAGTCTGGAAAAGTCAGACAAATCAGTCACTTTGCAAAAAAAAAAAAAATACAAACTTCTTTTTAACACTGAAATATTGTTATTTCTCTCTGTGCAAGGATGGGAGGTTTAATGGATATATGATATCCATTAATGGATATATCACTGTGAACAGATTAACACTGGAGCAGAATTTATGGCTTCCTCTGGTGATATTTAGGGGAAGAAGATAGAGACCTTTATACCATTTTTTTTTTTTTGTAGAAGAAGCAGCATTATTATATAATATGTTCATAGAAGCAGCAGCTGAGATTGATGAGCTGCTTTGCCTACTGGGACATCATTCCCAACAGCTGCCTTTTACTGGCTCAGTCACCACAGGAAAAAGCATCATTTCCTTACTCTACACTCAGGGTTCCCAGGATTTTTTCAGCTGAAGGAAAAACAAAAATAAAAACCATGATGTCAACAATTACCCAGTGTTTTAAAGAGAGTATTTCCCTGTTCCTGAATTCAGGATGTGAATTGTGGCAGCATGCACCAACAAAGGCATTCCCAAGCCTTTTCCCCTGGTGTCTCCCTGCCTAAGGAGCTCAGGACTATCCTGACATCCAGCAGGGTCTGGAGATGACATGGGGCTCTGTGCCCTGGATTTTCCACAATTTCCCAGCTGCTCATTCCTTTGAGTGTCCCCATGTCCCCAATCTCAGGTCCCAGCCTGAGGAACATCAACCCTCAAGTCTTCCAGGTGGATCTCAAATCTTTGGTGGATGTGGAGGTTGCTCAGAGCTCAGAGCTCTCCCAGGGCATTTCAAGGCAATGCCTCCTGAACTGGCAGGAACAGGAGCCAAGGATCCCAGAGATTCCTTCCTCCCTGTCTGTGCTGCAGCTTCCCCTGACTGCTCTGCTCAGCTGCTCAGACTAATCCCAAAATCTATTTACTCACTCGAGATCCCAGTGACTCAATCCAAAGCTCACTTATCAAAAACTCTCATTATTATGACTAAACTGCAGCAAAAGCAGGCAGGTAAAAATTGAAACATTCCTTCTTTTCCATCTATTAACCATCTTCATAATCAGCTCTGCTCTTCAAATGCCAGAGGAAGAGGGATGAGCGATGCCATGTGCCACTGCAGCCCTAAAGCTGGGCTGCTTTCAGGGAAAAAAGGGCATTACAAAGCCAAGGCTCTCCTCAGGAACTCTCCAGAACCATCCTCTCCTCTTTTACACCAAAGGACAGCCATCAAACATCCCCAAGAACTGCCCCACGAGGGGATCCTCCAGGATCACATTTCTGTTTTGAAAGGGTTCCAACACAACCACATCCACGGAATGGATTTCTCTTTTTTGCCTGATTCCACTCCCTTGCTGGAAGCTGCATTTAGTTCCTTCAGTCAATGCAGTGTGGGGATTTCCTCTAAATCAGGACTGAGCCATTGGGGTTCATCCAGAGTGGATTTGGCATTTTCCTTGGGAAGAGCCCAAAAGATGAAAGCACTGCACCCTGAAGGGATCTCTGCATCAGCCCTGCTCTGCTCTGCACAGGTTAGAAAAGTGGTTTTGTTGAACAATTATTCTGTTCCACTCCAGGAGTATTTTCATCTCATGGCAGAGGTTGTGAACTCCAGACCCAAGCTCCAGGTTGATTTGTGAAGCTCTTCCCAATTGCTAAGGGGGAGTTGAAATTGAATTGGGAAAATTTCTGTGTCCTGGAGCAGGCTGGGCTGGCACCTCCACAGGACTGTGTCTCACGGGCTACTCAAAGATTACTGTGTCTTCCACTATTTAATTATGTTGCTATTTGTGTTTACAATGTTCATATAGAATTCATATTTTTATGAATTAATTTCCATACTCATATTAGAAAGTTGCTCTCTGAATACAAAACACAGCCGTGGGATTTAATTTTAATGCCATTTTCCCAATTTTACGAGTTACACTGTAAAAGTGGGGAAAAAGAAATGAATTATTCATAACCTTCAAACTATTTGCTGCACAGAGTTTATGTTTAATTTTGAATCAGTAACAGCCAAGATTCCCACAGAAAACAGTTTTTTAATAAGTGAAATGTTTTCTAGAGTTTGCAGCTGAAAAATCTGTAGAACACTGGTCAAACTACAACAGGAAAAAAGATTCTGGCTGCAGCAGCAGAGCAGGGAACTGCTCCTCTTTTGTGGTGAAGGCAGCACGAAATCTCTGTTGACATTATTACTAAAAGGCAGAGAGGAGATAAAGTGATGATTAAACCCAAGAAAAAGGCCCAGGCCCTGCAGCACAGCTGTGCATTCGTGACTTTTCCATCACTATCAATAATTCATAATGACCATCATGCACCTGACAACACCAAGTTGGGGAGAAAGACTGAGTCAAGCTTTCACCAAATGTGCAAAAACATCCAGCCTGACATCGGATGTCAGGGCAACAGGACCTGCTGGATAAGCAAAGCTCCAGCAGGAAGGGTAATGGAGAAGAAAATCAGCTGATGTGGACATAAATCCACATCTGCTGTACCCGCTTGTGGCATTTCATGGAGGAAAACTCTCCTTTTGGTGAGACACACTGAAGGAAACAGCTTTTAGAGCTTCTAAAACAACTTTTTTTTTTTTCCAGAAAAGAACTGAAATGATGCTTTACCTGTGAGCA
>VRYO01002184.1:18501070-18523709 GCA_009812075.1 Sialia sialis | reverse complement strand
CAGCCGTGCTCTGCCCCGCGGTGACACGGAGAGGACACGGCCACCATCACCTCATCCACCTTCCTGCCACACACTCCCACCATGGAAGTGTGGAATCAAAGAATCGTAACATCAGGGAATTGTTTTGCTTGAAAAAGCCCACTAAGGCCACCGAGAGACCTCAGCGCTGCCAAGCCCACTGCTAACCTGTGTCCCCAAGTGCCACATCTACATGGCTTCTAAATCCCTCCAGGGATGGGGATGGAGATCCAGGAGCACCTGGACAAGGCTCTCAGGAGCAGGGTTGGATTGTTGGGATGTCTGTGCAGGAGGGCCAGGAGCTGGACTTGATGATCTTGATGGGTCCCTTCCAACTCAGCACAGTCCATGGTTGTGTGATTGCACCACTGCTCTGGGCAGTCCATTGCAATGCTTTAAGAACCCCTTCCATGAAGGGATTGTTCCTAATATCCAACCTGACCCTCCCCTGGTGCGACATGAGGTTCCATCAGCCTGTGGAAAGAAGGTCTCACTGACTTGGTGGCAAACAGTATTATCCTGGTGATTCAGTTCTCAGGTGACTAAACCCAAGAAAAGTCAGAACTAAACTTGTTTGGTTTCGAGATCCTTCCTGTACAAATAGTCTGTGGGTTTGACATCACTATTTCATAATCCTGGAATGGTTTGGGTTGGAAGGGATCTCATAGAGCATTGTCCTACCCCCTGTCCTGGGCAGGGACACCTTCCACTGGTCCAGATTGCTCCAAGCTCCATCCACCCTGGCCTGGGACACTGCCAGGGATGGGGCAGCCACAGCTTCTCAGACAACACACACACAGGATGTAAATGCCAAGGAAATCGAAGGAAAACGACATTTCAGAGGCACAAATAGAAGGATTAAAATGACTGAGGGGAAAGCAGTGATGTGAGCACTGTATCTTCAGTTTGGCCATTCAATCTCCCAAATTCTGCCTCACCTGAAGCTTTGCCCTTCCTGGAGTAGAAAAGTGCTTGGCTGCTTTGTGATCCTCAGCTCTGGAACCAGGATCTTCTCCAGCAGGGCTCTGCTCGGAGATGGTCCCACTGTGAACATTCCATATGCTCCTCCCTGTACAAGGCATGATGTCACAGACTCACTTCTGTCTCTAAACACGCAATTTTAAAACCAGGCTTTCCCTAAAATTCATCATCAGTTCCTTCACTGGATGGATGGGATAAAACCCAGCATGGGTTTTGGCATTTGGGCTGTTTTTTGGTAATTTCCATGGCACTGTGACACTGAATACCTTTGCTGCTGTACAGTGTTTAAGTTTGCTTAGACACAAACCTAAACCAGGAGGTAATTTACTTAACTGTTCCAAAAAAATATGCCAAATGGGTAAGCCATGATTAGTTTTGGAAAAAGTGCAGATTTAGTACTACAGTGACTCATAACAATGAGCAAAAAAAAGGTCATGAAAGTATTTTAAACTGCATTTTATTATAGGGAAATATAAAATCACCTTAAATAGCTGAGTCTGTACTTGACCTTCCAGCACCCAGGTACTTCTAGACTGCCTCTTGGGTATTACACCAAAGCAGGATTTTAACCTTTTCTCCTAAAAGAATCCACAGCAAGGAAATATGACCCTTATTGAACATAAAAATCCCCAGACCAGCTGTTATTCTTTAGGACCCTTAAAAACATCTTTCCTCTTGGGAATCATTTTATGATGGAGCAATTGCAGCGATTACAAAGCACTTCACAATTAAAGAATCCCACTCCTCAGACAACTTCATTTTATATCCTAAAGTTAGTTTATAATATTTTATATTCCCAGCTCTGAAAAGCATTTATATTTAAATTACTTTGTGTTGTTATACTAGTTTTTTATTTATTTTCTTTGCTTATTATTATAATATTAATTTATATTCCCAGCTCACAAATTATGGAAAAAACGTGAGGAAACATTTGAAAATCACATAAATTCCAAACACAAACCAAATCTCAGCCCCAAAAAGTCTCTTTTCCAGTTGCCTGGTCGTGGGCCAGCAGAGCCAAGCTGGAGGGAGCCCAGAGGATCTGGCCAGGCAGCATTGCTGGAGAGAGGAAGAGGATGGGAGATGCACACTCAGCCTGTGCCAGGATGAAGCCCATGGCTTGCCCAGACATTGTATGTAGCTAGTGAGTGATTAATTGGGCAAATTAATTAGTTAATGGTCCTCCTGCACTTAGGAAAATATACATATCTTCCTTTTTTCACCCCACTTTTTATCATCAGGAAGCTGCAGCACCATGGCACAGCTGGGCAAGGGAACAGTGTTCAGGACACGGAGAAAAGCTCGTGTTCACTGGGTGATGAACCCAATTTGATGTCAGGCAGGGAGAGCTGGATTCCCTTTGCACATTTTCAGGGAGGCAGGTGTGAAAATGTGCCATGGTGATGTCACAGGGTGCTGGACTGGCCACAGGCAGGCAGGTCAGGAATGCCACCACAGGGCTGGCAGCACCACATTCTCCAAGGGAAAAGTGGCAGGAGACTAAAGGACAAGGACACATCTCTGACGACATCCCACTGAGGATGCTCCTGGTCCTGAGCTCAGGAAAGCCAGGATTTCACCCAACTCCTTTTGTTTGGTTTGGAAATGAGGAATTTAAAAACCACCCCTGAGGCCAGGTCTCCTGTGCTGATGTACAAGAAACACTCCCTAAACCTGGACTCTTGCTGCCTCCTCCTGCTTTGGCCTTAATTCCAGAAAGCACTTAATATATCCATAAATACATTTCTCACCAGCAAAGCTCTTGAGCAAACACCTCGTTTAAAGATTTGCTTATCTCTAATTCCTTGGTGAAGAAGCAAGGTATTACTCCAAAGGAGTAAAAAGGGATAATCAAGCTGTAAATCCTCACAGTTTCTATCATTTATAACCAGAGCTTAGTCATCTTTTGACCAGTGACGCACAGCACTGATTTCTTGCTGAATAAAATTGTAGAGGCACAGCCAGTTTTTCACAGAGCTTGGAACGGTGCCCTTTGTGAGGTTTTATGAATGCAGAGCTCAAGGTCCATAGTATGCCATGGATAACCTAATGCAAGGTCGTGTTTTGCTGGAAGAACAGCACCTAAATTCTCCACAGCAACGATGGGGTCCAGCCCCACCTGGAGATTTTATCAAATTTCACAGGGATTTGGCTGTGCAGAACAGGTTCAAGCTGTGAGAGCAATAAAGGCAGTTGTAGAACACTGAAGATTGGAACTGTAAAGGTCAGAGCCTGATCTGCACTCCCCCAGTTCTCATGTGTATTTAGATCTGAGATACCCTGTGCATTTAGCTCGTCGCTCTGCAGCTCAGCAAGGTGGAAGAAAAGCATCTTTACCTTTGGAAAATTCCATCACAGGGCTGTGTTTTCCTCCTAAAACTGCAGAATTTCATGTCATGAATGATGTATATTCTGTCTCAAAGGAAATCACCCCAGAAAAAAACAGTCCCTATGGTTTTAAACTTTAGGCAGATGCTGCTGATACAGCGAGGGATGGGAAAAAGTGAATTTCCCATGTGAACTGGACATTCACTCACACACACATATACAGAACAGAATCATGAGAAGTTTTCCTTTGCAGCTTTGCCAGAGTGAAACCAGATTGGACACAGGACTCTCTGCAAACTCTTTCCTCTCATCCCCAAGCACCTTGCATTGAGCACTTGAAGGAACTTATATTCAATTTAGAACGCACCAAGTGGAAGCACTGAGAGCTCCTCGCTGTGCAAATTTCTCTTAAGAAAGCCCAAGTAGTTCATTGAGGACAGGATTTTATAGCTCCTGCTCCCTTTTATGGAGTTTTACTTTTACATGTGAAGCAACTTTTTAAGTTTTTGTATTGCCTAAACCCAGAAGTGGAGAATATTTTGATTCATCCAAAGAAACTCTCTGAAGACCATCAATGCTCAGAATGAAAATTAATCAAAACAATCAACCCCCTGAGATTAGTCAGAATTAGCTCTTTTCCTGTACTCATCTGTATGAAATAATTCCTCGACCTTTGACCAGGGAGAAAAAAAAAGTTTAAAAGCACAAAATAAGCTATAAAAATGACCATTAAAAATTTCCTCAGGAAATCTGTTTAAATGCTGATGTCATTTTCTCCAGTCACCACTTCAATTTCACTCTGTGTTAAACCAGAAAGGCACCATCAGAGTCACGAGGAGCCAGACAGGAACGTGGGAGATACATCCACGGGGGAATGCACATGCAGGGCTGCCAGGAAGACCCTGCTCCAAGATGAAAAAGGAAACTGAGGAAGGAGGTGTCTCCCTGCTCTGGAATCTGAGGACATGAAGCACAGAATGGTTTGGGTTGGGAGGAACCTTGAAGATTTCATTCCAAACCCTCTGCCGTGGGCACTCAGCAAGTCTTGCCCCACATGTCCAGGTTTGGAGAAGCTCATGGAGTTTAAACAAAGGTTTAACAGTCCAGCAGGTGGGAGGCTGCAGAAAATCCACTCAGGGTTGTGACTCTAAAATGGAGTGAAGAAGAAGCCTCTAACTCAAGGCACAAAGTGGTGAGTGCCAGTTTGTTGGAAAGCCAAGGGAAACAGGAGATGTGGCCTCATAAATCTGGTTATTCTTCCAAAAATATACTGCAGGAACATGAGATGCTACTGGGAACACACACAGTGCAGCACAGTGCTCAGCAAAGCATGGTAACCTAATTTCCGTGTTACATGAAAGAAGAAAACCCTGACTCATATTTTATGAAAATTGTAATGGTGAATCAGCAAATTACTTCTGTTTATCTCCTCCAACGTCAGCATGCTGAAGTCTGGAGCAATCTGAACTAATCCCAGGGCACTTTTAAATAGAATATATTCAGGCCAGCTGAAGCTGGGCTAAATGGGTACGAGCAGGAATTCGTCATCAATGGACAGATGGGAAGCTCAGAAAATGCTGTTTCCTGTCTGTCCAGTCAGAAGGAAAGACAAACTCTGCGTGTGCCCTTCACCTCTGGCTCCCATATCAGATCCCAAATAAAAAATATTTACACTTCAGAGATGTGTGGCCATTACAATAAGATATCCCTGGATGGTAGCTTTGTATATGTGCCTGTTTACACATATCCCTGTGGTGGTAGGAAGAAAATAAAACTGCACAGAAATCTATAACCTGATCTGGTTTGTTTAGCTGCTAATCCAATCTTCTCTCCTAGTAGAGCTCCAATAATTTGATTGTGTTGTGTAGGGCACTCTGGAGCACCTGAGGGATGAGAATGAAATACTGTAGATGAGCAGAGAAACTGCTGAAATGCCTTCCTGCATCAGTGCTCCGAGTACGTCATGAGATTGCTGCTGCTCAGCCTCAGACCCAGGTGAGGACACTAATCCATGAAGCATTCCATGGGTGTTTTGTCAGGATGAGTCCCCATGCCTGGAGGTGCTCAAGGAATGACTGGAGGTGGCACTCTGGGCTGGTGACAAGGTGGGGATTGATCACAGGCTGGACTCGATGACCTTGGATGTCTTTTCCTGTTTTAATGATTCTGTGATCTTCTGCTCCAGGGCTTTTCCAGCCATCCCAAGCCACCAAGGGGAGCACAGGGAGCACAGCAGGACCATGTCCCTCCTTTGGGGCTGTTCCCACAGCCAGGACTGTGCCACTGCCTGGACCAGGCATGTCTGCTCCCACTGGAAGCAGCAGTGTCCCCAGTGTGGACACACCTGGCTGTAGGTTTATGGCACTCATGGGTGCTGTGACAGCCTTAAATGTCTGTAAATTCCCATTATCTCCCTCTTCCCCCTTGTGAAGAGCTTGTAACTGTGATGAGTCTCCCCTCATTCTTGTCTAGTTCTCTTGTACAGACCAAGTGACCTCAGCCACTCCTCAAGACCTTCCACCGTCCTTTCTTTGCCTCCTTTGGATGCTCTTTAATAGTTTCACCTCTTTCTTATTCGTGGTGCCCAAAACTTCCCCCAGGACTGGAGATGAGGCCACCTCAGCGCAGAGCAGAGAGGGACAATCCCCTCCCTTGCCTTGTGTCCCCCTGGACAGGGATGTCCCTCCTGGCTGACTCCGATCCAATTCCCATCGATCCGCAGGACAAAGAGCTGGGATGGCCCTTCCCCTCCAGCGGGGCAGAGGCTGGAGCAGCCCGTGTCCCAGCAGGGACAGAGGCAGTGGTGGCACTGGAGCAGCCCGTGACCCAGCGGGACAGAGGGTGCTGGTGACACTGGAGCAGCCCGTGACCCAGCGGGACAGAGGGTGCTGATGACACTGGAACAGCCCGTGACCCTGAGGGGCAGAGTCGCTGGTGACACTGGAGCAGCCCGTGACCCAGCGGGGCAGAGTCGCTGGTGACACTGGAGCTGCCCGTGTCCCAGAGGGGACAGAGTCGCTGGTGACCCCGGTGTCCCAGTGACTGTTCCGTGCCGCAGCCCCAGGGCCAGACGTGCAGCTGGGACTGAGCTCAGCGTGACGGCAGCAGCGCTGAGTCACCGGGCAGCACAGCAGGAGGAGTTTGCACATTTGCAGAGTGGGGAAGGCTCACACCGGACTGGAGGAGATCGTTAAGGCAGAAGCAGCCAGGCTCTGCGGTGGGATTCATGTGCTACAAGGAGCTGCTTCGTGGGATTTGTGTGAAAAGAGCTGTAGTGGAGCCTGGTGTTATTTACTAAGCTGTGCAATATTACAGCAATCCCAAAGAATGACAGAGGCAGAGCGATTCCTTCAGAGAATCAGCCACTCTGATAAACACTGCACTGAGAGGAAGGATTTGTTTTGATCATCATTGAGAAAACATGTTTGAAACGCTCGGCACAGCACAGACAGCCCTGGCAGCAGAAATCTGAGTCCCTGGAGCACAGAGCAGTCACGTAGGCTCCTGGAGGTTCCCCGTCACATGACTTCACCTGGGAAAAAAGGGAAAAAAAACCTAAAAGTACCCTGGAGGATTATTTCTCAATTGCCCTAAAATAAAATGCAACAAAAGGTAAAGCAAGGACATGAAAATATTGTTTTAACTTGAAAAAACATTGCTATCCCACATAAAAGCTTTTGTAGTCTCCGAGCCTTTGGAGGTTCTTGTCTTCCTCCAAGGCTGGGCTGAGTTTAACCACAGCTACACAACCCCAAGTAGTGGCAGAGCCATTCCTGTATTCATTTATTATGGAAAGGAGGTTTATTTTTAAAAATAAATGATTTTGATTTTTTATTTTCACGCTGGTTCTTTTAACTTCTCTCCACTAGTCTTTTTCCAGAAGAAAAATCACTTCTCTGTCACATTAACTAAGTTTAATTTTCTCCTTAAATCTGTCCCAGGCTTCTCATTTGCTCAGTGGCTGTCAGAGTATTTTCAAAGGCTAAATATTAATCTATTTAAGAACAGACAGAAAGAATTTTGGGGGGAAAAAAAGAACTTTCAAATCTTTTTCAGAACTAGCAGTTTGTTTTCTTCAATCTATTTTGAGTGAAACCCCATGTCCCTATTTTAAATTGAACATCCACAAACCATTGCAGAACTCAACCAGTACAGCTCAAGAAGGTTGTGCCAGTGCTCCTGGCAGAGATAAGCTGGAAATGAAGCTTATTCAGGAAAGTCATGGTAATAGAACAGGGGAAAAAAATTATTAGTAAAGAAAAAATGAGCCCAGTGATGTAGAGCCCTTTGGTTTTCCCTGTCCTACTGGCTTTCAAAAAGACCTAACTTAGGTTTACACCATTTTTTCTAAAAATGACACAATCTGGGGGACCTCAGAGGTGAAGAATCAGATCATTAATGCTGTTATTGGGGAATTAAATGGTTTTATTGACATGATTCTTTCATGCCCTCTGGCTGCTGCCTTTCAGATGCGGGCAGGTTTGCTCTGAATTCCTAAAGACTTCATCCTGGGCTTTGCAGTTTGTCTTCATTGTTCCACAAAGAGTCAGGAGAAATCCCTCTGCTGCTTCAGATAAATAATGCCCATGGTGGAAGAAGTTTTCTTGCCATGAAACTTTGAAGGAGATGGCAGCATTTCAAAGGACAGCCAGAAGGTTTTAAAGGCAATGATGTTTAAAGAACATGAAATATGACTAAGAGGAGGGTGTTTTTTTAAAAAAAGAAAACAAAGTAAAATTTAAAAGGAAAATAATAAAATGAGTTTTTTTATAAAACATTATTTGACTCTGCTTCCCTTGAAAATTATATAATTTCTGGTGTGCACTCTAAAAGAGAACAATTTTTGATGACTTTTCTGTGGAACAGAAACTCGGTTTTGGCCACTTTCAGTGGTGGAACTATTTTAGGTGGAATTATTACAGTGAAAGAACAACCAGCAGCTCAGTGCTGAACAAAACAACATTCAGTCACCCAGAGAAGCTGTGACTGCCCCATCCCTGGAGGTGTCCAAGGCCAGGCTGGGCAGGACTTGGAGCAGCCTGGGTTCGTGGAAGGTGTCCCTGCCCATGGCAGGGGGTGGAATTGGATGTGGTTTAAGGTTCCCTCCAATCCAAACCACTCCATGATTTTATGGTTCTATGACTAAATCACCATCCCTGGCAAACTCAGTGTGTCCTGTTGTTGCCTTCTACTTGTAGTGATTTATGGAGTCATGCAAATGCTCATTTTAGGATGCAACCAAACTGTGTGTGGTACAAAATATTGCCAGGATCAACAGGCCTTTTACACCTGGCTCCCTCTAGGCAGAACATCCCTTTTGTCCAGGTGGGCAGAGCTGCATTTTGCCATCATCTCTCCATGCAGAGCCAGGATTGATTTGTCGTTTCCTCTCTGAACTGGGCTCACGCAGTTGCCAACCACCTGCAGTGGAAATCTGGTGAGTCACCAGCATTTTGGACCATCAGTAATTGTGAGCTGCAGAGTCCTCCTGCTGTGGTGAATCTGCTGCAAGTAGAACAGCAAAGTAGCCAGTGGGCAACACATGCACATCCTGGTGCCAGTGCTGCTCCATCCAAGGGGAGGAGGCCAAGCCTGGCTCATCCCAAGGGATAACATCATCCCTCCAACCATGCCCAACTGCTTCTGCCTTGGAGATGCAGCCAAGATCATCTTCATCTCTTCTTGCTGTATGTAGACTTTAAATACAATGCAGTCCAATCTTTGTATTGCTTTTATTTGCATCCACTAAAAATCCTGCTGTAGGAGATGATGATGGGCAGGATGGTCAGGACAGATGGAGAGATCTCTAAAGCAAGGTCTGGAACTTGTGGATTATTGCAAAGGGCCCTGCCTGGAGCTGCCAGCTGCAGCTTGGAGCAGGGCAGTGATAGAATGAGGGGTAATAGAGCAAGGGGTGAGAGAAAGAGCTCAGAGAGCAAGGTTCCCGTTACAATACAATAAATCTTCTTCTATGTTGAATATTCTAATTTTCACTGACCAATCTAATACAAGATACAAATCCTACAGCATTTACATACAGCCTATAAGAATCATTACATTCCCATACTGTGTTACACTTTAAACCCTAAAAACTCCTCTTTGGAGCCCTTCTACCAAGCCAGCAGGGTGTCCCCTGATCCTTGGGCTGTCTCCAAGCAGAGGGAATTGTTCACTCAAGAGGGGATTAATTTCGGCTGCCAACCTATTGTTTTCTAGTTATTTAATAACTAAGGTTTAGTATCTCAAAGATCTCATTTCAATCTCGCTTATAATTTCCATATTCTCAGAATCTTTTGCCAGGCAGTCATATTTATAAGGTTTTCCTGTTTCATCCTCCCCAACATCCTGCATTTTAATGACAAGTGTTATCGCAGGGTCAGAGCTCTCAGCAGTGCTGTATCACACCTGGATTTGCTTGTTGTGATGTTCTACCCGCTGAATTCCTGTTTAACATTTGCTGCCTCTTGCACCTCATGCGTGACTGACACTGGGAATGACTAAGGGAACAGATCAATTATTGTGATTAAAATTGATCCTCATCGCTCTTGGTGTCACAGTTCAGAAGCCAGAGCTCATGAGCTCATTTGGCTTGGGTCTGTAATCACTGCATAAGGTGAGAATCTCAGCAAGCAGAGTAAAATCATTGCAACATCAAAATCAAAGGATTTGATCATCACAAGAATAAAAATCAAGCTGTGTCTGTGGCCTTTATAACTAATGGTAAAGTCATATTTAGGTCTGGATGCATTTCAAAAATGACATCCACTGTTTGGGAGGTTTATGCAATATAGGATCTCAGGTACCATGAAAACAAAATGTACCTTTGTTCCCTCTTGCAAAACGTGAAGGGGAATTTGTGGGAAGGGGGATTCCTGTGGGCTTGGCTGAAAAGCATCAAGGAAATGCCAAATGTTTGTAACACACTGCAATGAAAAGCTCATTAGATTTGGTCGATTCCTGCATGTGCAAACACACAGAAAAGGAAAAAAAGAGATGGGAAAGAACATGATGGAGGCAGAATAAAAGAAAGAGAAAGACTGAGCTGAAGCACCACAGACAGAGGAGGAAAATTTTATATAATGAATGTTTTCCACCTCATCACCTCCTTCCTGCTCTAAACACCATCACCACCTGTAAGTGCACTCATTAAACTGGCAAATCCATACACCTCCATCATGCCTGGAAATTGAATTCTGCTGAGTTTTCAGCACTTTTATTTAATAATTCTGATTTTTTTTCGTATTTCCAGTCCGCTTCTTCCCTAGCTCATCTTCTTGTGCAGCTCAGTTTGTCAGTTTTATTTCTCCAAAGTGCTTCAGAGGGAGAAACATATCATTCACAACTCAATAAAATTTAAGGAAAAATAAATATTTGGTGCATCCAAGACGAGACAGAGGATGTGTAGGAGGGGAGGAGGTGGGAGGTAGACTTGAAATTGCTGCTTTTTGGAAGAGATTTGAGAGTTAGGAGTTGGTACCTCAGTGCAAAATGGCTGGGGCTCTAAAATGGATTTATCAAGAACTGAAATGAAAAATGCTGGAGGGAAGTGCTCAGAAATCGTGTCTGTGCAAGGTGATTTCAGCCTAATGAGCAGTACTGGACACCCACAATTGTTTGAAGGTAAACCAATTTATTTACAATTTTATTGGCTGGAAAAAGCCTCCAACTGCACCTTCACATTTCAAAACCTGGGATACAGCAAACTCCTTCTCATTTTCGAGGTAGAAGGTCTCTACCAAGAGTTCAGAGATTAATCAACAGCTTTATTCCCTCCTAACCAGTGATGACTCAGATGTCAAAGAACAGGAACTCCAATGTCAAAGTTATTCTTTTTCTCCTGGGTGAGAGAGGCTGGAGAGTCTGGGCACTGTGAGCAAATCCTCACTCTGTGCCCAAAGCACAGCTCAGGAGGGACCCTCCTACACCTCCAGAATGTCACTGTAATTAAAATATTTCAAAATTACTAATTTACATAGGTTTCATTGCAATCTGTGCCTTTGTGTGTCTCTACACCTGTACCCCACAGTAGGTAACATATTTAATTCAGGTTGCTGAAGATAATTGCTTGGTAATGTGTTTCTTCCAAATTTGGAGTATTTTTAATAATAAAAATTCAGTGATGATTGTCAGGGAAAAAACCCCAAACCAATGAAATTTATTTCGTTTCTAACTCAGGTTGATTTTTCAGGTATACCACCAGGGTATTTCCTCAGCAGCCAAAAGGAAAGAGAGATTTCAGTTGGAATTTGTGAACTAATGTCCTGAGCAGCTCTAAGGAAGTTGCAGCCCAGTGTGTTCCCTCCTGTATCACCTGTGTGACACTGACTGATGCTTCTCCAGGTTTAATTGAGGTAGAACATTACATGCTGCTGTTTCTGAGCAGGTTTTGCTGCTTTGTTCTCCAACATTGTTGTGGGTAATTAGGTCAGGTTCACTTCTCTTTGACAGCACTGAAATGAATCATTTTTTTTCAGAGTAAATGATCACTCTAATACTTCCTATCTAATATCCTCACCACCTCCAAATTGTGTCCTAATGAGAGAGTTCCAGGAATATTAGAGAAAAAAAGAGGTGGATATTCAATGATCTAGTGCCTGCTTCTGACCCTGGAAAACCTTATTCATTTAAAGAACTATTACTCATGAGAATTATTGTGTAAGCTTCCAAGAGGCTGAACACAGGATGGTTGTTCAAGCAGGAACAGACTCTTTTAATCAGAGAACTATTAAATATGTTAAATCTCTCCCACCTCCCAAGATTTGCCTTAAAACCATAGATAATAACACTTCTGTGAATTGGTGATACTGAGAATTATCAGATCCAGAAAATCTCATATTTTCCCATCTCCTGGATAAAAAGCTCCTTCCTGCAGGCCTCTCCCATTACACCCATGGAGTCTGTCGCTGCTGTGGTGTCACCAGTTTGGTTTCAAACCTTTCACAGCCAGGACTCAGCAATCTTTATAAATTCAGACTCCTGAGACACCAGCAAGAATAATTAGTTACTGGCTTTGCTCAAGTGTCTTCTTGCCACACTCTTTGCAGTTCATTTGCCATGAACACTCCTGTGTTACTACCATATCCACAACTCCTACAGGCATTTCACCTGGGAAGAGCTGCCAGCTCAGATCCATCAATCCTCTGTCAGGTTTGGTCTGAGATACCTCAGCAGAAAATATCATTAAATATAGATCCTGGTGGGGGAGAGGCTGGACATGGCAGGAATGGGGGGATCCTGCCCTGCAGAGCTGCCCCCAGCCCTGGGACCCAGAAGGATGTGGAGCTGCTGCAGCCAGTCCAGAGGGGACCACAAATGATTAGAGGTGATGGGGCAGCTCTGCTCTGCTGGGGGTGAACACTGTGGAGAAGCTTTGGGGTGACTTAATTGTGGTCTTACAGAACCTGAAGGAGCTGACAAGAAGGATGAAGAGACACGATTTATTTACAAGGGCCTGGAAAGCCAGGACAACTGGAGGATGGATTCAAACTGAAGGAGAAGAGAAACGTCCAAAGGAGGGAACATGAAGATGGTGAAGAGCCTTGAGGAGCAGATGAGGGCACTTGGTGTGTTCAGCTGGAGGAGACTGAGGGGAAACTCAGCACGGTTACAACTCCCTGGTGAGGGAAAGCAGAGGGGCAGACACTGACCTCTGTGGTGACAGGGACAGGACCCTGACAGGAGCTGTGCCAGGGTCAGGCTGGATTTTAGGAAAAGGTTCTGCCCCCAGAGGCTGTTTTGTCACTGAAGAGGCTCCCCAGGGAATGGGAACAGCCCCGAGGCTGCCAGAGCTCCAGAAGGGTTTGGACAGCGCTGCCAGGGATGCACAGGGTGGGATTGCTGGGGTGTCTGTGCAGGGCCAGGAGCAGGACTGTGTGTCCCTTCAAGCTCAGGACATTCTATAATCTAGATTGGACATCAGGAGGAAATTCCTCCCTGTGAGGGTGGTGAGTCCCTGGAACAAATTTCGCAGAGAACCTGTGGCTCCCCCGTGCCTGGAAGTGTCCAAAGCCAGGCTGTTTTGGATCTCTGGATGTTCCTGCCCACAGCAGGGGAGGGCCGGCATGAGGCTGCCGATCCCAGCCCAAGCCGCAGGCGCGGCGCCGCCCCGGCTCGTCACGGGGCCGGAACCCGGAGCCGCCGGAGCCGCCGCCGCCGCCCCGGGCCCAGCGCTGCCCCAGCCCGGTCCGGAGCCGCGCCGCTCCCCCCGGGGCCGCCAACATGTCCAACATGGAGAGTATCCTCGGGCGGGACCGCGGGAGGGACGGGCCGGGAGCCGCCGGGACCGGGCCGGGCCGGGGGAGGTGGCGGTGGCGAGCGAGGCCTCCCCGCCGGGAGGAGCCCCCGGGGCGCGGGAGAACGAGGAGGCGAATCCCCCTCACGGAGGCGAATCCCCCTCACGGAGGCGAATCCCCCTCATGGAGGCAAATCCCCATCATGGAGGTGGTCGCGGGGGCAGCAGCAGGAACAGGGGGAGGCCTAGGTGTGAGTGGCAGGGGCTGAGATCTCTCAACCTCGGAATTCTCTTTAAAAGATGAGAAAACCGAGAAGGGATTTCATGTTCCATACCGGTATCTCCAGGGGTGTCAGAGAATGGTGCCAGGCTCTGCTCAGTGGTGCCCGGCAACAGGATGAGAAACAGTGTCCATAAACTAAAAACCAAGAGGTTCCAACTCAACACCAGGAGGAACTTCAGGAGGGGGCAGAGCCCTGGAACAGCTGCCATGGGGATTATGGATCTCCCTCTCTGGGGAAATCCCAAACCCACTGGACACGTTCCTGGGTCATCTGCTCCAGGTGACCCTGCCAGGGCAGAGGGGTTGGACTGGAAGATCTCCTAAAGTCCCTTCTAACCTCAGTTATTCTGTGATTCTGTGGTTTCACCGCCCTGAAGGGACAAGGAAGTGAGTGGGAAGTTCAGTTTCTCTTCCCAAGGTGTGAGCAGGCAGCCTGGGAGTGAGGAGGAGGAGGCAGGGCTGTGGTGGATAGAGTGACAGCCCAGTTCCTGAGGAAGGAATCACAAATTATACCAAAAATAGTGCAGATTGTGCAGCAGGGACAGCATACCTTTGTGTAGACTGGAGTGATGTCAGCAGGGCTGTCACCCAAGTTCCCAGTCAGCTGTGCTTCCTGCTCTTGGAAGGAATTTACACACAGAACCCTGTGTGGCCTGACTGAAACTTTCTGGCTGTATAAAACCATCTTAACACACAGGGGCAGAAAACTCTTAGAGATTTCAGCAGAATCAGTGTGGTTGGAATGTGCAGGCAGTGCTGGCATTGCCGGTTGTCCTGGTAGGGACTGATGGATTGTTGGAGCAGCTGACTGTGAGTCACAAACTGAGGTGGAAGTTGGGTTCCACTTGGATTGTGACATGTTGAGAAAGACACTTGAAGGGAGGAGCAGGAATGTGCTCCTCTGCTTTAATGTCAGGTAAATTCCCTAGCTGAGTAACTGAGGAAGTTGTTTCCAAATAAACTGTTCTATTACTGGTGTCTACATTAATAGATATTCTAAGTGCAAAGTCACGCATGTTACCGGTTTGTAGCCTGCCTGTGGCGTTTATAGGATAACAAAGACATTCCTAATGTCTCCAGGTTGCTGGCAGAGTAAGAGGAATGGCTGGACTTTAATGCAGAAAACAGCTCTGGAATAATTGATGTGCTTGAAATATTGAAGAAACCTCATAATGTTTAGCTTTGTGCTTCCACTTAATTGTTAATCATCTTAGTACCTGTTGCATCTTCCTTTTGGGATATCACAGGTGGCAGGAAAGAAACCTGCAAAGCTTTTTACTTGCATATTGTTTGAGAAAGACTGATATTATTTGGAAGCTTTCATCAACAGTACTTTAAGAGAATGTTTTTGATTGTTATTTTTTCAGCACACACTCTATTCTCTGTCAGTAATAGTTCAGTGCAATCATTCCAAGTCACTCTAAAGGTTTGTCTTGTTTTCTTGGAGCTTTCAGTTTAAGCAGTTGAACTTTTGTTTTTGAAGTTTCCCTTCCTGACTGAAGTGCTCTCTGCCCAAGAGTCAGATGATGGAGCTCCCAGGGAGCCTGGATCACTCACACGACCCAGGACTGGAGCTGGATGAGCAATTTAAATCCAAGATCCTGCTGGCTTGTAGCTGGCCGTAGCCAGCTGAGCCAGTTTGCTGCCACACTGTTCATTTGTTGTGTTCCCCAGTGGCTTTGGGCTTTTTTTGGATGGGGAGGTTTCCAGGCACGTCAGGAAATCGCATCATTTCACTGAGAGTCGCAGGCTGTGTGTGTGCGAGTGAAAGTAACTGGCAGAGAACCACTCTCAGTTCCTCTTGGGAGGTGTTTGGTGGTTGGATTTATCACTCTGAAATAGGTTTGGTCCCTTAACTTGCACTGCAGAACACCTGTTTAATTTGAAGTTTGCTGCAAAGGAGCTCAACAGGAACTCCAAAAAATGCGACAAAGAAGAAAAGGCTGAGAAAGCTAAAATTAAGAAGGTAAGTCTGACCTAAGCTTTTTAGATCTGTTGCTTGTCTGTGAGAGCAGGAAGACATCTGGTGTTTTGTCATTTCTCTGGTGTGCATGCTAATAATCATGTGGTCAATGTTTGTGATTGAAAATATGGGACTATAAATATTCCTGTGTTTATTAATAAGCATAAGGATAAATCCTTGTGCATCCTCATGGATGGCTCGTGGCATTTGCTTCCCTAGAGGATTGTCTTCCATGTGCTTTAGTAGAGACTGTTGTTCTCAGAGTTAAAACCACTTCATGTTTATCAGCTTGTATTAGAAGGGTTTGTGGAGAGGAACTTCAAACCAGCTTTTGAGTCCTTAAAGGAGTGAGGAGAGAGACCGAGTTGATTTGATGTATTTTTGCCCATGAGATACAGCTGTACCACAAGCCTGTACTTGTGTCTTGAGACTGAAAATGTTTTCAGGAACAGAAATTATGTTTCTGCAGCTCTGCAAAACTTCCTATTTGAAATGCATTCCTTGGAAAGAAGTTAGGAGTTCTCGTCTTGGAAATGTTGTGGGAGGAGGGAGGGATTTGTTTACTTTTTTAATAGAGAAAGAGATAGCGAGTAATTAATGCTTTTTTCAAAACCAAACCAGACTAGACAGAAATCCTGTGTACAAGAGCAGGGAAGGGTAAAAACTTTTTTCTTTTGTCTGTCCCTCTTTGCCCAGGCCATCCAGAAGGGGAACATGGAGGTGGCGCGGATCCACGCGGAGAACGCCATCCGCCAGAAGAACCAGGCCATCAACTTCCTGCGCATGAGCGCCCGCGTGGACGCCGTGGCAGCCAGAGTGCAGACTGCCGTCACCATGGGCAAGGTGAGGCCCTCTCCACCCTGCAGGGGTGAGGGGGACACCTCTCATCTTCTCTGCAGTGGCTTCATCCCACCTGGAATGAGCTGGGAGCTTTCACTTTCGGTTTTGGAGGTAGCCAAGTGTAATCGGGTGCTGGAATTCTTCTGGCAGCTGCTCTTTGGATTTTTTCATGAAGATACTCTTCCCTTGTAAATGAGGTAATGAGGTTGGAGTTGTGATTCCAGAGATCTTTTTTAGCTCAGATGGTTGTTTAAGGTAAACTGATTTACTGCTCTTCACCTTGAAAGTTTATTGTGACCTGTGGACCAAATGTATCCCTTAACAGTGACAGCTCTCAAGTCTACAGAAGTGAATGCCACATAAAGCTCATGTTTAGTGAATTTTACCTCAGAATGTGCATTTCAAGTGGTTGAGTTAATTTTGGAGCTATTTTAAATACAACATTCCAGATGGCAATAGGATGTTCCCTCCTATTTGATATTGTCAAAGCTCTGTGGACAGAGATGAGAGAGGTGGGTAAGAAATAACAGAATCCCAGAATAATTTGGGTTGGAAGGGACCTTAAAGCCCATCCAGTGCCACACCCTGCCATGGGCAGGGACACCTTCCACTATCCCAGGCTGCTCCAAGCCCTGTCCAGCCTGGCCTTGGACACTTCCAGGGATCCAGGGGCAGCCACAGCTGCTCTGGGAATCTGTGCCAGGGCCTCCCCACCCTCACAGGGATTTGTTCCTCAACTGCTCATTTTTTCCTTGTAATAATTTCCTTCCCCCTGTTTCAGGTAACAAAGTCGATGGCAGGAGTGGTGAAGTCTATGGATGCCACCTTGAAGAGCATGAATTTGGAAAAGGTAAGTAGAATTCAGTTTTCTTGGAGCTGATATCAAAAACAGAAGGGACAACAGGCACAAATTTAAAAAAGAAATCAAGTTTTAAATTCATTCAAGAGTTTTCCAGCTGAGATGCATTTTTTCTGTTATCTGAAGAGAAGTGATTTGATTCATATTTTTCATAGATATCTGCACTAATGGACAAATTTGAGCATCAGTTTGAGACACTGGATGTTCAGACACAACAGATGGAAGACACAATGAGCAACACTACAACATTAACGACACCTCAAGTAAGAATAATAAAATATATTTCAGCATTTTAGATCTTAAATTATGTGTCTAAACTGTTCATTAACAGCACTTGGAATATTCAGCTATATGGGTTTTTATACAGATGAATTCTGTAGAAGCATTATTTACAAGCCAGAATTCAATTAATGTCATTTTAACTGCTGAGCATCTCTGCTCCTTATTTTTGAGTTCATACCTTCTGGTGGTTAAGCACAAAACTGTTCTGCCAGAGGCATTTACCTTTAAATCAGTTTTGTTAAAATAATTCCTGTTCTCTGGAAATCTAACAAGATGTTGTCAGAAACTCCAAATGCAAGAATCCATTTTGTTTTCCTTTAGAACCAAGTGGACATGCTCCTGCAGGAAATGGCAGATGAAGCAGGGTAGGTGAAATTCCTATTTCTCAAATAAATCTTGGTTCCAACACCCTTTCCTGGTTATATCTAAAGTCAAATACCCTTGTTTTATGAGTCTGTTTCATGGAAGAGAAAAATCACAATTTTCCTTTTACCTCTGGACATAGCTGACTTGTCCTGGCAGTGAGTCACAATTACTCACCAGCTTGTGTAACTCTGGAGTGTTTGGGGGTGTCTCATTCCTCTGCTGTCAATTAGTGTGCTTCCCCCCTGATCCATCTGTGCCTGACTTGGTGTTTGCTCTGTTTGCTCCTGTTAGCCTTGATCTGAACATGGAACTACCTCAAGGACAGACTGGTTCTGTTGCTACAAGCGTGGCCTCAGCAGAACAGGTAAATGTTGGATTTCAGTGAAGTCAGTTTTTCCTGGAGAAATGGGATGTGAGAAAACAAAAATGCTAATTTACTACATTCTATTTTAGCTGTCCCCAGGAAACTGCGTGGTTAAAAGTTTTGCTATTAAAGTAATTTTAGCAATACATTTGTTGAATGTTAAAGGGAAGGAACCTTAAAACTCATCCAGTGCCACCCTGCCATGGGCAGGACACCTTCCACTGTCCCAGGCTGCTCCAAGCCCTGTCCAACCTGGCCTTGGACACTCCCAGATATTGGAGCAGCCACAGTTCTGGGAGCCTGTGCCAGGACCTCATCTCCCTCACAGGGAAGCATTTCAGCCTCCTTATCCTATCAAATATTCCACATTATTTGAAAAAAATTCTCTCCTTAATTTTGTGTTCTGAAACTCCTCCCTCACAATCATGTTTGAGGTCTTTAGCAAATGCTGTTAAGCCATGAGAGAAATTCTCATCAGCTGGACATGAGATGGCAAAAGTTGCTTTTCCTGTTGCTGATGCTTGGTCTTCCCTTTGTTTTCCACCTGTGCAGGATGAGCTCTCACAGAGACTGGCCCGCCTACGTGATCAAGTCTAACTGAACAGAGCTGCAGTTCTTCGGACCTGCTTCCAAATTCCCTGTCTGGAACTAACCCTGCACTGCACTCGAGGTGTAAAACAGTCCAGCTTAGGTGTTTCAATATTTGTAATATAGGGTACTTCACTCCCGGCTTGCTACTCTTTCTGAAATATATTAAGTGACCCAAAAATACCAGCTCTAATGTCCTTTTCTGTACATTTGGAAGTCAATCTATTTTTTGCAAGCTTTTTTCACAAATTCAAGTTGATGTTCTAAGTCAGCTACTAATGGTGGTACATTCTAGTTCCAAGCAGAGTGTCAGTGAGATATATTTTAAATTATGAAGTGATTTTTTTTAAAATTATGAGGACTGTTTATGGTTGGAGAACTGATGTGTCAGTTCAGATGTTGTAGATCATTTTCCTACAGAGCCAAACTCCTGGAACACACAGGGATGGACAGTGTGGACCTCCTGGAAAATGCACTTGTTGAAGCAAATAAGTGGACTTTGAGTTTTTTAGTCTTTAAAAGTTAGGATAAATGTGCTAAAATTAGCAGTTCAATTCAAAAATGAGTTTCCAAAAGCTGATTTCATGTAACTGGGGACTTGTATGGTAGCATCATTTTAGCACAGGAGGAATAAAATATATTTTTGGACTCTTTGTTAGGTCTGTTGCTCTCTGCAGATAAAATCCCATTGTTAGTAGTATTCTGGTTGTATGGAGGAGCGAATTTTAGCAATCCTTTTATATTTCTGCATAGTAAGAGAGTCTGGCTGCTCTCAGTAGCTTCAAACTCTTGTTGCAGTTGTAAAGTAAGAAATGGTTGTAGAAATTTGTAGTGAGACCACTTGTGATGTGTTGTGATAAACAGTGACGTTCAAATTCTCTTCTAGATTTTTTTGGGCTCATTTTTATGTTTTGTCTTTCTAGGAGTGAGGGAGCGTGTGGAGCACCAGGCTTGGAATTGGTTCTTAATTGCCTGGTGCTCAGGGCCACGTGGGTTTCCCAGTGTTAGGGAGTTGTTTAAGGAAAAAAAAAAATCCTCACTTTTTTATTCAACAGGATTTTTTCAGTGAAAGTGAGTAAAAACAATTAAACAATTCTGAGCAGTTTCAGACATTATTTTGAATGTGTTACCCAACTCATAAGGATTGAGCAGGATGTTATGTGCTGAAGTGATCAAGGTTGCAGTAAAAATAAAGTGAGGAAAATAAGATAGACAAAACAACCTGAAATGTTGTGCGATTCTCTCTCACACTGGCAGCTGAACTAAACCCGTCAGTTTAAAATGCAGTCTTTTCACTTGTTAGAAAGAAAGTGGGGCCAAAAATAGATGTAAAAGCCTCGAGTGTTCCTCCTGTAAACAGGAGAAGTTGGAAGGTGTTTAGAAACCATGTAGTGTCAGCTGTGGTCTGGCTACATTCCCTTCAAATGAATAATAAAACATCTTAGAAAAGGACTTTTCCCTGCATTTTCTTCCCTGAACTTTGTAACCAAGGTCATGGTGTCTCTATGCAACCCAGTGACCAGCTGGGGTGACTGTGTGTGTGCCTTTGCCTTGCTGGACTTCCTTCAGCTTTTTAATATTCAGTTACTTCATATCATGAGAGTGCTGGAAGCTTCCTGCCGTGGAATCGCTCCACACCAGAGTTTACTTGGAGCTGGCCATGAAATACTGAGGGTTCAGTGTTTGATAGCAGACAGCTCCAGCTACTGTGTCTGGCTTCTTTTAATGTTGAAAATGCTGCTGCTCTTAGTCTGGTTTGGGCCATTCTGGAATTAGTTGAGGGTCAGACAGCAATTCTGAGCTCCACATGGTTGATTTTCCCAGTCTGTTGCCTTGCTGTGAACCTTGGAGGGATTTAAAAATAGACTGGGGCTGAGATTGCTGCAACAGAAAGGTTAAATAAGCTTCATTATTTTATTGATTGTTGTGGAGTTTTGATCTTATCCCAGGCTGGTGAACTCCAGGAGCAGCGTAGATTTCAGTGTTGTCCCTTGAAAGGAATGAACAAATTAATTAACAAATACAGAGGTTTGACTGACATAATTAAGGTTATGTCTGGGGACTGTGATGCAAAGAGCCTTAGGAAGAAATACATGTTTGAGACAGGGAATTTTTGCCCTGTTTTCTTCACTCCAGGAGTTGCTGTGTATTTGAGCTTTGCCAGGGTTTGGGGCTGGCAGCTGCTGTGTACAGAACTCCTGCCCTCTCCTGGGGAAATGCTTTCACTCACAGCTGGGAGCTGCATCCAGGAAATCTGAAGTTATATTTTAAATATATACAATTTTCTCATGACATTTGGAAATGCTTAAAGCTGGAAGTTTCTCTTAAAGCAATATTTGAGTTTCATCCTTCCTCCCTTCAGGCTCCTCAAAACATTTCTCTTCCCTGAGCAGCTCTGGCTCCTCACTCCAGCCTTGTTTTGTCTCTGTAAGTTGACTGTTTGTAAAGTTGATTTCATGTTAAATCACTTGTTTGTGCTTTTCTGGAACCTTATTGCCAACTAAAATTTCAATATTTCTGCTGATGAGCAGGCACATCTAAAGTGAAACATTGCTTGAAATGTTGCTGGATGGTTTTGCTCAGCATTTTTATTCTCTGTTACTGAAACTGCTGGTTTGTGGTAGCTTTGTCTTCATTAGAATTCCAAAACAAAGCCATGCAGAGCTTCAGATGAAAGGAGGGGGAAGCAAAACAAGAACAAGAACTTCAATGTCATGATTGCAATGGGATAAAACTTATCAAGTTGCCTTTGTGGAGATCTTCAGAGCCAAAAAAATAGTGAATTTTTGTTAAACATAATCAGCAGTTGTGTATAGACATAAATTCTGAAGCTGTGTACAGAGAAGAGAATAATTTTTGTAGCTCTGAGTTCACTTTGAAAACTGCTTTACTTGTATGGGACAGTTTGTAAATGTAACTGCAGGTGGTAAATAAAATTGTACAGACAACTCATTCTGGGTGTGTGTCCAGGCTGTGTGGCTGCTGCAGGACTCTGGACATGGATGGACAAGAAAGTGGGATGTCTTTCCCTGTGGGAAGACATCCAGAAAATTCAATCTTTATGGGGAGAAAACAAGAAGAAAATAAAGTGGGTGCTACTGAGAGAGATTTGAGGTATGTGGGGAGTAATTAATATCAAGTATAACAACATAAACTCTAATTTTATGGAGTTTTAAAAACTGTTTAGTCTGATGTGGGGAGAGCCCTGTGCTTAAACATCTCTGAAGTTTTCCTGTCCTTACACACAGAACAAGGGGCCACTGGAAAACTGGCAAGGAGCTGATGCAGGTTTGAGTTTGCCATTGGCTTTGGCTTTCCCACACCTAAAAATCTTCAATTTTAACATTTCCGTTCAGTCGTTCAAGAGCCAGCAGAGGGCACCTCGGGCTTTGTTTTTGTGGATCCCTGCAGAAATGACTGCTTGGAGCAGTTTAAGGAAAGCTGGTCGGCTCAAGGAAGTTTCTCCCGAGGAACCTTTGTGGAACCTTTGTTTGGGCAGTATCCACTCGCTGCAGGACACGCCTGTGCCAGGGCTG
>VRYO01002184.1:18478548-18495806 GCA_009812075.1 Sialia sialis | reverse complement strand
CATCTCTGAGGGGGGAAAGAGCACATGCACACCATGTCTGAGGGAGAACACTCCATGTCTGAGGGGAGAACCCACACAACATCTCTGAGGGAGAACACCATGTCTGAGGGAGAAAGAGCACACGCACACCATGTCTGAGGGAGAAGGAGCACACCTTGCCTGAGGGAGAAGAGAACACACCATGTCTGAGGGAGAAGGAGCACACACCATGTGAGGGCTCCTGGCTTTGCACAAACTGGAGAAGGCAGAGAAGTCTCCATTGGGGCTTTTGGGTTTGGAGTGAGGAGGAAAGGCAGCAAATGTGATGATAGCCCTCCCTCTCTTCGCCCTGTTTTGCTGGATCACCAGCTAAACCCTCTTCAGAAGGAAATCTGGGCCAAACCTGATTTATTGGAATATCGACTTAAGCGACGACTCAGTCTGGACTAGGCCACATATGAATTTTATTATTTATTTTAGGTTTTTTTTTCCCAAAATAAAAAGGGTTAATTTCAGTGATGCTCAAACTGAAACCTGCCCAATGGCCCCTGGAGGTGCTGTATTGGGACACAGCAAATTAAATCCTTCTTTTCTGTGTTGGTATCCTTTCCAGGCTGGTGCATTGGGTACCACTTTCAAGGGTGTTCTGAAGTCCAGGGAAGGCACAATGGGGCTTTTCTTTCCTTCCTTTGTAAATCTTTGACTTTATGCATTAATTTCAGAGTCAGTGCATGGAGAACATTTTATATTTATTTTATTTTTGTTTTATTTTATTTTATGTTATTAACAAATGGTACAATATAGTACTTTTTAAGGAAAAATTCTCACCTTGCACAGAAAGCCCAAACCTCATGAGAGATGTTGGACTGTAATATCATCCAATTATAGAACGAGATGAGCAGAGATGGGGTGGAGCAACACCAGCCTGACTCCAAGTGTTCCATGACTGCTTTAAAAATGTGACATTTTAACCTGTAAAATAAAAAAGAGGGCGGGATCCAACAGCACTGACACTGTGCTCTGAAATGCTTAGTAAATTATATATGTATTATATTATATTACATGTTATATATGTACTTAAAACAAAGCTATTTTTAAATTTATTTAATAGATAAACACCGGGCTCCTGCCCTGCAGAGCAGCCTGGAGGATCTGGAGCTTTCTCTTCTCCTGGCTTTGCTCCACTGCTGCTCTCGGAGCTGCCCTGAGGTCTCGCTGCTGCTGCTGTGCTGACAGCCCTGCTCCAGAGTGCACCTCCAAACACACCATTCCCCAGCCCATCCAAAACTTTGGCTTCCAGACAAACACAGGGGAACACGGCTCCGAACACCCGGATCAATCCCCTCAATAAGATGTCATGCATTTTCAAACGGTATCCATCTTGATTTGGAAAACAAAAAGCAAAGAAAAGACAACGGCAAAAAGCCTTCCCAGTGCATGAAGTGAGAAATGTGGCTTTAATTTAGACAACTAATTGCTTCCAGCTGAACCAGCCATTAAAAACAGTTGAAGAATTACAATGTAAATAGATTAATGCAGACAAAGCAACATGTGCACTATTCCATGTCTTCTTGTTACCTACAAAATACTTGGGCAGTGACACACTGTTAGTCTAAGCCACTTGTTAGGTTCTGTGCTAATCAGCTAAAATTAAATAAACATGACTGATAAAAACGACTGTTGTGTTTGAAAATTGATGCACCAACAGAATTTACTCCAGGAGATAATTACAGATGATTAAGTAACAAAGAAATAATTCCTACGGCAAAGGGTGAGCGCCGGCGGCACAGGGAAGGGGCACTTGCCAATGTGCCGGCCTTGTCATTTGGAGGGATGAGCCAAAGCTGCAGGAAAATCCATGGGGGGCCAAAAACTCTGAAGGAGAGCTTTTCTACCCCAGCCATCTCCAGAATGCAAAAGGGGTGGAAAATCAGTATTTTGCTGTTGCAAAAACATGTATGTTTCCCCCCTCTTTCTACCCAAGGGGTCAATCCCTTCATACAACTCTTTACTTTTAAATGCTAAAAAAGTGCTCACAAGTGAACCATGTAAGTGAAAAAGATGATATTTCCTAAATAATAATGTTAATATGAATGTTAAACTAATTTCCTTTGTCATCAGAATGAAATCAGATTGAGACTTGCTTTCTAAAATTCAAATATTCTTCAGGCAGTCATTTTAAAATGTTAATTCACCAGGCAGCCATTTTAAAATGTTAATTCTTAAAAGAATTAATTATTAAAATGTTAATAGTGATGGGACACCTTGGAAAAAGAATGTTTTCAAAAATAAAGAATAAATCTGGGAGGGTTTTTTGCATTCTTTTCTTCTCCATAAGGTTTGTTGGTAGGAGCTCTGTGGTAATAGGGATATCCAAAAAATAAATGAAAGGTTTTAAACTGAAAGAGGGGAGTTTTAGATGAGATTTTGAAAATAAATTCCTTCCTGTGAGGATGGGCAAGCCCTGGCACAGGTGCCCAGAGAAGCTGTGGCTGCTCCTGGATCCCTGGAAGTGTCCAAGGCCAGGTTGGACAGGGCTTGGAGCAACTTGGGCCAGTGAATTGAGATGGGCTTTACCATGCCTTCCAACCCAAACCATTCCATGATTCCGTGATTCCAAGGAGCTGACTCCTCCAGAGACCTTAACAAGGCCATTTCTACACCATTTTTCCCCGTATTTTCTTTAGCACACTCATATCCTCGAGCATCTCACTGAAACACATGTTCAAGTCAAGATTAGCCCCTATGAAATGAAAATCACTCGGACTGCAGAGGGGGAAGTGGAATATTATTCTTCATCCTGAATTGAAATGTTAGAAGCTGACTCCTGAATTATACTCTGGGGTTACCGAGCTCTAATTGAGATTGAAATTGGGCCTCTATTTTTGGTGCAGCCTGGAAAGCTCCGAGTCTTATTCCCATTTGTGCCGGTGGAAATCCCCACCCATCATCTCAAATTCTGCTCTGCCTGCACCTTCAGGGTGAGGAGAACCTTCCCAGCCCCTTCCCCCCTTGAAATAATGATAAATGACAGCTACTCCAAATTGGAGCTGGCTGCTGCTCCTCACCGAAGGGCTGAGGGGAGGGTCGAAGGGGCTTCTCCCCAAAAGCTGATTGACAGCGGGGTCAGGATGGGGGGAGCGTTTGCTGGACCCTGTCAGATCCCAGGGAGCTGCTGACAGCTCGTGCTGCCATTCCCTTCCTTCCCTCCCAGGCCAGATTTATGCTGCAGTACAGAGGGTGTGGGGTGAACTCTGCCCACCCTAAAATGACAATGTAGTCCTACAAATCTAATTTTTTTGTTCTGCCAGTGCTGGCTAGAGGGGTTGGGTTTCTCTGGAGGAACAATTAGTGATGATTCCCAACACTTTGAAATATTAAAGAGAAGCTGATGGGACTCTCCAGTCCTCAAGTCAGCACCATGTAGCAGAAACCATATTTCTGAGCAGAGGTGAGGGTGGGGAAGCCCTGGCAAAAGGTGCCTGGAGAAGCTGTGGTGTCCCATCCCTGGAAGTGTCCAAGGCCAGGCTGGACAGGGCTTGGAGCAACCTGGGCTAGTGGAAGCTGTCCCTGCCCATAGCAGGGGGTGGAACGGGATGGACTTTATGGTTCAACCCAAACCTTCCCCTGGTGGTGGTGATGTCCAGGGAGCAGCAGGAGGTGAAAATCCCGTTGGTTCTGCTGGAAAAACATCCCAATTAAGGACAAGCTCCTTCCCCTCCCAAGTCACTGACACAGTGTCTGGCTGTGGGACATGTGACACAAATGACCAGATCACAGCTTTCACCTCCCCAGCGCCAGGCTCTCCACATCCCCAGGATCCCTTTGCAAACACATCAGGGAGTCACTCTGGGAGCTGGGCAGAGGTGTCCCCTTGCAAGAAAAACATGGGGCAGGTGCAGGCGTTGGGAATGGAGCCCCTCAGAATGAACAACCTGAGAGAATTTGATTTAGCCCAACGTATTGATCGGTGCAAACAAGCAAAAAATATATTGGGCTGAGATGATTTAATAGGATGAGGCCTCTTTTTTTTTTATTGTAAGCAGTGAAAAATTCCAAAGGCATGACCGAGGAATTAATATGCAGCTATAAACATGCAGCAGGGAAAGGGCCAGGGGAAGCAAACAGGACCCAAAATAGATTTATCTCCAAAAGTCATGTGAAGCCAAGGAATCCACTGCTATAAACACAGGAATTGCAACCGGCCACATGAAACAAAGCCCCGCTCTCAGTGGCACCTGGGGATGGCGAGATGGAAGTAATTCCTCTTTAATGAAGATATTGTGATGTGTCTGAGGCTTTCTGCGGAGCAGCAATTCCTGCTGCCTGGGAAAAGGGGGGATTAAGTTACAGAGGGGCTCTGCTGCAGGAGGAACCCCTGTTTGAAGCAAACTCGTTGCTGGCATTATCTGTTTAATGTGTTGCACACCATTTGCAGCATAAACATTTCCAGTTCATTTTAATTTCATATCGGAGGAGAATCATAAAGACAGAGGGTTATTGGTCACAGCTGCGGGGATGTGGCAAATGCAACTTGAAGAGTTATTCTGTCAGGGAGACAGAGCCAGATATTATTGTTTTTTCCCTTACAGTCTTGCCAGCAGTTAAAAAGGGGATTTTATTAAAAATATTCATGTAATTAAAATCTATAGCCTTAAAAGCCTTTAGAGGAGCTGGAGCTAAACCAGAATAACACGTTTACATTCAGATGTTGTAGGTTTGTAACAAAACAACCCTGCATTTGGTCTAGAAAGCAGAATAAAGTTTCATCTTTGATTTTAAAACATAGGCAGCTTTTAAGCGAGCAGTGATTGATAGAGCTGAGACGTTTCCTCCTAGGAAATGCTAAATTTGGGTGTAGAAATTCACCAGTGATGATCTGGGCCACCGGTGTATCCTGAGAGGGAGAAATGACTTTTATTCCCCACACGTGTGGTTTCGACAGCCAGTGCCCGGCTTTTCAGCCGTTGTCCATCAGCATGATGGATCATCCTTCCCTTCTCTCACTTCCCAAACCCCAGCTGGAACAGAGAATTTTCCCAAAGCAAAGGAAACATCCCAGCGCAAACCAAACCCAACAGCCACCCAGAGCCGTTTCTTTTTTCAGCTCTTTTTTCTTAATTCCTTTTCTCCAAGCTTTGTCCAGTAATAAACAACTGTTCCAATCTGCTGCTCTGATCAAAAGAAATGTTTTAATCAGTCCCAGGCTAAATATCATGCTATTATGTTATCACTGGAGCAAATCATCCAAAATACAAAACAAAAATATCAGTTTAATATGCTCCAGATCAGGAATGTCTTGAAGAAACTCGCCTTCCTTACAGGTGTGTCCTATTTTAAGGAAAAAAATGGAAGAATTAAAATGCGGGGGCTGGCACTGGGGCCACGTGGCTGCTGGGGCAAGAATGCTGGTATCCAAATTAGCCAAGCTCAATTTCTGCAAATAAAACACTTTTCTCCACCCCAGAGATGTTTTTTTGGTTGTTGTAGTTTTTGTTTTTTTGGGATGAGGAGCAAATCCCTGTTTTCACCTGCTGAGGAGCAAATCCACAAGGAGAGAGTGGACCACTCCCTGCTACCTCCACGCCATGGCTCCTGTAAGGGATGCAACCCCAAGGAGAACCAGAAGCTTCCAAATTTTTGAGACAGATTTCCCAGGAGCCTGAGCATGGTGTGGATTTGATGCAGGGTGATGGGGGAAGTCAGTGGGTGCAGGAGCATCCCTGCCCCACAAGCAGGATGGCCGGCAGGGACACTCACCATCGCCTCCGGAAAGTTTTGGCTTGGCCGGAACTGGATCTCATTTCCATCCTCTGCTCTGTTCTGTGTCCAGGGGACCAACCCAGCAAAATTCCTCCTTTTTATGGCTCATTAAGGCTCATGGCTCCAGATGCATGAGTGATCCTCAAAAGCAGTTAAAAAACAAGGGATATTTGGTCATTTGGGAGGCTCCAGTTTGGAGCGGGGTGCTCTGGCTGTTTCACCAGCAGGACCTGGAGAAAGTTACCCAGCAGCTGAGACTGGGCATTCCCAGAAGGATCCTTCATACACGTTGGATTGAGGAAATCCTGACTCTCCATAGGATCCTCACAGTGGGGAAAGGAGCTGGACATAAGGAAAAAATCCTCACTGGCACACACACCACTCAAACTCATTTCATGGAATCAAGGGATGCTTTGAGGTGGAGGGACCTTAAAGCCCATCCAGTGCCACCCCTGCCACGGCAGGAACACTTCCACTGTCCCAGGCTGCTCCAAGCCCTGTCCAACCTAACCTTGGGCACTTCCAGAGGCAGCCACTGCTGCTCTGGGCACCCACCCTCACAGGGAAGCATTCCTTCCGAATCCTTTGACCAAAGATTTGACTAAAAACCTCAGAAAACGGGGACATTATCTTGGGAAGGAGGAGCAGCAGCAGGGATGAAGCACCTGCACCTGACCAGATCCATGTGAGCTCTTCCCTGTTCTCCCCTTCCCTCAAGATCTCATTTGCAATTCCAAGGGCCAACGTGGGAAGTGTCAGCACTTTCAAAGCACGAAGGCTTTGGAAATGTTAAATTTTGTTTCAGCTGGGAATGAAGTTTGGGGCTTTGCTTTACTTTGATTTGGTTTAATCTCAAAAATCTCCAGGACACGGAGTTGCATTTCTTCCACCAGCCTGAATTCTCAAATTCTGGGAATTCTGAGAAGCGAAGGGGGCTGATGTTATCCATTAGAAGAGCCCAGATAGAGACATTATCCTGCTTTTATGAAAGCCAAAGGCCAAATTCATATTTATTTGAGCTGCAGCAGGATCTGGCTTATATCCTGGACATTACAACATACTGTTCCAATCTCTATTTTTATTAGCAATATTGATAACGTTAGAAGAAATACGATACAGGAAATAGCATATCGACTTTGATTAATTTTACAGTACGACTTTTAACGAACAAAAAGGAAGAATTCAGCGAAGGGCTGAAGCTGAAAGTGTTGCTGGTAAAGGGAGACATGTGGTACCTGCATGTCCTGAGTGGGGCAGCTGGATATTCAACATGGATTTGCCTCCATGGAAGAAAAATTGGAAGAAAAATCAAATTTTTGAAGGACTGTGACTTCTCATCTTTAAGTTTATTAACACTTCCAGACATAATGGTTTGCTGCAAGTAATGAAGGGATTGGTATAAACTTAAATCTGTTTATTGTGCACAAGCAGTGGTGTTAAAACCCTGGATGAATAATTCTAGGGATAGATATGTGAAATGCTTTCAGTGCAGGGAGAAAGATCCCTAATTCCAGCCCCAAATCTCAAGCCCTGTGAGAGGATGGGACGTTATTGCACTCACTTGAGGGTGCTTTTAATGTCCCCACAGATTTGGAGGGCACTCCTTGCATTTAATTGCTGATATTTAATAATAATAGTAATAATAATAATAATAGTAGTAGCAGTAAAAATAATTCACTCTTATATGAATATGAAACATTTAGCACTTGAAATATTGCTTTGTATCTGGATTTATGCTCTATTTTTATATTTAAAAGGTACTCAGCACAAAAAGTATTGTGGTACTGTTGAGGATAAACCAGTCCAGCCTCCCAGTTTTGTCCTGGGATTGAAAAGTCCCAGCTCCAAAATTTATCAAACTGCCTCAAACCTACAGGGGTGTTAAAGCAATGTATGCTGGAAGATGATGGTTTAAACCACTGATAGCTTGAGGTGATGTGGGCACAGCAGGATCATGGTTCAGTGTTTAATATCCACCCAAACCTTCCTAAAAAATGATATTTTCTGTTTCAGGTCCAAGGGGAAGAGATGCATCATCTCACTCGGATGGACCAGGAGCTGAGAGCAGAATGCACCCTGGAGCATCAGCTGAGTAATTTCAGAGTAACTCCCAGCCACCACACAAGTCCTTGACTCGTTTCTTCCCCTCGGAGCCGCAGGTTTTATTTGAGGTCTGACTGGAAGCAGATGGACCTGTCAGGGCTCCTCGGGCAGGTGAGCAGAGCGGGCAGATGAGCTGCTAAGTGCTCCCAGCTGCTGGGCAGGGCCCCGAGGAAATTGTTGGAGCTGGGATCCAGCTCCGAGGTGAGATCTGGAGTCAACACCAAGTAAAAAGTGAATTTCTCCGAAACACCATTCTCTAAAAACCTGACAAAGAGAGGCTTTTGAAATAACAGAAAATAGCTGAAAATATCTGAAAAATGTATCCAATATATCTTGAGGCTTCAGAGAGCCAGAAGCCGTCCTCAACTTCTGCTCCCATCTCTGGTTTTGTTCAGGATCTGCCTCTTTAGGCAGCAAAAATGATTTTTCCAAAGTTTTCTCCCTCTCGCAGGTGTTTCCCTCTCCAGAAAGGTCTTGACTTCTACTTGCTGCTTTGTATTGTTTGATTTATAAACTCAAGGGGTCCTTCTCGAAACCTGGACTCCTTCTTGTACTTAATTGCACAATAAACTGAAAACTTGGTGCTTTAGGAGCGGCAGTTGGGGAGGAAATGGTTTGATGGATGGAAGTAGACGAGAGGTTCTTCTTGGGAATGTCACCTAAAGGACACAGAGGAGAAATGGCTTTATAAATAACTGCAAAATTCCGAGCTTGGGGAGACCAGGGCTCTATTAAGCAGAAACAGCTTGCAGGGCAATTCCCAACATCTGCAAAAGTCCTCTCAGCCCCTGTAATTCCCAACAGCCTACATCCACCAGCGTTCACTCCCCGGGCCGGTGGTCTGGGATGCCATGCAAAGGGATGCCTGGAGTTTGCATCCCAAAATGAAAATAAACCAGTGAAAGAAAAGGTGATCAACAAGTCAAAGCTTTTATCCACATTGGGAGGAAAGTGCTTTTCCTTTTCCTTTAGGAAATCAATTCATAAAAAGTAATTCTTGATGTTTTAAAAGCTGTTTTTCCCAGTGGGTGCAGCATTGGTGGAGCACGGAGCGGGCGTGGATGGAGTTCCTGCATGTTCCAAGCAGTTCCCTGATTCCTGCCTTGGCTCTAAGTGACACAGCAGTAAAGAAAATTATAAAACTCATCCTGTAAATGCCAAGAAACGAGGCTTCACTTGTGGCACTGCAAAGTGAGCTCCAGCCACCGAGTGCTCATAGCACAATCCCACAGGAGTTGGGAATGCATCCCCTTGCACCCAGAACCCAAAATCCATCTGGGATGGGAGAGCCACCACGGCACCAGTGATTTTATAATTATCTGAACCTCTCCTTTAGCTTCCTGAGCTGAGTTTTATGAGTCACCACAGATGTTGTATGTTCTGGGGGACAACCAGACACCCAAAACGAAGAGAAAAGGGCACGTAAATATTGTGGCCTCATCTGTTTCCAATAGGCTGTGTTTACATATTAATGTGCAATACAAATTTGTAAACATGAGCATTTGAAACTTTTAGAGGAACCGATCCCGGCCTTTTCCCTTTCTGCAGCTTTATTGGAACAACATGTCCCCGGCCCCAGCCACACATGGACATGGTTTCCATACTGGATGCATTTCAAATGGTCTGGGTGCTTATTTGTTCTACTCTATCTTACTATCCAATCCTCGTTTGCTTTGCATAATTGTGATACAAATTATCATCTAATTACAGCCCCAACCTCAGCAGATCAAATGTAAACCGAGGCGCTGCCATTGCAAAAAGCGACATCCGATGCTCCCTCCATGCCTTTGGCTTCTCCAATAGATGGATTGAATTTGGGGGAAACCAGAGAGTGAACTGCATTTTGATTAAAAATATTATTGCCGGGTGTTTTGTCTCCTTGGATTTTAAATCCACCCCCGTGTCTGAGCCTGAGCCCATCCCATGTCCCGGCGTTGGGTACGGACACGGCACCTCTGGAATGGCCAGTTTTACATGATGAGTGCTATAAACAGACTCAGATATTCCCAAATAACTTCAAGCTCCTCTTGGGAAAGGTCAAATGACTAATAGCTGAGATTGTCCAGCAAATTTCATCTTTAAAAAAAAATCCTTTTGGTTATTTTTCTCCCAGTTCTCATTTAAAAATAGCACTGTAATCCTGAGATGCTGTTTCTATCTGCCCACTAAATCCACAGGATGGTAAACGTTGAAATGGCCACGAGTTCTCCAATAATATTTGTGGCAAGAAATGCAAAGCAGCGCATGATGGAATTGTATTGACAGGCACATGGGCCTGTCTGAAATATCGACCTCAGCTTGCCCAATTTCACATTTAATAAATACTGATTAATCCGATTTATTCTCTCAAGTTCTGCCACTCACCTCTCACTAGCAGCTGTTTTACAAAGGGCCCTGAGAGTGTAGAGTGCAGGTTAGCTCCTTTTTGGGGCACATTTATTTCAATATCTAGGCAAAGTATCTATTTTATAGTGTGAGTGAATCAGCTGAGTCACTGTTGTGAATATGGAAAATATTCCTATGCCAGAAGGGCCAGGGAGCTTGGTCTGCTCTGCCATGGTGGAATAGGAGAGAGAGCTGCCTGAAAACACCACCCACATGCTTTTTATTTCTTACACTGATTTTTGAAAGGATAAAACCAGGAGGTGAAGGAAATGGAAATAACCCTCAGATAACCCGGATCAAGCAGCTCCTCTCATACAGACAAATTGATATTTCTGGATTTGATAAGCACCCTCCCCAAGTGTGGCACCTCTGGGACATGCTCAGACCTTACAGGGACCAGGATTTGGGTGTGATGAGGGAGGATGGTGAAACCTGGGATCCTACGGGACCCACAGAGGCGCTTTGAGATCCAGCACAATTCCACTGGAATCAGCCGAGCACCATTCCTGGTGGAGCAAATCACTGCACCAAAAATATCTCTCCCAGTCATTATCAGTCACATTTTTAACCAGACGCTGATTTACTGGATTACAGCTCTGGAATATCTTATGCAACCGCAAATATTTGGAAAATTGGAAGTTCCCCATGGCACAAATCCGTGACTGATCAGGAAGAGGCTTCCAGCTCCCCAGGAGCACAGCCACATGTTGGGGCTGGGTCATGGTCACTCAGCTGGACAGGGCCAGCAGTGGACTTGCCATGGGAATTCAGTCAGCACCAATGTTGGAAATAAGGACTTTCAAGAAAAAAAAAAAAAGCTTTTTCATTTTTTTTCTTTTTTTAATAAAAATAGTGAGATAAACTGCTAAGAAACTGCCCAAGAAAGCAGGTTTGTTCATTTTTACAGTTGTACAGACCATTTATCACAATCCCCCATTTCATGCTGGCATCACTGGGAGCTCTGTGGATACCCAAAGCAGGAAAATTAGGGAAACCAATGTTGCTTGAGTTTTATCAAAGTCTCATGAAAGTAAAAGTGTAATTTTTGTTAATTTAACAGCTTTTGACATCGCTTGTTCTGGTCTGAATTTGTTGTCTGTTGAGGGTGAAAATAAAATCAAAACTTGGAAATCACTTTTGATTCTTAAGCCTATATCTAATCCCTCTGTATTGTGTTTGTGTGCGAAAATTCAGGATTAATCCCAAAATGAGGCTGGTCCCAGCCAAGCCTTATTTTCCAATCTCTGCCATCTATCAAGTGATAGATTTGACTTTAGGTAGAGACTGAACATCAATCAAATAAAGAATAAAACCTGTGTCCTGATTTATTGTGAGTTACATGGCGCCCTTGGGAGCTGGAGATTATTTACAGGAATAACAAGAATATCCACAGGTTACAAGAAAACAAACAGGAATCTTGGAAGGAATTGAAGATCTCACATTCCAGGGCCTGTAGAGTTGTAATTTTCCATAAAGGATCCGTGTTCTCCTGGGGCTGAGCCAGGAGTATCCCTGCCTTCCCTTGGGCAAGGCTGGATGAGATCCCAGCTGGATCTTCTGAGAGCTCTGGGTCAGAGGATCCTGCAGGGCTCCTGGGGATGTTCATCCCACACAACTCTCCAAGCTGTATCCTCCATGGATCCATCCCACCACAGGAGAGATGTGTGACCCCATCCTGCCCTTCCCATCAATGCTGGTGCCACTGGAGGGTGGGGCATGGAAAAGAAGGTTCTAGGCCACCCCTCCAGCTTCTCACCCCATCCATCTTTCATCCTGCCTTTCTTTACCCTGGCAGCAGAAACTTGGATTTGTGTCCCCACCCTGATAACGGAGCATCTGGGTCTTGGAGAATGAGGGACTTTTATGTTAATTAGGACTTAAGAACAAGCTCCAATGCTTGTCCAGATATGGCTCCTTTGCCAAGTCCAGGTCCTGGATAGTCCTGTTGTGATTTGGGATAAAACTTGAGTGGGTGAGCAGCAGCTCCCCAGGGCTCTGAGCTAACTAAAGGCAAGCGAGAGAGAGAAAACAGAGCTGTAGAAATACAGACATCAATGTCCCCACATGAGAGTGCAAATAGTAAAAAGGTGACTGACAGTTTGCTCTTAACCTACAACTGTGACACAAATGTGGCCAAAAGGCATCACCTCAGGGTCATCTCAGAGCCTCCCAGATCCTCCACCCTCCCAACAACACAACACTTCTGTCCACAAAAAAAAAGAAGGATTAAATGCCTGTGCATCCCACTCCTGTACCATGCAGCGTTTCAGAGGCAATAACTAACATGCCCCTGGCTATGAAGGAAGGAAGGACTTGCTTTACATAGCTCAGAAATATTCTCTGATCCCACTAAAGGCAGTGGTTAATTGTGGGGTGCCAGCTGGAGTGATTGCATCTGCCGTCCCTCAAAGCAGCCGGAATGCTGTCACTCACTTTGAAATGCCCTGCTGCATTCATCAGTCTGGATGGCACAGAGAAGTTATAACCATACAAGCCATATGGAGGATGTAAAGAACAATTAAGTGCTTCCCGAGCAATGGGACTTGATGGGAAAATGTTTCCAGATGCATGTAATCCATACAGCATTTGACCAGCAGAACCGGGGGCTTGCAGGCACTGAGCGCTTAAGTCTTCGGCTTTGGCGTTTTTCAGGGCAGACAGTTTGGGCACATCCACCATCAAGTGGGGTAAAAGGTGTGGGTTGGTGGCTCCCAGTTTCTCGTGGCTCGGAAAGAGGAGCGCCTGCTGTCTCAAGAAGCTTGTAGGGCAGATCTTGTAGTAGAGGGGCACGTTGAGGGGGTGCAGGAAGCTCTCGGGGCACGGCATGCTCAAGTTATTGGCGGGCAAGTGAAGCGTGGGAGGGGAGCACGATGGAGACAGCAGGGGGTTCAGAGGAGAGGGGGTCCCACCGCTGGAGGCCACTGGGGAAGAGCTGGAGCTCCCACCTGGAAAGGAAAACAGAAATCATCCAGGCTGGGCTAACTGGTGTCCACAGCCAAGAAATGCTTGGAGGACTCGTGCTCCCGCTCCAGGTCTCCCTGCCGCCGGTGTCCTCCAAGCACGAGCCAGCTGCAAAGACCAGCTCCTGGAAAAGGGAAAGATCTATCCATGAATGGTTATTGCTAGCTGGTATTTGTCTAAGAACAGCATTCACATGTGTCTAATCCCATTCCTTGGGCTGGGATAATGATAAACACAGCTCCACACACACCTGGATCTGTACCTGGCTGCACGACCAATAACCCTCCCCTGCTATACACACACCATTTTCAGGTCCCCTATTTTTCATGCAAATCCCAGACAGATTTTTTCCCCTTGGATATAAGAACAAAAAAGCATATTCAGCCTGATGGAAGATTTTTTTTGCACCTTCCTGCTCACAGGAATTGACTCATTTCACTTGGCTTCCCAAGCAATTTGAAACATTCCCCTGAAAGCTATCGGTGTCTCCAGAAATTCAAACTCTCAAGTCGTGTGAATGTCCGATGAATGAACACTTTCAGAATTCGGGAGAAAAGCAATCCCAAGGAGTAAAAACGAAGCAGGGATGGGATGGCTGCTCCGAGGTGGGAATGGTGCTCGGGTGCTGCACAGATGCTGGTTTCATCTCCTGCCTGTGGAGAGCCAAATGTCCGCTGCACACTCATGAATAAATTATTCCAGAGGGGTTTCCCCTCCACACTTTATTTCAATTTCTTACCAAAATCACTGGGAAAGGATGTAAAGGAACGTGGATCCATTTGTGCTACTATTTACATTCAATTCCAACCAATACAATGCCTGCCTGGGCTCTGCTCCGACTTGACACGCAACCAGCAACCTGAAATCAACTGTAAACTAAACCACAGCTGCTGGTACAACAAAAAACCCTTAAAAAACTCCTTAAAACACAACGATTTTGAATGTGATGCTAATTAATTTCCAAATTCCGGACAAGCAGAGCCTCTCGCAGGTCAGCCCTGGATCACAATAATCCAGAAAAGTTTTGTGGCATGAAGGTCTCACCCTTCCCTGTCAGTGGCTGCTTCAGTCCTGACAGCAGCAGGGCAGGATCCAGTCCGCTCTCCCTGGATGTATCCTGATGTCCTGCAGGCTCAGGGACTTTGGGTCATGTAAATTATGGGATTGAGGTGATATTTGTGCGTGAGGACGCAAGCAAACCCCTACGTGGTTGGATCAGCAGAGCAAAGCAGGATCAGCATCTGCTGCTGCATCCCAGGCAATAATATCACCCAAATTCCACAGCAAATTTGGGAATGGGGGTTGCAGCAGAAACCCCAATGAGCAGACGTTTTCTGTCCTTTCCATTAGGCTTAAATATAAAAATTCTATGGTTAATTTTTTTCTTCGGCATGTTGATCATAATTTCTTTTAGTTTACCTCCTGGTTTTAGAGCTTTGGGATTTCAGTTTTACAGCATTTCTTCAGAAATATATTTTATTAGTAGTAGAACTGCAGATTTTGTCATATTTATATCAGTGCAGGAATTCCTCCCTGAAGAAAAATGCCAAATACATTAAATACGAAAAAAAATTCTAAAAATCCCAGGTAGCTCTAATATTATATGTACAATAATATTTCAGCCCTTTAACATTGCAGTTGCTGTTATCTCATTCCTCATCCAGCTCATCCACCACCTCCTCTCCCCCAGCAAACGGGTTCAAAAGGAGCTTTTTGCATAAGATATTTTCAAAAAATAAAATTAATAAAAAATCTATTAATTATACTAATAAAACTGCTACTACTACTACCAAAAATTAATGATAATAATTTTAGTTCTCTTTACATGTGCTAAACCTCTTAATTTCTCCCGCATCTGATTTCTTTGTGCCCTCATTTCTATGCCTGCAGAACATGAATTTTTGCTGATTTTTGCAGCATTTCCCGGCAGACACGGGGTGACTTGGTGTCCCAAGACTTTGAAGAGTTCCCCACATAAACGAGACTTTAACTGGCGACTTCAAACCCAACTTGGAGGGCTCCAATGTGCAAACGAGCTGTTAGGGTTTTTCCCTTCGGCGCTATGAATAATCTGTTTTTAAATATTACTTTCGGGAAAGAGGAAAGGATCGGTTGTTTTTGTCAGGATGAAGGACAGCATTTTCCCCAAAATTTTTCCTTTTCTTCTCTGCATTTCTGTGTGTCTGCTGCATCCTAAGTACCAGATATTTTTATTTTCTGTTGCATAACGCGTTTGTCGGCGCAGAAGCCGCCGCTGCAGAAAGCCCGGGCGGTCACCACTACCACGTTTGTAGTTGATATTCCCAACCCGGTTGGAAGCAATTAGTGTAACAGGATCAAAGCCGGAACAACTCGACTCCAAATTAGCCTCCTGCACACTCAGATATTTTTTTCTGCCCATCTAACTCTGCTTTCAGCCGGGGGCTGGAGCAGCCCGCGCCCTCATCCTGTCCTTCCCGTCTTCTCTCATCCATTTTCACAGGAGTTTTATCCAAACCAACGCGGAGTTAACTCCCCAAAAAAGTAGAAATTTGTTTTCTGGGCGCTCCGTGTTATCTTGGATGGTCTGAGCCCCTCGGGGAGCTCCGGGGTGCGGCGGGGAGAGGCAGCGAGCGGGATTCACTTACCCTGGCTGTCTGCGCCGAAAGCCTTGAAGTCCAGGGCGAGGGGGGCTCTCCACGGGTAGGTCTCCAGGAGCCCGTCCAGGACCCCCCTGCGGGGCGAGAGCGCCTTGAACGCGGCCGCGGGCCCGGAGGGGGCGGGGGGCGGCGGCGGGGCGGCCCCGGCCCTTACCTGTTCCTGCCGGGGTCTCGAAAACCTTTGGCGAAGGGATTCCTGTCGATCTTCAGCTTCGTGATCTGCGGGGTGAAAGGAGGCTGGCGGGCTGGGACCGGCGGCTGCGGCCATCGGGGCTTTCCATCCCCACCATCCCCGGTACCGCCGGGGCTCTCCATCCCCCCGACTCCCGGGGCTCTGTCCATCCTCCCGACCGCCGGTACCTGCTGGTTCTGGTAGGCCGTGACCGTGGTGAACTCGGTCTCCTGGAAGGAGAAGGTCTGCACCCCCTCGGCCGGCAGCGACTGGATCTGCGCGAGATCGAAGCGAGAATCCTGGGCGATAACGTGGACGCGGGGCTTGTACTTGTGCATGGACTGCAGGATGATCTGTGCGGGGGGACAGGCAGCTGAGCCCCCCCGGAGGGAGAAGGGCAGGGAGAAAACCCGAGCGAGGCTGAGGAAGGAGCCAGCCTTGAGCCCGGGGCAGAGGGACCGGTCCCCGCGGATGCTCCGCGCCCCGGGGCGATGCTCTGCCCCTGCCCGCTCCCCCCGGCGGGGCTGCCCCACACCTACGTGCCCCTTGTCGTCCATCTCGTTGTTGGTGAGCTTCACGCGGTCGAAGCTGATGATTTGCCTCATCCAGGTCTCCCCGGAGCAGGGCGAGTCGGGGTGGATGTAGAGGCGCGGGGTGATGCAGGAGTGGTCCGTGTTCCCCGCCACCATCCACTGCGAGCTGTGATAGACGTACCTGGCCCGGGCCGGGCTCCGTCAGCGGCGGGAGCCCGTCCCCGCCTGTCCCCACAGCCACGCACACCTATAGATTCTATAGGTGCGTGCGGGCCCCCCCAGCACCCCCGTGTGACCGCGGTGTCCCGCTCGGAGCCAGCGCAGGAGCCCCGCGTGGGTGTGCGGGGTCCCGGCCGCTTCCCCCCGTACCTGTATCGTTTGGAGTCCACGGGCACCACGTCGATAGCGATGTAATATTGCTGCAGCGGCTCCAGCCCCTTCACCTTGACCCGGACCGACGGGAACATCCTCCTGCGGGCACAGGGGCAGCGGCTGAGCGAGAGCTGCCGCTCACGGGGCGAAAAGGGGCTGCGGAACTGGGAGCGGGCGTCGGGAGGAGGGAAAAGCGAACTCAACGAAAAACAGCGGAAAAAGAGGCGAGCTAAGTGAAATATCTCAGCAGAGCAGAGAAACCCCACACAACAAACAAAATAAACAAAGAAACCCAAGAAACAACACCATCCTCCCCACAAAAAAAAAAAAAAAAAAAAAAAAAAAAAAAAA
>VRYO01002184.1:18421304-18453061 GCA_009812075.1 Sialia sialis | reverse complement strand
GGAAAAGAAGGGAAATGAGGAAAGGGGAGGAGGGGAAAAACAAAGTAGGGAAAGGGAAGCAGGAGGGAAAGAAAGGGAATGGGGAAAGGGAAACGTGGGGAAAGAAAATAATTGAGACGGAAGAGAAGGAAGAAGAACGGAAGTGGGAAAAGACGGAAATAGGGAAAGACAAAAAGGAAAGGAAGTGGGGAAAAATGAAAGAAATGAGGACATGGGGACATGGGGACATGGGGTCTGGCCCCTAACCCAAGCAGCCCTGTCCTGTGGCAGATGGGACAGGAATTTAAAGGCAGGGATGGATGCAGGGAAACCCCTCTGACTCAGTTCTGTGGCCGAGCTGAACCAAAATATTGGACGCTCAAGAAGAGCCAGGCTTTCCAAAACTCCCGTTCTGGTGGGATTTGGGTCCTGCTGTGTCCCCTGAGCCGTGTCAGAGCTGCCCCAGCCCCACATCTGCTGGCACGGGAAGCAGAGGAGCCGAGCAAGATGCGGCAGCTGGAAAAAGGGAATTGACGTGACCTGAGCACAGAGAGCGGCTCAGGAGCCAAGGGGAGGAAAGAGAACAGGAAAACGCAGCTTTCAAGGACATTTACAGTAATTTCATTACTATAAGACGCACCCTTTTGACTAAAATTTTGATCGAAACTTGGAAGTGCACCTTATATATGGACAAAGTTCAGAAATTTGCCAACCCGGGAGTGTGAGCCACGAGAGCCGCAGCATCGAGGGTGGACAGGAGTGCCGGGGCCCACGGCACGGGGAGGGCGCCTGAGGCTGCGTTTAAAGGCTGCGCCGATCCGTGAAAAATGTTTGCAAATTGAGCAGCTGCCAGTAAACCCCGCGATGGTGCCGTTCCGTTACTAATTCATTACTTGGTTGTGCGTGGATCCTTGCTGCAAAAAAAAAAAAATGTGCCTTATAGTCCAGTGCGCCTTATAGTTGTGAAATTACTGCATTTGAGGGAAAAAGCTCTGCAGCATCTGCTTAGGACATTGGGCATTTTTTGGAAAGCCATTCTTAAATACAGTAATTTCACAATTATAAACCACACCTGATTATAAGCCGCACAGCGGGGTAGCTGGGCAGACCACAAGATTTGTCCATATATAAGCCACACCTGAATATAAGCTACATTTTTTTTTTTCTTTTTTCTTTTTTTTTTTTTAAGCCAGGATCCATGTGTGACAAAGTAATGAGTTAGTAACAGAATCATGCCAGCGCGGGGGTTTGATGTCAGGTGCTCAAGTTGCAAACAGTTTTCATAGACCAGCCAAGCCTTCAAAGGCAGCCCCAGGCACCCTCCCCGGCCGGCTCTCACTTCTGGGTTGACATTTCACTGGGATTTGTCCATAGATAAGCCGCACCTGATGATTAGCCACACTACTGGGGTAGGCTGGATTCTTCAGTGAAAAAGGTGTGGCTTATAAACGTGAAATTACTGTAATTCTCTTTTCGTGCAAATTGCGTTGTGCGTGATTTAGAAGTCCAGCAAAGGGAGGCACCTGTGGACACAGCCCTGGAACAGCATCGTTCCTGCCCGGCATCGCCCGGGGTTGGGTTACCCCGTAATTCACTTCCAGCTCACAAACAATAAATCCTCGAGCAGTTGGGTGAGGAATCCCAGCTAAGGAGCGATGGAAGTGAGTGATTGAATCCAAATGGCTGCACAGCTCCCTGCTGGACTCACTAAACACCAAAATTAGCAATATTTTGGGGCATGATGAACTGCAGCCCTGCAAAACTGCTCCCGAAGTGCACCTTAAATGCGGCGAGAGCTTTTTCAGGGAGGTTTTTAGATAAATGTTAGAAGAAAAGAGAAGTTTTCATCATTTTTCTTCCTTCTGGTGGATTTCCTGTAAGTTCTGTCTTTTCCTGCTGAAGTGGCTGGGGCAGGATGGTGGCACCAGAGTGAGCACAAATCTGTTTAATATAGAGAGGGGGTCTGCTGCAAAAAAAAATATTTTTTAAAAGGTGAATTCAGGCACAGTACTGACTCTGAGACACTCTCAGCAGGACCATGAGTCCCTGACAATCCTTGGATGATCCAAGGTGTCCCCTCACATCCCAAGGTGGGAGCTGTCCTGAGGCTGGGCTCCTCTCAGCCAGGGTCACTCCGTGAGCTGCTCTGTCAGGGATTTATGGCAGAGCAGAAAAGAGCAGGAAGCCACTAAATGCTGCTGTTTGTCTCTTCTCATCAGATATTTGGCTTTGGAATTTCTGTTTCTCTCCCAGCTGTGCCATTGTTCAGGCACATCCTCTGCTCAGCCTTCCCAGAATTAATCCAGGTTCAGGTCAGCACCAAGACAAGGGGATTTGCTACAGAGGGAGATGAAGATTCGAGGATGAAAACTCGGTGATTATATTGGCTCTGCCTTGCAGGAAAATCTGTGTTTGTCCGACCTGTTCATTCATGTCTGTGCCCACACTTCAGTCATAGCAGGAGAATCAGTTCCCTCTGCCTGGATGATTTTTTGGGGACTGCCAGGAGCCCAGAGCAGCCCCCAAAAGCATCAGAGGGACACCAGAGCAGGTGCTCCAAGCTGCCCTTGGCCACTTCCAGGGATGCAGGGGCAGCCACAGCTTGTCAGGGCAGCCTGTGCCAGGGAGGAAATCCTGCCCAGACCCCATCTCCCCCTCCCTCTGGAGTGGGAAGCCATTCCCTGTGACCCTTCCCTGTTTCTGCTTCAATCCTGATGCTGTGACATTTGTACTGACAGGGTCACAGAACGGCTAATGCCACTCTGGGAGATTTTCCCCACAAATAATCCACACCAGGGGTTGATGCCAGCACGAGGGATTTTCTCTCTGTAATTCTCTTCCTTGTTCATCTCCATTCCATGAGCCCCTGGCCCACACCTGGCCAAGCCCCAGAGCTCATGGGGTTCTAGGAACATCTGGGAAAACCCATCTATAGCAGCAAATCCATAATTTTTAGCTTAAATTCACAGGGCTGCAGTTTAAATCAACAGGACAGCCAATCAATGGGATTTTTTTTTCCCTTTGTAAAGATTCTGGGGCCAGAATTTAATACAGAAAGTCAAGGGGGTTTCTCCTGAAAATGAAGTTTCTAAAAATGAATATTACAGCATTGTTTTCACCCTTATTGACTGTGTCATGCTGTTATTGCCTCCAGTCATTTTTTTAGGAAACAAATAAACAGCCAGGATTTGTCAGTCTAAGCAATAACCTATAGTGGCAGCAAACTTAATCTGGTGTTAATTAGGCTTGTGGAAAACTAAATCAAGCATCAGAAACCACAGATTATTTTAGGCTTCCTCTAGCATAAACACAAAGGCTTGAGGATCCATAACATCTTATTTTTGTTGACAGTTTTCCACTTTTCCCCCAATTTATTTCGTGGATCTGATAGGCTGCTCCTTGATTGCTTTTAGCTCTGTCTTCTTTTGGCCTCAGCGTGGCAGTTTGTTAATCCTTCCTATTTTTGTGTGTTTAAGCAGGATTACAAACTTCAAATGCATTGTAAAAGGAACCTGTATACAATCTTTCAAAACCACTTAAATGGGCCAATGACAGAAGCCCCAGCCCTGCAAGGAAATGCAGAACATTTCGGAAATCATCCCCGCTGTTTATTTAGAAGCCATTTTTAATTACTCAGCAGGAATGAATGAAAGAACTGGAAAATGGAGAGAGACAGAGGGGTTTGCATTGAGTTACAGCTCGTGGAGAACAAGGCAGGGACGGTCAGGCTTTCAAGTCTGGGCAATTTTGGGGTGTAATTATGTCCTGTGGGTTTATTGACAATCCAAATTAAACTGCAGATGCATTGCAGAGAGCAGAGGGATTTCTTGAAAGGCTCAGTGCAGCATCCTCTGGAGCATCAGGAGGAATTTCCCCATGGAAAGGGTGGCCAAGGAATGGCATGGGCTGGGATTTCCCCAAACTGCTTCCCAAACTTCAGCTCCAGAGCGATCCTGGCACACCTGGCTGGGGTTTCTCACAGGGGTCACTCACAGAAGAACCATCCTGCCAAGTGCTCATTCTTCCCTTAAAGTTTCTCTTTTTTAAGGGAGTTTCTCTTCCCTTAAAAGCCAATATTAGCCTGCCTGAAAAAAGAATGAAGCGTTCATTTATTGGGACAAGATGATTTTCAAGCTGATTTGCATTAATTTTGGAAGCAGGAATTTTTTTTTGTCCCTGTTTCTCTCCAGGAAAAACTGAAGTCATAGGAGAGCAAGCCATGCCTTGCCTGGTTTTGATCACTTGGAGGACTTAGAAGCAAACTCCTCAAAGTAAATATTTCCTAGGAAGATCATTAAGGGTGCGACCAACATGTAGGGAACAGCAACAGGAAAATACTCCTTTAAACCTAATCCCAGCCCATGCTGCATTCATTAGTGAATGACATTGTAGCTGGAACAGGAAAAAATAAAAAGCCACGGAGCAGGATGATATTCCAATTGTTAAATGCTTCTGCATCACTCCAGTTATCCCCCCTCAAATGGCAATTGTTCTCCACGTGCTTAGCAAAGGAAAAAGTTCTCAGAGGTGGGCACAGAAGGCAGGAATGCTGGTAACAGCAGCTTGGGAGCTGTTATCACTGAGATATCCAACATGGGAATTTACCTGGGAGTGATGCCTTGCTCCCTGTGACACTGAGGAGAAACAATCATTTCACAGAATCATGCAGTCAGAGGAGGGTTTGGGTTGGGAGGGATCTCAAAGATCATCTCATTCCACACCTTCCACTATTCCAGGTTGCTCCAAGCCCTGTCCAGCCTGGCTTTGGACACTTCCAGGAGCAGCCACAGCTTCTCTGGGCATCCTGTGCCAGGGCCTGCCCACCCTCCCAGGGCAGAATTCCTCCCCAAAATCCCATCCATCCCTGCCCTGTGGCAGTGAGAAGCCATTCCCCCCATCCTGTCATTCTCTGCCTTTGTAAAAAATGAACCAGGATAAAACTTCAGCTGCACAGCCCAGCCCAGGAGCTGCTCCCTCTGCCCAGAGCTCCTGGCTGGATGGGGCAGGGAGCACCCATGGGTGCTGGACTCTCTCCTGGAAGCCTGACAGCCCTTGCTTGCTAAAAGCCAGCTTTATGTTTAGCAAAAATATATAAATAAAAATATAGCTGACGTGCTGGGGAGTGCAGGAAGGGAGATAAGGAGCAGCTGCTCCCCTTCCTGCCTGCCCCTCCTCCTGGGGCTGCTTTATCTGGCCAGGCCACACTGCCTGTCCCCTCCAGGGCTCTGGGGACACAGCCTGCAGGGGCTGGGCAGCGTTCAGAGAGGAACAGAGCTGGGAAAGGGGCTCAGCCTGGAGAAAAGCCCTGTGAGGAACAGCTGAGGGAGCTGGGGCTGCTCAGCCTGGAGAAAAGGAGACTCAGGGGTGACCTTATCACTCTTCCAGCTCCCTGTGCTCAGGTGAGGCTGGTGTCCTCCAGGCAGCACTGACAGAACCAGAGGACACAGTCCCAAGGGAGATACAGGCTGGATTTTAGGAAGAAGTTTTTCACAGAAAGAATAATAAAGTATTTGGAATGCTTTGCCTGGGGAGGTGGTGTAGTCACCACCCCTGGATGTGTTTACAAAAGACTGGATGTGGCACTCTGTGCCATGTCTGGTTGAGGTGTTTGGGCTGGGTTGGACTTGATGATCTTGGAGGTCTCTTCCAACCGAATAATTCTGTGATTCTGAGATTCTGTGATTCCGTGATTCTGTGATTATGTGATTCTGTGGTTCTGTGATTATGAGATTCTCTGATTCTGAGATTCTATAGTTCTATGATTCTGTCATTCTGTGATTCTATGGTTCTGTGATTCTGAGATTCTGTAATTCTGTGTTTCTGTGATTCTGAGATTCTGAGATTCTGAGGTTCTGTGATTGTTTGATTCTGAGAATCTATGATTCTGTGATTCTATGGTTCTGTGATTCTATGATTCTGTGATTCTATAGTTCTATGATTCTATGATTCTGTGATTCTGTGATTCTGAGATTCTATGGATCTGTGATTCGATGGTTCTATGATTCTATGATTCTGTGATTCTGAGATTCTAAGGGTCTCTGACTCTGTATTTCTGTGATTCTATGGTTCTGTGATTCTGAGATTCTATGATTCTGGGATTCTATGATTCTGTGATTCTATGGTTCTATGATTCTATGATTCTGTGATTCTGAGATTCTGTGATTCTGGGATTCTGGGATTCTGTGATTCTGTGATTCTATGGTTCTATGATTCTGTGATTCTGAGGTTCTGTGATTCTGAGATTCTGTAATTCCGGGATTCTATGACTCTGTGATTCTGTGACTCTGTGAAAAGGAAGCTCAGGGGAGCTCCTGGCTCTGCACAGCTCCCTGACAGGAAGGTTCACGTGTGGGTTGGGCTCCCAGGGAGCAGGGACAGGAGGAGAGGGAACAGCCTCAAGTCACACCAGAGTAGGTTCAAGCTGGACATCAGCAGGAATTCCATTTCTTCATGGAACAATTTCACTGAGAGGGCTGCCCAGGCAGGTGGTGGAGTCTCCACCCTGGAAATGTTCAAAAATCAAGCAGATGAACCCTTGGTGATGGGGTTTAGTGGTGGGATTTATTGAAGGTTGGATTTGATGATCTTGGAAGTCTTTTCTGACCTCAATGATTCCATGGTTTTTTAATTACCCGATCGAGCACCAGGTAACGCCTTGCCCCTTGTAAATCATCTTTTTAATCAGAATTTATAACTGATGAAAAATCATTTTTGGTAATCGTTAAACTTTTTCTCTGCTTTGCACCATTGGTACAATTCAAAATGAAGGAGATAGAGAAGCTCCATGAGAGATTCCAGCCAAAATTTAATGCCAAATCCTACAGTTTTACAAATTTTTTTTAATACAAATACACTCAAGCACAATCACATTGGACATGGACGCTCAGAAATTTGGGAAACTCAGGATATTTCAGAATTACCATACCTCTGAAGATTGCTCTAAGTTTTCACGTGTATTAAATTAAACTTTCTCTTTACATGAACAAACACATCCACGAAGTTATTAAAGAAGAAGCAGGGAAAAAAAGGAAGAACAAATATTAATTTCTCAGTCACTGACTTTGCTTTACTTTGCCACAAGATGGAGCCTTGAGATTAAATCATCTGTTTGAGCTTTGATGGGTGTTTAAGAAAATTCAGCCCCATTTGAAGATGGAGGTTGGATTTGCTCAGATGATTATCTGTGGTTTTTTAATGAATCAAGGCTTTCATCATCTCTAATTAGTCAGATATGAGGAAATTATGAGTTCTCTGTCAAAATAGGTGCCACTGGCATAACTCAGAGGGGGAAGATATTGAACAATGCAGCTTTTCTTCTGTGATAAGAATTCATGCTCCAAACCAGGTGGTGTTACCTGGGAGGGAGAAGAAAGGGCACTTTGTGGGGAAGCTGAGGCACAAATGGGGACAAAATGAGGATATTTGGGAAGCCATCATCTTTTTTTCTCCTCATTCCTGTTCATGTTTACTTCTCCAAAACCCCCTGTTTATGTATCCACAGTTATGTCTGAAGTGCAGTGGATAATGATCCATGCAAATGTTGTGCTGAGTTCCAGGATTTGATAGCAGCAGCTGAATTTGAGTCAGCCCTCCCAGCAAGATCCTCCTCCCTGCCCCTTGCCAACAAGCACTTCCCCAAAATATACAGCCTGAGTGCACAAATTTCAGCTCTCTTTTGATTTCACTTCCCTCTGGCCTTTTTCTTTCACACAGTACTTTCCTGGTGGGTTGTTTTCATTTTCTAGTTGAAATTATTCTGGAAAAAAATGGGAAAAGAAGTGAGGTTTGGATTTTTTGATGAGGGCATTTGAGCTCTAGAGAATTGTCCTCTAGAGAATTCTCTGAAAGGGGGTTTACAAGAAAAAAAAAAAAAAAAGACACAAATGTGTGTATTGAGGTATCATTTCTGCAAGACTTCTTGGCATCCCCATCCCCCTGGTCCTGGATCCCAAAGGAATGGTCCTGCTCATGGATCAAGAGTGTCCCTGCTCAATTTCACCCTTGGCGTCACCTTAAATTAAATATTAGGAGGAAATTCTGCCCTGTGAGGGTGGAGAGGCCCTGGCACAGGATCCCAGAGAAGATGTGGCTGCCCCTGGATCCTTGGAATTGTCCAAAGCCAGGCTGGACAGGGCTTGGAGGAACCTGGGACAGGGAAAGGTGTCCCTGCTCAGGTAGGGTGAGATGTTCTGTCAGCTCCCCGTGAATCCAAACCAGGCTGGGATTATTTTTAGCTCAGAGGGGAGCAGCAAAGGCTTGAAATCCAGTGTGAGCAGAGGGAGTGAGGGGCTGGATCAGCACATCCAGGGTCAGCCTGACCCTGATTGTCAGCACTCCAGAGCTGCCCAGACTGCTGCTGTGTCCCTGGCCAGGATTTTGTGTGGAATATTCCCCAGTCCCTGCCTGTCCCCAGCCAAGAACACAAGTCCAGGAGCCTGCAGAGGCTGGAAGCACATGGACAGGATTGGGCAGGCTTCCTGCAGCCTCTCCAGTCCTCAGCAGCTCCAGGGCTGAGCAATCCCTCTCTTGGGAACCCCACCCTTGGAGAGGTCTTTGCCTTTTCCAGATAAAAGGCCAACACCCTTTCATGTGCTTTCTTGTATGAGCTCCTTTAAAATGGAGAAAGAAAAAAAAAAAACAAAACGGAAAGTTGTAAATTGTGACTCTGCTGTGCCCAAGCCTTCACTTCCAAGCATGGCAAAGAATTTTGCTTCTTTTTTCTGTTTTCTAACTGCAAATGTCAGTGCTCCTCTGAGAGACAGGAATGCAAGGAGACAGAGATGTGCTCAGCTTGGGGATACAATTCCTGAAATTAAAGAGAGCTGTGGAACTCCTCTCAAACCAGGGCTCCCACATGGCTGCAGGGACTTGCCCAGGATGGATCTCTGAATCACGGAATCATGGAATAGCTGCTCAAAACCCCACCCAGCCTGGCCCTGGACATTTCCAGGGATGGGGCAGGCAGAGCTGCTCTGGCACCCTGTGCCAGGGCCTCCCCACCCTCACAGGGAAGAATTCTTTGCAATATCCCATCCTGTCCCTCCATCCCTTGTCCCCATCCCTCTCCAGCTCTCCTGGAACCCCTTTAGGCACAGGAAGGGGCTCTGAGCTCTCCAGAGCACTCTGAAGAGTTTAATTTTTTAAGGAATACTGGATTATAACTTCTGGCAATACTTCTGTCTCCTCCCAGCACTGCCCTGCATCACTTTTCCTCTCATGCCTCTTGTTTTCCTTGTCTCCATCCCGTGCCTTCCAACCCTTCCTGTCTCACTGTCCAGACTAATTAAAACCCAGGGAGCCTCTTCATTAAGAAAGAACAACATAGTGGAAAGAGCAATTCCAATGTCTCCATGATGGAAACCAGGACTGGGGATGCACCTTGGCCTCTGATGCAGGAATTGAGCAGTAACTGCTTCAGCTGAGATTAATTTTCAATAAGTCTTGAAAGGAACCAGATCCAGTGCTGCCAATTAAGATGAAAAATCAGCTCATCCAAGAAACTGAAGCAGGCAATTCCAAAGATATCTCTTCTACTCTGTGTATTTATTATTCCCTGCAGGAATACAGGATGTGAGTGGAAGAATTTTTAATGCTGTATCAATTTCAGTGGCATCTTTTCCTATCAGGAAACACCATCCAACTCTGAATGCAGTTTTAGGAGAAGGGTAAAATTTGGATCACCAGGCCTCCAGTGTGGCACCAAGTAAGGGGGACACAGGAGGGGAGGTCACACCCTTCACTAATGGGAATATCCACTAGGGAAGAAGGAGGAGAAAATAACCCAGAAATAAGGTCACTGTTCCCCTGGCAGCCCCAGGGGACACTCAGGTAGTGCTGAGCCTGAACTCATTTTCCTGCTGAGCCTGACGAGGATGAGGATCCCACTTCTCAAGGCAGCAAAGGCAGCAGTGGAAGCAGCTCTAGTTTTTTTGGAAATATCAGAAATCCCGAGAGGAGAGTCTGTAAAGTGTCTTTAACAAAAATGATCCTGTGGGAATTCCCAACACGAGAATTCTGAGATTATTGTCATATGGGCCATTCAAGGTTATCAAAGCTGGGCCATAATTTGGTTTTGGTTTATCGAAGCATTGCCAGCACATGAAACATTGCACCAGAACCATCCAGAACTGTATTTCTGTGGGATGCAATCCTTGGAGAAGTGGAAGCAAACACTTCCTCCTCTTGGCAAAGTTCTTCCTTTGGGATGAGTGTGCTGCCATCTCGGAGAAACAGCTCTGAGCATGGACACTTCCAAAGAGATGCTGAATTTTAAAGAAATTTCTAAATTATAGAAAACAGGGATTTGTTTACTTGGCCAAAAGGTCACATTGCTGAGAACCAACCCTTCATCCTGTACCCTCAGTGACAGGGGAACAGCCAGGGGTCAGAAATGGGGCAGTGGGAACACGATTTCCTCCACTGCATTGGAGATTGGAAGGTTCTTAAGGAATGGAAATGGTGACAGAGAGCAGAGTCTCCACTGCTCCTCTTAGGGGCTGGCCCTGGAGCAGCCACCAGAGCTGTGTCCCAAAGCTGCTCCCACTCATCCCCAGAGCTGTGCCCATGAGCTGCATCCTCCCAGCACCCCAACACCAAGCTGTGGGTGTAAATATTCCCATCACTCCACAACACAGTTGTTTTTTTAATTTTAAAATATTAATTATATGAATCAGAGACTCAGAACATTTTATTTAACCACTGTCCTCTGAAGAAGTGGAGGCCAAAGGGGGAATATGGCCTCAGACTGTGGGAGACACAGGTTACAGCTCAGGGGGGAAAAAATCAGTAGGAAAGGAGTGCAGGGCTGGAGAAGGTTACCCAGGGAAGTTGGGGACTCTCCATCCTTGGTGTTTTCCAAGATTCAGCTGCACAAAACCAAATCTAATGTTGGTGATAGTTCTGCTTTGAGTGGGAGGTTGGGCTAAAAACCAAAAGAATTCTCTTCCAGCAAACATTCCCATGTTTCTGTGATCTTAAATTCAGGCCAATGCATGTCTTTCATGTTAACTTGGGGAGATTTCAATATGCCCCAAATTGCTTTCCTTAAACATTCTTTTGAACTGGGAGCTTTCATACTAGAATGCAATAGAAGAACACCACTGATTTTGGGGGGATTTCTTAATTCCAATCCTTCAACACACAAATGTTGTTCTCTCTGCTGTCTGCTGGAGAGCCAACATGTTCAAATAGAGCAGCACAGCCATCAAAGCCTTGTAACATCACCAGGTGTCTCCTCACTATGAAGAGATTTTTTTGGAACAGGAAAAGAAAGAAGCACAAGTTATTTCCTGTCTCATGCCGTGATATCTGTGCTACAAACACAAACCCCTCCTGCACTGAAACCTGTAAAATCGGTGTGGGCAGTAGATTTGCTTTTCCTCCCAATTAATTCTCCAAAGCAGGACATCAAGAGTTTCTTAAGGTGTGTCTCAGCACAGTATTTCACACGCGGATTGCGCGCGGTTTCTCGAGGCTGTGCCTGTGCGTGTGTGTGACCACGGCTGTTCCTGCCTGCGCTGTGGAGGAAACTCGTGGCTCACATCAGAGGTTTCCTGCTCTCTGCACAGACAAGAGGAAGCACGGGCCAGGCTTGGCAGTGTCACCCTCCCCTGCTTTGCCTCTCAGGGCTGGCAGACCTTGGCTCAGAGATAAACATCAGCGCAGGAGACCACTGCCACCTCTGCTGCTCAACAGAAAACCTGCTCCACTTCACAAAAAGCCCCATAAATCTCTTTAACTGACAAGATTTGTACCCTGGCTCTGTTAGCACAGGTGCTCTGCGGGTTTGCTATTTTTGACAGGCTTCACACAGATGAAAAGGGACACCTGTATTCTAAAAAAAAAAAAAAAGCACCCATAGGAGTAGATGAGGGTGAAGGCAGGTTCGTTTTCCATCAGTAATTTTTATTTTTAAAGGTTTTATTTTTTAAAGTTTGTATTATTTCTTCAGTTAAAAGCTGGCTACAAAAATTGGTAATTTATTCTTACTCACAGTCCAGGGCTGATTTCTGTTAATGGTAATGAAATTTATAGAAAAGGTATCTAATTGAATTATGCATTTTTTACTCACTGGATATTCTCAATTCCAGTTTGGATCCAGCTCTGGATGATGCACAGAGAAAGATTCACCTGTGACTTTTTACTCTTCTATAATCTCTTAGTGGTGCCTAATTACAGCGTCTTGTACATAAGAAAATTCTCCAGCTGGAATGTGGTGTGGCCATAAATCCTTCATTAACGTCACAGGAACAGATGGAGCTGCTCCACATGCAGGTGCCATGTATGGAACACACAAAAATGCAAACAGAGCAATGCAGGGCTCTCGTTTCCTTGGTTGTTTCCAGAGCTGCATCCTTGGGGGACAGAGCTGGGGCAGGAGGAGCTCCAGGAGGGGCTGAGGGAGCTGGGGGTGCTCAGCCTGGAGAAAAAGAGGCTCAGGGGGGACCTTGCGGTTCTGCACAACTCCCTGACAGGAGGGGACAGCCAGGTGAAAGTTGTGCTGTTCTCCCAGGGAGCAAGGGACAGGACAAGAGGAAATGGCATCAAGCTGTGTCAGGTTGGACATCAGGAGGAATTTGTTCATGGAAAGGGTGGTGAAGTTGCCCTGGGGCAGCCCAGAGACGTGGTGGAGTCCTCATCCCTGGAGGTCCTCAAAGAAACAACTGCATGTGGCACTATTGTTTATTTGACATGAGGCGTTCAGTCAAAGGTTGGATTGATGATCTTGGAGGTCTTTCCAACCTTAATGATTGTGTGACTCACTGGAAGAGTTAATGGACGTTAAATTGATGATGTGAGCTCCCAGCAATCCCTCCTGAGCCCGGGAGCACCAGCTCTATGGGCACTGCTTCCATTAAGGCAGGAAAGAGCTGTCCCTGTGTGCACGGCCTTATCGACAGGCACAGAGCAAAGCCACAGGAACAAGTCAAACGAGCTGCACCACCCACTCTGACCTCTGCCAGGGCTCTGGGGGCCTCTGCCAGCACAGCCCTGTGCATCTGGGACATCCTCACCCAGCCCAGGGCAGGACAGCATCCGCTTTTGGACAGCACAGCCAAACAAGACATTCCCATGTCCACACAAGACATTCCCATGTCCACACTCGTCGTTAAACTGAGCTCAGACACGACTTGGTCCCAGCAGGATCAAGCCTGGGCTGTTTGAGGCTGCCCCTTGCACATCTGCATGTGTAGGTGTGGGCTCTCCTGATGTGCAGCATTCCAGCAGGACAGCAGAGCCACTCAAGCAGGGATCAGCACACAGGGAGGAGGATGAAGGGGTGGGTTTTCTTCTGCACTTCTCCATTCAGGGTGTCCAAAAATTAACAGCCTCTGTCCAAACAGAAACAAATCCACTCTGGGGTCCTCCCCTACAGCAGCCCCTGGAAGAGCTGAGCCTCTGCCAGCCCACCTGGCCAGAGGGAGAACTCCTGGAGTGGGTTTGAGGGAAAGGAAAGAGGGGGAATCCCGGATGCCACCCCTCAGTGCCAAGGCAAACACGAATCTCTGTCCAAAAACGTCTATTTGGCCGGTTCAGCAGAAGGCACTCTGAGCTTTGAGCTGGGTTTCCTCCAGCAGCAGCAGAGTGTGGCAATGCTGTTACAGAGCAGCCAGGACTCCGGGTTCCTGACAGATCTCTGCTTGCCTCACTACAGTTACACCACAGGAACATTTGGCCCTTCCATCCTCTCGGGCTGCTGATCACCCTGGGCGTGCTGCTGGCTTGGCAGATGTTCCAGGGGACTGGAATTTCTTGTGGAATTCTGCTCTGTGTGGGCAGTGAGGTCTCCTCAGCACTGACCTGACCACATCAACAGGATCTCTGTGTCCTTCAGGCTCCCTCTGCTCATTCCTCCCACAGCTGGCCACTGCAGAGAAAAGGGACTCCCGACTTCTCCCTGCATGGAAATAGGCAGCTTTCCATGGACCCAACATTCCTGTTGCAGTGTTTTGTAACAAGGCATCAGTAGAAGTGAGTAATGTGTGTTTTCCTTGCCACAGATCCTAATCTAACACTGCTGCAGTGGAGAGAAGCTTGCCAGGCAGTAGGGGAAGGCAGCAGAGCAAACAACATTTCCTCTGCAGACACACAGATCCTCACTCACGGGCCCAAATTCAGTGGGAAAAACTCTCCTCCACAAAAGTTTAAACTGGCAGCTCGCAGTTTGGCCGTTTTGTGGGCTGAAATCCAGATGGATTTCAGGAACAGGTAGAAGGTAAAAGAGGTCCCAGCTCACTGATTAGGGAAGGAATGGAGATGGAATCCCAGAGCTGGAGAGCGAGGAGAAACAGGAGGAGGTGGTGAGGGAGGAATGCAGCTCTCTTTGCAAGAGAGTTGGGAAAGGACTGGAGGAAAAAGCAGAACTTCAGACATCTGGATAAATATAAAATGTCAAACTGGGAGAAAGTCTTTCGAAAAGGAGAGGGTTTGTAGTTTCTCTTTAATTTTTAACAGCCCCGCATGACATACTTGTTTACTTTAATGGCACTTCTGTCAGTAATTACACTGCTCATAAAAAACCCAGCTGTTGGATATAGTGTATATTTAAAACTGGTAATTATTACTTATATTAATTACTGTTTCTTTACACCTTGAGTCCAGGTTGGGGCCCTGAGACTCTGTCCCTGGGAGCTCTGAAGGACCAGCGAGGGTGTGAGGCTCAGCTGAGCAAATTTACACTTCAGTGCTGAACTCTGCGCATGGATTTAGGTCTAACAAAACGTTACTCAGGTTTAAGGAGCTGTGAGTGACCACTGAAATGCAGAACATGCGCTCACACGTCCTGCCAGCCTGCAGCTTCCTCCTCCTCCCAGCTCTGAGCCAGGACTGTGCACATACACAGCACCTTCTGCTTCAAAGTGTGAGAATTCTTCCAAAATTAGGATAAATAGAATATCCCATTGCTCCCAGAAAGTAAGGAAGGGTTTTCCTGGCTTAAAAAAAAAGAGGAGATAGAATAAAATGAACGCATCTTATGGCTGGAGTTTTTTAAAAGTGTATTAGAAGAGTTAAAAAACTCCTACACATTAAAAATTAATTCAGGATTGCTCAAAAAAGAGCTTCCAGTGGGATTATCTGCTGAGTCACTGCCTGGTGCAATACAAGGTACAACCTCACCTTCCAAAGCCTGGTCTTTAATATTCTTAGACTGTCTGGGCTCCTTATGTCATCACTGCTGCTAAAAGGGAGGCCTTGGGGTTTAGTGGAACTTCTAAGAAATACAGATCTCTGTGAGCAAAGGTAACAGCATCACACAGCACAGCATTCCAGTTCTCCTTTTCTTTGGCCAAATTTCTCCAGTCTCTAAAACAACTTGTATTTGTTTTTGGTTTTTTTTTAAGGCAGTGTTGCTTTAACTTTACAGACACCAGAAGGATTGAAAAGATAATTAAGCATCAGGAGATAATCTCTTCCCTGCCAAGGTGATAAAGATGATCTCAGAATAAATACCAGGAAATTAACCTCGGGGTATTTTAATAGCAAAGAAAAGCAGAAATATTGCAGAATTCAAAAGAAGAAGTGACATGATTTCTTTGGATGGCTTGGGATTTCCAGACCTAACTGCAATCAATGTGGCAAAAGTGTGGAAGAAAACTGGGCCAGAACTGAGGTGATAAAGCATTTTAGGGGTGAAGTGGGACAGTCACACATCGGGTTCTCTAATGTTTATTTGGCCTGAGGATTTCTAGAAAAAATAAAAAAATAAAAAAATCAGAGTTTCCTCATGTCTTCCCAACCTGATATTCTGCAAAACACACTCAGATTATTGCAGGAGGAGATGTGTTTGGAAGGAGTTGGTGCTGACTGAACTGAGAGTATCAGCTGAATAAAACTGTTTGATGATGCTGGAATTACTTTTTCTCAGATACTGCACATTTTAAATAAGTTTTGAACATGTTCAGATAAATTATTGTCACATACACTACAGAAAAGCACATTAAAAAAACCTACAACAAATCTTATGAAAGTTCTAGTTTTGTAAATTTGACTGCAGACAAATGTAAAAAAACTCTTCTATTCTTTATTTTTTTTCCTCTCTGAGCATTTCCAGGTGTGTCCACCCCTTGCAACAGAACACAGACAGTGAGGCAGCTGGGATGTACAGACTCTGGCCTTGATAAAAAGCAGGGGCCTATTTCTGTTCTATTCTAGTTTTATTTCTGTCTTCTTTTTCAAGTAAAGGTGTTGGGTAATTGGAAGACAAAGTCAATTTGTTTAAGCATAAAGTAATTACATTAGATTAAGATACCAAAAATTATTCATGGCATTTATCAACCACCAGTTGGGAGAGTACAGATATTGCATTGGCCATACAGGAAACTTCTTAATCTGTCCTAAATCTGTGATCCAGGGACTTTGAGAGTAGAGCTTGACTTATTCCAAACATGCTAAAGCTAGGAAATATGAAAACTGATTTTTCACTGGTTTCATGGGAAAATTAGGTTAAAGTGTTTTCTGTTACTAGACCAAGTCAGGCTAAATAGACATAAAACAGTTTGTTCTTCTCTGATTGAAGTCAAAGTGAAAATTCTTACGGACATGAAAGGCAGCAATATCAAACCTATGATCTTGAAAGGAAACACAGAGTATTCCATCTGTGGAATAACAGGAACATGCTTTGAATGCTGGAATACACACTGAATGTTGTTTACACTTAGAAGAATTACTTATTGCAATATTTGCATAAGTGTTCAGCTCTGTTTAATTACAGCTGTCTGTGAGGGAGGGTTCCATGGTGTGGGCACCAGATTCAAACCAGATTTCTTTGTAGAGCTGTAAAGTCAAATTCTGGAGAGACGGACACGGATTTCCATCCATATGAAGGAGCAGATTGTTTCAGACAGCCTCATGCATGAAGTGTTTCATTCTCCCTTCTGAGGCACATCTGGAGGGCTGTGCCCGGGTCTGGGTTTCTTGAGGACAAAAAAAGCCAAGGAGCTGCTGGAGAGAGCCCAGCAGAGACCATGATGATGATGAGGGGTCTGGAGCATCTCTGGAGAGACTAAGGGAGCTGAGCTTGGTTAGTCTGGAAAAGGGAAGATAGCAAGGAGATTTCATCAGTCTATCATACCAATATCTCCAGTGGTGTCAGAGGATAGTGCCAGGCTCTGTCCAGTGACAGGACAAGGAGCAATGGCCATTAACTAAACCACAAGAAGTTCCACCTCAACATGAGGAAGAACTGTTTTTATAGTGGGGGCACAGCACTGAGACAGTGCCCAGGGAGCCCCAGGAGGGGCTGAGGGAGCTGGGGAAGGGGCTCAGCCTGGAGCAAAGGGGGATCAGGGGGGACCTTGTGGCTCTGCACAACTCCCTGACAGGAGGGGACAGCCGGGAACAGAGACAGGAGGAGAGGGAACGGCCTCAGGATGGGCTCAGGATGGACATCAGCAGGAATTTCTCCATGGAAAGTGCGGTCAGGAATTGGCAGGGGCTGCCCAGGGAGGTTCGGATTCTCCATCCCTGGAGGTGCCTAAGGAAGGACTGGAGGTGGCACTCAGTGCTCTGGGCTGGTGACAAGGTGGGGATCGGTCCCAGGCTGGACTCGAAGGTCTCGGAAGCCTTTTCCAGCCTCTCTAACCCCATTTCTCGGTGTCGGAACCCGCTCCGGCTCCTGAGGGGAGCCGCGGGGGCTGGAGCCGCGTGAGGGCGCGGCCGGCAGGGGGCGCTCCCGGCAGTGCCCGCGGGCGGGGCTGGGGGCGTGGCCACCGCAGACCCCGCCCCGCTCCCCGCGCTGTCCCCACTGCCGCTCCGGGACGCGGCAGCAGCGCTGGCGCCATGGTGAAGATCGCCTTCAACTCGCCCTTCGCCCTCAAAGATGAGCCCAAAAAGGAGGCGGCCGAGGCGCTGGTGGCCGACAAGGTGCGGGCACAGGGGTGTCCCGGCCGGCGGCGGGAGGAGCGGGGCGGCGTGAGGGGGGGCAAGAGGAGACGGAGCCGCCGCCATTTTCTCGCGGCCGCGGGGCTCTGGCTCGTGTAGCGGCCGCCCCTCCGCGCCCTGCCCGGGGCCGAGCGAGCCGTGAGGGGCCGCGGGGCCCTGGTGCCGCGGGGCTGTCCCCTCTCCGCAGCCCTGTCGCGGTGCGATGTCCCGTGACACCCGCGGGCCAGCGCCGGCAGCGGGTGTTTATGTCGAGCTGGGCCCGTGCCAGCGCCGCGTTTCCTGACGGCGCTTTAAAGCTCCCAGCTCGGCGCTGGGAAGCGCAGGGAGAGCCCCCCCCGGCGCGGGCAGCGCTCCCGGCGCCTCCCAGGCAAACAAAGCGGGCTCGGGCTCGTCCTGCGCTCCCGGCAGCTGCGGTGAGGCGTCGGTGTCGCGCTTAAATTGAGAAACCTGCCATAAAGGGTTTTAAATAGAAACCCTGGCGAGCACCCTGTGGTTGGCTTTTCCTTCCCAGCGAGCTGCGCGTCGCTGGCTTGAGTGGAACTTTCCCAGTTTGTGGGAAATTTGTTTTGAAGGTGCCTTGCGTTTTTGGTAGATGGAGAAGCTCAGCCTGTAGGTGAATACATCAGTGGCTCTAGACGGGGAAGATGGCATGGGCTGAATTTGTATGCTATAAGTAAGAATTTTTAAAACAACGAAGCTGGCGGAGTTGGATCTAGTTCTGTCTTTTTTTTTTCCTTTCTTTTTTTTTTTTTTTTTCTTTCTAAGCTGTAATCAGGAAAGCAGCTTCCCCACCAGCCTACACAGCCTCACCTGAAATAGCCTTCCTTTGGAAGGAGAAGGGATGCAGAGTGATTTTCCTGCTCAGTGCACTCTTCTGAGCTGTCAGTTTGATGTGTGCACATTTAATACAGTAGCACTCAATCACAGCATCAAAAGGAGAGAAAGCAGGAAAACAAGGTAGATAAAGGGTTTTAAATTTGAAGCTGTCATTAGCCTGGCCAGTTTCTTGCAGGACAAACTCCTCAGCTACTCCTGAGGCAATTGTTTATACATATATTTACTAACCTTGTACTGTGAAAGCTCCGACTGGAATAGTTTTAAGAAACACACCCCTTTTTCTGCTCTCATGAGAGCTGCTCCTCTCAGTTTGGAATATTCTGTCTGTTTGCACACACGTACGTGGGATTTTAACAACTCTTCACTCTGACTTCAGGGCTTGGAATTGCGTGTAAACATCAAGTTCATAATTTTACTCCAAGACAAACTTGTTGGAGTGGTTGTTAATGTCTTTTTTAGCTGGAATATTTGTGCAGAGCAAACAAGCTTAAAGGTTAATGTTGGCTGAAACAGCACAATAAAAGTCCCCTGGAGTATCTGCACGAAACCCTTGAGCTTGCAGAATATTCCCCCTGCAGGTTCTTTGGGGCTGTCAGCAGTGTTAAAACAAGTGATTTTTCTTCTTGTCTCTTATCCCTCCTTTGCTTTGCTTGTTAAAAGCTTAGAACTGCATTTGCTTTGTAGGTTTTTGATGACTTTTACCTGTTACTTTTGTGCAGAGGTTTTGTAACCTGCTCGAGCAAAATCTTGCTATTGTGTTCCCTTAGCAGCTCTGTCAACTCTTGAGCTTCAGCTGCCCACATTGCTGCTTAATATGCCCAAGCAGCTTTGCTTTGTTTGAAAGAGGTGTAGTGCAAGTGTAGCTAATTAGATGTCGACATCAGCCCTGCACTGGGATGGCTGCAGTGCCGAACTGGTGCAGACTGGTGTGTTCAAGTAGCGACAGGCTGGATGAGTAAGGTGCTCCGAGGTGGAGGTGAAGGTGGGAGAACGTGGAGAGAACAGAATTAATCTCCATCTTACAGCTGCTTAACCCTGAAAGGCGATTCTCACCCAGTGCCACAGAAATGTGGCATCATCCCGGCTTGAAACCAGGGTTTGGCTTGGTTTTTGTCGCTTGTTTCTTTTTTACAAATGCTTCACATGCCAATTGTAGCAGCTCGCGTCCTGCTGAACCAACATTTTTGTGTTTGGAGGATGCACGAGTGGAATGTGGGAGTATTGACTTTCACAAAACAGCTTGGGGTTTGTTTCAGCACTTGCATAACTGATGGCTTTGACTTTTATGCCGCTGCATCTTGCTGAGCAGGGACATATTGCAGCCCTGGTGATAATGCTGGCGCTTGTTGGGAGCACAGGTCACTAAATGTGTTGTGTTCTGCAGGACCCAAATGGAGAAAGGCCAGGGAAGCTGCTGTGCCCAGCCCAGCCACTGATTCTGGGAACACCTCAAAGGAAAAGATCTTTCACTGTGAAATCCAATTTTCTTCCTTCCTGACTGGGACAAAGAGCAGATCTTGAAAGCAAGCTATTAAATCCTGGAGTCAGGAATCATTAAAGGGACGTTCTTGACCAAATATAGGGGTTATCTAAACATTTTGGATTTGGTGGTTGTTTTTGTGTTTTGCTTTTTCCTTTTAAAGACTCGAGCCCAGTGTGTGATTCCAGGAGGGAATGTCTCTTCGATTGTTTGGTATTTGATAGCACTTGTGCTGTTCTCTTCGCTTGGCTTGCCGCTGGAAGTCTGGGAAGCTGCAGGAAGGGGAGGTTAAACTTCCCTTTCACACACCACCTCTGCCTTTGCAGTGAGGATTGCACAACTCACCACCACCTGAGAGCACTTTGCTTTGGGTGCAGTCATCTTTGAGAGAACACTGGGTGGGGGAAAAGAAGCTGAGCTAAACAGAGAGGTTCCAGGCTGTTAGAAACAAAACTTCCTGGGATTTGGGTAGGAGAAAGGTTATTTTGAGGCTGCAGGGTAGGATGTGCCACAGGGACTTGGTTTTGTTTGGCATAATTGGAAGCTGTGTTTAAGCTGACGAGTCATTTTCTTTCATAATGGACTTTGCTTGTGCATATTAAAAGTTCCAAAACCTGGTGACTCGTGTCAGTTGTCTGTTCCCCAGCCAAGAGACAAAGTTGCATCTTGGCTTCTTCTGTTAATCCAGCTTTGGGAGGAAAAGTGATGTTAATGCACGTGATAGTGAGAGGAGGAGGGGAAGAGCCTGAAGACACTGTGCGCCTGTAATGACCTTGATCTACAAATCCTGCTTTTTGTACAACAGCACAGGATCTTTTGTGACAGTGATTTAAGTTTCGTACATCTCAAGAAGTTTGTGGACAAAAATTTGTCTAGAAAACACCCTCTAACTCAGAAAGTACTCTTGATGCTGTTTGAAAACTGATCTTAATCTGATGCAGTAACCTTTCATGTGAGTGTTTTATGATGCTGACTTGTAATTCCCACACCTAGAAGAAGCAGGAGATGCTGGATCAAAGTGAAACAGTTGATAACAGCTCACATTAAATTCAGAGCAGCTGCCCTTTCTCAATTCTCCCTTTTTTTATTTTTGTTTTAAAGGACCCAGAAGTTGCCACACACAGGGGTGAAAACTCATCTGGAAGATGTCTCTTGACTCTGCTGGGCCTGGCGTTCATCTTGGCAGGGGTTGTTGTGGGTGGAGCCTGCATCTACAAGTACTTCATGCCCAAGGTAACCTGAGAGTTCTTTTTTATTGAAACAAAAAGTAGAAATGGATTATCACTTGTCCTGGGTTGGTGTTATGTCTACTCCTCTCCCTGCCCCCTTCCAGGGGGCAGGGAGAGGAGTAGACATGACACCAACCTGGGACACACTAGAGTGGAAAGATGATGAGGGCTGTGATCTGTGTGTGTGTCCCAGCACAAGGTGTACCGCGGGGAGATGTGCTACTTTGAGAACGAGGCGCGGGAGCGCGCGGTGGAGCCCTACTTCCTGCCCATCGCCGAGGAGGCCGACATCCGCGAGGACGACAACATCGCCATCATCGACGTGCCCGTGCCCAAGTTCTCCGACAGCGACCCCGCCGCCATCGTGCACGACTTCGACAGGGTCAGTGATCCCCTCCGGGGCTTTAGAGCTCCTTGGCTTCCAGCGTGGCGCGGCTGACCCCGGCAGCTCTGCAGCAGGGGGGATTAACTCTGCGCTGCTGGTGCACTCACTGAGCTGTTTGACAGAAAAATGCGTCTCGGTGCCGTGCAGCTTTGGTGTTGCATATGGAATATCTGCAAGTGCCACTTGCTGCTGGATCTATGTACAGTAATTTAACGATTATAAGCAGCATTTTTTTTTTTTTAGAGCGAGGATCCATGTGTAACAAAGTAACGAATTAGTAACAGAATTGCTGCCAGCTGGGTTTGGTGTCAGGTGCTCAAGTTGCAAACAGTTTTCATAGACCAGCCAAGCCTTTCAAGGCAGCCCCAGGCACCCTCCCCGGCCGGCTCTCACTTCCAGGTTGGCATTTCGCTGGGATTTGTCCATAGATAAGCCACACCTGATGATTAGCCGCACTACTGGGGTAGGCTGGATTCTTCAATGAAAAAGGTGCGGCTTATAATCGTGAAATTACTGTAAATAGAGAACATCATACATGTGACTTCAGGGATTGAAGACTCAGCACAATGGAGGTGGGGGACCTTGGAGAAGGACATTGAAAAATCACTTCAGGCAGCTGAAACACAGAACCTGACAGTGCTGTGGTAGTTGCATGGTGTTTCTGTAAGGCAGAGAGGAGAGGGTGGCTTTCATTTGACTTTTTTATCAACTTTGTGTTGATAGTGTTAACATTTATCCTCAGTCAGCTGTGAAAGCTCTCGGAGGTTGGTTGTAAATCCAGCCTTGGCAATGCAGATAGAATAAACAGATAATTTGAGTTGCTGCAGTCCCAGTGCTGAGTGGCAATGCTCATGAGATTTTTGTAAGGACTAACATTTTTCCTGAAGAACTATTTAAAGGGAATCATTGTTTGTCAGCAGCTGGATACCTTTTGTTTGCACTGTGCTTAATTAGACCTTTTCAGTTATGAGATCATACTCCCAAATACTTCCTTTGCGTTAGTACAAACTGTACTCCTTTACAATTATGGCAGAAGCTGCTTTTATATTCAGCTTTCTCTTATCTGAAAGATTTTTCACCTATTGCTGTAACCACTTGGTTTGCCAAAGTGGTAACAGTTCAGCCCTTGCATTCAGGAACTGCCCAGTGTATCACTTTTGTAGTGGCTGAGTGACCTCCAGCTTTTTTAGCTTGCCTTGCTCCTGGTGGAATTATGTTCTCCTAATCAAAGGCCCCCTGACTAATTGAAAACTTGTTTTTGAAACAGCTCTTGACGGCGTATCTCGACCTGCAGCTGGGGAACTGCTACGTGATCCCGCTGAACACTTCCATAGTCATGCCTCCAAGGAATCTGATGGATCTCTTTGCCAAGCTGGCGGTATGTGGCAGCTCTGCTGCTGGCTTCTGCTGACAGCCTGCCTTTTGCTAGGAGTGCTGGGTGCTGCTCCTGAACTCCAGGCCCTTGCTAGAACAGTCCTCCCTCCATCAAAGTCCATAATCCCCTGGCTCAGTCACTGCACTGAAGTTAAGGCCAGCTGTCAGTGTATATTATGTTGAGTAGATTCATGCCTAATGCTCTTATTAATACCTGGCTTTATGAGAGCTGAAAGCAACCAGCAGATAAGGTTAAATTTAGCTGTTAGAAAGGAATTTGATAAAGCTCCAAATATCATTGAAAGCCTAAACCTGAGAGTTACTCCCGGCAAGCTCACTCGCCCCGTGAGGGCTTTGCTGAAAAGAACAATGTGAACTTGTTCCCCAGTTATTGGCACTGCAGTTATGAGATCACCACAAGCATTTGACTCTTCAGTGACTAAAACTGGTGTTTTTCCAACGTGATTTATGGGTCAAGTTGATGGAGCTTGCTGCTGCTTCCCAGTTCAATGCAATTCTTGGCTATCGTGTGTCAAATGGATTTTAAAAAAATCATTGGCTCTCTTATGCCTGATTCTAGGGGCCACTGGTCTAGTTTGGCTTGTTTCATTCTCTTTTTAGCTCCATGAAGACAAGCTCTAAGTGTATGTCTCTGCTCATGTTTTTGGGAATTGGGGGTAGGAATCTGTTTCAGTAGCTGGGAGCATCTGGTGAAGCCTTTTATAGGTTGCCTTGCCTTTTTTATTTTACTAGAAATACACTGCCTCAAACCTGGAGTCTTTCACAATATTTTGTTTCTCTTTTAGCTGCAGACTTTGTGTACAGATAAACCTGACCAGGTTCTGTTTACATGTGCTTCACGTGAGGTTAATTGTGCTTTGTTTGGATGTAACTGCAGCTGTTTGAAATGGCCCCTGTCACTTTTGAACTCCCCTGCTATGAGACTGGTTGAGCTCAGTGTATCTTGGTGTTAAAAATCAGGAAAGCTGGACTCTGCTGCTTGAATCCTTCCAAAGCAGAGAGTGGAATGCAGTGGTTTGTCCCTTGTTAGCAGCAGTTTGTACCTGCAGGCTTTGTCTCTTGCAGACTGGCTCTTACCTGCCCCAGACGTACCTGGTGCGTGAGGAGATGGTGGTGACAGAGGAGATTGACAACGTGTCTGACCTGGGCATCTTCATCTACCAGCTCTGTGTGGGCAAAGAGACCTTCAGGCTCCAGCGCAGAGACCAAATCATGGGTGAGTTCCCCTCAGGAAACAGCATTGTGTTGTTTAACTAGGGAAAGGGTAAATGCTTCAACCTGGGGAGTTTCTAATCTGGGGAATCTGAGTGTTCAGCAGAAGCTGAGGCTGCTCCTGGCCCTGCTGGGTATTTCCTCTCCCTTCATCTCTGAGTGTGAAGTGTCATTTGAACATGCTGAGAAAGTTTCAGTGACACAGATACAGGTTACATGCCCAAACCACACTTAAGTCTGCTTCTGTTCCAATTTTTGGTTGAAGTTATAACTTAGTTTGACCCCAAAATTCATATAATCCATCAGATAATGTGGGTCTCTGTGGGCACAGCTTGTTCTGTCCTTGTCCTATCTAAAGCTGGGTTACAGGGGCATCAAATAAAAACAGTTTCTTCTGCTTTACTTGCTCTGAAAACAAAGTAATTGAACAGTGAGCTCCGGACATCCCAGACTTCCTCCCTGAAAGGGGAAGAACGCTTGAGAGGAACTGCTGAGCTCTGGCTCTTCATTGCTGTGTGCTCCTGCCACCCTGGCAGGGACTGAGCTGAGGTGTCTGTGCTCTGACCTGCTGGGACAAGGCCTGGGGGGCAGAAATCTGATGCTGTGAATTTTGTTTCAGTGCAGCTCAAAGCATTCCATATTTTCTGCTCCCACCAAACACAGTGAGCTAGCCCTTTGTCAGTTAGAGCCTTTCAGAATGCAAATGTTTGGTTTGTCAGGACTCTGTGCTCTGCTCTGGCTGCCAAGCTCTTAGGCAAGAGTTTCCTCAGCCCAGTTGCAGCATCAGGAGCCACATCTGCTGCTTGCTGCACACAACATCCTGTTGTGGATGGAAGCAAGGCTCCCTCTGTGGGAGCAGAGGGTTCTGTGTAGGGCACACGAGGGAACACTGAATGCTGCCCTCATGGGAGGCAGAGGCATGTGGCTGAGCTGTTGTGAGAATGATTTTGGGAACAAAGCTGAATTGACAGCTGCTGTGTCTATAGACAGCCCTGTGAAGAGTGCTTATGATGTTCCCTGAAATCATCCTGCTCTAACATGTTGTTGACATCTTTGCTGCAGAGTAAAAGATTCCTGCAGAGAATTTACACAAAAGGATTCTGGTAAATGGAAAATGTTTCCTGGTACAGCTGCTGTGCTGTAACTCTCCTTGTTTGCCTGTGGAGGGGAGAGGGTGGGAAATCTGATCAAACTGAGGAGAAAATTGTTCAGGGGCAAGTCTTGCCTTGCCCATCTCATTTCCAGCACACAGTGTACAAAGCCATGTCACAGAAAATGAGACTGCAGTGAATAAACTCCTGGAACTTCTCCGGAAGTCTTTTATTCTCATTTAGCTAGTGCTGCCTTGGCTCTCAGCCTTTGTGGAGTTGTGTGTTCAGCTGTTGGATCAAGCTGACCTCAGGTGCTGTGTCAGTTCCCTGGAGCTGCAACTTGGAGGTGTGGGAGGAACCCAGCTCATACTGTTAGGTGGGCTCTGGAATTTCACCTCCATGCTGATTCCTTCGAGTTGAGAGACAGCCTGGATTTATAAACAAAAACAGTGCCCTGCTGGGTTGGGTTAAAAGCTGGTGCTTCTCTTGCTTGATTTGAACAATTCCCTGCTTATTAAGCAAAGTAAATCCGTGTGGATTATTGCAAATGGAAGTGATTGAGGAGAGCAGCTCTTTGATGGTAGGACTGCTGTGCTCCTGTCTCTTACTGAGCCACAGCTGATACAGGTAAACTTCCTGGATCACCCCAGTGCTGGCATGTCCCAAAATAGAGAAAATCACTTTAATAGTGTTGGGAAGAACCAGAGTGAGGTAAATCCTCCCAAGGTGAAGTGCTCTACCAAGCACAGCCTGTGCAGATGTGCACTGGGTGAGGGGTTTGGGCTGGAAAACACCCCCAGAGCAGGCTCTGTGACAATTCCTGGCTGGAGGAACACTGAGTGACTGTGCTGCCATGATGGAAGCTGGCAATAGGCTCTGGGCTGTGCATCCCCTCACTCAGCCTCTTGTCCTCTCTCGTCCCCAGGTGTGCAGAAACGGGCGGCAGAGAACTGTCACTCCATCAGACACTTTGAAAACTCCTTCGTGGTGGAGACAAAGATCTGTCAGCAGTGAGAGGTGACAGGTGGGAGGCGACCAGCTCACACCTTCTTGGAGAAGTCAGCATTAGACATCGACTTCTGCAATTAAACCGTGCAGTGATAATCAAAAGCCTTATGCATTTTCTGTGTATTGCTTGTGTTTCAGAAGATAAAGTCACCATTTCAGCTTTTGTTGATCCTTGGTATAACTTTTTAGTTGTCTCATGTAAAACTTAAATTTGAGTAAGGTTTGTTTTTTTAGAAGGCTAATATCAGTTTATCTGTTGAATGTGTTTGATTTAGTGTAATCTGGGAATGGCAGAAAAATATATATATTAAAAAAACTGTTAACCAGTTCCTTGGCTGGAACCAGTTATGTTCACCTTAACTTTCACAGAATGATTAATATTAATAATCTGTGGTTTGCACATCTTGTGTAGTTCTGTAGAATAGCTCTGCACTCCGTCTCCTGGCTCAAAAACCTTCCTGATCTGGCTCATTAAAGGTTTATTTCAACGACCATGTGTGCAGCATGTAAAATCCAAGCTCAGTGATCAGAAACCTTTAACACTACCCTGTTTCTTTTTGTGCAATTACTGTATTGAATTCGTATGTATATTTGGAACCTTCCCTGAGCTTATGTTGAGTTCTTCTCCCTTAGTTTGGTTTTGTGGCATTTAGATTCTGATAGAGTTGCTCTTAAAGCTTGTCAGTATTTTTGGTTATGACTTGGTTTATCCTGTAACTTCCTATTTCCAGGGTCTGTTCTGGTATAGCTCACTTGTGAACGTGACTGTAGTTGTAAACTGAAACTACTTGGGCTTATATAAAACTTTTTAGATCAACTTTTTATGAGCAAGTAGCATTACTGCTGCAGTCAGAGCATTGTTCCCTTTTTTTGGAAAGCTGCAGTCTAAAGAGAATGAAGAGTTAGTGTCCTGCAGTTGATAAACTCAAGAGTTTTATTAAGGGACTTTATATTGGCATAAATTCTGCAACCCTATAATAAATGTTTCTCTAAAACTTTGGTGTTTGTGTTGTGTTTGGTGCTCAGAGGTGAGGAGGGTGATGCTGTGGGCCTGGGGCAGTGTGCACTGTTCTTTTATCCCTCTTACTCCTATTTGAGCTTGTGGAGCTGAATTTCCTCTTGCTGCTGCTGTGGAGATGCTTTGTGGTGCCAGAGAAGCTGAGGAGCAGAGGGAAGAGCAGACAGCTCTCTCCACACAGGATCCCCAGGGGCAGCACTGCAAGGCCAGGCTGTGTTTACAATCCGTTTGAGTGTTGCTGGTGATGAGGCTGTGATGGAAGGTTTGCCTGTCCTGGGTGTTAATGAGGGGCTGGTCAGAGGTTAACGAGCCCTCAGCTTTGCTGGAAGAGTCCTGCCCTGAAAGTGCTGGGGCTCAGAGCTCAAGTGTTGCTGAACCCTTGTGGCTTTTCTGGAAAGTGCCTGGGATTGTGCAGCTGGAAGGAAAGCAGGATTTCTGCATGGAGAGCCGTGGAGGTGCCTGCAGGAATTGCTGCTCTGACATTGTTCACAAAACTGCAGGAGAAAGGAGAACACAGGAATTTCAGCACAGAAACTAACCCAGCTCTTCCCCCAAGGATGTGTCCCAAAACCAGAGCTTTGTCTCTAAAATAGGGTGTGCATTTCAGTAAATTGAAGTATGTAGTGAAATAAAAGGCTGTAGAAATTGCTGTCACTGTGAGCCAGGTTCCCTTCACTCACAGGTCTTACTGGGAGAAGCAGGTGTGTGGGGAGATTTTCCTGCAGACTTTGTGTCCTTGGACAAGGGTGATTTTCTGCTCAGGACTGGCTGGGATGGGTTTTTTTGGAAGCCTTGAGTGGAGCTGGAGATGTGTTGGTTGTGAAGAGCAAGAAGCACCTGCCTGTAGCACTGAGGTCTGATTTTTATGGAAAATAAAACTCAGGAATTGCTCTTTCCAGCTCAGTGTGTCCATGCAGCGGCTGCACCTCCAGCCAGGAATGCTGGACCTGCTTCCACGCGGGCTGGAACACTTTCTGTACCTTTGGAAGTGAGTGCAGTCAATTCTTGAAGATATTATTGGACATTCCAGGCAGGGAGCCAGGGCCAGGAGGAACAGATTGTTCTCACCTGCTCTGAGGTGAGCAGGGATGCTGGGTTTGGTCCCACGTGTGCTCTGCTCTTTGATCTATCCCTGAGTGTTTTAGGCTGGGGCTGGGTGTCCAAGCCAAAATCCTGGAATTTTGAGGTGTTCCTGGGATCTTCTACTGCTGTGTTTGGCTTTGAGCAGGGCTGTAGGAGCAGGAAGGAGCACGAGCTGGAGGAGCCCTTTGCACCAGTAGATGGCACAGGCAGCAAACACTTGGGTGTAAAGTGCGTGTAACTGGTGAAAACTTGAACTCACAGACAGCTTTTCAGCTCTTTTACCAAAATAAAACCCAAAAATGGTTTGATCAAGGCTTCGTCCAGCTGGTGGTCAGTGTCTTTTCTTAGTTTTTATCTATAGTTTTTATCTATAGTTTTTATAACAGAACTAACCTTGTAAAAAGCCTGTTTAACTCTGAGTAGATCTGTGCTACAGCCATGGGTGTGGTGACAGGGTGACACTGGCGGCACGAATGCAAACTCAATTACTGTAAGAGCTTCATTTCCATCCGTGTTTACTGCAAAAGCATCCTGTGGGCACGGGGCAATCAGCAAGATCTCTGCAGGCACTTTGAGCAGCTTCCTTGGGGGAGCTTCAAGTTTCATTTTCTGACCCCACAGATTCAAAACTAGATGTAAATTTTAAACACCTTTATTCATGTGAAGCTGGCAATGCAGCTCTTCGGGTATTTCCTCTTCCAGCATTGCATGTGAGTTCTTTTGGGGTTTTTTTTAATCAGAAAAACACGTGAGAAGCAGTTATGAGGAACACAAGTTGATTTTGGTTCTCAGAGGAGATGCTGTTGCCTCTGCAGAACCTGCTGCTCTGTGTGACTGCTGAGGTGTGGGTGGCTGTGGTGACAGACTCTTCCATTAGAGTATGTAATGCTCTAAATTAGAGCTTCAGTTTCCTCCAGGCTTACTGTTCATAAAAAAATATAAAAATTGAACTTCTTTGCATATATAAATATATGGAAGATCTGGAGAAAAAAAAACAGATAGTGTGGAGACCTTTGAGACACCCTGAGGCTGGTATGAAAAGGAACTTCAGCACCTCAGACTTGATCAAGTGCTTGTCTAAGCCAGGCTTTTGTGGCAATAAGCTCAGCTCTGCTCAGAGCCCGTTGCAGAACAGGGGTGGGGGTGTCACCTCCCACCCCCAGCAGCACTTCCAGGCTCTGTGCTGGGGGACAAAGAGCCTGTTGGGACTGGACTTTGTTAGTTCTTGGAAAACTCCCCAAAATCCAGCTGTGCTCAGCAGAGTTTGGGGTGAGTGATGGCTGAAATCTCAGCATGAGCAGCCTGGACCTGAAGAGAGCCCACATCCCTGAATCCCAGCATGTTTGGGGTTGGAAGGGACCTTAAAATTCATCCCATCCCATCCCCTCCCACAGGCAGGAACACCTTCCACCACCCCAGGTCCCAGCCTGGCCTTGGACACTTCCAGGGATCCAGGGCAGCCAGAGCTCTCTCTGCCAGGGGAGAATTTCTTCTACAGATCCAAATTTCCCATCTTTCAGTGTGAACCCAATCCCCCCTGTACTCCTGATGAACATTCCCTCTCCAGCTTCCTTGTAGCCCCTTCAGACTCTGGAAGGTCTCTTCTTGCAGAACCTTCTCCACAGAACAGCCCCAGCTGTCCCAGCCTGTCTCACAGGGGAGATGCTGCAGCCCCTTTACACCTCTGGACTCATCCCAACAGCTCCACATCCTTCTCATGCTGGGGACACCAGCACTGCAGCTGTCACAGAAATGGGGGTGCAGCCCCCAAACCCTCCACTCTGTGCCTGAATTACCCCCCTGGGAGGGCTGAGCTCCACGTCAGGCTTGGAAGGATTAAAGCTGCTTTGCCTGTCCTAATTCCAGGCCGGGTGGGGGATGGCTGTGCTGCCAGCTGTGGCACAGAGCCCAAATGCCAGCACTGATTGAAGCTTCCAGGCTGCCACCAAAATAATTACAATATGGATAATTACAGTACCATTATTGCATTAACATTATTTCTTCATTATGAGTATATATTTGTGATATTACCTAGGCAATAGGATGGGTGTATTTCCTGTCTTGAGAGTAATTAGAGACTCTCCACCTGCCACTCCACCTCCCAAGGAAATTAATTCTTACAGTTCAACTATTCTGTTTACTTGAATGTATTTTCTCTCTTTTTGTGCTGTGACAGCCCTGAATTCCACCTTAAGAGATGTGAGAGTGAATTTCCTGTCTGCAGACTCATTCTCTCTGTGGATGGTGGTTTGTGTCTTGCAGAAGTGTTTGGGTTCTTCTGGGCTGCTCCATTTTAGGGCTTGTTGATGTTTGGAGCTGCTGCAGGTTAAATCCATGGGCGGACACCTGATTCTGGAACAAGGAACTTCCTTCCCACAGACCTAATCCCTTGGTGTGGAACGCAGTGCTTTATCCTGGAATGAGGGGTGGCAGCATGTGGGATTCATCAGGAATGGATCCATGGATGAAGGTTTGGATGGGATATTGGGCAGAAATCCTTCCCTGAGAGGTCACCCAGAGAAGCTGTGGCTGCCCCTGGATCCCTGGAAATGTTCAAGGCTGTGTTGGATGGAGCTTGGAGCACTCTGGGCTGGTGGAAAGTGTCCCTGCCCATGCAGGGGTGGAATGAGATCACCCTAAAGATCCCTTCCCACCCCAGCCATCCCAAGGATAATCCTGCATCTTCCACCAGATGCCCCCGGTTCCCTTGGGAGGGAAGGGCTGTGCAGGGTGTTTGGTGGGGTGATAATCTCAGTGATCACTTGGTGATAAATAATTCACTTCTTCAGATTCTCTGCCCTTGGTGTCGTAGCTTTTGTCATCTCATGTTCTCAGCCCTTTGCACTAATTCATCCTTAATTTTTTTTAAAATGAGAGTGATGTAGAAGCCCCACTTCAGACCCCGCTTCCCTTCCTAGCGTGATTGTCACCCAGCCTGAAGCTGGAAGCAGTTACAGCTTTGCCTCCTCATCTTATGACCCAAAAAAACCCCAAACGGGCGGGAGGATGAGACTCACACACCCCACGGCCGACACTTCCGTGGTGAGCAGGGCTCCTGCTGCTGCTGTTCCTGCTCCTGCTGCTGCTGCTGCCCCTGAGCAGGCACAGGAGCAGCTGTGTGCTTGTCTCATCCAGCTGTGCCTCACTGGGAGCTTTCTCC